>VDFB02000017.1:305862084-305877088 GCA_007258455.2 Sequoia sempervirens | reverse complement strand
TCAATCAGATTTGGCTATTTCATTATCATTGATCATTTTATTGAAACTTGTGTAAATTGGAGAAACAAAGCAAGGGTTTGCTGGTTTTGAAGATTGAAGCTTTTTGAGGACAAAAACCCTCACAGAGAATAATGTCTACAAGTGTGAAAGATCACCCAAGGGCATTTTGAGAGATAATCTTATACAGAGGTTATTACAGGGCTTCGTTGGATTCTGGAAAATCACCATTTGCAGCAAATACAAAGTGTTTCATTGACAGATCAGAAGTTGATAAGCTGGTTAAATTTGTTGTTGTTTCTTCCCTAAGCTAGCACGTGAGTTTGTGGCAGATTGCACATCTTTTTGTTGGCACGTGAGACCCAATAATGTTGGTCGTACCTTTCCAGCTGGCCGTACATCAACAGATGCTAGGCATGAGAGTTTCAGGTCAGAACACCTAGGTTTTAGTGCTGCAAATTGACAATATTGAGGTGTCTAGAGTTTCTTTTTAGAACAGTAGCCATTTTGGGGGTGAGATAAGCATATTCAAAGGTGTGGCGTCTCAGCTTGATGGTCTCTAGATTGCTGATCAGGTCATTTTCAGATCTGCAATTTATGTTGTTTGTTTCCGGGTATGAATTATATGTATTTCCTGAAGCATTAATAAAATCTGGTTTACTAATTTTATGCGATTGTAGGTAATATTAATTTTGCAAAAAGTCCATATTTCCTGTATTGCCTAGCAAACACCAATTAAAATCAGAAAAAAAAACATTTTAAACAATTTAACTTTGTCATGTCCCCATCCTAGTCAGCACAGCTGGTGACAAGGTTAGCCTATCATTTCGATCCTCGTAGGCTGACAGGAGTGTGCAGAGGATCATATGGGGTCGTTGCTCAGTGTTTGGTAGCTCCAATTTGCAGTTGTATCAGGTTGGGCCTTCACAGAATCTTCCAGTGAGCATTTTCAGGAACCTTTCTATTTTTAGAAAGTTAGGTCAGGCGGAAGCTGCTATTTCGGGCAGGGCACCTGGTTCAGCCATTCAGCTCAGAATCGACCCAGTTCAGCAGTTGGTTGATTGGACGGAGAAATAAGGAGTATTTAATGGATTATTAAATATTAAATATTTTGACTTTATAATAAAGTCACTTTATTGAAATATTTAAATATTTAATTATTTGGCTTAATTATAAAGTATTTATTATACTTTATAATAAATTATTAAAATGTGACTTAATGAGTATTTTATATTCATTAAAAGTGGATGCCAATAATTAATGGCTTCTCCTAAGTCTAAAAGGCATATTAAATCATTTAATTTAAATGATTATTAAAAAAGGAGTTGGGTCGAATTTCTTCACAGGCAATATATACCTTCTCAAGGCAAAATCGAACTATCTTGATTATTATTCAATTTTGTCTTTAATTGCTCTAAGCATTGGAGTTTGCAAACCCTAGGGTTTCTGGCAGACGATCGTTTCTGGAGAACGAAAACTCTTCAGAGATCAGGCAGACTGAGGCTGTGAAATACCAGTTGAAGCTTGCACTTGGTGATTTCATCCAAAGATCACAGTTTGGGATTATTGAGTTATTTATTTAGAGATTGGCAGAGAAAATCATCAGACAGTCAAGGCGACTTAAGCAAAGATCTTTATTCAGTGTTTTGGCACAAATCCCAAGGTGTCGTACCATTTCAGTACTTGTTGTACCAGGTCGTACCAGTTAGCAAAAGGGACGTACTTTTTCATTGTTCTGGAGAAAACGTCTTTCTCTTTCACAATCTAGAGTTTGTATCTTGGGCGATTTGGATTGCAGAGGAGTTTCCTTGGTTCTGTGAGCTTGGAGAACCCTTCTTTAATTCTGGCCGTACCTTCTCTTTTCTGCTGCAGCCGCCATCTCTAAAATACCAGGTTCTTTAATAAAATTTCCAGTATTGCTTTCCTTGTTCAGATTTTGACATTATAAAAGCTCAAATAAGATAATATATTGATGCGCCTTGTTTCTTGAGCAAGATCTGAGTCTTTCTATGCGTTCTAGAATTTATTTGGAATTTATTTGCATTTATTAGCAAAATCGCATTTTACATTATTTGCCTGAAAACACAAAAAAAATACAAAAATCACCAAACTTGCAAAAAATCTCAAAACATCAGTTAGGGTTTGAAATCGAGAACCACCAGGGTTCTGACAGTGGTATCAGAGCACAGTTATCCTGCCATCCTGTGCTTTTTCAGTTGCTTTTTCAGTATTCAGTGTGCTTTTTGGTTGCTTTTTCATGAGCCGAGATCCTATTCAGTATATTAGAGGCGTAGGGACAGGCAAAGATGAGGATTGGACAGGTCCACCTATCCCAGAAGGTCAGACAGTGTCAGGGGTGCTTGGTATTCACAGATCCAGTTCTGACGGTAGTGAAAACAGTGTTGCAACCCTAATGGCAGAACGTGAGACTTCCTCAGAGACTCGCAGGGATCCAGGAAAGGCGCATGCAGAGGGTGATATCACCGATGAGGAGTTTAGACGGAGGCACGATAATATGATGGATATGATGTCTCAGCTGATGGGTACAGCTTCATTACGCTGGGTACCAATGTACCACACCATATCTTCGTGATTGGACGACGAAATGGACTATACCCACTGGATCGTCATATCCGCATTCAGACGTACCGCCACCGCATCTACCAGAGTTTAGGCCGTGCCGCATTTACCTAGAGAGAATTACGTCTGTAAGCATCGCAACATCGAGTTTCAACCTCCCGTATCGGCATGTCGCTGGCAACCTTTGAGAGATTTCATGGTGAGTACATGTCACTAGCTACCGAGATCCCAGAGGGCACTTACATTTCATGAGTTTATCAATGTCTATAAACCCAAAGGAGGAGGTAGATTTGACCGCACCCCACAACATCGCCAGTACCGCACCACGTGAATAGGATTTGCAAGATGCTATGAGCAAGATTGTTACTGCCATATTTGATGGGTCCGGAAGACATTCGTACGAGGTCATTCAGAAATTGGACAATACTTGTCACTTGTGGGCCCATGCAGAGGATGAGGCAATTAAATTTGGTTACCTTTACATCTTGACTGAAAGTAGCGATTGGAGGCACCACTCAAGATGTCTTCACGCTAGGCCATCATGCGGTCAATACCTATCAGGAGTTCACCAGCAGACTGATAGAGAGATTTGATAAGAAGGATCCGGAACTGTATTTCAGAGAGTTGGCTCAGCTCAGACAGACAGGCAGTTTGGACTCATACATTGGTGAGTTTCAGAGAGTGGCAGTCATGGTCACGGGGATTTCAGAACGGAGACTTATCATACTTTTCGTTGAGGGTTTGACAGAACCCATGAGAGGTTGGGTTAAGGCTTTTGACCCAACTACACTTCAGGAGGCCATGCGGAAGGCGCGAAGCATGGAGCTTGCAGCACCTCGCAGCAAGTTCAATTCAGGGTCAACACCATACACGAGACCCAACAGGCCTTTTGATAGAAACAATGACAGGAATAGGCCTTTTGACAGAAGAAAGGATCAACCGGATCCTAAGAGACAGAATGCACCACCATTTGACAGGGAAACGTTGAATGAATTGCGTAAGAAAAAGTTATGTTTTTGGTGCAAGGCACCCTATGATGAAAAACATATATGCCCACTTCGTCCGAAGGTCAAAAATAATCAAATGGAGTGGTTTTACGAGGGCGAAGAGCAATCTGATCTGTCAGACCAGCAAGCTGATTCCGAGCATTCAGATGATGAGAGGTCCGAAAATGAGGTTGAACATGAAGGTGGAAGGAAGCTACAGGAAGCCCATTTGACTAGCCTTCAGAGAGATGGATCATTTCGACTTCGTGGGCTCTTAGCAGGTCAGAAGGTGATTACCTTGTTGGATACTGGTGCTACACACAATTTTATTGATGCACGTTTAGTGGAGAGGCGTGGCATCCAGACAGAGGCCTTCGAGGGTATTCGAGTCAAGGTGGCTGACGGATATACTCTCAGGTGTGACCGAAAGATTACTGATCTTCCGATGAGACTGAACAACTATGAATTCAAGACTGAATTCTACGTTGTTAATATGGGAGATACAGATGTGGTATTAGGGATGGCATGGTTACATGATCTGGGTGAGTTCACACTCAACCTACGTGATATGGAGATGAAATTCAAGGTTGACGGGAGACCACATGTCATCAAGGCTATCAGAGACAGTAATCTTAGGATGGTTT
Organism: Sequoia sempervirens; assembly: GCA_007258455.2. NCBI lineage: Eukaryota > Viridiplantae > Streptophyta > Pinopsida > Cupressales > Cupressaceae > Sequoia > Sequoia sempervirens. Next base: position 305,872,881 of record VDFB02000017.1, on the reverse strand, counting down.
CATTCAGACGGATGGAGAGGCTCATTCGTCATGATATGGTTGACTGGGCAGCAGAGTGCATGTTGATGCCAGCCCAGCAGGAGCCGCAGAAGGGTGAGTACCACCCTGACATTCAGATTTTGAGGACTAAACACTCCAGAGTGTTTAGTGACATCCCACCTGGTAGACCTCCAGACAGAGGTACGGAGCATATTATTGAGTTGGAGGAGGGCGCAAAGCCCGTGATGATCACTCCCTACCGACATCCGAAACGACTCAAGGATGAGATAGAGAAGACCATTAATGAGTTGTTAGCTATGGGTCATATCAGACCTAGCAAGTCCCCTTTTGCTTCATCGGTTGTATTGGTGAAGAAGAAGGACGGATCACTTCGGATGTGCATCGATTACAGGCAGCTCAATAAAAGAACAATCAAGAACAGGTACCCTATTCCACGTATTGATGAGCTGATAGATGAGTTGCACGGAGCAGTCTTCTTTACGAAGATTGATTTGAGATCAGGGTACCATCAGATTCAGATAAGGGAGCAGGATATTGAGAAAACCGCTTTCTGGTGTCATTGCAGTCACTTCGAGTTCTTGGTTATGCCCTTCGGGTTAACCAATGCACCTGCCACCTTTCAGGCAACTATGAACAGGGTTTTCAGTGCTCAGTTGAGGAGATTTGTGTTAGTCTTCTTCGACGACATTTTGGTTTATAGCAGGTCATGGGATGAGCATCTGGCTCATTTGGATACAGTCTTGGGTATCTTAGCAGACGAGTCTTTCTATGCTAAGGAATCCAAGTGCGAGCTTGGCATGGAGGAGTTGTTATATCTGGGGCACATCATCAGTGCCAAGGGAGTGAGTATGGACCCTGAAAAGGTCCGAGCTATTGTTGACTGGCCGGTACCTGAGAACCTTACAGCAGCTCAGAGGTTTCATTGGGTTGTGTGCATTCTACAGGAGATTTGTTAGCGGGTTCTCACGTCACGCCGCACCCCTTACTGACTTGACGAAGAAGGGGGCTTTTCTTTGGTCACCACAGGCGCAGGAGTGCTTTGACAGGTTTAAGGTGATCATGACTTCATGTCCGGTGTTAGCATTACCTGACTTTACGAAGTCATTTGATCTATTCTGTGATGCTTCAGGAGAGGGCATTGGTGTCGTTTTGATGCAGGAGCGACACCCGATTGCATTTGAGAGCAGGAAACTCAGGGGTCCTGAGAGATTTTACAGTATCTATGATAAGGAGATGTTAGCCATTATGCATGCATTGGCTAAGTTCAGGCAGTACCTGGTAGGCAGCAAATTCAGTGTACGCACAGATCATAACAGCCTGAAACATTTCCTAGGACAGCGAGACTTGAATGAGAGGCAGCAAAAATGGGTCAGTAAACTGCAGTCATATGACTTTGATATCACTTTCATTAAGGGGAAGCAGAATGTTGTAGCTGACGCCTTGTCTCGCAGACCCAGTTGAATGCCTTAGCACAGATCACAGAGGATTGGAGGCATCGGATTATTGCTGAGTATGCTAAGAACCCATGGGCTTCTAGCATCATTGACAGGACAGAGCAGGACGACAGGTACACTATTGTAGATGACTTGATCATTTACAAGGGGCGGATTCTTTTGGTTCCTGACTCTGAGGTACGGACTACAGTTTTGAGAGCCTTTCACGACCTTCCTATGGCGGGCCATCCTGGATACTATAAGACTTACAAAATGGTTCGGGAACGGTTTACTTGGAAAGGGCTGAAAACTGATGTTGCAGTATGTCCGTGAGTGTTCTGTGTGCCAACAGAACAAGCAGGAGCACACTTATCCTGTCTGGATTGCTCCAGCCACCGATACTTGATAGGAAGTGGGAGTGTTTATCGATGGACTTTATCACGGGTTTGCCGAAAGCCCAGGGTAAAGATTGCATCTACGTAGTGGTGGATCGGTTGACTAAATATGCACACTTTTTTCCGATTACTACTACTTTCACAGCATCGCAGACTGCAGAGTTGTTTTTCAGAGAGGTATTCCGGCTGCATGGATTGCCTCGGACGATAGTCAGCGATAGAGACAGTCGGTTCATGAGCAACTTTTGGCAGGAGTTGTTCAGGCTGTGCAGAACCGAACTGACACCGAGTACCAGCTACCATCCGCAGACAGATGGACAGACAGAGATTGTCAATAAATGGGTGGAGGGTTATTTGCATAATTACATAGCTGGTCAGCAGAGAGCTTGGGTGAGATGGATCTACTTGTGCGAGTATTGTTATAACTCGACTCACCATATGACGATACAGATGACCCCCTTTATGGCTTTGTACGGGTATGAGGCGCCCAACCTTCTGGATTTGATATTGAGCGATAGCAGAGTGCCGAGTGCAAGGGATATGATGCAGAGTCAGCAGGACATATTGAGGTCTCTCCGAGACAATATCCAGAGGGCACAGAATCAGCATAAGCAGTATGCTGATCAGAAGAGGGTTGAGCGTACTTTTGAGGTGGGTGATATGGTGTACCTCATGTTGCGACCCGGCATCTACCGGAAGAGTAAAGGAGAGAAACTAAAACCTCGCTACTATGGTCCATTTCGTGTTGTCAGACGAGTGGGCGAGGTTGCTTATGAGTTGGACTTGCCAGCTGATAGCAAGGTCCATAATGTATTTCACGTTTCTCGCCTGAAAAAGGCATTGGGTCAGCATGTTATACCTTCTCCAGTTTTGCCACCCCTTGATGACGAAGGGAAATTGATACTAGTACCTGAGACTATCCTCGAGATGAGAGAGAGACACCTACGGAGGCGTGTGATCAGGGAATATCTGGTCAAGTGGAGAGATTTGCCAGTTGAGGATGCTACATGGGAGTCAGAGGAGATCTTGCAGCATTCAGAGTTGAGATTGCTTGAGGACAAGCAATTTCAGGGAGGGATGGAAGTCATGTCCCCATCCTAGTCAGCACAGCTGGTGACAAGGTTAGCCTATCATTTCGATCCTCGTAGGCTGACAGGAGTGTGCAGAGGATCATTTGGAGCCGTTGCTCAGTGTTTGGTAGCTCCAGTGCAGTTGTATCAGGTTGGGCCTTCGCAGAATCTTCCAGTGAGCATTTTTAGGAAACTTTCTATTTTTAGAAAGTTAGGTCAGGCGGAAGCTGCTATTTCGGGTAGGGCACCTGGTTCAGCCATTCAGCTCAGAATCGACCCAGTTCAGCAGTTGGTTGTTTAGACGGAGAAATAAGGAGTATTTAATGGATTATTAAATATTTAATATTTTGACTTTATAATAAAGTCACTTTATTGAAATATTTAAATATTTAATTATTTGGCTTAATTATAAAGTATTTGTTATACTTTATAATAAATTATTAAAATGTGACTTAATGAGTATTTTATATTCATTAAAAGTGGACGCCAATAATTAATTATTTCTCCTAAGTCAAAAGTGCAAATTAAATCATTAATTTAAATGATTTATTAAAATGGAGATTGGGTCGAATTTTCTTCAAGGCAATATATACCTTCTCAAGGCAAAATCGAACTATCTTGATTATTATTCAATTTTGTCTTTATTGCTCTGAGCATTGGAGTTTGCAAACCCTAGGGTTTCTGGCAGACGATCGTTTCTGAAGAATGAAAACTCTTCAGAGATTAGGCAGACTGAGGCTGTGCAATACCAGCTGAAGCTTGCACTTGGTGATTTCATCCAGGGGTCACAGACTGAGCTTATCTATTGATTTTAACAGAGATTCACAGAGAACTTCATCTGGCAGTAGAGACGTCTTATGCAGAGATCATTCTTTTGAGATTTGGCACATTTCCCAAGGGCCGTACTTCCTTTATTGCTGCTGCTGTCAGGCCGTACCAGCAAGGCCGTACTTTTATTCCTCTGGAGCAACGCCTTATTTCATCAGCTTCTGGTGTTTGGACATTGGGCGCCTTGACCTACTGAGGTTGTGCATTGATTTTCGAGCTCAGAGATTCTTCATTTATTTGGCCGTACCATCTCCATATTGCTGCAGCCGCCATTTAAAGAAACCAGGTTTTTCTTATTTAAATAATTTGTATTTCCTTCATACTTCTTATCTAGCTCTTGTAAATCATCTGGAAGTGAAATATAATGAAGCGCCTAAGTTCTCTGAGCAAGATCTGAGTAATTTTATGCATTTTGGATTTATTTAGAATTTTCTAGCATTTTCACAATAAAATCGCAATTTTCATTATTTGCCTGAAAACCTCAAAAATACAAAAAAACGAAAAACTTGCAAAAACAAACAAAAATCAATTAGGGTTTCAATTTGAGAACCACCAGGGTTCTGACATCCATCATGGGAATAAAGTCAAATTGACTAACTGTTGGAAGGAAAACAAGAAGAACGAAGAGACTAAGGATGGAATCCTCCCAACTTCCACAAGCCAAATTCAAAATTGAAGACAAATCCACTGGCAAAGTTCATTTGAGCACATAAATGGCCAAAATCTTGAAGGTATTACAAAGTAGCCAAAATTTGGCTAAGTATGGAAATTCTTCACAGGGAAGGTTCCAATTTCCTCCATTATTCAAGGCACTTGAAAGAATATCCGGACATCTTGGGGGCGGGGGGGGGTTTCATCTACAATCCCAGACCTATTGAAGCAATCCGGGCAACTTCTTGAAGGATTTCATCTCCTGAAGAATTAAAGACAAGCTTCCAATCAGAATCAGATGATGATGAGAAGAGTGTTCCAAACAAATTTTCATACTTAAACAATTTCTTGACACAAATTGGATAATTCAGAAAGGAAATCCAAAGGAATGACACTTGCTCCAAGGCGAGACTTCCAATATAGGCGAGAAGGAGAAGCCAAAGTCTCAAAGGAGATCCAAAGATCAAAGCTAGGAAAGAACAAGCACAACGGATAGAGTCATTGACAAGGAAAATATTCTAAGGCAAGCACGTAGCGACCAAGGAAGGCATCCAACAAGCTGAGGTGGCGCCTCGTCATCTTCCAATCAATCAAATTATTCCAAATCAACATGCAATAACTTTCTATTTTACTGTTGGTTCATATTTAGCAAAAAGGACAAGTGTCCTCGAATGTAATTTTCTCATTGGTCAAGGGGTAGCAAACCCTAATTAGGGTTTTATTTGTAATCTTGGCTGTTGATCCTAAATCAATCTTGGCCATTGAATCGTAATTGGGGAGCCTATAAATTGAGCTCACCCCCTCATTTGTAAAGCATGGGAGCATGTTGCAAAACATGTTGAGATAAATAATTGTTGTGTATAACTGCCAAAGTAATAAGTAATGCATGCATTGTTTTGATGGTGATTGCTTCTCTTATTTTGGAGTTGGCATGGTTCTTATCCCTCATCATAGTTTAGATTTTATTTCATGTATGTTAGATGAATGCAAGATTTGATAAGTGTTGATTATGGTGAAACTTTTTGCTCATACTTTCTTTGAATGGATGATTTTCATTCAATGCGTAAAGTTAGCCGAGCTTACTTTGTGGATGCTTAACTTCTGTCTGGATAAATATTGTTCAATTTGATGGTAGTTATTCATGACGTGAAAATCATAAGCACACTCCCTTGAAGATTGCACCCACTTTGTGTAGTTGTTGTTGAGCGTGGCGAAGCAAAGCGTGGTTATTCGTTTCACCAAGTCAATACCGTCTCTTGAATTCTTAGGAAATAGAGTAGAAATTCTAAACCTTTATCTCCTTTTTTAGTTTGTTTGATCCAAGACCCAAACAACAGAGCTTCATTGTCTAAACCTTCATTGTGAATTGAACAAGCCTAGCGTAAGTACCTTTGTGTTACCAGCATATCACATCAACCACAGAGCTTATCCACACCTAACTAAAACATTGGAATTACCGTATGATCTTTCTTGCAGTCTTAGCATACGAGGTAGTTTTTCAAGAGGGGATAGAGCGTCTTTGACACTTTATTCTAGAATGTTTGTTGTGTCATAAAACACGCATCAACAGTATGGAATTGCTAATTTGTAGTAGAATGCTTGTTTTGTTCAACATGTACAACTTTCATCACTATGTATCTATTTCAATTTTCAAATAGTCTATTTATCTTTTCTCTTGTTGCTGCATGATTTATGATTTTGGGTTCTATTTATCTTATTTTAATTAACTGTGGTTACATCAAATTCAGCTTTTAAATGGGTGAGTGTTGTGGATGTTGCCGAAGCACATATTCTTGCCTTTGAAGTGCCTTCAGCAAATGGAAGGTATCTTCTAGTTGATAAGATTGTTCACTACTCAGAAATAGTGACGATCTTGGGCAAGTTGTATCCAGGCTGTTCGCTTCCAACTAAGTATGTGAGCATTGAATTATGCAATAACTTGGTTATCTAGTTTTCTTTACAGTCTTTGAAAATAACCACAAATATTTGCTCTGAAGTTATATTTAATGATTGTGATAATTGATTCTAGTGTATTCATGGAACTGCCAGCTGAAGTTGCTTACCTGGTTGCTTAAGTAACAAGAAGGCAAATGACAATTTTTTGCTTTAATTTTAAGGTTTAAAATTTTTATTTAATGTTGCTAGGAAAACTTCATACAAGGTTGTTCTCCTCTCTTTGAGTAAAGATATCTAACAGATTCTTGTTCTAATGAATGAAAATATATATTTCATCTTGAAAATTGAAAGTAAATGGTCTGGATTAAATTGTCAATGCAGTGGACAACACATTAAATTGCAGAAACTTAATATCTTATGAAAAAATCAAAACTGATGGTGTAATGCAATTGAAATTTTTATTGAGAATGGGAGTGATTTACAAGTGGCGATCTATGAGAAGAGATTTGAAGCCACAAAATTATGATTCTTACATTTTGGTTGACAAATTTTTATTGCTATATGAAAAGTCTAAAAATATAAAGTGAAGCAATTCACCTTGGACAGTTGAGAGGATGCACTGCAAAATGAAACATTTCTTTTTCAAATTATCTAGAATTTTATATTTTGTGATTTTCAGGTGTCAAACTTTGCCAAACAATGTTTCACACACTTTCATCATGCTCTACACATCCTAAGGTTTAACAATCTAGGAGGAAATTAATATGCGAGAAACCCAATCCAAGAGGAGTGATAAATGAGCTCATCATAGAAGAGGAGACAGGGGATGATGAAGATAGAGAAGGGAAAGGAATTTGTTGAATGAGAGGGGGGAGATTGTAGAAACCCTAGTTTCCCCCTGTTGCTGAATCTGATGTTTTTGTTTGTTGTTCTGAATATTTTGGTTTTTTTGACGTTTTTGCATAGGATATGAAGAATGCGATTTTTGCAATAAATAATGTAAAATCTAGGTAAAATTCATACAACTCCGGAAGTAATAGAATTTATAGCAAATACTGAAGACAGTCTATTATTTATTCTTCTGAGACAGTTACAAAGAAGATCTTATTACATGCAAAGAAAAAGGCGCTGATATTTAATGAAAACCTGGTATTTGCAGCTTGCTGAGAAATTACTTGAAATGGTACGGCTGTTATGAAATCCAACTTCTCCCTCCGTCTGGTGCTTTGGATATGACACAAATGCCTAGGCGCCTCCAGTAAAGATGGTATATGGTCTGAATGAAAGGCGTTTCTCCTCAAGACAAAAGTACGGCCCAAATGAAGGTAGTACGGCTTGCAGCAAGTACGGCTGTGTACAGCAGCAAATAGAAATATGTACGGCTCCCTTTTAAAGCCTCCAGAATATCAATAAGAATAGGCGCCTTGATTGCAATATGCTTTCCAGATGAAAAACCTATGTTGAAACTCTGTAAATGAATAATCTCTGAAGTTCTATAATTTCTTCTGGATGAAGAAATTCCTCTGCCTGGCAATAAATCAGGTGATATCTCACACCCTCTGAACTGCTCTCACTGGAGATGGCTCGTTCCCCAATGCATTCGAGACTGAAACCCTAAGTTTTTTGTGCTCAGACCAAACTTGATCAATTTTCAATAACTCAATATCACATAATGGCTCGAATTCCAAGGCAAATGCACTATATCCTTGAGAAGTGCGAATTCCACAATAATAGGGATCATTACAATTCGACTTCTTATTCTTTTAATATTTCAATAGTCCTCAATGTAATTTTTGATTATAAAATATAATCAAAATGGCCCCTTCCTGATGATGGCGACCCCCTTTTCAGAAATCACTTAAGTTATAATAAAATATTATAACTTTATATTATAATGCCCCAATAATTAATATTTAATTAAATCACTTAAATATTAATATCTCGCTCAATATTCACCCGATGCTCGAGCCGTCTGAAGCTGACGAAAGAGGAAGTGATTCTGAACATAATCCATCCATACTGCTAAAAATAGCAAGGGTCCCACGTTGACTGCCAATAACTGCTAAAAATAGCAACTTATGCAAGAAGTGTCCGAACGAGCCCGAACGAAAGCCAACTGATCAAACTCTGCCAACTGAAGCTGAGCCAAGCTCCAACATGACCCTCTATCCAGTCTATCAGCCTACGAGGGTCGCATGATAGGCTAATCCTATGCTCGGAAAGATGTCAACGGTGAAGGGACATGACAACCGCTTCTCCTCGAAATTGCTTGTCCTCGCTACCCCAACTCGATGTCGCGAAGATATCCTCGCCTCCCATGTAGCATCCTCACGTGCAATCTCCACTTCACTAGATATTCCTCGATAGTCCTCTACGCTAACCGGGTTTCTCTCAGATTCCAGATAGACTCGCTGTGTACTAAAACCAACTTTCCCTCATCATATAAGGGAGGTAGAACTGCAGATGGTACCACACGGTGTCCCAACGCCTTCTTGAGGCGTGATACATGAAAAACGTTGTGTACCCTGCTCTCTGCTGGAAGCTCAAGCTCATACGCCACCTCTCCAACTCGCCTCAGGATCCTGAAAGGACCGTAATAACGTGGCTTAAGCTTCTCTGACCCACTCTTCCTAAGAGTGGACTGACGGTAGGGCTGCAGCATGAGGTAAACCATGTCACCCACCTCGAACTGCCTCTCCGTCCTCTTCTGATCTGCGTACTGCTTTTGCTGATTCTGTGCCTTGGCAATATTCTCCTTGAGAGCCTTCATGCTATCCTGACTCTCCTGCAATAAGTCTCCAGCACTCGGCACTCTACTGTCACTCAGTAGCAAATCAAGAAAACTCGGCGCCTCATAACCGTACAACGCCATGAAAGGTGACATCTGAATAGTCATATGGAATGTCGTGTTGTAACAATACTCACACAAATGTATCCATTTGACCCATGCCTTCTGCTGCCCTGCAATATAATTTCAGAGGTACCCTTCCACCCACTTATTCACAATCTCCGTCTGCCCATCAGTCTGCGGGTGGTAACTAGTGCTCGGAGTGAGCTCGGTCCCACAAAGTCTGAATACCTCCTGCCAGAAGTGACTCAAGAACCGACTATCCCTGTCGCTCACAATACTCCGAGGCAATCCATGTAGTCTGAACACCTCACGAAAGAATACCTCTGCTACCTGTGTAGCTGTGTAGGTCGTGGTGACGTGAGGTACAGCGGGCATATATTTTGCAAGCTTCCATCCACAAACATATATATACCATTTTCCCCTTGGGCTTTAGGCAAGCTCGTAATGAAGTCCATCGACAGGCATTCCCACTTCCTGTCAGGAATCGGAAGTGGCTGCAATAAACCTGCCGGGTACGTGTTCTCCTGCTTGTTATGCTGACAAACAGGGCACTCACGCACGTATTGAAGAACATCTGCCTTGAGTCATTTCCATGTGAATCTCCCCCGAATCTGTCTATAGGTCTTAAAATATCGGGGATGTCCAGCCAGAGGCACGCCATGAAAGGCCCATGATTATGTTCTTCAATTCTCCCGACTCGATCAAGTAAATCCTGTTCTTGTAAATGATCAAATCATTCACAAGTGTATACCTGGTATCAATCGTCGATCCCTCAACAAAACTGGAGGCCCAAGTGTCCTTGGCATAATCTGCCACAATCATATGCCTCCAATCCTCCGAAATGTGAACCATAGAGCTCAAGTATGGCCTGCGTGAACGAGCATCAGCTACTACGTTCTGTGTACCTTTGATATACGAGATATCAAAGTCATATGCCTGTAATTTACTGACCCACTTCTGCTGACGATCATTAAGATCTCACTGCCCTAAGAAGTGTCTCAAACTGTTATGGTCAGTTTTTATGCAAAATTTGCTGCCAACAAGATACTGCCTGAATTTTGCTAAGGCATGCATGATCGCGAGCATCTCCTTATCATATATGTTGTAAAGTCTCTTTGGCCCTCTGAGCTTTCGGCTCTCATACACAATCGGGTGCTTGTCCTGCATAAGCACCGCACCAATGCCCTCACCTGATGCATCGCACTGAAGCTCGAAAGGCTTCGTAAAGTCTGGTAGTGCTAAAATAGGGCATGTAGTCACCAACTCCTTAAATTTCATAAAACACTCCTGTGCCTCAGGAGTCCAAAAAAATGCACCCTTCTTCAGTAAATCTGTCATAGGGGCTGCATGTCGTGAATAACCATTCACGAATCTACGGTAGAATCCACACAAACCGAGAAACCCTCTCAACTGTGTCAGGTTTGCTGGTGTAGGCCAGTCAATAATAGCGCGGATCTTTTCAGGATCCATCCGCACTCCTCCTGCACTGATGATATGACCTAAGTATAACAATTTGGTCATTCCCAAATCACATTTGGATTCCTTGGCGTACAAGGACTCCCTCTCCAAAATAGTCAACACGGTCTCCAAGTGAGCCAGATGCTCCTGCCAAGTCCTGCTGTATATAAGGATATCATCGAAGAAGACCAATACGAACCTCCTCAGCTGTGAAT
>VDFB02000017.1:305607591-305861984 GCA_007258455.2 Sequoia sempervirens | reverse complement strand
AGCTTACTAATCCAAGCCTGGGCTGTCACCTTACCACTACCATCGAACATCGCCAGATTAAGCCTGTTGGTTGCATGTTTTAGGTCATTGTTCTGGTATCTAGGTCTCCAATCTTGTCGACCTCTGTGGTGCTCTCGCCTCTGAGTGACAAAACGGTCAAAAGAAATCCTCTCTCTGACCTCTGGTGGTACTAACTCCCACTCCTCGTTCGCTGCCATAAGTGTGTCTGCGAACAACTCCTCATGCTCCTCCTCTGCAATAGCCTCCTCGGCCTTCTGCCTCACAAAATTAGGCCTCGTGGGCCTATCTGCTGTCCGTGAGGCTGTCCTTGGTGCTCTGCGAGATCCTGCCTCACTCCTCTCATCGTCGTGATGTGGTGACGGTCTCCTCGGAGTACCCAATCTCTGAAGTGCCACTGTCAACTGCTGCAATACATCATTCGACTGCCGTTGACCTACACGTAAATCTCTGAGTGCATGCAAAACCTCTGCATCATCCTGATCTCTAGGGTTTTGAGGAATCTCGTTCCTGGGAACTTTTGTTCTATCTGCCCTGTCATTCCTGTCAGCCATATTTCCCGGCTGCCTACTCAAACTCTATTGCCTGTCAATCAGAGCACGTCTGCGTGTGTAATATCTGTGAGACCCAAACTGTTCTGGCTGCATAAGACTGCTAAACCCTTAGGATGGCAGGATTTAGCTCTGATACCACTGTAGAAACCCTAGTTTCCCCCTGTTGCTGAATCTGATGTTTTTGTTTGTTTTTCTGAATATTTTGGTTTTTTTGACGTTTTTGCATAGGATATGAAGAATGTGATTTTTGCAATAAATAATGTAAAATCTAGGTAAAATTCATACAACTCCGGAAGTAATAGAATTTATAGCAAATACTGAAGACAGTCTATTATTTATTCTTCTGAGACAGTTACAAAGAAGATCTTATTACATGCAAAGAAAAAGGCGCTGATATTTAATGAAAACCTGGTATTTGCAGCTTGCTGAGAAATTACTTGAAATGGTACGGCTGTTATGAAATCCAACTTCTCCCTCCGTCTGGTGCTCTGGATATGACACAAATGCCTAGGCGCCTCCAGTAAAGATGGTATATGGTCTGAATGAAAGGCGTTTCTCCTCAAGACAAAAGTACGGCCCAAATGAAGGTAGTACGGCCTGGAGCAAGTACGGTTGTGTACAGCAGCAAATAGAAATATGTACGGCTCCCTTTTAAAGCCTCCAGAATATCAATAAGAATAGGCGCCTTGATTGCAATATGCTTTCCAGATGAAAAACCTATGTTGAAACTCTGTAAATGAATAATCTCTGAAGTTCTATAATTTCTTCTGGATGAAGAAATTCCTCTGCCTGGCAATAAATCAGGTGATATCTCACACCCTCTGAACTGCTCTCACTGGAGATGGCTCGTTCCCCAATGCATTCGAGACTGAAACCCTAAGTTTTTGTGCTCAGACCAAACTTGATCAATTTTCAATAACTCAATATCACATAATGGCTCGAATTCCAAGGCAAATGCACTATATCCTTGAGAAGTGCGAATTCCACAATAATAGGGTTCATTAAAATTCGACTTCTTATTCTTTTAATATTTCAATAGTCCTCAATGTAATTTTTGATTATAAAATATAATCAAAATGGCCCCTTCCTGATGATGGCGACCCCCTTTTCAGAAATCACTTAAGTTATAATAAAATATTATAACTTTATATTATAATGCCCCAATAATTAATATTTAATTAAATCACTTAAATATTAATATCTCGCTCAATATTCACCCGATGCTCGAGCCGTCTGAAGCTGACGAAAGAGGAAGTGATTCTGAACATAATCCATCCATACTGCTAAAAATAGCAAGGGTCCCACGTTGACTGCCAATAACTGCTAAAAATAGCAACTTATGCAAGAAGTGTCCGAACGAGCCCGAACGAAAGCCAACTGATCAAACTCTGCCAACTGAAGCTGAGCCAAGCTCCAACATGACCCTCTATCCAGTCTATCAGCCTACGAGGGTCGCATGATAGGCTAATCCTATGCTCGGAAAGATGTTTATGGTTTAGGCATAGATATTTTCCCTCTTTCCTTTGATTGCTCGGAAAGATTTAAGGCTTGTAGATGGTTTAGGCATAGATATTTTCCCTCTTTCCTTTGATTGCTGTATTGAGACTATCTCTATTGGCATTTGAATTTGCTGTTGTTGCATCTGAGCTAGAATATTGGCCTGTTGACTCCTAGTTGGCAAGACTTTTTGTGGTCCACCTTCTAGCACCTATTTTGGCATTGTTTTCCTTGCGTGTGAAAACCAAGAGCAGCTTGCTAAGAAGAAATAGCTTCATCTTCCTCTAGTTCAATCACATTTTTTTTCGTACAAGAACTCATAGCTTGAGGCTAGATTGCCATCTTTCTCTATAATAAAGCTCTTCCCATCTTTGATCCTCATTGATCTTGTCAAATGGGGCAGCCACCTTAGCTATTTCTTGTTTGTACTTCTAGAAGGATTCTATCTTATGATTTGTCTAGGCTCTGGTCCTCAAACTGTTTGTCATCCTACTTCCTATCTTCTTGGAATGGTCAAAGTCATTCATTTTTTCATAGAAAGATTCATAGGGCAAGAGATTTTAGGCAGGAAGCTCCCATATTTTAACTAGAGTTTGGGGGTCCTATCCTATAGGGAATTTTCTCTCTTGTCATGTACATAATAATAAAAATGTTGATAGCGGTCAGCTAGTTTGCAAAGAGAATTGTAGCGTCATTTGAAGGTTTGCTAGTTTGTTCATTAACAACTTAATTGACTACTCTTGACCAATGTATCGCATTGTAGGCATATGGAGTGACATAATAGGACCTTTTCCCTTTTCCATTGGAAAACAAGACATCAATGGTACTGTTGATGCATGTTTTGTGACACACCAAACACTCTAGAATAAAGTGTCCAAAGACGCTCTATCCTCTCTTGAAAAACTACCTCGTATGCTAAGATTGCAAGAAAGATCATACGGCAATTCCAATGTTTCGTAAGTTAGGTGTGAATAAGCTTTGTGGTCGTTGTGATTTGCCACTAACACAAAGGGATTTACTCTAGTAAGTTACTCAGAAAGTAAGGACTTGGGTAGATTTGATATGAGTGCTGCATTATTTTTTTGGAATTTTCTGATTTTAGATAAAAAGTGAAAAAGGAGTAAGGGTTTAGAAATCCTATACTATTCCTACGAAATCAAGAGACAGTAAGGATTGAGTGAAACTAAAAAAAAATACTTTGTTTCGACACGCTAAACGACAACTACACAAAGCAAGTGCAATCTTCTGGGATTTGTGCTTAAGATTTCTTTACTACGAACAACACCATCAATAGAACAATATTATTCAAAGTAAACATTGAAGCATCCACTCAAAAGCTCAGTCTAACTTTATGCATTGAATGAAAACCATCTATTCAAAGAAAGTATGAGCGAAGTTTCACTAATCTTTACTATCAATCTATCATTCCCTTAACATACATTCAAATAAAATTCTAATTTGAATCTACACTATGAGGAAGAGAAATATGCAACCATGCAACCATTTGACAATGAAAGGATTCAAAGCCTCTCATGCATTATGAACTTTATTATCAAAATAGTTTTCAGCAACAATTTCATAGAACTCTCTCTTATTCTCTATTATCTATCTTCTATCTCCTATCATGTATCTCTATGCTGTATCAAATGAGAGAGTGCGGGGGGGGGGGGGCGTTATATAGAGTTTCAAGAATACAATGAACGACCAAGATCAATTCAAGATTAACGGCCCAGATTTGAAATAACATAACCCTAATTAGGGTTGCCCAAATAACAATCAGTTAACAACAAAGAAGTCATCCACTGGGAGTTGCGTCCTTACCCACTTCCAGAGCACTACGTTCAATGAACCTGGACATGATTGCGCTAACTTCCTCAATGGTGATGTCCGATAGCGTGTTAGCTTTTGTGATGTCCCCATCCTAGTCAGCGTGGCTGGATATGTGGTTAGCCTATCATTTCGATCCTCGTAGGCTGACAGATGTGTGCAGAGGATCAATTGAGGCGGTTACTCAGTGTTTTGTGGCTTCAGTGTTGCAGTTGTTTCAGGTTGGGCCTTCGCAGAATCTTTCAGAGTGGTTTTTCAGAGATTTTCTATTTTTAGAAAGTCGGACAGGCGGAAGCTGCTATTTTGGGCAGGGCACCTAGTTCAATTGTTTAGCTCAGAGTCGACCCAATTCATCAATTTGACAGTCAGGCGGAGAAATCATGGAGTATTTAATGGTTTAATGAATAATTAATACTTTTGACTTTATATTAAAGTCACTTTATTAATTATTTAAATATTTAATTAAAAGGGGCGCATTATAAAGTATTCATTATACTTTATAATAAAGTGGAAAAATTAATATAATGATTAAGTGATTATTCATTTATTTGAAGGGCGCCAATTATTAAATGTATTTCTCCTAAGTCAAAAGCGCATATTTAATCATTTAATTAAAATGATTATTAAAAGAGTCTTTGGGTCGAATTTTTACAAGGAGCTATATATTCACAGGAAAGAGACAAATCGAACTCTTATGATTTGATTATTCAATTTGTCTTCTATTTGCTCTGAGCATTGAAGTTTGCAAACCCTAGGGTTTTAGCAGACGAACGATTTTGGAGAACGATACCTCTTCAGAATCTGGCATATTGAGACTGTGCAATACCAGTTGAAGATTGTCTACTTGGTGGCTTCATTCAGAAGTTGCAGTTGATCATATTGAATCAATTTCAGGAAGGAGATTTAGGATTATTTCATCAGTCAACAGGAGCGACCTATCAGAGATTGCTTTCACAGAGATCTGGCATCTTTTCATTGGGCCGTACTATATTCTTTATTGCTGCTGTTGTACAGGCCGTACAAATCTGTACCTTCAAGGCCGTACCTCTCTATCAGGAAGAAGCGCCTTCATCTTTCAGTCTCTGGCAGAGGGATTCAGTGCGCCTAGGTTATCTAGAGTCTTTGCAACGTTTTTTCAGAGTCTAGAGTTTCATTTATTCATTCAGCCGTACTATTCTATTCTGTATTCTGGCGCCTGCAAGAAGAAATTAGGTTCCTTTGAAATAAATTAGTATTTCATTCATATGTTAATTTTTGCTATTGTAAATGCTCTGGAAATGCAATAAAGTGATGCGCCTATGACTTCTGAGCAAAATCTACGCATATTTCATGTTCTATGATTTATTTTGAATTTTTAAGCTATTTTAGATTAAAATCGCAGCTCCTTGTTATTTTTCAAAAACCTATCAAAAACCAAGAAAATACAAAAACGATCAAAACAAACAAAGTCAGCATTTTCAGTTAGGGTTTCGGGGTTGAGAATCACCTGGATTCTTACAGTGGTATCAGAGCACAGATTTCCTGCCATCCTGTGCTTTTTCAGTTGCTTTTTCAGAATACAGAGTGCTTTTTGGTTGCCTTTTCATGAGTAGAGATATCATTCATTATACCAAGGGTACAGGGATAGGTAGAGCCGAAGATTGGACAGGTCCACCTATTTCTGAAGGTGAGACAGCGTCAAGAGTGTTGGGTATTCACAGATCTAGCTCCAACAGTAGCGAGAACAGTGTTGCAACCCTGATGGCAGACCGTGAGATTCCTACAGAGACACTTAGGGATTCAGGGAAAGCACATGCAGAAGGCGACATTACTGATGAGGAGTTCAGACGCAGGCATGATAACATGATGGACATGATGTCCCAGTTGATGGGCACTATTAGGCAGTGTACTCCATCACAGCCACACTATATCCAGATCGGACAGTTGAGCAGGATTGCAGGAGTGGACCAGCCTTTGGCATCAGCACCACGATAGCCATCACCGATCTATCATGAGCGTAGGCCTGGACAACCTACATTCTTACCCAGAGAGACCCCACCTCCGACTCTGGGGGCAGAGCAGCAGGGGCAGCATCAAGAGTTTCAGCCGCATAATGGCATGTCAGTAGCAGATGTGACTAGGTTTCACGGTGAGTACCTATCATTGGCACCTGAGATCAGGCAGGGATTATCTTTTCATGAGTTTATGGATGTACATAAACCTAGAGGAGGGGGCAGATTTGACCGTAGAGCTCCTCAGCATCAGCAGCCACAGCCACAGGTGAACAGGGACTTGTAGTACGCAGTCAGCAAAATCACCTTGCCATACTTTGATGGGTCTGATAAGACGTCAGCGAGGTCTTGGGTCCAGAAATTGGACAACTATCTATCACTGAGGCCTATGCAGGAAGACGAGGCCATTAAGTTTGCCACTTTGCATCTTGATGGACTTGCGCATGATTGGTGGCATCATGGCATGTACACACTTGGCCATCATGCAGTTACTACCTACCAGGAGTTCACCAGTAGGCTCATAGAGCGTTTTGATAAGAAAGATTCGGAACTCTACTTCAGAGAGCTAGCTCAGCTCAGACAGACAGGTAGCTTGGATGCGTATGTCAGTGAGTTTCAGAAGGTTGTAGTCATGGTGACAGGCATCTCAGAGCGGAGACTTGTTATACTCTTCGTCGAGGGTTTGACTGAGCCTATGAGAGGTTGGGTCAAGGCATTCGATCCTCCCACCCTTCAGGAAGCCATGAGGAAGGCTCGAAACATGGAGCTTGCAGCACCTCGCAGCAAGTTCAATTCAGGCTCGACACCCTACACGAGGCCTAATAGGTCTTTTGATAGGAATAGACCCTTTGACAGGAGGAGGGATCAACCGGATCCTAAGAGACATAATGCACCACCCTTTTGACAGAGCAACACTCAACGACTTGCGGAAGAAAAAGTTGTGTTTCTGGTGCAAGCCACCCTACGATGAAAAACATGTATGCCCACTTCGTCCCAAGGTCAAAAATAATCAGATGGAATGGTTTTATGAGGGCGAAGAGCAATCTGATCTGTCAGACCAGCAAGCTGATTCTGAGCATTCAGATGATGACAGGTCCGAAAATGAGGGTGAAAACGATGGAGGAAGAAAGCTACAGGAAGCACACCTGACTAGCCTTCAGAGAGATGGGTCATTTAGGCTTCACGGGCTTCTAGCAGGTTAGAAGGTGATCACGTTATTGGACATGGGTGCCACACATAATTTCATTGATGCACGGTTGGTAGAGAGACGTGGTATTCAGACTGAGGAGTTTGAGGGTATCCGAGTCAAGGTGGCGGATGGGTACACCCTCAAATGTGACCGAAAGATTACTGATCTTCCGATGCGACTGAACAACTATGAATTCAAGATTGAATTCTATGTTGTTAATATGGGAGATACTGATGTGGTGTTAGGGATGGCATGGTTGCACGATTTGGGTGAGTTCACACTCAATTTGCGAGATATGGAGATGAAGTTTAAGGTTGATGGGAGACCTCATGTCATCAAGGCTATTCAAGACAGTAATCTGAGGATGGTTTCATTCAGGCGGATGGAGAGGCTCATTCATCATGATATGGTTGACTGGGCAGCAGAGTGCATGTTGATGCCAGCCCAGCAGGAGCAGCAGAAGGGTGAGTACCACCCCGACATTCAGATATTGAGGACTAAACACTCCAAAGTGTTTAGTGACATTCCAGCTGGTAGACCTCCAGACAGAGGCACAGAGCATATTATTGAGTTGGAGGAGGGCGCAAAGCCCGTTATGATCACACCCTACAGGCATCCGAAACGACTCAAGGATGAGATAGAGAAGACTATCAATGAGTTGTTAGCTATGGGACACATTAGACCTAGCAAATCACCTTTTGCTTCATCGGTTGTATTGGTGAAGAAGAAGGACGGGTCACTTCGGATGTGTATAGACTACCGCCAGCTAAACAAGAGGATGATTAAGAACAGTTACCCGATACCACACATTGATGAGCTGATTGATGAGTTGCACGGAGCTATCTTCTTTACAAAGATTGATTTGAGATCAGGGTACCACCAGATTCAGATGAGGGAGTAGGACATTGAGAAAACCGCTTTCAGGTGTCATTGCGGTCACTTCGAGTTCTTGGTTATGCCGTTCAGTCTAACCAATGCACCTGCCACCTTTCAGGCTACTATGAATAGGGTTTTCAGTTCTCAGCTGCGGAAATTTGTATTGGTCTTCTTCGACGACATTCTGGTATACAGCAGGTCATGGGAGGAGCATTTAGCTCACTTAGACGCAGTTTTGGGCATCTTGGCTGATGAGTCATTCTATGCCAAGGAATCCAAGTGCGAGCTAGGTATCGAGGAGTTGTTGTATCTTGGGCACATCATCAGTGCCAAGGGAGTGAGTATGGACCCTGAGAAGGTCCAAGCGATAGTTGAGTGGCTGGTACCTGAGAACCTTACGCAGCTTAGAGGCTTCATTGGGTTGTGTGCTTTTTACAGGAGGTTTGTTAGTGGGTTCTCACGTCACACTGCACCCCTTACTGACTTGACAAAGAAGGGAGTGTTTACTTGGTCACCACAGGCACAGGAGTGCTTTGACAGGTTTAAGGTGATCATGACTTCATGTCCAGTGCTAGCATTGCCTGACTTTACGAAGTCATTTGATTTGTTTTGCGATGCTTCAGGAGAGGGCATTGGTGCCGTTTTGATGTAGGAGCGACACCCTATTGCTTTTGAGAGCAGAAAGCTTAGGGGTCCTGAGAGGTTCTACAACATTTACGACAAGGAGATGTTAGCTATTATGCATGCTTTGGCTAAGTTTAGGCAATACTTGGTAGGCAGCAAATTCAGTGTTCGTACAGACCATAATAGCCTGAAACACTTCCTTGGACAGTGAGACCTGAATGAGAGACAGCAAAAATGGGTCAGCAAACTGCAGTCGTATGACTTTGATATCACCTTCATTAAGGGGAAGCAGAATGTTGTAGCTGACGCCTTGTCTCGTAGACCTCAGTTGAATGCCATGGCACAAATTGCAGAGGATTGGAGGCATCGGATTATTGCTGAGTATGCTAAGGACTCATGGGTCTCTAGCATCATTGACAGGACAGAGCAGGATAGCAGGTACACCATTGTAGATGACTTGATCATTTACAAAGGGCGGATTTTACTGATTCCTGATTCCGAGTTGAGAGCTACAGTTTTGAGAGCCTTTCACGATCTTCCTATGGCGGGCCATCTTGGCTACTTCAAAACATATAAGCTGGTTCGGGAACGGTTTACTTGGAGAGGGCTGAAAACTGATGTTCTCCAGTATGTTCGAGAGTGTTTTGTTTGCCAACAGAACAAGCAGGAGCACACTTATCCTGCTGGATTGCTCCAGCCACTTCCGATACCTGACAGGAAGTGGGAGTGTTTATCGATGGACTTTATCACGGGTTTGCCGAAAGCCCAAGGTAAAGATTGCATCTACGTAGTGGTTGATTGGTTGACTAAATATGCACACTTCTTCCCGATTACTACTACATTCACAGCATCGCAGACTGCAGAGCTTTTGTTCAGAGAGGTATTCCGGTTGCATGGGTTGCCTCGGACGATAGTCAGCGATAGAGACAGTCGGTTCATGAGAAACTTTGGGCAGGAGTTGTTCAGGCTTTGTGGGACCGAACTGACACCGAGTACCAGCTACCATCCGCAGACAGATGGGCAGACAAAGATTGTCAATAAGTGGGTGGAAGGTTACTTACGCAATTACATAGCTGGACAGCAGAGAGCTTGGGTGAGGTGGATATATCTCTGCGAGTATTGTTATAACTCAACTCACCACATGACGATACAGATGACACCCTTCATGGCTTTATATGGGTATGAGGCGCCCAACCTTTTGGACCTGATATTGAGTGATAGCAGAGTGCCGAGTGCAGGGGATATGATGCAGAGTCAGTAGGACATTTTGAGGTCTCTCAGAGACAATATCCAGCGGGCACAGAATCAGCAGAAGCAGTATGCTGATCAGAAGAGGGTTGAGCGTTCCTTTGATGTGGGTGATATGGTGTATCTTATGTTGCAGCCGTATCGTCAGTCTACTCTGCGGAAGAGTGGGGCAGAGAAGCTGAAGCCTCGTTACTATGGTCCATTTCGTGTTGTCAGACGTGTGGGCGAGGTAGCTTATGAATTGGACTTGCCAGCTGATAGCAGGGTTCACAATGTGTTTCACGTTTCTCGCTTGAAGAAGGCATTGGGTCAGCATGTGATACCCTCTCCAGTTCTGCCACCCCTTGATGACGAGGGGAAATTGATACTAGTACCTGAGGCCATCCTCGAGATGAGAGAGAGACACCTTCGGAGGCGGGTGATCAGGGAATATCTGATCAAGTGGAGAGATTTTCCAGTTGAGGATGCTACATGGGAGTCAGAGGAGATTTTATAGCATCCAGAGTTGAGATTGCTTGAGGACAAGCAATTTCAGGGAGGGCAGACTGTGATGTCCCAATCCTAGTCAGCGTAGCTGGATATGTGGTTAGCCTATCATTTCGATCCTCGTAGGCTGACAGATGTGTGCAGAGGATCAATTGAGGCGGTTACTCAGTGTTCTGTGGCTTCAGTGTTGCAGTTGTTTCAGGTTGGGCCTTCGCAGAATCTTTCAGAGTGGTTTTTCAGAGATTTTCTATTTTTAGAAAGTCAGACAGGCGGAAGCTGCTATTTTGGGCAGGGCACCTAGTTCAGCTGTTTAGCTCAGAGTCGACCCAATTCATCAGTTTGACAGTCAGGCGGAGAAATCATGGAGTATTTAATGGTTTAATGAATAATTAATACTTTTGACTTTATATTAAAGTCACTTTATTAATTATTTAAATATTTAATTAAAAGGGGCGCATTATAAAGTATTCATTATACTTTATAATAAAGTGGAAAAATTAATATAATGATTAAGTGATTATTCATTTATTTGAAGGGCGCCAATTATTAAATGTATTTCTCCTATGTCAAAAGCGCATATTTAATCATTTAATTAAAATGATTATTAAAAGAGTCTTTGGGTCGAATTTTTACAAGGAGCTATATATTCACAGGAAAGAGACAAATCGAACTCTTATGATTTGATTATTCAATTTGTCTTCTATTTGCTCTGAGCATTGAAGTTTGCAAACCCTAGGGTTTCAACAGACGAACGATTTTGGAGAACGATACCTCTTCAGAATCTGGCATACTGAGACTGTGCAATACCAGTTGAAGATTGTCTACTTGGTGGCTTCATTCAGAAGTTGCAGTTGATCATATTGAATCGATTTCGAGAAGGAGATTTAGGATTTTTTCATCAGTCAACAGGGGCGACCTATCAGAGATTGCTTTCACAGAGATCTGGCATCTTTTCATTGGGCCATACTATATTCTTTATTGCTGCTGCTATATAGGCCGTACAAATCTGTACCTTCAAGGCCGTACCTCTCTATCAGGAAGAAGCGCCTTCATCTTTCAGTCTCTGGCAGAGGGATTCAGTGCGCCTAGGTTATCTGGAGTCTTTGCAACGTTTTTTCAGAGTCTAGAGTTTCATTTATTCATTCAGCCGTACTATTCTATTTTGTATTCTGGCGCCTGCAAGAAGAAATCAGGTTCCTTTGAAATAAATTAGTATTTCATTCATATGTTAATTTTTGCTATTGTAAATGCTCTGGAAATGCAATAAAGTGATGCGCCTATGACTTCTGAGAAAATTCTACGCATATTTCATGTTCTATGATTTATTTTGAATTTTTAAGCTATTTTAGATTAAAATCGCAGCTCCTTGTTATTTTTCAAAAACCTATCAAAAACCAAGAAAATACAAAAAACGATCAAAACAAACAAAGTCAGCATTTTCAGTTAGGGTTTCGGGGTTGAGAATCACCTGGATTCTTACAGCTTTGTATTCCAGCAAGTCCAAACTGTCTGCACACTCTGCAAACGCGATCACCCACTCTGATTCATGCAGCAGGAAGGTGTTTCAGATGGTCAGGAAATTGAATGCCTTAGTCAAATTTTCTTTCAGGATTGGCTCGGCAATGGTAGAGAAAATCCTTTGAACTTTATCCTTCAGATTTTTTGACTGTAAGTCATTTTCTCGGATAATGTCCTTGTCAAGCACATCCGTAGCCATGTGGAAAATTTTATTCTGGATTCCTCTTACTTCTTCAATTTTGGCACCATTTTCCTTCACTCCTTCCAAGACTTCTCCTCATGAAATCAGTGCATAATACCAATTGTTGAAATCGTATGCTGCTCCTGCTGCAATGATCTCCCCATCAATCAATCTTTGCTTTGGAATTCCCTTTATTTCTCGAAGACATGGGATAATTTTGCTTTGAATGTCTTGGAGATCGTCCCATGCTTCTACTAGGTTTACAACTCGTGAGAGCAGAGAGGAGGTTTGCCCATAAACATATGCCAACTTTTCTGTGAATGTCATTGCCTCTTCTTTCTTTCCTACCATCCATTCCTTGGTTTCCTTGGCGGTAGTCAACTCTTCTTCAAAATTTCTTACTGGCTCCTATGAAGAATTTAGAAGTGGAGTGGATGATTGGTCACCTTGATTGAGCGGCCTAGTTAAATGTTGGATGTATTCCTTTAGGCTTTCAATCTCCCTTTTATATTCTCTTTTCTTTGCCACTTCTTTTTCCAGTCTAGATTTAATGGTAGCAACAAAGTTATCTAGGTCCTCAACTTCCTGCCCTTTTGTTGTTGGACCAATATCAATGGTTGTAACGGCATATTCATTTGGGGCAATTTCATCTCGTGATTTCTCAACTGTTGGTACTGCAATCTACACTATACGGTTACCAGCTTCATCTCTCTGTATTGTAGAAAATTCCTTGGATGGCTTCTTTGTAGTAGCCTGTTTTAGTCTCGCCAAGAAGTTTGCAGTATCATCTTCTGGTATTTCTACTGGTACCTTAATTTTCAATCTTTCTTTTAGCCAATCTGGGATTGTCGGCTGTTCAATTTCATCTTCCTGATTATCTTGAATGTCTTGCATATCCTAAATTTCCCGCACAGATGGGACTTCTTGAATTCCCTTGAGGGCAGAAATCATTCCCTCTTGGAATTCTCCTTCCATGATATCCATATCATCATCTGACTCAAGAATCTCCGTGCCTGTAGGGGAGTGATGATGATCATCTTCCAGCTGTACTGGCTCCATATCCTTTTCCAAAACCGGCGAAGGAAATCTAACTTGTCCCCATGACTCTTCCTCCATGATCAATATCTCGTCCATATTTTTGGATGTGGCTGAATGAAGGGCCTTGGATTTCTGCTTCTCTTGAGCAGGTCCCTCATCTGTTGTCTTCTTGTTTTTCCTTGTAGAGTCATCGATCATTTTTTTTCTCTTCTTTGGGTTGGTAGTCTCGGTTAGTTCACCTCCCTGAGATGCACCGACATTCGAAGAACAAGACTCGACATCACCCATCAAGCCATATGTAAATGGCACATTCCTTTGCCGTAAAATTTGCACTTGCTGGTCTATCCACCATCGCGAATACTTGAACACAGGCCTCATAAAAGTTGTTAAGTCACCAAGCTTAGGCTCAGACCATCTCACAAGAGGAAGCGACTGCCTTTCATCAAAGCCCGGCTGCACGTACACTCCATCATCTTCAAGTTGATCAGGTATACAAAAGAGCTCTGTTGTCCTGATCATATCCACTGATAGTCTTGACCATTAAGAAATGAGAAGTAAAGCCAATTATAAAGATGAAAAGTTCGACCCTTTTAGCAAAATCTACTTATTTCCATTTAATCTAGTTCGAACTTGGCTTGCACTCCTCTCTCGAATGGCAATTTTGATCTCCAGCACCAGTTTCAGAGAACGTTTCTAAATCTGGCGCCACTTCAGTGAAGTCCTTTTGTCTTTTTCCAAAATTCGAATTTCTTCTCCTAGGTGTTGGAAAATAAAAAATAAAAAAAACATTTCATGTGTTATTTTCCAACCCTTTCATTTTAATTATTTTAATTATGGCATTTTATTTTTATCCTAAGGCGAGTTTGATTAAATTTTCCAAGTCATTCCTTGTCTCTGCCTAAGGCGAATTCTTTTCTCCTATCAGTTTTGCCATGTATTTGCCATAATTTCTTTTGGAAAATTTTCTCAGTATCTAGGCATGTCAATGTTGGATTTAGGCAAAAATTTCTTTATTTTCTCCATTTTCTCTAAGTAAGGCGGACTTATCAAGGTGTCATGCCACGTTTTCTTGAGTTGGGCGGACTTGTCATTGCTTTGTGCCATGTCTTTCTTGAGTTGGGCGGACTTAGCTTAATGTTATGCCATGATTAGCACTTAGGCGATTTTCTAGCCTTCATCTAGTTCATCTAAATTTTTTCACTTATTTCCACTTCCGGGGGTTTTCTGAAGATGACAATGTTGAAACCATGACCCAGGCACTTTTCAAAATAGAAACTTTCCAAAAATAATCCATAAAAAATAAGAATTCCAAAATAGGCTAAAAGTGCCAAAAATAAAGTCCCTAAAAAATAGGGGGCCAGAGTGAAAATCCCAAAAAAGTAGGAGGTGTCAAAATTGACTC
The DNA here is from genome assembly GCA_007258455.2 of Sequoia sempervirens. Taxonomy (NCBI): domain Eukaryota; kingdom Viridiplantae; phylum Streptophyta; class Pinopsida; order Cupressales; family Cupressaceae; genus Sequoia; species Sequoia sempervirens. Next base: position 305,847,535 of record VDFB02000017.1, on the reverse strand, counting down.
AAACGATAGGCAATCCTCATCCTCCAGGCCTTCTAAGCATTATGATGATGTTTGTGCAATGATTCAGGCTCAAATTCTTTACTTGGCTCGGGTGACCCTTCAAAAACTCAAACTCTAAACTCCCAAATAGAGATCAAATGAAACTGAAGCGCAATGGCAAAGCCCTAAAAAGAAAACTACTAGGGTCCCCATTTGTAATGGGGCGATGTGTGATAAGGTCACAACAGGTACCTAATTTTTCAATAAACTTCAAAGCAAAGACCCTATTAGACATATACTTAGGCAGCTTCAAAACTTTTGTACTGAAACCATGAAGCCCAATCTTGGTGTAATTAGTACCAAAATACCAATCTCATCTACAACCACCCCTAACCTAAGTCTATGAATATTCTTTTGAGATATTTTCACTAAATCCTCTTCTTTGATGGCTATTGCTATAGGGGCTAGGAACTTTTCTACAAATCGATAGCATGAGGAAGACTTCGAAAAAATATGAGTCGAGGTAGAGTTTGGGGCATACTTTGTAGATTATGGAGAATCAATCATTTTGAAGTCTATGGAGCCAAAGAAATTTGGATTTTGATGCAAAATAAGTGTACAAGGTAAGAAGATAATTTAAATCTCTTTTTTTCTTAAAAAAATGGCCATGTCCTCATGAATGCTTTCCTCAATAACACAAGCAAAATCAAAAGTCAAATGCTAGTTTTTTGGAATACCTCTCATCCTATAGATTACGACAAATTGATACTCATGCACATCATCCTCTAAACTAGAAACAAAAACAAGCATTCTACATTCATCAACATCTTTCCAAAAGGACTTGTTGGGAATAGTAAATTTAGGTAATTGTTGATGTTTACCATGAGTCTCCCTATTGAAAAATGGTGTCATTGATACTTTCCCAATAATTGGTCAGGCTTTTAGGGTTTGATTGGAAGGGAGCTTGGTTGAGACCCAACATTCTTGGGTATATGGTCTAAAGAGATCAACAATTTAGGGGTCAATTCTTTCCCTTTAACTAATTTGCTTCATTTTAGTGTCATAGCATTCAACACAAACAAAAATCAACTTAGAGAAAGAATGTACTAGAGGGACCATATATTAAGTAAGATTACTTGTCCAAATTCTAGCAACAAAAGACTCATTTCCCTTATCCTTTATCCTTTTAAAAGTGGCCTACCTTAGGTGACTAAGTTTTATACTTTCTCTATTGATAGTGGAAATGGGAATTTTGAGCTTTCTAACTCTAGAGTTTACTACACAAGGAGTATCAAGTTGAGTAGTAGAGGAGAAAAATTTAGGTACTTGAGGAACTCACAAAGGAAGATTTGGTGGTGTGACTTTGGTGGAGTGGGAGTGGTCCTTTTTCTTCCTCTTGTTGTCTTTTACTTTATTCTAGAAGTTTGCTTTGAATAATTTGATCTTTGAAATGCCTTTATTGTCCTTTACAAAAATTTCAACTTCTAAAAATTTGTCTCATACAACTTTTACTTTGAGTTTCCTTTGCCATACTTCACAAGCTTAGCTTCTCCTTCTCTCTGGATATTTTTTTAAACAATTCTCTTACTATGTTCCCTAGGGATGTGCCCCCAGCATTTTTTGACATGTCCTCATAGTAGGTACATTTTGAGGATGCATGGATGCCTCAAAAGCATCCCACTGCCATCCTTGATCAATTTTTTTTGGCCCTAATTCTCTAGAAACATGGGGACTTTGCAGGGATGACTGGGTGTCCTTGAGATGGTTGGGGACATCACCAATCTTCGCAAGGATGACCAGCTGTCCCCTTGAAGTTACACTCAATTTTAAAAAGAGAGGCCAAAATGAATTAAAAACTATATTATTGTTTTCTTTTATGGACCCTACATCACTCTGTCCTAAATGAGAGATCCCAGTCTGCAAAATAACAGATTTTCAAGCTCCTTTATGGTGTATGACAGTCACATGTTGTTGGGTTGACTTTGCAAGATTTGAAATCTGTTTCCAGTCATATTAGTTTGCAAAATTGCAAGGGTTTTTAAGGTAAAATTAGGAAAAACAATACCTAGTATTTCAAGCTCCATTTGTACCTCTCAATGCGGTGTTCCAGTCCCAAGATGGTGGGTTTCTATCACTTAGTTGTTTTTGCAGTCACAAAATTGCAGGAATGGATCTTCAAATTCTCATACACACATTTTGAGCTCCCTCTTAATACTCTCAACACAATACAATGAACTCTTTTTTGTTCGCATAAGGCATCATTTTTCGGTGACAGAACAGTTAAATTTTTTGTTGAAAAACATAAGTTTTAACTTTTCAGTCATTAAAGGGTGCTATTTTGGTCCTAAAAGAACAAGTTTTCTATCAGATTTTAGAGGCAACAAATTTTCAAAGTTTAAAATCAGTGAAGAGATACACCTTTTTCTTCAAAATGCAGCTCACCATTTCCAAATGGTGTAATCTCTTTCCAAACTAATGTTTGAAACTTTGAATATCCTTAGATCAAGCATACCAATTAGGGATGTGTCAATATCCAAGAAATAGAGTTCAAAGAACACACTCGGAAAGGGAATAAGCTAGTGAGAAGACATTGGGACAGTGATCTTATCGAGGCATCCTCCTTTCCAATCTCAATACAAAGTCAGGAACTTCTTGTTATTTGTGTCAACCAAAAATTCCAAGTGCTCGTAATTTGGGATCTTACTAATAGATGATAAATTCTTTATCAAATGAGGAACATAGAGGACATTGTGGAACACAAATTTCTTACACTTATTCAATCCAATCTTGATATTTCCACTGCCCTACGCAACGTGTGATCTTCTATCCATGTATTACTGAACATATTGGGCTCAGGTCGTCAATAAAATTCACAAATCATTCATGTCGACTAGTCATATGTCCTAGTACCTAAATCAAAGAACTTAATATCCCTTCCTAAATGAGACATTGGCAAACTTTAAGGCACACTTATCTTCATCAAAAAAATTAGCTTGCCCCTCTTTCCTTTTTTTCTTTAATTAGGCCAAAATTTTCCTCTACTATTTCTTTGTAGGATTTTTCTTTTCATCAAAAATAACACCCAATAGTTGATTTTAAAGTGTTATTAGTTGCAATGCCTGAAGTATTTGAATTGTTGAATTATTATTATCAATTCTTCATTATTTACGAGTGTTCCACGGGGTTTCGGGGACGGGGACGGGGGGACGGGGGGGGCGCGTTTCGGGGACACGGGGATAGGGGGTCTAAGTTTGGGGGCAGTGGGGGGACGGCGGCGAGGGGGTGGCAGGGTGCTGAAATACATATAGTACTTGAAAAAATAGTTATAAAAAGATGTATAAATATAAGAATTATAGATCTTGGAGACAACTAGGAGTCCCCTAGACGTCTTGAGGACACCCCAGCATCCTCAAAGTCCTAGTGGCGTCTTGGAGACAGGGACACTGGTGGTGGGATGGTGGCGCTGGTGGTGGGTTGGTAGGGGGATGTGCCCCCCAAGTCCCCAAGTCTCCGAGACGTCCCCCTCTAGGAAACGCGGGTTTTTTTGGGGGGGACGCGTCCCCGTGGAACACTGTTATTTACTTTTGGTTGATGGTTGCTAGCTAATTCTTAATGTCCTTAAACTCCAACAAATGCTGTTGAAGAGTTGCCTCTTCTCGCATCTTGAGTGGAAATGTCAAATTCCTAACATGCTCTTGCAATATCACTATCGTTTCTTCCATACCTCTGCAACATATGTAAAACGTAATACTTTAGCCAACATTTCATTAGAATTGGATACAGTGAACTACATCAAAGGCCTCAATATTCCTTTAAATTGTTTTATCTTGATTTAATGCAGCCTCTTCTGCATCATTTTTAGGCAAATTTGTATTGAAAATCCCATCCAACTCCCTATACACATATATTGATCACTCTATTTGTCCAAATGTTAAAATTTTGACAATTAGACCTTTGGGAGTCCAACACTCTAGATTAATCAATTTATAATCGGCATAGCCAGAATAACCACCAAACAACATGGCAAATCAGGATACAAAATACCAGGCACTTTTCAGTTGAACACATGTATTTCAAAAAATATCAAATCTGTTTTTGCGAGAATTGAGCTCACCAATTTATCCAGAGGTTTATTGCTGTTTCATTTAGCCAGAATATTTCAAAAGTTAACTCAAAATTCTTGCCAGTGACCCCAAAAGTTGAAAATGGAAAAAATATTAAAAAAATAAAAAATTGAAAAAAAACTAATTTCAGAAGTTTCTGTGCATATAATCTACGTACCACATAGTTGCAGTAATCTTTAAAAAATTATGACTTATTCCAATTGATTTCTGCTCGGCCCTGATACTAATTTTTTTGGTAAAAATATTGTGGTTTTTTGCAATTAATCAATCAAACCAAAATTTGAGGCTTTTTGACCAAAAAATTACAATTTAGTCTAAAAAAACATGCAATTATTTGGTTAAGAAAATGCATTCCTGGGTGTCTTTCTAATTAAGGGTAAAGAAGGTTTTTGAAAGGGCACCAACCCTTCTACAAAGATCAGAATAAACACGACAATGAAGCCCAGCAAGAACAGACCAAACAGCAACAAAAAATAGACAATAATAAAGTTGGAACACAAAAGCAAACTAACAGCACTTCGCAAGATGGAACAGAGCAGCAGACATAGGGAAAACTCCCAACAATGACAAAAGACCGACCAGCCCAAGGCAGCATGAAGTCAAAGTGCATTAGGGAGCTCAAGGCGCTAACAACATTCCTACCCACCAACTTGTTGATGCAAGTCTCCTTCTTGGCAGAACTCCCTTTATTTAAAGCCAAACTTGGATCAGAAGGATATAAGGGGCATGAGGCAAGCTTTTCCTTAGACCCTAACATCCTACCCAAGCTAGGACCAACCATATCTCTCTCCTTACATACCTCCTCCAAACAACTAACCTTGTGATGAAGCTTGCCCTCAAAAGGTAGGTTATAGATTTCTTCTAAATGAGCTCTAACAAAGAAGGGAAAACCTCCTTGCCACTTCACACCAAGGGCATCCCAACAACTATCTGAGGATGAGAAAGCACGGACTGAACTTTTGTCCTCCATAAATTTTTGCTTCCTTTAATTAATCATGCGACTTGTAGCAACATGTCTCGCTTTGTTGCATTTTAGGCACACCACTAGAGAGTTTTTATAAACAAACTTTTGCACCCATTCTCCCAGCTTAGAAGATAAAGTGATCGAAGAAGGAAGCACCTACTCAACATCCGCATTAACATAAAATCTGACAAACAATAGATACTTTCTTGATTTGGTAACCAAATTTAGAGCAATGAGCTGCTCGAATGAGTTAGCTATGCCCTCCAACACCTCCTCTTCCCAATATTCCAAAGGTAACCTGAGAAGCCTGACCAAATAGGGACCTGCCTAAAGAAATCCTTCTCAGGGCCAAAGCCTGGGCACCTATTTTTGATGAATAACCCAGCTCTGTTAAGGAACCAAGGCCCATCCATGAGTGTCCAAGCCCATTTCTGGGTCTTTTTTTCTTCTCATTTCTGCAGCTATTTTCCCGTTTTTTTTTTAACTCTAATCCTAACCCTATTTTTACAAATTAAATCTCAATTTATGGAAAAAATCTTTATCTTCTGGTTTTCTGAGTTATTCCTAAGAACATTTTGCTACTATGGTCTATTGTTATACAATTCTGTTCACTTCCACAGAAAATTCATCTTTAAGAACCATGCCAGTAATACAATACTTAAAAAACATAAAATTCATCTTTGCTAAACCATCATACACCTACAATTGTGATACCATGAGAGAAAGGAACTGAAAACTGGAGAAAAACCCAGAAAATGGAGAGAGAAAGGCTTCTTATGCTATTTTTCATTCAATCAGAAAATGAAATGTGTGAATATATAAAGTTAGAGATTAACTAATTGTTACCTGACCTTTTCTTACTAGGTTAATCCAGTGCAGCCTCCCTCATTGCTAACTTTTGTAAAGCACAATGTTATGTTTTCATATTGTGTATTAATTTCCTATGTCAATGTAATTTTAAAATATAAGTATTTTTCACTTATGTTTTATACTATTACATCATATGCTAACATTAGCTAAATAAATAATAATGGCTACTTCATATATGTAAGAGCAATGAAGAATTCTAGCCACTGAATGGGATGAAAGTTAACACTTTTAGTTCCCCTACTTGTGAAGGTCTTCTGCTTTGATAATCAGATCACCACAAGGCACAAAGTCCTTTTGACTTAGCCCACCATAGTGGATTTGCATAATCAATGCCTACTTTTTTAAAATTTTCTTAATTACTGACAATGTGATGGAAAAAGGGAGTTACATAAATATTACTGGAAACTCAGACAAAGTGAAACTCGTATGTAATTGGGTTTTCTTTTGAACATAAGTGTAGTCCTTATCATTTTGATACCCTGAAGTTACAAAGAAGTTAATGATAATTCTTTTTAATTAGAAACATGAACAGTGATGAATGTAGCTAGATTGGGTTTGATTAAAATTATGCATGAATCATGTGTGTTTATCTTTGCTTGATAAAGGGCAATATCAAGCAAAGATAAACACACATGATTCGTGTTTATTTTAATCAAACCCAATCTAGCTACATTCATCAATGTTCATGTTTCTAATTAAAAAGAATTATCAAAATCAGGAAATAAAGAAATGTTTCTTTTGTGTAGATTGTGTAATTTCTTTTTCCTATCTGTTGACAGGTGTGTAGACGATAAACCATTTTTTCCTTCCTATAAAGTATCTACAGAAAGGTAGAGAAATTGGGTCTGAAGTTCACTCCCATTGAAGAAGCTATCAGACAAACCGTTGAAAGCTTGAAGGAAAAGAAGATGCTTAAGTTGGAGAGCACTTTGTGATTTTTTAATGCTTGGAACTTGCTATATTTGAAATATTGAGTAGTTAAGAACAGTACTCAAATGGTTGGTGCTCTAAGTGAGACGTATCTTTTTGAAATCTCAAAACATATGGTCTTACCTTATTGTTTGGTGGGATCAGCCACATGCAATTGTGGAAAAATAATGGTTTTCACTTTGGATGCCATTTAGTACTTGGGCAGGGGTTATAATATTTGAAATTTGAACATAAAGATCAACAAAGTCATTTAAAGTTTACTAGTTCACTTGTTTAATACATATAACATCTATAGACTAAAGTTTCTAATTTGGAATGTAGCACATCCCATGATGCATTGACTATGGTAGGTCTGTCTCAGTGATACTTCATTGGGCTTGTGTCCTGCTATGTCTTTTTCAGCATGAGACATATTCACAACATATCAAATTTTCCATCCGAGTACAATAGGTTTTGCATTCATTTCCTTATTATTTTAGAAAGGTCAAATTAAAAAAAAGGGGCAACGTTGCCCAGCTATACATGGCAAGAATTGAGCCAGATCTGTTATGGACCTCCAATGAAAGTAAAAGCCATGAGAGACCACAAGAAATGAATATGCTCCATAAGCCAGGAGTTTAATATAAAATATTCATTGAAAACGTTTCCACAGATCAACAAAGATCAACACCTGTATGTATTCAGTTTTTCAATGAATTTGATCAGATCTAAATGAACATTTTCACATATTTTCATTAAACTTTTTACTTATTTTATGTACCAGCAGCGTAAAATCCTATAATCAGCTCATATCAGATCACTGGAATTTCAGTTAGACCTCCTGCATGAATAGCATGGACTAAAGTGCAGTATAAGTAGACTATATGTTGGGTTTCAAAGTAGAATTCAGTTATACCACCATCCAACAATTTTGAAACTAATTTGTAGTTCTTATTTGGAGAACTTCATGGTAACACTAGCAGTAGGGCTGCCAATGTTCAGCAAAAGGAATCAGAGTCAAGAGTACTTCAATTCTTTATTGCTACTGAAAATTGGAATGCACACTCCCGGTTGCTCAAAAATTTCATACTTTTAAGCATAGTTGGAAAACTCGCGAGTTTATTTGCAAAACGAGTTTTTGGTGCAAGTACTTGCCTAGAAAAAATCGGCCTCTTAGCAAAAAGAAACCCGCGGCCGGAATAAAGGCAATTTCAATTCATTTTTTGCGGTTTGTGTGGTTTTGAAGGTCTTAATTTGGGCTTTGTGGCAGGGGCTCCGCCCCCGAACCCTGCGAGGGTCGTTGCCCCTTGACCTTGCTGGGGGTGTTGCCCCTAGACCCCCACGAGGGGAGCTACCCCTCAACCTTGCTGGGGGCATTGCCCCCAGACCCCCACGAGGGGCGCTGCCCCTTGACCCCATTGGGGGCGTTGCCCCCAAACCCCTACAAAAGGCGCCACCCCTCGACCCTACCAGGAGCGTTGCCCCCAAACCCCCACAAAGGGCGCTGCCCCTCAATCCCATTGGGGGCATTGCCCTCGAACTCCCATTGAATTCATTTGATTTTCTAGATACTCTCCAAGTCCAAATTTCCAAGTTTGCCTACAAGTCTTCATCTATAATATCGTCTAGTTCTACCTCTCCCCTAGTTTTCACTAGACATGGGAAAGAGGAAGATGTAAATTTGTAAAATATATTAATGTAGTATTTACTTTCATTTTTACAAAAAAACAATTTGCTATTTTCATTTTGTTTCAGAATATCAACATCAGCGTATTCCACATGAGGATGCCATTTTGTACCCAATTTGCTTTCTTATCATTGAATTTTGCAAAAAAAAAAGTGTTTTTAATGAAATTTAAGCAATTTTTTAAGTTGCCGAGTTTTTTCTGAACAGAATTTTCCGAGCTTGCCGAGTACTTGCAATTGGCGAGTTTTCCAACTATGCTTTTAAGTTTTTAACTGCGAAATTCAGATACAGATATAACCCCCTAACTTGATTGAAAATGTAACTTCCAATTTTCCCTTTAATTTTTAGGGGCATCAGAGAGACTTGCTGGCTCCCCCAACCTAATCTCCTCATCATCTCCCAAAGACTAACATGGTCTCTTCTCCATCGTCAGCATCAATTCCCAAACCCAACATTTTACATGTCAAATTTTACTTTCTGCCTTGATTTGTAGCATAAATGATGCGGACTTTCTGCATTTCCTGAAATTTGGAGAGATCAAAGGCTATTCCTGATCCAGTGTTCACTATTTCTTGATAAACACAATTTGCAGAGCTAATGCAAGAAACCAACCACTATCATCAACCTGATGATTCAGGTAGTATTTTTGCATGCTTGATGGACTCTGGTTTTGGCCATAATCTGAATCGAGCATGGCTGCTGCATTTTTTTTATTCATTCCCTCACTTGTGCCTGCAGTGCATATGAAACCTTACTATTATTCTTCATCTTTTGATACTGTCCCTGATGGAATCCTTCCATTCCAGCAGCACTGCTCTAGCCTTATTTTCAGAACAAATCATCAGTCACTCCTACATTTGTCACCTTCTTGATCTTTTCATCCTCGAGTTGATATCTGCACTCTTCAGAACAGTCTTTACTAGTGAAGCATGGTTTCTTTTCTCCACAGTCCATATCATAGTTTCTCAAATCGATTCATGTCTCATGTTCTCACTTCTCCATAGCTACAAAGAGGAGACCTTGGACTTGCACCTTTTTTCCACATCAATTATATTAGGCAATCCCATTGCAGACCCATAAAGGATTAAACCCCGGGACAATGATCTTACTATAGAAAGATTCAAGTCTCTTTACTCAACAACAGCTAGCTGGTAGTTGCAAACAAAGAAGGGAGGAAAATTACTGACTTCATACCAGTTTTCAAAATGCCAAGTTTTGAAGACAGGTTTGTTGTGTAAAGCGAGCGACTGCTTATGAAATAGAGGCCCAAATGTGGTATAGATTGCATTTAGAAATTTCTAGCCTTCTACTAATGGAATTTAGGGTGCTTTTTTAGTTACCTAAGTCAGTTAAAAAAACTTGTGAGTTACTTGGCAATTTGTGGATGCTCATAAGTAAATGTTGAGTAATTGTTGAGAAACTCACCTAAACACACATAAGTCCATACTAAAACCTTATTTGGTTTGCATCGATTTTTAGTTGATTTTGACCCATTTTGATTGATTGTGGATTGATTTGATAATTTATGACCAGATTTGAAAGATATGTAACTCTTAGTTTTTCTTTTGTTCTTTCAATTTTTTTTTCCCTTAAATTCTTCTTACCTTAGGATTTCTAGGGTCTTAATATTTCCTTTTTTTTTTCCTTTTCTTTTTATGTAAGAGCTAGGGTTTACAAATTTCAAAGTTTTTGCCAGGGTTTTCATTTTTTTGACTTTATAGATAGTGATGGTATCTACAAGTAACTAAAGTAGTAGCAAGACTAAAGACCTTGCTTGGAGGCAATGCACACCAAGGTCAAGGTGAGAATGGTGGTGTGGAATTATAATGGGTTGACGATGAGAGGAAGCATTAATCACCTCAAATATCATCTTACATAAATCCTTGGTTGAGATGTGCATTTGTGAAATGCAATGGAACCTAAGATTGCATGAGAGATGAAGCCTCTCTCCTTGCTTTGTATGAGAAAAGAAAAGAAAAGAAGAGGACTATTGAGACAATGATCGTGATGAGTTCTTCTCTTGTCTTGGCCCATGAATATTGAGTTCACTCACTACAAATAGTTCTAGCTAAATGAAGTCACATTTATGAAGGTTTTTTGTTCCTTGTTATATTCTTGGTGTGCAACCTTCCCTTGCAAGTTTTGCATGGTACCAAGAGAAGCATCATAAGGTGAAGATGTGGCAAAGTTTTTTACTATAACAACATAACATTCAATGTTGTGAGGATCCCATATTGGGAGTCCTTTGCCAATGCATCGATTATAGTTGGAAAAGGTTTCAAGGCACCAAGCCCATATAATTGGAGTGGGCCCTTATTGGATAAGGTGGTGAAAATGTTAAGGTCACAATTGAAGATTAGAAGAGGATTTTGGCACAAAAAGGTTTACACTATTTTGTTTGGTGTGTTGATGGATGGAAAAATCCACATAGATCAACTTTCTGGTGGCTTTAGGTGGATGATGTTTTTAGAGTCAATTGAAGTTTCTATTGAAATGAAAAATATTGTGACTATATGCAATATGTTGGATGAGTTGGTAATGGAAGTGGATTTGGAGAATGTTGTTCTAATTGTGTTTGACAATGCAATGACATATTTAGTAGGGGAACTTATTAAGGTGAGGAAACATAATATGTTTTAGAGCCCTTGTGCTATCCATTTCATTGATCTTCTACTTGGAGATATAAGCAAACTTGGATGGGTGAAAATTGTGGTAAAAGAAGAAAAAGCATCAAAAAGTACATCTACAACCACCCTTAAGTGCTTAACTTAATGAGACAACACACCAAGGGAAATGAGCTCATTTAAATAGGAGCCCCATGATTTTCTACCAACTTCATCACATTGTCAAACATTGAAACTTCACTAGTGTCTCTTAAATTGGTTTCTGTGAGTTGTAGGTGGGTGGACTCTCCTTATTCAAAGAATAATGAATTGTTTTTTATTGTATGTTTGGCAAGAGCATGGATATCCTAAAGGTAAATTTGGAGTTAATATTTTATAGCTTACAAACTAATCAACCCCATTTTTAGGTGACAAAACCTTTGGTATGTTCTATGTTGTTTGGAAGGGGAGGAAAACCCAAAAGGTTGTTTGTCTATGTGAGGCCATCTAACATTTCTCTCTCTAATAAAATAAAATATGAATTGAAAATGAATTGATGAGTCCTTAATTATAATTGTAGATGTGTCAATATAGATCTAGAGAAGCCCTTTCTTGATTCTATCATTTTGTCCATGGATGGGATTGAGTGGGGACAACTTTGGGATTATGAAGCTATTCTATTTTGTCCCAAAACTTACCATGAACATAGATGCCTTGCAAGCATCTACCCCACATTAGACAATATGCTAGCCCACAAACAAATGAAACCTAAACAAGAAACTTCCATTCAAGCCAAAAAAAATGTTGTAATACTTGAAAAAGGAAGAGTAGTCTCTCAATGTTCATATGAGAAACTCCAAAAATTTTAATGTAAATGTCAATGGGATTGCTTTGAAAAGAAAAAAGGCATAACTATGCAATCAATCAATGCAAGATCCATTATGGTGCTAGCTCCTATTATTGAAGATACAAAAGATATTCTAGTTTTACCCACAGATGTCCTTAGCATGTGTGACATACCCCAAAATGTGGTTATAATTTTTATTTTACTTTAAACAATAATTACAAACATATCCCATATTGTGCATGTAAATAAACACAAGTAATTAATAAAGTGAAATACATTAAATCAATGATCACCCATGTACACATAATACAATCAATGGTTAGTACATTTTTCAATCTCAATAATGCAATGTGTCAGGAACTACAACCTTTACCAATAATTACAATAAGTACTAACAGACCAATGAGCTAGTTTTCCACATAAATAATAACTTACTAACTCATAACTACAAGCTAATCCCTCCAAGTTTTAGCTATCATTAGGGAAGGTAGTGAGCTCACACATTGAAGGATCCCAATCTTTCCCAAGTATCAAGCTAACAGGGTACTAAAATGGATAATACAAAATGTGAAGTATGAACATAATGCATGACTATAATTCTAGTTCTTCTCTCATTACATTTACATAGACAAACAATTAGAACTATAAGCCAAAGAACTTGTCCAAGATGTTCCACTTTCACAACACATGGAAAACATCAACAATACATATATTTTATTTTATTATCCTATTTTTATTTTGCATAGAATTAGTTTTCTTAGGTGTCCTCTCACACATAGATGTCATTTTGTTGAGAGCATCTTTTATCTCTAACAAGTTATACTTTACTTTATTTCCTCAAATAATGACTTGGTAACTTTATAGTAGTCATGTTAAATCTTCTTGAGCATCTTCTATATATGCTCACTTCTATTCACTATCCTATAGCATGGATTGTTAGAGATGTAGTCTTTTAGGAGAACCAAATATCATATGATATTTGTTGTGATTCTGTAACTCTTTGCTTGAATGTTAATTCTTTGTATATTTTTCTATTTGTTGCAATATATTGCATATTAGTGAGTCTTCATCATTGAGCATATGCTTTTTGAATGATTCTTTGGTTTCAAAGATTTCTTAAGTCCATTCTTGTGAATGCACGCTTAGTCTATCTTTGCATAGTTTCATATATATTTCAAACATAGTATTAGAGCCTTTGTTTCCTAAGCCTCATCCCTAGCTTGTCTCTATTTAAAACCTAAGGGTCGTCTTTAGCTTGGCAATTTTTGGTACTCTATTGTCCTTCCATCATACTAAAAAAAATACTAAAGGGATTAATAAAAGATTGTCTTCCCATTTTTGAAACTACTCTTATACACTTAAAAACTCATCTTTTTTCATTGGTGCTTTACACCATGTGCCTATTTGGTGTTTTCATTTATTATTTAGTTATTTTTTTGTTGGTTTGTTACTATGGTTTTTTCTGTCCTTGGTGGTTGTACATAGTGGTCATATGCCAAACTTGGTAGCCTTCTTAAATTTTGGTAGTTTTGCTAACTTTGTTAAATTTCACTACATTTGGTGAACTTCTACCAAATTAGTTAGCACCTCTAATTCTAGCAAAGCTTTTGAATTTGGTAGTGATTTCTTTGCCCTCTTCAAACACTTTTCACAAGAATTGAATTTTTTTTGTCTAGAATGTCCATTTTGTTGACTTTTTAGTCATTGAAAAACTCTTTCTAAGCTCTCTACATTGGCACATGTTTGATCCTTTTTTATAGATATGTTGTAATTTCAATTTAGATCACATAGTTTCTTTCATTGTCATGAAATTAGGCTATCATTTTTGCCTCAATTATCCATCTTACAACTCAGACATTAAAATTGTAATATTGCGCTAAAATAAAGTGCCAAATAGTGTGTTTTTTGGGTGGTCTAATTTGGTGCCAAATTCAATTTAAGGAGATTTTTAATACAATTTTGTGTCCTTCCTTTTTGGGCATTATTGTTGGGGCCTTTGCTCTTTCATATGTTTTTTTTCTTTTCCTTGTTGCATTATTTTTTTATGCAATACCTCTTCCTAGGCAATGAAGGCATTGTACTATTTGTACAATGGCTAATGCTTCATTGGTTTCATTTAAGTGAGTTACGTACCAAGTCATTTTTCCTTTATATTAGGAAAATGCAACATTTGGTGACTCATGTATAACAGTGGGATGAAATGCACACAATTAGACACTCAATGGATTCATCTTTTTCCAAATTTTCACTATTGACTATTTGTTTCTTGAAGCCACATTCTTTAGTTATAAACACTTTTGGATATCTATTTATAAAAGGCGCATTCATCGATTGATCAATATTTATGAGATTGTTGTCATTGTGCTAGCTACATATTCAACATGCTCCAAATTTTTAGTTGTTCGAGTAGTGATTCATTGGTTCACTCATGCAAATTTCTCTCTTTTGATCTTGATAGTTGATCCTAATGTCATAGAATTCATAACTCTTTGATCTTGATCATATCCATAGGCTACTTTGGTCCTAATTTCTTTGAAGGTTTTTTGGTTCTTTGTGTTTCAATTGTTATTTGGCATATGCTTTTGAAACTTTATTGTACAAGAGATCATATTCCATCAAGTAGAGTCTCTTCGTGTCTTGCTTATATCTTTATTTTAGGGAACAATTTTTTCTATGAATTTATCATTTTCTTTGTTTATGAGAGAACACCTTGTGTACATTAGAACTTAACATGACCTAGTTTTTGGAACCTATCATCATTACCATCTAACTAAACTATGCTTAGGGGGTGGTGGTAGAGAGTGCATTGTATTTATGTATATTTAATTTATATTTTCCTAGTTTATTATGCACATATTATAAGCTTACCTAGTTGTCATCTCATGTGTCATATTGTTGAGAGCATCTTATATTTTTAACAAGTTAAATCTACTTAGTTTCCTCATATAATGTCTCCTCATAGAATGTCTAATTTGGCAACTTGGTAGTAGTCGTGTTATGACTTATTAAATATGCTCAATTTTACCCCTCAATCTTGTAGCACTAATTCTTAGAGATGGTGTTTTAAGATAACCAACAACCACTCCTTGATCATTGGTGTTATTGTAGAACTCTCTGCTTGTACACTCCTTTATATATTTCTCTATTTATCGTAATGCATTGCATATTGGTGATTTTTTTTTTAATTGAGCACATGCTTGTGGATGGTTTTTTGGCTTCAAACATTTCTTCGGATTTCCCTTGTGAATGTGTGCTTAGTCTACCTTTGTATGGTTGCATGCATCTTTCCAAAAAAATTCTTCTCTAGATGTTGACCAACATTGGCTAAGAATTTAAAAAATGTATTTCCTTGATCTAGAAGGAAGACAATGGTGTCATGTAAGAGCTAAAGGACCCAAGTTGTTTTCCATAGAAATGGAGTAGGAAAATTGCTCTTATTTTTCAATCACCAATTGTTTGGAGCAAGTGTTTCCTAAAATCTATATACATATTAATTGACTATGTGGGAGATGAAGTTGAAGCTCTTTTTGTAAGGGGGGAGTAATTGGAATTGTAAGATTACAAAAATTCATAGTATGGATCTTTCACACTCACCTTGTACCTTGAACATTGTTGGCATTTCAATTAGCACCTCTGGAGTGCTTATTGGAAATGGTCAACTATTGCAAGTGTTATAGTACTGCTCCTTCGGATTATAGAGAGGAAGATCCCTCTTTGTTGATGTTATGCGTAAAAAAGTAAAGTAGACTAAGGTTCCTATCTTTTTTACTCAGCGGCAGGACACAAGGGTGCATAAACACAATGTGTCGTAGCTAAGCTTTTCTCTAGTTTCTGTAGATCTTAACTACAACTAAACTAGATTTTAATCTATCTTATCTCCCCAAGATAAATGAAGCATGAGGGTATAGGAGCGGGAATGGATGGTTGGATTACTTGGTCCAATCGTCTCGCCAGAATGAGTCTGAGACTTTGAACTCTTAGATCTATGCTGGAAATAAGGCTTTATGCAAGTAAACACTCTTTACGGTAATTTGGATCTCATACTTGCCGAGGAGGAACCCCTGTTTGAGGTATAGGCTAGGAAATAGCTTACTAGAAACAACAAGATACGATGCCTTGGCTAACAAGATTCCCGAGGAGGTGATGACACCTGTCCAAAGTGTAGGCTGAAAGACAATTCATTGAACAACATCAAATGATAATTGTCAATAACAAAATATCCAAGGAGGAACCCCTGTCCAAGGAGGAGATTGAAACAACAAGTTATAAACACAAAACGTTGAAAGAACTCAAATATTTGGATCAAAATGTATGTGCTTTTTGATTTTCTTCAAATTTCTTCAACGAGTTACAAAGAATTGGGACATGCAAAGGCATGAAATCATGCATAATTGCTCATCAAACCAATTAACTCTCATCTAAGAGTGAACACATAATCACTTTCAAACTTGTTGGAAACAATTTTGCGTAGTAAATAAAGGTTAACAAATAGTGAGCCCAAGGTTGTTATTTATAGAAGTCAAAGGAGTAGGCAATCGTAAAGTCTCCTTGAGTTAACATTCAATTCTTGCCAATCAACAAGATTTATTCCTATGTCTAATAGTACGTGAGCAAATAGTTAACTGGAAATCTACTTCAATTAACTGAAACTAAACAAAGAGTCAATCAGAAGTCTACTTCAGTTGACTGAAACTAAACTAAAGGTGAGATTTAATTACAAAATATGCCTCCAAAATAGACACCCACAATTAGTGGAGATCTGAGATCCATAATTCGTGGAAGTCAAAATAGACATCCTCAATTAATGGGATCTGACATGCGTGATCTGTGGGACCTGGAGTTAACTTGGAAAGGGGCATCAAGTTAACTTCAGTCATCATTAATGTTATTCTAGAGGGTAGGACGTCCTAGGTGGGTGCTTTACACCTCACCACCCCCAGTCAACAGTTCTTCTATCTAGTTGTTGTCTTCTTCCTCTCGCAATCTGCTTTTGATATTCGATCTTCTTTGCGACTGTGTCATCCAACCTTGTTGACATGGAATGTGGAAGGTAGTGTGGTAGTAACCGGTGGCGGCTCTGTGTTTGGAATGACTACCTTATGCATTTGGCTATCCATTGAATAGTGATGTCATTTATGCCTTCCAAGACATCCAACTTGACTACGTGCTTCACTTGATGCATGTCTGTGTCGAGTGTTTTCATAAAGTTGTGAAGTAGGACCATTTTGGTCATAATTTCAACTTAAGAGTATTGTATTTTGAAAAACTCGACTGTTGACTATAAACATGGATATGTTCAGAAAACTTTTTCTCCAACTGCTAAAAATAGCCTATTGAGGGATATTTTTTATGAAAAAATCTAAGACGTGGCTTTTACTTAGAATAATTGTCTAAAGGGACCCAAAACGTTAGAAATCCCAAAAAATCACTTTTCCTCGTACATGTAAGAGCCTTTCAGGGCAGAGGTTTTAGAGGTAGCAGAGGCTTATTTTTCCCAGAAAAATCTGACACATGGATATTGTTGGCACTTCAAAGCTAAACAAACCTAGTTTGTCTAATTTTTGAAATTGTGACTTTTTCCGGAAACCTTAAAAAATAGGGGCAGCAGGGCAACTTTTTCTGGTAAAATCTAGCACGTGGATTTTGTTGAATATGCTATGCTGATCATACCCAGGTGGTCAGATATGTGATTATTTGTTGTTTTCTTAGACATGCAAGATCTAAGACAAGAAGAGAGGAAAAATACAAGAAGAAGATTGGAAGTTATTTTTTTCCTTTCTGTAAAAATGTGCCTCTGGATGCAACCCCTGAGAAATTATCCTTTTGTGTTGTTGATCTTCAAAAATAATAAAGAACGGTCAAAACCCTTTGTCAGATTTTGAAAAGACATCTTGGAGAGCAAATGATTGTTCTTGAGCTCCAACCTACAAAGACAAACAATGAATAATGATGTCCAAGCTTGATACATAGTGATTGATGCCTGAATGCATCAAGTATGGGCACCAACTCATGATTGAAGACTGATTTGGCCTGATCTGGAGTTCTAAAAGCTGATTTCCACTGATTGTGAGACGTTTTGGTCAAGTTTGCCTCCAAAATCTCTAACTCAAATCAACAAATCTCTCTTTGAATTTTTAGGCATCCTCCTTGAGTGTTGAACACTTTTTTCATTATTTTTCATGCTGAAGTGCCTCTATTATGTTAGTGTAATTAATATTTAATTACACTTGCATAACTTTACTTAGGTAATATTTTAATTCCTAGGTTAATTATTGTCATCCTTATCTTGTTGAGCTATCTTGTTGCTCAAGATAAGATTAGGGTTATGCATACTTGCTTTTATAAAGCAAATCATCTCATGTAATTATGAATTCCTGAATAATAATATTTTGCACATCTTTTTGCAATAGCTTTGTTTTTTCTGATTTTCTCTTATGTGGAAGGTTTTTTGGTTTGCATGTCTGATCTTGGTTTCTAACATGGTATCAGAGCCTTGATTTGCAGCCCCTTCTCATATTTTTTTAGAAAATCATTGCAGAGTTCGTTTGGGATTCCTCGAGGGTATCATGCCTCAAGTTCATTTATGCAGCGTTTTGGATCAGATAAAACTTCACTATTGGATTCAAAGCACTGGAAAAAGTCAGGATTGGCTTTTATTTTGTAGATTTTGGTCATCGTTTTCTAGATCCATGAGGGTTTCAAGCTTGGAGATTTTTTGCAAGCTCTAGAGGTAGCCGATTTTTTGGAGCATTTTGGGCACAAACGAAGGTCACCATTGCATTCGTAGCGGCCAAAAACCCTAAGATCGCCTTTCGTTTTGTCGATTTCGATGAAATTTATTTCTAAGGAAAAATGTTTTTGCTAGGGAGGCCGTACGGCCTCCCTAGCATGCTTCTTGAGGCTCAAAAATTTTAAAAAACATGTTTTTGGGAAGCACATCGATGCCTCCATTTTTAAAGAAATGCGCCACCCAGTGGCCTCCAACCCGCCACCATCGCCGCCTTCCTCCGCCGGTTTGTGTTAGCCCCCGCGAGCTCCTTCTGACTTTTCCCCGGTCACATGGAGGACCGAGGGCCCTTCGCCAGCCCCTGAGGGCTTCTACATCTCCAGCTGTTGGTCCCATGGGGGACCGGGCGCTATGCGTCCAGCCCCCGGCCGACCCCTCAGCATTGTCGGCGGTCATATGCATGACCAGGGGCTCCGCCCTAGCCCCCAGTCCGCCAACCCCTGGTCGCGCACAGGACTAGGGGCTTATTTTTTTTAGCCCCCAGGGCAGCCTGTAGGCCAGATTGGCCTTTCTGGAGCACTTTTACAAAATTGGGCGTAACTTTTGCGTACGGTGTCCTTTTTTTGCAAACGAGATACCGTTGGAAAGATGATTCTGACGTTGATCCAATGGTGAAGGTAGCTTCTTCTGATTTTTCTCCAAATTTATTTTGCAGGTCCTTGAACTCAGATGAAGTTTTTTTTCTTCGGAGGGCATATCTTTTGACTCGGTGATCCGTTTTTTTCCATTCTTGCGACGTTGGAAAGATGGTTCAGTCCTCTATACAGATATGAGGTCTATTTTTATTTTTTGTTTATGCATGTTTGCATTCTCTCCTTTTACAATTGTTGGATTATTGTAATAAATAAACTGAGATAAAGTTCCATCAGGGGGTTTCTTGCATAATAATCTGATTAGAGTGTGCATGCACTTTGATCTTCATCTTGTTTTGATGGCAACTCGCATGGGTTATATCTGGTTTCTTAGTTTCTTTTGGCCACATCTTGCTCTAGCTTGACACATATCAAATTCACATCGGTTCACACTTCAGATTGAGAGCCTATGGTTATTGATCTGCATTGGTTCAGATCCATCTCAATTTGAGGGCCATGTTTTTATGGTTAATGTTCTAGAGTCTTTATGGTACTTGTTCCCATGGAAGAGTTTGTTTCAGTTTGGCATTGGCATCGAGATACATGGTTTCTAGGTTTTGTCATCATTTTATCTACTATTGCTTCACAGATTCCAGGGTTGTTCCAGTTTGTGAGTTTTCCAGTGTTTCGTGGCATCAGGTCTGCTGTCGCATTATTATGATTCCGCTTTGGTTTCTTGTAGACATAAGTATCTTTCCTTTCTTGTCAGATTGCAGTTCCAGTGTTACTCCACAGTGTTCTTCCAGTGCTTCTTTGCAACAATCATCTCATTGTAGGGGGTTTTGTTCCAGTGGGTTTTCCTTCTCTACCTCTTTTTTGCATTTGTACATGGGTACCTGATCAAGCCTTGTTGTCAAGACCCATTCATGCTTTCTTCCATTCATCTTAGTTTTAGGTGCATGCTTTTTTAGTCTCCCTAAGTTACACTTATGGGGGGGTGTTAGTGTAATTGATATTTAATTACACTTGCATAACTTTACTTAGGTAATATTTTAATTTCTAGGTTAATTATTGTCATCCTTATCTTGTTGCTCAAGATAAGATTAGGGTTATGCATACTTTCTTTTATAAAACAAATCATCTCATGTAATTATGAATTCCTGAATAATAATATTTTGCACATCTTTTTGCAATAACTTTGTTTTTTTTTATTTTCTCTTATGTGGAAGGTTTTTTGGTTTGCATGTATGATCTTGGTTTCTAACATATTCGATCCTTGCTCCCAATCATTCAGTTGATCTTTAGCTAATGCTAACAGATTTATTGCTGAGGTGGAACAACCCTAATTAAGTGTTCCTGGGAGCTGAAAAACTCAAAGACTGAATCTGATGCCTTCAAATCAGGGGCACCTTTCCTCAACAGGGGAGCTTTTGGCTTGACTTAGTCAAATTTTTGTGGTTGTCTTTCAGTTTCTTCAATTAGACCCTCCATGCTTCGATTTGATATCTTCGTTGACTGACGAGTCTGATGATCTCGCTTGATGATTCATTGGATAACCAACTCAGTCCTGGAAAGGATGTTTGGTTTCACAGCTTCTGAAAGTCAGTTTTAGGTCTTCAAAAGCAAGGGAATCTTTCTTCAGCAAGGGTGCTTTTGGCCTTCTGACCAATTATTTTCATGTTGAAAACTACCTCAGTTTGATCTCTGTCGTCACATGACAACTTTTTCGGATGTCTTCACTGACAGTTTCGTTGTCGAGATCGATCAAAATGGAGAAGGTCATCCTAGAGATCACTCAACAAAAAGACTACATCTGCATGCCCAAAAGAAAGGGCGCCTTTCTTTAGCAGGGGTGCTTTTTCTTGACACTTAGCACATTTTCCAATGTTCTTCATTTAGTCTCCATCTCTGACATTTTCTACTTGATCATTGCCTCTGACTGCTTGACAGGTCTGATGAATGTGTTGTTGGATTGATCAAGAGGTTGAGAGGGAGCTAAACAAATGCCTTATACATAGCAGTTGTTGATAACTTCATCAGGTGTCTTGAAAAGAAGGGCACCCCTGGCTAGCAGGGGCACTTTTACCTTGAAGCTCATTGATTAGTCCTCCAATTTGCATGCTCTGTTGATCAACCATTGTTGTCGTTTGATGTGTCTTGCAAGCTTGCTGATTGGTTTATTGTGAAGCTGGAGAGATCTCATGAAGACAACATTTCTCAGGAAGTCACATCTTCATCATCTTATTCAAGGGCACCTTTCTTCAACAGGGGCGCCTTTTTCATGTCAGACTACCATTTTGGATGTTTCTCGCACTGTAGCATCTCCATACTAAATCGACGTTTGCTGGTGATCACCAAATCAAATGATCTCTATGAATGTTTTGTTGGAAAGCTAGCAGGATTATGAATTCGATGACTACTTCAAATGAATTCGATGACTGTATTTGACCTCTTAAATCCAAGGGTGCCCCTGTCCAGCAGGGGCGCTTTTAGCTTGCAGTTTCATCATTCCTTTGAAAAAACTTCATCTCTTCACGTCTCACGTTCACTATGTAGCTTGATTGATTCGAGCATTTTCGTTGACGATGTGAATGTGTGCATCTTGGCAATCACCTTCACCACGTTGCGTGTACATGTGTTGGAAAAATGGCTAAGGCATTTGACTGCCCAGCCTCCTCTTGGTAGTAAGGCATCCATTCTTCAGACTTAGCCAATTTTTAGCAATTTTCACTTTTGAAAATCCCCTCCATCGTAGAGCATCTTTTTCAGTATTTCTGCCATGGATTCTTTGTTGAAGCTTTTGAGGCTTAGCTTTCAACACCTAATATTAGCCATTTTGCCATTAATGGTTGTGGAGCTCCTAACTTTCTTCTTGAAAAATGGAAAGAGACCCACTAGAGTAAAAAATACTTTTTGATGATTCCGACTTGACCAATGTGATCGTGAAGTCGATTAATCCTATCAAAATCATTTTCAATCATTTTTGGGAAGGTCATATTTTCGGGGGTTTCCCTAAAAATAGGGGTACGAAACCCTAATTTTCAAATTTTTAGAAATTTGCAAGCATCTTCCTTGACACAAACCCACAAAAATGTTTGGTTTGACCTAAAATAGACTTTTGACAACATTTTTACATGATTTAGCTCAATTTAAGCATAATACCAAAAAAATATTTTGGTTACAACATTAGGCTCCATCTGGGGACCATGTCAGATACCTACAGCATAGGAGAACCGATAATCTCTAGTTTTTCAGACCAGTACTCTATCCATTGGGCAACGGAGTCAAGACTTATTTCCTAATACACCTAATAATTGGAGTTCACCTATTTATTGGGGCTCACCTATTATTCACCTAAAACAAGACTTCCTAATAAATTACCTAAAACACGACAATACTTTACGAAATGGGGAAATACATAACAACATAATGTTAAAGCAAAAGAAAATTATTTTACAAAGAACTCACCCCATCCCCGAAGGGAGGAAATGTTTCAAGTATTGCCTGCTTCATGGCATCGCTAAGAGCCTCCCATCGATGTTGCTTCTGCCTGAAAGGCTTTACTTCTCTTCTAATGGGAATTGCAGGAGACAATCCATCTGGGATGAAGATTCTCAGGTATTCATATATCCAAGCAAAGGTACTCTGACAAAAGTCAGAATATGATGCAAATGGGAAAGTCGATACCCTTGAGGCATTAGTTTTGTTGTCGTCCATCCTTGGGATGTTGAACTCTTCAAACCAATCGATCGAGTTCCAGACTCGATTTTTGTAATGCCTTAGGTGATCTTTGCTTAACTAAAAATATCCTTTGACTGGCTCATGGATCAGCTCTAGATCGCCTTTAACACATAGAATTTTGATTCCCATGTCTTCAGCATCTTTGAGGCCTAACAAAAGCACCTCTTTCTCAACTTCAGTGAATTCCAATTGCATAGTTGAGTGCAACTGTCCTTTAGGGCAGATGATCACTTCCCCTACTTCTGAAACTGTTGTAGAACAACCTCAACCAAACTATATTGTCCATGACTTTGTGTCCTCTATCAGACTCTTCAGAACTAGCAATGTTTTGATCTTTAGTTTCTATCTTTGGAAGAGTCCCATAATTATCGAGACCCATTTCAGGCTTTGCTCCTACTGGAACAAATGATTTGAACACAACCTGCTTCTTTACAACATCGAGAATCTGATCCATTTGTTTTGGATGATCTTGAAGATATTCCAGTTGAGAGATTTGTACCTTGGTCTTCATCATGGAAGCTAATATGTCAAAATTTGTTGAAGACGGAGCTTGAGCAACTTGCATAGCGTTTTTCTGTGAAGACCTGGGATTGGAAGTGGAAGGCACCTCTTCACCCTTTTCGTTTGATCTTCGTCTTTCTTCCTCTTCTTTCTGTGCTTTGAAGTGTTGAACATGTGTAGTCACAAGCGTTGAAATTTTTTCATGATTCACCGCAAGAGAATACTGACGGTATGCTTCTTTTTCTTCTTTAATAACGGGTTCAAAGTATCTCGTTGCAGAGTCGCTATTGAAGTTGTTTGTCTGTGGTAAGACAACATTCAAACTTGTTGGTACAAAACTAGAATTGGGAACAACTTCAGCGTATCCCATGATTTGGGTCATTCTCATATTCTCAGGACACGTGAATCCAGTATGTTCATTAGTGTCATGATAATGACAAAATACTGCATTGTGTGCAGCTTCAATTATGGTTCTTGATGGAGATGTTGGCAACCATGGCTGAAGATTTTCTCTCTTTGGCTGGTACGGTTGCTGAACTAGAGATTTGATAGAATCTGTTTTCATCAAGCCAGAAGTGATCATATTATCCTCCAACTTGATGGCATGTTCTTGCACACTCTTCAACTCTGTTTCTTTTGCCATCTTCAGGAAGAAGGCTATCTCTAATGGAAGATCATTTATGAAACAACTCATCAAAATATTTGGTGATGGATCGAGCATAGAAGAAAGTCTTGTAACAAGACGATTAAATCTTGATACAAATTCCCTCGTGTTCATTGCGTTCCATCTTTGAATTTGCAAGTTGGGCAAACAACATATGACTATCTTCAGCGGGTTTGAATCTCGCTCATAGTTTCCCAGCTTGTAATAATGCCTGGCTTCAGATGATTGAACCAGTCTGCAACATTCTCGACAAGAGTCTCCACAAAGAGACTCACTGCGATGTCTTCATTTGGAACATGCAAGATGGCGCAGGCCGTTGTGAATGTAGCAAAATTTTCATTCAGGTGTCGACTTCCATCATCGTGAAATCGAGGAAAGTGCTTCCTTGACCCTTTAGGTAACTCATTATTTACTTGAAAAGCCAAAGGTCCAATTTTATTACCCCAAGGTAATGAAGGTGGACGTCTCTTTCCAACATTATTGTTGTTACCATCCATTGCTTCTTATTGGATCATGCAATCAGATGCCAGAGGATCATTCCCGTGACATAAAAGAGTTAGCTTTTTCTTGATTTTTTATGCCTCGTTGCCCCACGGTGGGTGCCAGAAAACTGTTGGTGTTTCAATTAGCACCTCTGGAGTGCTTATTGGAAACGGTCAGCTATTGCAAGTGTTATAGTACTGCTTCTTCCGATTATAGAAAGGAAGATCCCTCTTTGTTGATGTTATGCGTAAAAAAGTACAGTAGACTAAGGTTCCTATCTTTTTTACTCAACGACGGGACACAAGGGTGCATAAACACAATGTGTTGTAGCTAAGTTTTTCTCAGGTTTCTATAGATCTTAACTAGGACTAAATTAGCTTTTAATCTATCCTATCTACCCAAGATAAACAGAGCATGAGGGCATAGGAGCGAGAATGGATGGTTGGATTACTGGGTTCGACTGTCTTGCCAGAATGAGTCTGAGGCTCTGAACTCTCAGATCTATGCTGGAAATAAGGCTTTATGCAAGTAAACACTCTTTACGGTAAGTTGAATCTCAAACTTTCCAAGGAGGAGGAACCCCTATCTGAGGTATAGGCTAGGAAACAACTTACTAGAAACAACAAGATACGATGCCTTGGCTAACAGGATTCCCGAGGAGGTGATGACACTTGTCCAAAGTGTAGGCTGAAAGACAATTCATTGAACAACATCAAATGATAACTGTCAATAATAAAATATCCAAGGAGGAGGAACCCCTGTCCAAGGAGGAGATTGAAACAACAAGTTATAAACACAAAACGTTGAAAGAACTCAAATATTTGGAACAAAATGCATGCGCTTTTTGATTTTCTTCGTCAAATTTCTTCAACGAGTTACCCTTAAATATGTATAAATTTTGTTCACCATAATTATTCAACTATAACTTGGAGTAGATAGAATTGATCTTCCTACTACAATATCTACTTTTCTTTCCTCTTCATCCAAGATCACTACACCATCTTGTGAATGCATGGATTTTTTTCTTGTGATTGAAAGAAAAGCACCTTAAATTATTCTATGTTGTTTCGATCCTACTAATTTGAATTTATGTCAGGCTATAAAATATGATTGTTTGACCATGGAAAGTAATTCACTATGATAAAAGGATCGCTGGCTTTTATTCCTCACACCCCTTAAGAGGCACCAATTATTAATAGTATTTTAATTTGTACTTTGAGAAATAACACACAACAAAACATGTAATGTAGAACCTTTCTTTGAATTTGAAGTGGAAACACTCTTTTAGAATAGTGAATGTGATGATAAATTTACTTACATGGAAAATTACAAAGAAAGCTGAGATTAAGCTTAAAAGAAAACCTATCTTCTTGTTCTTAGGCTAGGAAACAAGATTATTCAACACTTTTGCACTTAGATGAGATTTTTTTTACCTAACATAGAAAAGTTTAGATGATAATGCTTACATTTTTTTATTAAAATCAAAAGGTTAAAATACAAAATTTTGTCATGGCATTAGATAACTAAGGCATTTCTAGCTATAGTGTTTTGGCCAAAACATCATGTGGCTTATGTGGTGTTAGCATTTAAGTCAAAATCATTTCGATTTAGATAATTTGGCTAGAATAAGTTCTAATTGGAACCCTTTTTAGGTGGACAAAGGCAACAAAATCCTTTCCCTTGCCACTTTTGACAAAAAAAAATTCTCATGTGTCTAACACTCATTCAAACATCTTTTAGCCATTAATTCTAGGTATTTTTTCATTTCTTTGGAATTTTTTTTTTAATTAGTGAAAAATTTAGCTTTAGTTTGATATTAAATAGGAAATTTTAAATATAATACATGCATATCTATGTCAATGTGTTTATACATGTATACATATGTAAATATATGCATGAATATGTATGTGTACTATTTTAAAATAAATAGTTTGAATTATAAATTAGTGAAAATTATAGTTTTAATTTAACATTAAATATAAATTTTTAAATATAATACACACACATATCTATGGCAATATTTTTATACTTGTATACATACTAGACATATATGCATGCATGCATATGTATATGTAGGAATGTGTATATGTGTAGTATGTATGTGTTCACATACATGTAGGAGATCATGATGTCAAACAATAAAATGTTGATTAAATTATGTTGACAAATTTTATGATGCTAATGAAGTCATATTTCAATTGTTGTTGAAGTCATATTTCAATTATTGTCGAAGTAATTTTAGTTGTTGTTGAAGATGATAGCTACAACTAGTCGTTGTTTAAGATGACTGACAGTTACTAACAAAGATGAAAGTTGTTTAAGATGTGTTTATGTTTTTTTTAGCTTGCTGAAATCTTAACGAAGTCAAAATTTGTAGAATTTTTTAGGCATTTAGGAATAGACTTAGGAAGTTAAATTTAGTTGTTTTTTTTTTTTTTTTGGCATAGGAATTTTACGTTCTTTTTAGGTTTATTTTTAATATATTTTCCCAATTTTAGAACATGATGTAAGGTCTTAATTTTACAATTGTTTTTCTATTTTTATCATTTATTCTTAGGAGATAAAAAATATACATTATAGGCATTTATTTTTAGTTTGATAGATAAAAAATAAGAAAAGATAGGATTTTGTAAGAAAAATAATGTTATAGAAGAAGAAAGTTTGTACTTTGACTCATGGTAGTCAACTTTCATAATTAATAAAAAAATTTATGTTGTGTTATTAATAATTTTTTATACAAGCCCATTTTCCCATATAAAATTAGATAACGGTTGTATCATAGATAGTTTCAAAATAGAGTAGGTTTATTAGAGCATGGTTTTTACAATAGTGAGATAATTTTTTTGTAGATTTGGATTTAAAGACTCTTTCATTAGAGTACAAAGATTTAGAGGCTTTGAGAGAAAATATAAATCTTTTTTGATAGTTGTAATAGCAACAAATGATGGTGCAATACTAGTTTCTAATTTCCAATGTGATAACTTTGGTTATTGGAAAGATTAGTTGAAAATATTATTAGTATGGAATGGTGGATGGGAAATTGTAGCAAATGTGTATGTTTTTTATTAAGGAAAAAGTAGGTTTTGAAGGGTCCTCGAAACCCTTTAACAACAAGCAAGGGACATATTTAGCAGAAAAAGTACCCAAGCAAGAAAATAAAACAAGACGGGAAGCTGCCAAAAGGGAACATCGGGACCAACCGAGAGGCAGCACCACAAAAGAACCCGCAAAAACCCAGCAACAAACCCACAATTAGGCCATATTAGGTATGTTGAGCCACAATATTGGAGTGCATTAGATGAAAAATAAAAGGTAGAAAAGAAAGAAGAGAAAATGGATGCTCAAGCATTTTTTTTAAGTCAAAGTGCAATAGATCCAAGTATCTACCCAAGGATTGTAGGTTGTAAGAAAAAAAAAAGCGTGCTATAAAGATCATACCAAGGTATAGATTAGGTAAGGACAACAAAGATTCAAACCCTAAGAATACATTTTTAGAACTTAAGAATGAAGGATAATGAAAATGTTGAAGAGTATTGTATTAGTGATAAGTATAGTAAATAAGATGAGAATATATGGTAAGACAATGATAGATAATGTGGTTGTGAAGATCTTGAGATCTCTTACACCTAAGTGGATACACATTGTAATTACCTTAGAAGAGTGCAAATATTTAATCACTTTAAAAGTTGAAAATCTAAATGGATATTTACTTACCCATGTACAGAGGATAAAATGTATAGGCAGTCTAGATGAGGAGTTGATGTCAAAGACAAAAATCAATAATAATCAAGGTGGAAATATATTTTTTTCTCAAAGAAATAAGGGGAATACAATATATCAAGGGTATACTTCTAATTATAGAGGAAGACGCCAAGTAGAGGTTGTTGTTTAACTCAAGAGACGAAGATAGATTTAATTTAGGAAGGAAGCAAATACAATGTTTTTATTGCTAGGGGTTTGGTGATATGGAGAAGAGTTGTTGATTGAAGAGTTCAAATGAAGGGAGAGGAGAAAATTATGTACAATCATTACAAAAGGAATCCAAATGAAGGTCAAAGGAAAGAGAAAGATAAAGATCCAACACACCTTTCTCCTACATGTAATGAAATTGAAAACACAAATAATGGCGTATGGTTTCAAGCTTGAGGTTGTTCTAATAATATGCTAGGTTGTAGGGTAGCATTTTCAAAGATTGATGAAAATTACAAAAGTGAAGGTGGGATTAATGGATAGAAGTGTGTGAAAAAGGAAAAATGTGTTGGTCTATGGAGCTTGATCAACCTCTAGAATTTAAATTTTGGTCACTTTGCCCGAAATGTTAATGTTTTATTGCTATAGCAAATTGGAAATCAAGAGTCGCGATTTTGGAAAGTCACGACTTGGTTTTGGATTCATTTTTTCTATGTGGAATTTGAATAGTTGTAGAAGAAGTTGCTGCAATTCGCACGGTGTATCATGAAGGATATTGTAGGTTGTTGTTGGCACACGTAGCAAAATGTGTGTTTAATTTGAACAGTGGAAATCATGTGGATTAATTATTGCATGTTGTAGTTGTTTGTTGCAAGTAATTGTAATTGTATTTCACTAGAAATTGAATAATAAAAGGATATTTTTTGTGGATGTAGCCTAGAATAAGGGTGAACCAAGATAATTTTTTTGTCTTGCCTCTATTCTATAATTTTAATTCCTATGCTCTATTTCGTTTCTCTAAAATCAGCATTTAATTGGTGATTTAATCTCTTCATTTCCTACTTGCAATTCCTAACAAAATGGACATTAACACTAGGAAAGGGAGAGTAGAAACCACTAATGTATGTCACACAGTGTAAGATAGCTCATTGAAAATAGGTTGAATCTAGTATTTGATGATAAAGTGTGTAAAATCTAAGATAAGAAACAAAGAGGAAAGTTGATTGCTACAATTCCAAAGAATTGAATTTTTCCATTGATAATCAAAGTGTGTCAAATGTTGCCATGCTACTATTGAGGATCAAGTTGGTTGTGGCACCAAATGTGTGGACATGTTAATTTTTAAGGATTGCATATGTTATAACAAAGAAACATGGTGCATGAGTTACCAAAGATTCAATTAGGAGGAAATGAAGTGTACAAAGGTAGTGGACTTTGAAAAAGCCATAGGGATAGGTTTCTTAGAAGTGCATAGGGAGCTAGTAAACCATTGGAACTTATACATTCATATTTATGTGTTCTTCTTAATTCATATATTTTTGGGTTCCCAAATCCATAAACATGATCTATACCTCAATACTAGAGGTGTTAAACTTAGGAAGGATAGCTTGGGGATTATGATCAAGTAGCAACAACAATGAACCATTCAAAGAGGATGGGTGACTCCTTTTGCTTTATGATTTACTAGGCCTAGTTATATTCCTTGAGATGTTTTCTTTAAGATAGTGAAATATAAATGGTGAGAGAATAAACTTTGATACAAACCATAATGAATGTATAAGGGGATTTGATTTTGATTGTAACTAAGGATCTATATTTTTGTTTTTCATAAAAATATGATTTCACATCTTTATAGGTATAAATGTAAACCATGTAGAGACTAAATATGTGTTCATCTTAATCCCTTAATATTTTAACCTTCTTACTTCAAACATGGATGTAGTGAGAACAACAATGCATATCTAATGGTGAAGGATATTTGTGAGGCACATAAAAAAAGTTATATTGATAAAAAAATGATATCATGGAATGTGAAAGATCAAATAAAACTAAATTTATTAATGAATGATACTTTTGTTGTTTAATTGTGGTAGGATGATGGCATATTGAGTATATATTAGATATGTGCCTTTAAAATAATGGTTAGTAGAGTTTGGATTCTAAAACCAAAGGAAATAATATTGGTAACCCCGTAGAAGACACCTTAATTAAGATGAAAACAGAGAATGCATTTCATAACCTCATACATAATCTAGGATCCAAGTATACAGATAGAAAGTTGATAAAATTATAGCATAGCCAACAAGTGCATAACTTAATTATTGATAAACAAACTCGTAAGTTTCTTATGTATGATAAAATATCTTTCAAAATCCTTTGTAAGGAGTTTTGTAGTCCTCTAATTGAAAAACTAGTCAGGTATAGCAATCAAATCAACAAATGTGGCTAAGAGAATCAACAAGATCATCAAAAGATTACAAAATATCCATGGATACATTCTGATAGTTATGAATTACAACTTGTAAAATCCTTCGCAAAGATTTTTATGATCTTCTAGTGGAAAAATAGTCAAGGACAACAATGAGATCAACAAATGTGGCTAGGATAAGTAATAATAACCAAAAGATTACAAAATATATATGAATGCATTCAAATAATCATAAATTACACCTTGAACTTATTTGTTAAGGTTATAAAGAAACAATGAAGCACTAGAGGATTGAAAACCAAATATATAAATTCAATACTAACTCCTAAACTTGTTACAATATCTCAAGACAAAAATCTACAACTTTCTCTTATCTTTGTTCTATAACCATGCCAAAAACCAACCTTCTATCATCTCAATTTTACATATTTATAGCCTTTACATATCATCAATTTTTGGAGGGAGATTCAAATATGTGTCCAATCATCATCAAGTAATCCATAAGGCTCATACATCACCTTGTAAGAAGACCAATGCTCTTAAGAACATAACTTTTTCTAGGATCATACAAAATCTTCATCACAAGGGCAAACAAGCTATGCCCTTATACCCACAAATGGGAAATGATACCAAAGAACATGTAGAACGTTAAAATTGTGTGTGAACCCACGAGGATACAACCACCAATCAAACCTAGAATTTAATACATCACCAAGCTAAAGAAGAACAACATGAAGGAAAACCCCAACAAAACCTCACGTAGGGCTCAAGAAAAAAATCTCACCATATTCTATTATTGCAAATTTATTCAATGGCCTTAAGTATTCAAGAGAAAAATCAACATTCAGGAGATTGCCAACCACCTACAATGTTGACTAGAAATCCATTGCTTTTAAATGTAAAGAATTGTTGAACATAACAAGGTAGATGAGTGAATAGTGTATGGTGGATGAATAAGTCATTTTATTTTTTTGAATACACATCATTTGTGTGGAAGTGTTGGAGATCAAATGGTGAATAAAACATTGAAACGGGAACATAGGCATATAAGGATTAGGAAAAATAAGGGTCATGGATAAATAAATATCTATGGAACCATGAAGGCTATGAATAATGCATCATTAGTAGGAATATGCAACTCGGGGACAAATAAAATCACTACAAAATCACACATGGCCACTATAGAATCTATGAATAATTTTAAATAGACCAAATATAACCCTGACAACCATACCTTATCAGGAACACAACAATATAAAGTTTTACTATTATGATTAAGGACTCCATTGCAAAGAAAAATAGACACTACCAAATATACAACACTTCCACCACAAGAAGGATAAGCCTTCACAATGTAAACAAAAATAACAACCACAACCACATTGCATAATATGGATACCTTGCCACAATAAGTGGAAAACCACCATAAATAACTCACTTGATTCCATATAAGAACACCACAAAATATGTTCACAAATATGTGTAGTTGAGTAGCTAAGATGTAACCATTGCAACATCCTAGAAAACTAGTCCTATTTAACACTTCAATGTTGCAAAAAAATAGGGAGATTGAAGGGAAGACACCATAGCGTAGAATCATAATTTTGATAGCATATGACCACTACAAGCTTGGAGAAACTATGATGCACAAAATATTTAGCCACAAGGAAGATATTAGAGATAGGTAGGTCGAGTACCATTCCTTAACCATGAAAACAATAGGATCAAGAATGCATACAATATCACAACAAGTGAGGATAATTGACATAAAGTCATGACAAGGTAACAAGGGATATTGCAACAAAAAATGGAGCACCAACACACCTAATATGCATGATATTACTTGAAAATAGTTCTCAATACAACATAAATGAAAGAACAAATTTTCACAAGTTGTAGTGAGCATACACAAAATATTTCTTATGGAAGATATTTGTGTAAATAAAATAGTACTAAAATAAACAAAAACATTAGATTTAGCTATAAAATTATGGACATGACAACATTGTCTCTAGTTGGGGACATTTATTTCAAAAGGATAAAATGAGAAACCTAACCCGATCTTTGGGTTTAGACCATGACATAAATTTGCAATAGCAAGAATAGGACAAATTAACCAATAAAAAAATAAGACAAAAAGTTATCATGCAAGACATATAATTCACTTTGATAAATAATCATAGGTTTAAATAAGGATAACCGAAGAAGTAAAATAATATGTGCAAACATAAAAGATACCTTACCTATTAGGAGGAATAGTTCTTGAGGTGTTGACCATAGGTTGGAAAAGCTATGAGATCTCCATCTTAACTCCTAGATAATAAGTTCCTAGGCAACAATTGTTTAAAACTTCATAAGACCTAAACTAGAAGGCATCAAATTCTCCATCTTTCCTTTATCCTCTAATATTACATTCCATGTGAGGATGATTTCTCGTACCTAGAAATATCTCTAAGTTGCATTATAAAAAATATGCTTCATCCTTTGTTGATGTAACAAAACAAATTCATGTGAAACTTTTCAATTCTCATCTAACTCAACAAATTTATTAACTCTTTAAGATATTGAATCATTTTCTTTTCCTTCTATTTTATGTAGTGATTTGTAAACTAACAACTCTAGGCTTATCAATCTCAACTTTTGTTCCATAGGCCAAATCATAAGGACTCCTTATGATAGCCTTCTTATATTTTATTTTCTCAACCTAAATAGCAAACTTTAATTTATCATTCCATCTTTTCTTGTTCACATATAGTGTTCCATTGATTTTCATGAGACTCTTGTAACTAATCTCAACTTGAGCATTGTCTTAGGGATGAATGACAGATGAAAAAATCAAATTGATTTCATACTTGGGACAAAAATATTAAATCTCATGGGATATGAAACATGTTGTATTATTACCTATTATATTTGTGGGTAGTACACCAAACCTTGTGATCACAATAGTTAACAATAAATTAACCACTACTTTAGATTTTACATTTTTATTAGTGATAACTTCAACCCATTTAGTAAAATTCACATGGATCTATTTATATCTGTTGTATTTGACCTCTTCATAATTATATAATGAAGTCTATGCCCCATTGCTGAAAAATATTCTTGACTAAAATAGATGTAAGGGGATTGACACTTGTAAAAGTCATCTTTCTAGAGAATTCCATCCATAGGCTAATCGATCAACTAATTTTCAAACTCATCCACATAATTCAAAAACTTATAAATATATTGGTTATCATTAAATATCAACTAGCTCTATCTGTTGTCCAATATAATAGGCCTTGAAATAACTTCCACACTATAAGTAAAATGAGGGGGGACTGACTGCAAATCAAATTTTGATGCTAATATTGTGAAAGCATTCACCACAACATTTTATAATATTTCCATTTATTCAATATCAACTATCATAAATAAGTTAATGGCATCCCTTCATTCTCTTATTATTTGTCACATATTCACCTCTTACATGTGGTGAAATTAATTTTGAATATCCACAAAACCTCAAGAAATCAACACCACGTTTATGAGTAATGTTCAATCTCAAAATTAGAGATTCATACTCCACATTGTTGTTGGTGGATTGAAAAGATAAAGGAAATTTTGAAGGACTCTCCACTAAGAGAAAAAATAATAATACTTGCACATAAACCATCTTTGGAGCATGTTCCATTAAATAACATGGTCCTCAAATCATTATTTTCAACACAAGAAGGAGAATGCAAGATGTAGGATCAATGAGGGGATGATCAATTTCACTATTATACCTAATAAAATGGTCAATTGCACAAGTAGTATTATCATAATCTTCCAAAATATGTAATATTTTATTTTCCATGTGTAGTCTAACTTATTTTCCATGTAGAAAGATAACATTATAGGAAAATTCCACTTGAATGCTTCCACCTATTGAAGCCACCCACTTTCTTGATAGTAACATTGTAACTAGGAAATGTTTTCATGTTAGCTATAAATAGCATATAACTTGAACCCCTAAAAACAATAGAGCACAAAGGAAACTAGAAGCAAATAAACATGAAACAAAGTCACCTAGTCTTCAAGCCTTCGTTGATTGACCTCCATTGGCCTTCTCCATCTTGTTGTAAATTGTATGATTTCCCTCAGATGAAGTGCAACTATAACCTATTCCTAAGACAAGCAAGATATTGAAGTATTATATGCTCAAGTATTCAAAGCTCTCAAGCATGCTATGTGTGTATTGCTGAAAATAACTCTATGTGTAAAATGACTTGAGAGAGAGCCTTTTAAAGAATGCCACATTGAGAATGGATGGCCAGGATTAAAAGTTGGTGAAGCCCTAAGATCAAAGGCCAGGATTCAATGTGATGAGGAGCATTAGGGTTAGAGCAACATTAGGTCAAAGTTAGGGCAACTTTGAAATGAAGGGTTGAGATTTAATTGGAGATAATCAAATCAATGGTGGAGAAAAAGAGGTAGTTGGAATAATAGAAATGATTTAATTTATGGAGGAAATTTGACTTTTGGGAGATAATGGTTTAATTCATAAATGGGAATAAGACAAAAGCAAATAATTATTTATTTGGTGGGATGGAAAGTGGGTTAAATAAATAAATTTATTTAATTGAAGGATAAATGGTAATGTTATGGAGGAAATAAGGATTGATTAGTGACGCATTTAAATAAATAAATGTAATTTATTTATTTAAATAATCATGGAAGAATAATTAGAAATTATGACATTATGACATAATCAAATGATTTAATTATGTGAGGAGGACGTTTGACATAGAAAAATGCAGCTTAGTGGCCTAGGTCATTTTTATGTGTCTACATTTTTCCCCTCTTTGACATAATGTAGTTTATCGTGTTGTGTCAAAGAAAACAAGTCAACGATATGCCCCAGTGTGAAAGTAGGGAGAGGAAGGATGGAGAGGAGGTAGTGGTATGCCCCCTCGAGAGGACAGGTGGGGTCAAAGAACACGAGCATGCTCTCAAAATGGATGAGAAGACGAGAGGATGAAGGAAGAGAAGAAATGTTAGTGTGGAAGACATGGATGTTAGGACGAAAAAGGATTCAATATTTTGCCAAATAACATCATAGGCGTTGCACAATCATCATTGAGCGGTAAAATGTGACAAATGGACAACAAACACCATGATATGACATAGACCAAGGTGTGCAAGGTTATCCACTTGCAAAAAATAGATAGCGCAGACAAGGAATGTCCTAACTCACACTAAGGGCCAAGTTTCCTCAATACTTTTGTCAAGACACACCAAAGACAACAATCAAGGAAAATCAGGTCATAAGATATCATCGCACCTCTAAATCCTTCATGGGAAATCTTCAAGGTAGCTAGTAACATGACCAAGAGACAAAGCAATAAAAATATAAGACAAAATAGACCGGCAAAATCAGCAGCCATTCAATATGTTTGCCAATATTTGTTTGTCAAAGGGTGATTGCTTGATTGTTTGACAGTTTGACGATTTGATAGTTTGACAGTTTTGACGGTTTGACGATGCCTGTCATTAGGAAGGACACATCCTAAAAATTTCAATGGCAATGTGATGGAGCATGTCGTCAAGAAATACATATCTTGAAAAGACAAATGACATTTTGACAGGGTCCAATTCCAAGAAGGACGCATCTTAAAGGGGCCCATAAAGTGACTAGGTTGATGTTGTTTTTGGAAATTTGACTTATTTGACTTGATGACTGACTAGACTATGTTGTATGTTGGTTCATTATTTGAATGTCGATGTTTCAATGACTGTCTTGTGTCTGAGTGTGACTATGTCTGACTTATTTGACCAACACGAAGAACCCTAAAGGACTGACTTAGGTGGCCTCGAGGGCTCATTGACAGATGGCCTTGCCTACGTCGTGCACTCAGAGACCTTGTAGTTCGACATGACCCTTGAATTTTTTTGAAATGACAAAGAGTTGAATCATGATTTTATTTGAGTACAACACCTAAAGGACTAACCTAATGCCTTGGGGGCACATCGACAGATGGCCTTGCCTACGTCTGGTCGCAGAGGCAACACAATTGGACAAGGACAAAGATTGACCTGACTGACTCTGACTTTGTTTTTGGGATTTTGAAAGTTATTTGGATGTTTTTGTGTTTTTAGCATGTTTTGATTTTTTTGAAATTTTGGAATTTTATGATTTTTTGTCTTTTGGAAATGTTTTGATTTTTTTGTCTTTTGGGAAATATTTGACATAGTGATGTAAGTTAAGGACTTGCCCCTAGTTGGGTATAGGACCAACTTATTATGGATGAAGACTATAAGGATCGTGAAAAATGCATATGAATGATGCCTACAAGCAAGAAAGCAAGCACACACAAGAATCCAAGGACAACCATGATCTTGCCCCTAGTCAAGCTTAATACCAATTGATAGGTGATGATGATGACATATGATGACGTTGTTTGATGTGGGAAGGACACATCCTGAAACAACGTGAGGATGATGATTATGTGACTAAAGGATCAAGGTTTGCAACAAAGCTAGAAACAAATCCAAGGAATGTGTTGGACGACGTGTTAGGTTGCATAGCAAGAGTGTATGGATTAGGCTGATTTTATTTGGAATGACTTCTTTTTAGGATTGAATGGGATGATGGAAGGATGTTGGATAAGCATATTGGATTCCTTAAACCAATGGCAAGGGAAGACCAAGTCTGGAAATAGGTATGGAAGGATAATGGATTGATTTTGGTAAAAGATATGAGACATGAGGATTATGGGCTGGAAGAATTATCATTTGGTCTCCAAGGAAAATGTCGCATAGGGATAATGAGGCTATGAAGGTAATGACATGATATTTCATGGATAGTGTATGACCAAAGGATAAACATGTCAAGAGTTTTCCCAAAGCATGATTTATGTTTGTACCCCAGTCTTTATCAAGATCAAAGTAGGTGAGAAATGGATGGGAATGGTATGGATTAAATGGACAGATGGAAATGTCATAAGAAATGTCATGCAAAGGGTATGGGAGATGAGACAACTTGCCCCCAAGTGTAAAAGTCCACATAGATAATTGATCTTACACATGATGCTTGTTTGTCAGGTTTTCATCATGCTACTTATCCAAAGCGTAATAAAAACTTATTGGACGAAAATTTTCTCTTTTACTATTTTTCTTGTTTTTTTTTATTTTAATGGTGCCACCGAGATGTCTGTTTGTCAGGTTTTCGTCAAGGTGACAATTTTTTTAATTTTTGATATTTCCAGATGGCCTTGATATTTTAGCTGATCACAAAATGTTTTGAATCCATTGATGGTGCTGATGTAGAGACTGGAGCCATAATATGTCAATAATGACCTTTATGAAGTAGTTTCCTTGTCAAGATCATAGCGCTGGCATACAACTGATTGATGTCATTGTGATCCTTTTTGGTACTAGAGTTGGCCTTATCAGAATACGTGCATTGTGATAGAGTGCCATGAGAGTTCTTATGATAAATATTTTCTACCAAGATGTGACGAATTTGTGAGGTATGTGTTTTAGACTTTAGGCACAATGTAGGATTATGATGGATGATGGTAGATGTGGAAGGGTTGTTTGGATGTTTGGATGTTTGGATGAATCACTTTTTATTTTCCAAGCTTGTGATGTTGGATGGCAGAGTTTGGAATTTTGATTAGGATAGTGTTTGGAACCAACACTTTTATATGCCTTGCTTGATGACCATTTTGAAGGAGGTGGACATTTATTATATGTGGGATTCCTCTTTTCTTGTGGATCCACATTATGATTGAATTTTGGATTTGGCATATTTTCTTTGCTTGACACATTTTTCTTTGGGATCCATTTTAACTTCATTTTTCCATTGGGCTTTTTGTTTGATTCAATGGCCTTTGACATTTGATTTGGAACTTTGGATTTGTAATAATTTTCTTTTAATTGGTTCCAAATGGAAGGTTTAAGATATTGGGAATGACGGTTATGGTGTGGATGGAAGGAGTGTTGGCAACAACCTTATGACAAGGACTACTCATGGCCCCCATTTTGATGTTTGTATCAGATAAAGGTGCCCCCACTATTGAGGAGGTACCACTAACATCATTAGATTTTCTGACTAAGGAATAGCCAAGACCTTGATGTCTAGGATTTTCATAAAATTGTATTAGTTCTCGAATGCCTTGCACGTGTATGCCTAGTCCTCTTCCTTGATACCACATGCTTTGACATATTCTCTTTGCGATGGGGTATTTGTCATTTTGGAAGCAAGATGCAATCCCATCATTGTGTATGTGGAGATCATTACTCAATATTTTCTCATCTGCAAGAAAACTTGCTCTGAAAAAGATAGATAATCCTAGTTGATAATATGTCATAGCTTCATTGACATGTGGGATAAATTTATGATTAACATCTTTGGTTTGAGTTTGTGACATATCATATTTAGATGATCTTATTGGTGCTTCCAAGTCGATGTCAAAACCATCTTTATGGTCATTGTCATAGAGTCCTATGAATTCAGCTATAGCTTGATCATTTGTGAATATGTCTAGAACAGGAGACTCTTTTTCTAGAGGAATATCATCTATGTGTCTCGTCGGAGCAATTGTATCATCTGTAATGGTGGAGGTGGTTGAAATGTGGATGTCATGAAAAGGGTTAATATTTTGATCTATGATTAAGCTATCATGGATAACTGATCTTGATTTGTTTTGAGGTTTATTTTGTCATGCTTTGAGTCGTGCTCTTGGCATATGTCGAATGATTTAGGCAATGGAATGATACGATTTTCTTCAATGGACTCAATATTTGTACATGGAAATGATGGTGTTTCAATGTCAAGATCCTTTTTGGGATGGGTAGGCAATGGAGAACATGATTGTGAAAGATGGCTAGATGGTGTAGGAGTAGCAATTTAACTAGATTGTCTAACTTTCTTTTCATTTCGGAGTTGAACAAGTTTCCTTGCTAGTCATGGTTGGAGAGCATGAATTACCATGGTCTTATTGGATGGTATTGTAAATTGGGATGTAGTGGATTGGAATAGATTAGTGGAAGGTTGACTAGTATAGGATGTAGAGTCTTGGTATGGATTAATGAATGGTGGACTAGGATAGGATATGGTGTCTTGGAATGGATTAGTTAATAATGGACTAGAATAGGACATGGAGGCTTGGAAGGGATTAGTGGAAAGTTGGTTTCCATTGTCAAGGTTAGAATAAGGGAAATAAGTGGACGTTTGTTGTGGATTAATGACATGGATTGTGCTAAGGGACTCTTGAGAATGAGGGTAGGTGGATGGAGGACTAGGGTTAATGAGTTGTTGGTAAGAGGGATAGATGGGTGGTTGACTATGGGTTGTAGGTGATTGGGATAGAGAATTAATCCAATGTCTCTTGAATTCTATGGCTTGTTGGGATTGACCATTACGGATTAAGTGGTATTAAACTTGAATAGCAAGCATATCAAGGTGAATTGAAGACATGGTGGTGAGGTGAAGTCTAGAAAATGACAATGCAAAGGTATGACTTAAGCCTAAGGTATGCAACCTAAACTATGTTTTTGGATTTTTTTGGTATATATAGGGGTGGATGATGTCTAATGTATGCAACAAGACTAAAAATGATAATGATAATGTTGGATGTTATGAAGTCTAAAATGGAGGAAAATGCTCTTTTAGGTCTAAAATGTTGTGGTATGAAGGATGCAAATGATGAAGAGGTGATGGATACCTATAATGAACTTGAGGGCTTAAACACTTTTGAAAGATGTAAGAATAGGATCACTAACTATCCAAGGGTAAACCAATGTTTCAACTAGGATTATCAAATGGACTTTTTCTAGGACAAGTGAAAAAAAGTGACAAGGTGAGTTTCCCGACTAGACTTGTGAGTAGGAAATTATCACCAAAATGACGAAGGACTAAGTTAAAAAGTGACTTGGTCAAATGACAATATTTTGTTGAAGCAATGATTTGGGCCAAGGTATAGAGAGTTCTTCTATCCTAAAATTCACACTGAAAAAGGAAGCCTAATGTGATGTTGGGATATGCAAGTAATGAGGATGCTAAGGTACCTAAAGTGGTGACCTAATAATGGAAATGATATGCAAGGTGAATTGAGCAAGTTTCTAGTTTTAAATAGGAATCACAACAACAAATTGGTCTGAAAATGGTTCTCAAAGGTTTGACCTGATTTTGATTTTTTTGTTTGAAAATGTTGCTTGGTTTGAAGCTGTGAAGTGTTGCAATTGTAAGGTTTGTTTGCTTGTTTGTTTGAACATACACACATAAAACACAAGTAGACAATGTTTTTTTAGTTTGATCTTAACAAACACTTTGAAAACACTTTGCACAACCTAGGCTTCTCAAGAGATACCACTCGCTAGATCCCCACTCGGATTTCTCCAACCTCTTAAACAAGGCAAATAGCTAGAGACTTGGTGGCACTGGTTCCCCTCCATGGCACTCACTTCTTGGGCTCACCAAGTCTCAATTCCCCACAAGGAGGAATTCATGTCTCTACACATGCTTAGTGAAGATGTGAGGCGACTTTAGAATGACCGTTCCTGCACTAGCAAGTGAAAAAGGATTTTGGCCACTAAAACAAAGGTTCTTAGTGAATACTCAGGGACATGGCACCTCACGAGCATCCAACAAGCCACTTAAGGCTTTAATCACTCTACTAGGGGATCTTATACGTTTTACGATAGGTACCTTGTTTCGAGTGACATTGCATGGCTAAGGCCTACATACCATGAGGACTTGACGATCTAGTCTTATCCTTTTATATACCAGCGCGAGCAAAAAACTGGTTGGAGTCATTCCCTCTTTTGAGGCAAACCCCTCTAAAGGTAACAAAAGCAAGACAAGGATGTTGTTTTTGATCCCCCAATATCGTATGAAGTGCAAGGGGAGTGCATACACAAACACCTTTGCCTCACACTCACATAATGTTCATTTTAATTCCAAAATCCAAATGTGGGGGTGATTGTATAAAATTTCTAAAGGTGTTTCTGATTCTCAAGATCGCCAAATGGCGCACGAGAAGAGAATACTTGTCTAGAAACAAAATGCAAACCACAAGACAATGCAAGCACTGGTAAATTTTAAACCCGCTTATGGTGTCAAATCAAGTATTCAAGTTCTTTTTAGTCCCACTAATCATTCTATGTGAAAAAGGCACTCAAGATAAAGCAAACTAAAGCAAGAGCCCTGCAAAGCACAATTAGTAGTTTTGACCTCCAATCTTTGTCAAGAAAAATTTTAGGTTTTAATGTTCAAATCTTGGTCATGTGAACTAGCAAAAAAGATCAAAGATTAGTCACAAAATTAAAATTAAGCTAAAATAAAGAAAGAAAATGGCATTGATCTAATTAGCAAAAATTAAAATTTAATCTAAACTTAACTAAGTTAATCCGGAAATTAATCTAAATTAATCTAGATTAAAGTTATCTAAAGTAAAATTGAGATAAATGTTAAACTAGAACAAAATTAATCTAAATTAAAGTTAAAAATGAATTGAAGCTATCATTAAAAAAGAAATTTATTTAATCTAAATTTATCAAAATTAAAATTAAATCTAAATCTAAAACTAAATTAAAAGACCTAAATTAAACTAAATTAAAAAAAAAAACTAAAACTAAACTAAATTAGAAAATCTAAGTATAAACTAAGTTGAATCTAAATGAACAAAAATAATATTAATTCAAATTAATTAGAACCTGAATTAATAAAATTAAAAGTCTAACAAAAACTAACACCAACATTTAATTTTAAAAAATTACCAAAAGATTAACCTAAATTAAAGTCTAAATTCTAAAAATTTACAATGTAATGTAATCTAAAGAAATCTAATTGACAAAAATTAAAATTGAATCTAAATTAACAAAAGCTAAAACCTAAATTAACAAATTAAAATTAAGCCAAGTTACCTAAATACTAAAACAAAAATTACTAAATTTAATTTAACTTTAACTAACTACATTAAAAAAAAAGATTAATCTAAGAAAAATCGAAATTGGAAAAGAAACCAAATATAATTTCCCCAAAAAGCTTTATGTCAGGGCACTAGCTTTTCAAGTTGTAGGGTGCCAAATTGGAGAAGTGAAAGGTCAATATCCATGAAGAAAAGGTGTAAGATTTCAAGCTACAACGCACCAAACTAGATAATTGGGAATTAATGCTTCAAACTAAAAAAGCTAAAAATGTCAAATAGAATTAATGGTGCAACGCTTCAAAAGAAAAAAACATTAAGCAATATTAATAAATGTAGGCTTCAACCAACTTTCAGCACAACATTAATGAATGTATTTTGTGTGTTTAATCAACTTTTGGCACCGAATTCATACATATGGCTTTGAAGAAGATAGAGTTGTCTGTTGACTATTGTGAACATTAATGCTAAGGGCAACAGACGTAGTGGAACATCAAAAACTGGACGGAGCACGCCAACTCCTGCACACTGGTGCTCCTGATGGTGGATTAAATCTTTCTGTTAGAGGACGTCGGTTAGCAGCAGGTGATGTGAAGGCCAAAAATTTTTCTGCAAAGCGTGAGATGGCAGAGAAGCTCCTGTGTATACAAAGTATTACAATTTTTTTTGCAGAAAATAACAATCGTGTGAAAGCCTAAAATCCTACTTTCTTTGCCTTGTTTTTTCTATTCATGGTGACTTGGCACCACTAGGGTTCTTGGGAGGCCGATTTGCAACAAAGCTAGAATGCCAGTTCCTAATTTATCCAAGCTTACAGAGGCATGGAGAGGGGTGTGGTCTACCATAAATTTTAGTGTGGTGGATGC
This sequence comes from Sequoia sempervirens, assembly GCA_007258455.2. NCBI lineage: Eukaryota > Viridiplantae > Streptophyta > Pinopsida > Cupressales > Cupressaceae > Sequoia > Sequoia sempervirens. The sequence goes on along the minus strand of VDFB02000017.1, from coordinate 305,803,923 downwards.
ACGCAATTGTGTGTCTCTAGCGTGGAAATCTTAGGTGGAAGGGATTTGGCAGAGAATTATCAGAGGCCAGTGAGAGAAGCTGGCAAGCTATGCCCGTCGGCGGTGAATGGTAGTGGGGCCGATCAAATGGCCAACAAAAACACTACAGAGAGTTGGCGACTAAGCATCTCTTTCACTGGGAGCTGCAGATTCGGCAATGGGAAATGTTATTCTGGTTCAATGCGATGGTAGTGGTATCTGCCAATTCCAAGTTTTTGTAATAGAGGATGGCCATTCTCGAAGACGCTGGTGCAAGTGTTGTTTGACCAAGATTTGCCTCACCTTTGAGGCCTAGCAAAATATTGAAGTAATGTGTGTTCAAGTACTCAAGTTCTCAAGCATGCTGAAAAATAAATCTGTGTAAAATGATTTGAGAGAGATCCTTTTAAAGAATGCCAAATTGAGAATGGATGGCCAGGATTAAAAGTTGGTTAAGCCCTAAGATCAAAGGTCAAATTCAATGTGATGAGGAGCATTAGGGTTAGGGCAACATTAGGTCAAAGTTAGGTAAAACTTTGAAATGAAGCGTTGAGATTTAATTGGAGATAATCAAATCAATGGTGGAGAAAAAGAGGTAGTTGGAATAATAAAAATGATTTAATTTATGGAGGAAGTTGACTTTTGGGAGATAATGGTTTAATTCATAAATGGGAATAAGACAAAAGGCAATAAATAATTATTTTAATTGTTTATTTGGTGGGATGGAAAGTGGGTTAAATAAATAAATTTATTTAATTGAAGGATAAATGGTAATGTTAAGGAGGAAATAAGGATTGATTAGTGACGTATTTAAATAAATAAATGTAATTTATTTATTTAAATAATCATGGAGGAATAATTAGAAATTATGACATTAGGACATAATCAAATGATTTAATTATGTGAGGAGGACATTTAATATAGAAAAATGCAACTCAAGGGCCTAGGTTATTTTTATGTGTCTACAAACATACCTCATTTTTTAGTACAACCAATAATGATGATGCTTGTTATGAATGACTTACTCGGGTATGCAACAAGTTGGACCTCTTCTAAACTATTAATGATTCTAATGACATTCACCTCTCTAGGGTCCATAACAATTTTCTTTTGTAATATTTGGAAATATTTGGGCCTAGTTTATTCATGATTTGCAGTGGCTTGTCATTACTTAAGGCCATTGAATCTAACATGAAGTTATATACTGATGATCCTGTTATCAATAATGATATATAAATAGGGTCAAAATTCAATTGAATATCCACTAGAGATGTCCAAAGGTAAACCGTAGGTGTATCTAGGGAGCTTGTTCTAGAAATTCAATTACACTTAGTTGGGGTATTAATATAGGATATAAATGTCTCTTTATTCTCAAGGATTCTTAAAAGTTAACCTATAGGTACTAAATTTTTTATTTGGCTCATAACATGGGCTACAATAATGGGTACATAGTTTGGTAGGGGAGGGTTGTAGTACAATTATATCACTTGTATTAGGAATGAATGGCATGAACTGATGAAAAGTTTAAATAATATCCCTACATTTGATAAAATTGATATTCTCTAAATGTTGGCATCGTGCTCTTTCTATGACATCTTCTTACCTTGATTTGGTTTGACTTATTTATTTTACATCTTGGTAACCTCCACAATGCCCATCATAGTTTTCTTACTCTCTAGTGCATACCTTCTTTGCACTATGTGTTCTCACAAAAAATCCCTTCTATATTAATTTACTTGAGGTACCAATATTTTCTAACCTCAACATTTTCTATTAGTTTTTTTTTATCCATATGCAAGATAGATTTATTGGGATTACCTATGGTGCCAACATTATGTCTAGTTGCTATTTCCTTATTCCTTAATTAATACCCACTTTTCACCTACATAAAATTGCATCAATCCAGGCCTATTCATATGTTTGGATTCACAATTGCAAAGATTTAGGGGATGAAGAATTAGAATGAGAAGTGGATAGATAAAGTGTAGAGACTACAAAGTATTCTTAGATTGGTGATGGAGAACTACTTATTATATGAATTGGAGATGGATATTTTGGATATTGGTTGATGTTGATGGAGGTCTTGGTTGGAAGATTGGTTTTTGTTGTGACCTTTTCACACATTGCCCCATTACAAATGGGGACCCCCTATTTTTGTTGTTTTTGTCTTGGCATCACAACTGCTAATCACCATTTTACAATGAGGAGTTAATGTTTTCAGGTGGTCATATGAGTCAAGTGAAGAGTTCAAGCCCAAACAGTGCCTAGACGTTATGGAAGTGCTCAGAAGGTTTGGAGGATGAGGATTGCCTGTGCTTTGAGTCAATTCTGACACTTCCTATTTTTTAGGGATTTTTGCTTTTTTGCTTTTTCCATTTTTGGTACTTTTGGACCAATCCAGGATTTACTATTTTTATAAAGTTGCTTTTTTTCTTTTATTCTATTTTTAGTAATTTCTATTTTTAGAAAGTGTCAGGGTCCCGTGGGTCATGCAGACAACGTTTCCATCTTCAGAAGCGAAAATCATGAAAATCAAACAAAAAACATGAAAACAAAAAAAATAAAGAAAAAGTCATATGGCAAGGGTTTTGATGATCTAGAAGAAGGGAAAAGAAAATGTCAGACACTTCAAGAAGTCTGCTCTGAAGGAGAAATAGACATGGAAAGGCATCAAGGAAGTATGGCATGCCTTGGTCAAGATGGAGACAAAGTTCGCCATGCATTTGGAAAGGCACTAATTAAGTTTGTCCTTGCTCTTTTCGAAACAGAGATGAAGTCCACCCTTGCATCATGGAAGCTTGGAAAAAAGACTAAGAAGTCCACCCTACCTTGGAATCAACAATGACAAGCTAGCTACAAATTCTGACCTTAAGAGACTTGTCAAAGGGCCTTCAAAGTCCGCCATAGGGTTGATAAGAAGATGGAAAGGAAACTCCAAAGTCCGCCATAAGAATGTCAAGCAAGCCTCAAATTCTGACTTAGCTTGGAAAAGGAAATGTCGAGCTAACTCCAAAGTTCAACCTAGGTGAAAGGAAAATGTCCAAGATGCTATGAAGTCCAACCTAGGTTGTGAAAGAATTTTTTTTTGAGTGCTAGAAAAGTCCACCATGTCAAAAGAGGATATGGAAAAGAAGCCAAGTCTGCCAAGTCTTAGCAAGAAACAAGCAAAGTCCGCCCTTGCAATGGAAATACAAAGAGAAAGTTCGCCTAGCCAAGAAGACTCAAAAATTGGCAAGGCATAAGGAAAGTCTAACCTCCCTCACAAAGCAACTTCCAGGAGTCAAGAAAGTCTGACCTAGGAATGTCCAAAGCATGCCAAAGTCTGACTTGGGCTAGAAAAGCACGTCCAAGACTCAGGAAAGTCCACTCATGCACTTGTCAAGAAGTTCACCCAAGCTAGAAGTCACAATGGCAAGGAAGTCTTAAACTCCAATATTGCCTAAGAAGTAACTTTTCCAAACATTAATGAAGTCCGACTTTTGCACTAGGGAGAGAAATTCTGACCTAGGTCAAGATAAAGCAATGTCCAAGCTCAAGTGAAGTCCGCCCAATGAGAAAAATTCAAAAAATTGACTAAGTGTTGGTACCTTGAGGAGGGAAATTCAGAAAATTGGCTAAGTGTTGGAAAGAAAACAAGAGGAATGAAGAGGAAAATAAAGAGGAAGTGAATAAAATCCTTAGCACAAGCCAAATTCATAATTGAAGGCAAATCCACGGGCAAAGTTCATTCGAGCATAGAGATGGCCAAAATCTTTGCTAAGTGTTGAATGGTCCACATGAAGGTGTTACAAGATGAAATTGAATAGCCAAAATTTGGCTAAGTATGGGAAATACTTCATGGATAAAGTTCCAATTTCCTCCATTGTGGTGAAATCACAGGAGAGTTCTTCTCCAAATTCAAGGCACTTTAAGGAATTTCAAAGAAATCAATAAAGAAAAAGTTGAATAACTGCTCCAAGGGGAGACTTCTAGACCTCAAATGCAAGTGAGAAGAAGAAATCAAAATCTCAAAGGAATCCAAGATCAAAGCTAGGAAGAAACAAGCACAAAGGACAAAGTCGTCAACAAGGAAGGATATTATAAGGTAAGCACGTGGAAGAAAAATCAAGTGATCAAGGAAGACATCCAGCACACTGAGGTGGTGCCTCGTCATCTTCCAACCAATCAAATTATTCCAAATCAACATGCAACAACTTTCTATTTTATTGTTGGTTTATATTTAGCAGGAGGACAAGTGTCCCTTAATGTAATTTTCTCATTGGCCAAGAGGTAGTTGGTTGTGACAAACCCTAATTAGGGTTTTATTTTGTAATCTCGGTCGTTGATTTGAAATCAATCTTGGCCATTGAATTCTAATCGAAGAGCCTATAAATTGAGCTCACCCCTCATTTGTAAAGTGTGAAGAAGGTGTATGAGATTGTTGTGTATTACTACTTCCGATAATAAAAGCTCTTATGCATGATTTGGTTTGAATCCCTTTTATTGTCAAGTGGTTTGCAAGGTTGCATAGCTTCTTCAACATTAGAGTAGAATTTGATTTAAATGTTTGTTAAATGAATGAAAGATCTGATAGTATTGATTGGTGAAACTTAGCTCATACTTTCTTTGAATAGATGATTTTTATTCAATGCATAAAGTTAGCCTGAGCTTATGATTGTGGATGCTTAACTTTAGTCTGGATAAGTATTGTTAAAGACATGAAAATTATAATCACACCCCTTGAAGATTGCACCCACTTTGTATAGTTGTCCAAGGGAGGCAAAGCAAAGCGTGGTTACTAGTTTCACCTAATCTTTACCGTCTCTTGAATTCTTAGGAGTAGATTAGAACCTCTAAACCCTTATTCTTTTGCACTTTTTTTTGAAATCCTAAACTGAAAATACCAAAAAGAAGGAGCATTTAATGATAAATCCGTCTAAGTCCTAACTTGTGAATTGAACAAGCCTAGCATAAGTCCCTTTGTGTATTACCAGCATATCACAACACCCATTGAGCTTATCCACACGTCATGACCTGAAAAAAGAAACCTTGGAATTGCCATATGATCTTCTTGCAATCTTAGCATACGCGGTGGTTTTTCAAGAGAGGATAGAGTGTCTTTGGACATTTTATTCTGTGTGTTCGGTGGATGATAAAACATACACCAACATCGAATTGGCGCTAGGAGGGAAAAGTATTAGGTTGTTTATTTTCACAAGTAGGGAAATTCAGCTGGAAGGAACTAGTATGAACTTTGAAATGTCAAATCAGAAATATGTTAGATCTCTTTTATGTCAAAATAATCCAAAAAAAGTAAAAAGTTGAAAAAATTCCTAAAAAATGGAAAATCCGAAAGGAGATTTCTCAATGGATGGGCATTCGTTCCATATTTCTTGTTGTCAAGACAATCTCCTTGTGGATATTGCTCAAATCCAAGAAAATTTGAATGCACAACTGCATCCCAGGAATTTGTCTCAGTATGTTTTTCCAGGAAGATGTCGGATTCATGAAACAACCAAACATGATGAAATGAATTACCTAACATTCTTGTCAAGGATAGAGATTGTTCTCCAAGGGAAAATTTTCTTTTGGGATGTTCCCAAGTCAGGAGTGTTGGATGTAGAACCTGATGATTATAGTATTCCAGAAGTTATATATGAGGCCTTCATGAGGTTCATACTTAGAATCCAAAATTAGATAGAATTAGGTAATGTTCAATTGAATGGTGTTTTTCTCCCTCATTGGTGCCGGATTCACAACGCACCTCATCCAAAGTTCACTTGCACATAATGTGAAGAAGCTATCAACCATGCCAGATGTCATCTCAAATTACTAGAGCTACCATATGGATGCTTCAAGGACAAAGGATGGATTGAATATGTCAAACAAACATTTTTAGCACCAAATGAAGAATGTACCTCAATATCATCTAACAACAGGGAAAATAAGTCACAACAGGATAATGTGGTCGAGCTTGGGGATCAAGTGGGTGAATATTGTTCCTACATCACACTAGAACGAGAGACCATTGGAGTAAAGACCAAAGAAGCAATGGAATACATCCAAGCAAGATGAACCACCCAAGGCAACTGTCAGCATACAAAAGTGGATGAATATATAGAATTGCAAGTTATTGAAGATCATTAAGAACCATAAATGGAGGACTTAGCTCAAAGTAGAGATTCCAATGCACTTCAAGAAGGAATGGTCCTTGATGAAAAAGTTCAATCATGCATGAACAAGATGGAAGAAATGATAAGCGTCTTGGGGAAAGGTGATATGTTTGGCAATCAATGGGCTACCAAGATGGAAGCAGAATATAAAATACATTTTGCATTGGTGCTTGATCCAATGATCATAGTCATGGAGGAATTTCTTGATGAAATTGAAACAAATGGAACACTACCTGATAAACAAGTAACTATGACAGAGACAGAAAATGAAGAACAATTTGGGTTGGGGCTTGATCCACTATTAGGGATTCAAAAGGAACCAGCGCATGAAATGTTCTAAGTTTCTAAATTCCCTTTTGAATCCAATTCCCATCACACTCCACCCAATTTGGAACGTGATGTTGATCTCCATGTTTCAGATGCAAGTGGTATGGTTCACCATCAACTTCGACCTCCTGATGAAGCAATAGATGACAAGCAAGAATTCTTGTCTGCAAATGGAGACCATCTGGTTGTATCTTTCCCTACTATTGACTACAAGGAATATCATTTTGATTATGGAGATTTAGGAAAGATAAATTGTTTATGGATTAATCATGGTCTAGGTGAGTTGCCCCAGTTACTAATCTTTCCTGAAGTTTTGCTTGAGTTTCAGATTTGTCCTTTGAGAGAATATTTTTCTGAGTTTAAAGATAAGTTTGCAAAAAATTTCACTATGACCGTTGCTTTGTTGTTACTGCACATCCTGAGAAATCATGTTAGGAGTTGTATATACTTAGGTATTTTGGTTGTTGTTCGCTTAATTTTTTTGTTTTTGTTTAGAGTAGGTTTTCTTTCGCGGTTTGGTTCAGTTTGCTTTGTTTGCTTTAGATTAGTTGCTTTTCTTTCTTAGTTTAGTTTGCTTGCCTATTTTGTTTTTCTTTCAATAAAGAGGCTCCCATTTGTGAAGGGAATTGTATCTTAAAGAACTCTAGCGTCTGTGCCATATTATGTTCAGTCCATTTCTTGGATAGTTATTTTATGAAGAACTTTTGAATCCAAGGTTGTTCTTTTTCAACTTTGTCATTTGGTTAAGGTTAGTACTTGACTGGAAAGGAAATCATCTATTGTGTCTTGACACTAAGTATTACAGTTATTATATCTTGCACACTTAATAAATTCTTTGAGTCATTATGGTCTCCTAGGCGAAGTCATTGGATAAACTACAAAGAAAAATCAAAAGTCTTGCTTCAACGCCACTATAATGCTCAAACCCATGTGAGCTTCATTGTTTACAAGCCAAAGTATTGAAATATGTGAAAGAAAATAATATCAAAATGAACGAAAGGAAAATAATCAAAAATCAAAAATCTTGGCTTTTGGGTGTGCAGACATCTCTACAAGTGTTAAAAAGAATAAAATAATAATAATAATAATAAATCTCCAGAAGTAGAGCAATCTCCGTGAGATTATAGAGATAACCTCCCTAGGGCTATGGACACTCGTTGGCAGTGAGGCTCTATCCAAGGATGGTTTTGGAGTTAAGAAAAACTACACAAATAGCCATGATGGAACAAAAAAATCCTATTGTTCTTACGAGACGGGAATAAATGAATTTGCACACACTCGTAATTGGAGGATAAAAGGTCTTGATACAGTTTAGGATTCCTCTTTCCTTTTGAGTACTCTTCTTAGCCAAAGAATAATTTAGTTAGAATTAATCTAAGGTTCTTGGTTTGAAGTAGATTATATCTTTGAAATGTTTAGGAACATTTATTCAGGTTGGTGCTAAATGTTATGACCTTTTCACACATCGCCCCATTACAAATGGGGACCCCCTATTTTTTCTTTTTTTGTCTTGGTGTCACAACTGCTAATCACCATTTTACAATGAGTTAGAGTTTTCAGGTGGTCATCTGAGTCAAGTGAAGAGTTCAAGCCCAAAACAGTGCCTAGACGTCATGGAAGTGCTCAGAAGGTTCGAAGGACGAGGATCGCCTGTGCTTTGAGTCAATTCTGACACTTCCTATTTTTTAGGGATTTTTGCTTTTTTGCTTTTTCCATTTTTGGTACTTTTGGACCAATCCAAGATTTAATATTTTTAGAAAGCTTCTTTTTTGCTTTTTTTCTATTTTTAGTAATTTCTATTTTTAGAAAGTGTCAGGGTCCCACAGGTCATGGAGATAACGTTTCCATCTTCAGAAGCGAAAATCATGAAAATCAAGCAAAAATCATGAAAAAAAAAATCAAGAAAAAGTCATATGGCAAGGGTTTTGATGATCTAGAAGAAGGGAAAAGAAAATGGCAGACACTTCAAGAAGTCTACTTGGAAGGAGAAATGGACATGGCAAGGCACCAAGGAAGTCTGCCATGCCTTGGTCAAGATGGAGACAAAGTCCGCCATGTATTTGGAAAGACACTAATGAAGTCCTCCCTTGCACTTGTCCAGACAAAGATGAAGTCCGCCCTTGCATCATGGAAGCTTGGAAAAAATACTAAGAAGTTCGCCCTACCTTGGAATCAACAATGGCAAGCTAGCTACAAATTTTGACCTTAAGAGACTTGTCAAAGGGACTTCAAAGTCTGCCATAGGGTTGATAAGAAGATGGAAAGGAAACTCCAAAGTCCACCATAAGAATGTCAAGCAAGCCTCAAAGTCCAACTTAGCTTGGAAAAGGAAATCTCAAGCTAACTCCAAAGTCTGACCTAGGTGAAAGGAAAATGTCCAAGATGCTATGAAGTCTGACCTAAGTTGTGAAAGAATTTTTTTTTTGAGTGCTAGCAAAGTCTGCCATGTCAAAAGAGGATATGGAAAAGAAGCCAAGTTTGCCAAGCCCTGGCAAGGAACAAGAAAATTCCTCCCTTGCAATGGAAAGACAGAGAGAAAGTCTTCCTAGCCAAGAAGACTCAAAAATTGGCAAGGCATCAGGAAAGTCCGACCTCCCTCACAAAGCAACTTCCAAGAGTCAAGAAAGTCTGACCTAGGAATGTCCAAAGCATGCCAAAGTCTGACTTGGGCTAGAAAAGCATGTCCAAGACTCAGGAAAGTCCACTCATGCCCTTGTCAAGAAGTTTTCCCAAGCTAGAAGGCACAATGGCAAGGAAGTCTTAAACTCTGACATGGCCTAAGAAGTAACATGTACAAACATTAATGAAGTACAACTTTGGCACAAGGGAGAGAAAGTTAGACCTAGGTCAAGATAAAAGCAATGTCTAAGCTCAAGTGAAGTCCGCCCAATTAGAAAATTTTAGAAAATTGACTAAGTGTTGGTACCTTGAGGAGGGAAATTCAGAAAATTGGCTAAGTGTTGGAAAGAAAACAAGAGGAATGAAGAGGAAAATAAAGAGGAAGTGAATAAAATCCTTAGCACAAGCCAAATTCATAATTGAAGGAAAATCAACAGGAAAAGTTCATTCAAGCATAGAGATGGCCAAAATCTTGGCTAAGTGTTGAATGGTCCACATGAAGGTGTTACAAGATGAAATTGAATAGCCAAAATTTGGCTAAGTATGAGAAATACTTCACAAATAAAGTTCCAATTTCCTCCATTGTGGTGAAAGCAAAGGAGAGTTCTTCTCCAAATTCAAGGCACTTTAAGGAATTTCAAAGCAATCAGGAAAGAAAAATTTTAATAACTGCTTCAAGGGGAGACTTCCAGACCTCAAATGCAAGTGAGAAGAAGAAATCAAAATCTCAAAGGAATCCAAGATCAAAGCTAGGAAGAAACAAGCACAAAGGACGGAGTCGTTAGAAAGGAAGGATATTCTAAGGCAAGCACATGGAAGAAAAACAAAGTGACCAAGGAAGACATCCAACATGCTAAGGTGGTGCCTCATCATCTTCCAACCAATCAAATTGTTCCAAATCAACATGCAACAACTTTCTATTTTATTGTTGGTTTATATTTAGCAGAAGGACAAGTGTCCCTGAATGTAATTTTCTCATTGGCCGAGAGGTAGTTGGTTGTGACAAACCCTAATTAGGGTTTTATTTTGTAATCTCAGTCATTGATTCGAAATCAATCTCTGCCATTGAATTGTAATCGAAGAGCCTATAAATTGAGCTCGCCCCTCATTTGTAAAGTGTGAAGAAGGTGTATGAGATTATTGTGTATTGCTACTTCCGATAATAAAAATCTCTTATGCATGATTTGGTTTGAATCCCTTTTATTGTCAAGTGGTTTGCAATGTTGCATAGCTTCTTCAACATTAGATTAGAATTAAGATAGAATTTGATTTAAATGTTTGTTAAATGAATGAAAGATCTGATAGTATTGATTGGTGAAACTTAGCTCATACTTTCTTTGAATAGATGATTTTTATTCAATGCGTAAAGTTAGCCTGAGCTTATGATTGTGGATGCTTAACTTCAGTCTGGATAAGTATTGTTCAAGACATGAAAATTATAATCACACCCCTTGAATATTTCACCCACTTTGTATAGCTGTCCAAGGGAGGCAAAGCAAAGCGTGGTTACTAGTTTCACCTAATCTTTACTGTCTCTTGAATTCTTAGGAGTAGATTAGAACCTCTAAACCCTTGTCCTTTTGCACTTTTTTTTAAAATCTTAAACTGAAAAATCCCAAAAAGAAGGAGCATTTAATGATAAATCTGTCTAAGTCCTAACTTGTGAATTGAACAAGCCTAGCATAAGTCCCTTTGTTTATTACTAGCATATCACAATACCCATTGAGCTTATCCACATGTCATGACCTGACAAAAGAAACGTTGGAATCACCATATGATCTTCTTGCAATCTTAGCATACGCGGTGGTTTTTCAAGAGAGGATAGAGTGTCTTTGGACATTTTATTTTGTGTGTTCGGTGGATGATAAAGCGTACACCAATATTTTCCTTTATCAAAGGTAGCATAAGGAGGACTAATGAGTATGCATTGAGATTTAACTTAATAGATTTTGTTGGATAATTCTTGTTTTCAATCATTTATGGGTGAGTGGTTGGAGCTTGTGGTGATATTTCTTAAGAAAATTGCATCTAAGGATCCATGAGGTAATTTGTATAGATTATCAATAGATAATCATTTAGGATTAGCAACATAGCTTGGACTAGTAAGTTCTTGGTCTCTGAGGGATCATGGATGGGAATGGAGACTCTAAGGTAAGATGAGATAAATTGATTATCGTGATAGGATCTAAACATGCATGATTGTAGTTGGATCTAGACAACTTGATTAGATGCATTCGTCATCAATTTGGTAGTCATGATAGTCAACAAGGCTATCTTTATTGTTATATTTATTGCAATTGACACTGTGAAAAGAGAATATGATCTCATGGGACCAATTTTTTTGTTTACCCTTGATTATGATATTTGGCCTTACTTGTGTGATGTATGGGTGCATTGTTTTGGTTTTTCCTTTAATTATGATTCTGGCTATGTTTGTGTAGGACATAGGTCCATGATGATTGGATTTGGATATTATATATTTTAAATGATTTGGTTTTAGGAAAAAAAATTGATGAGATTTGGATTGGGTGATGATTTGTGCCAATGATTGAGGTTGGATTGAGTGATCTTTGATGATTGGTCCTATGTGATTAATGTTTTTTATAGGATGATTTAGGCCAACATGATTTGATGGTGATTAAGATTGGGATAATAGGGAGTGATTAAATTTGGATTTTTTATAGTGTTGGATTAAAGGGGATATACATATTGAAGGGTAATGAAAGGGAAAATTTATCTTAGGAATCCTTTTGGATGACTTGTGGGATGATATGGATGGATGATTTGGTTTTAAGAAATTCAGATTATCAAGCATGGAATACTTCTGATTTGAAGGATATGATTAAGATTTTGGAACTTATAAATGGTTATAGAGTTCCAATGATAGATTTTGGGGCTCTTATATGATTAATGGCCCCAAGGATGGATTGGATTTAGGCCCCAAGAATAATTAGGGGTCCTAATTGATATATTGGATGTATATTTGAAAGGATTCAAAGGTAAATTTTAAAATATCCAAGAATGACTCTTTAGGACGATGGGTCTGATTATGAAGACGGATAAGTTGGAGTGGATTTGTTTGATGTTTAGGATGATGTAAGGCCCAAAGTATTGGAATAGGATTGATGTTTTAAGATGTGGAGTGTGAAAAAGGATGGGTTGGATTAGGATGAGTGGATTGATTATGATTAGGATAGAGGTTTGATTTTATGATTTGGATTATAGACTAATATGAGGGGTACGAGTTGGATTATGGACTAAGATGATATTTTAGGATGACTAGTTGAAATATATAAAAAATAGGATTTTTATGAAGGTGATGGGTTATATTATTACAATAGGATTTGGATATGGTCTTGTGGAATTTGAATTGTTGGCTTGAAATGGTTAAATTTTAGACTTAAGTTTTTTCAATGATTTTTTGCAAGCATACACATCAAGAAAAAATACATTGGTTTACATGTAGATATAAATAGTACTCACTTATTTTCTAAAAGAATACATATCAAGCACATTAACACCCTACTTTATTCAAGTAGGAGTGTCAATATTTTTGGTTCACTGATATACTATCTACCAATTTTTAAATATATATAGAATGCTAACTTTATGTAACACCTCTACACCTCTTACCATGGAGGAAAAGGCCTTACCCACAATGTTCTTTATCTCGATAATTCAGAAGTATAATATGAGTAACTTCTTAGGACTATCTAGTTGTTGATGGACCATGAATAAGGATGGCCATAACATCTTATCTAAGATTGAAAAGGATATCTAAGGGATGTTATCAATATACCAAAAGATGTGAGGTTAGTATCTATGAAATGAGAAATGAATATGTCAAACAACCTAGTAAAATAGGGTAAACCACTCTCATCCTTGACTTATCAAGGTATAAAGTTCTTGCAAGATTAGTGTAGAATGATCGATACTCCTTCCAATGGACGATTATTTTAATTATCCCCCAAATTTATATACCCCACTACAACACAAGGGTTAAATTCACCCCCTTGGTGATGAAATACAAGGTAGTTGATGAAAGGGAAATAATCGAAATATTTTTTATTCCCAAGATTTCCTTGTAATGTGAAGTACAATCATACACAACTTGGAATATTGGATTAACACAACAAAATAAAAATAAAAATTACTTTTAATTTTCCAAAAACACCTTACAATGTGAGGAGAGAATACACACTTAGAAGTTATTACAAGCATGAAAAAAAAAAAATCCTTAAAAATTCACTAAATGACGTGCACCGACTTTAGTGTTTAAAATATTGTCTTTATCAAATATCTTACACCAAATACATTAGTAATTTTAAATAATAATATTGGATACATGTTATGCAACAATAAATATTTGTTAGTAATGAAATTAAATACTCTATAAAAAAATTAAAGATAAATGGTAGAATACAACAAAATAAATTTCATTAAAATCTTCTTTGAATTTCCAAAAAGATTTCATCAATTTTGCATTTCATATGTAAACAATATGTGTTTGAAGATTGAAGACAAAGAGTGAGTGTGAATGATTATACCTCAAATTTAGTATAAAATCTACAAAAATTACCTCAGTGTAATGCTCAAAAAAGAGAGCTCACTTACTAACAAAGTATTTCCAAGACCTTACGCACTTTCCAAGTAAAGTAAAAGTAAATCATGCATATATCATGAAATATCCATAAGTGCTAAAAAATCAAGTACAATAATGAACTTCATTTCATGTATCAAGATGGAATACAATACATCCATGTCAATGCCACAACAATAATTTTACATCAATACATCTATTTCAATGTTACATCAATGAGTTTCCATCAATACATCTATTTCAATGTTACATCAATAACCTTCATCAATACATCTATTTCAATGTTACATCAATAAATTTTCAAAGTAAAGTTACATTTACAAATAGGCTATGTAAGCCATACAAAGTAATACATGAGTACATCCGTAGCATAAAGATACTCTGATCCTCAACCGCCTTGACACCACTAGTCTTCTTGCAAGCTGAGGCCAAGAGTGTGATTAAGGTGCCTTTTTCCGCCCAACCATGAAGTACATGACTTCCCCAGGTTCTTCCTAACTCGAAGAAAACCCTGGCCCTGCACGAGGAGCCTAGAAACCTAGAACAATAAAGGAGGGAATTCTCGATGCATGCCTGATGCCTATATGCATTCATATACTAGAAAAACATATTTCTTGCATGCAGGATGTGGCAAAGACATATAAAATTTCTAGGATTTTTTAATTAATCCATCTATTTCAATGGTGCATTTGCTTGGCCAAGCATTAAAACATAAAATGGTAGTTTATGAAAAGGCTAAACTACCCTCTCTGTGTGCCCACATTGAGCATCCTATCTCAAAAGTTTCTCATAAAGAAAGTAAATAATACATCTTCCACATAAAGTTTCATTCAGTTTTAAACATATCCACATTTAAGCATTCTATCTTAATAACTCATTTTATTTCTAAATTCAAAGTGATTTCATAAGAACAGTAATTCAAAATAAATGCATCTGATAGCTGATTTTTCAATTCACCATGAATTCTCTTCTAACCATTCTATTACACTCCAATGGAATAAAAAAATTGTATGTATTTGTGTTCATTTTAACATGTGTGCAAAATGTCCAACGTACTATCTCTATTGGAATGATTAAGTCTAAATAACTTATTTATGCAAATTTGAAAAAAAATCCCCTCTTCAATCAGCTTTATATACTAGCTGGAAACTACAATTTTCCCATTTTTTATTGTTTGTACACCTATATTTATATATATAAGAAAACATTAAAACGAAGTTCAGAAGTAAAATAATTCTAACACAGAAATATACCAACTTACAACAGAATATTGGTTATTCCAACTAGATTCAAATCTATCTATTTCTAATTCAGAACTTGTTTACTTTTAAATAGAATAAATATATATATAGATATCTAAAATATATACAAATATATATATTTGTATAGTTATATGTATATACACAGAAATTATCAATACAAGAATAATGAATGGGTTCAACAGGTTAATCATTTTAAATCTAAATATTATACTGTACGCATAAAGAAAACATATACATACAACTATACATGCATCTACATGTATATATTTCCTACTGTAAATAATTCTATACATAGATATATATTATATATATACAATATATTCCTATATATATGTGTGTGTATATGTTTGTGTTTAATTGGCTGCTACCATTGAATTTCCAAATGGTGATTGTAGGTTTAGATTATATTTCAAATATTTTTTTTTAAAACAAAAATTGGGTTTGTGTGTTGGTTGGCGCCCCCAGTGGGGGAGGTGCTGCCTATGGAGGGCAGCAAGTAGCCTGTGGAGGGCGCTACCCCCACAGCAGCAGGCCTTCCCCAATGGGGAGGGCACAGCTGGGGAAACGACCCCCTTCCCTTTAAAATTTGCACTCATAAATGTTGATTTTTGTAGCTCGAAAGGTGGGATGTGGAGTTGTTTTAAAGCAACTCAAGTTGGATATGCTTTAAAGAAACTCGAGTTGGATATGCTTTAAAGCAATTTGAGTTGGATTTTCAGCAACAACAAGATTTGTTTTCTTTAATAGAATGTTTTTGAGTTTGTGAGGATAGGATAAATCCAAGAGTGATTTTATGTGTGATTTAAAGCCAAAGAATGCAAGGAAAGATTCTTTTATTGCACGCTAAGTAAAGCAGTTGGGCTCTATATATGTAATATTGTTGTAGCAAACTCATATTGTATTTTCGAAAAAAAAAAATTCTATTAGGTTGAATAGAAGATCCAACATTTGCAGGTTTTTCCATGCATTGGGGTTTCCTGGGTATATCTATGTTATTGTCTTTTTGTGATTGGCTTCTTGTTATTTTTGCTTCCGCTATTATTAGTTGTTAATTAACCCAGTTGTGTTAATTGTTATAAATCAGATTTCTTTCTGTGAATTTATTGTGCAATTAATCTTTTGTTGGGTTATAGAAATTAACATGGTATCAGAGCCCTAAACTCTGAATATAAAGCCGAGATTTGTGATGCATATTTTAAGAAAAAAAATATCATATTTTTGCCTCCAATTTTTTTTTGTGGCTATGGCAACCAGTGTTCGATACGAGGATAGCCTTGAGGGTGCATCTAACTTCTTGCAGTGGAAGGTTCAGATTACATATGTTCTCAAGGAGAACAGGTTGTGGATCTATGCTAGTATAGAAGTGACACCACCAACAAATGATCATGTTGCCTTAGGTTCGTATGAATTCAAAGAGGCCAAGGCTCAGAGGATTATCCTAGATGGAGTAAGAGATCGTTTAATTCCTCATTTATCGGGGAAAGACACCACCAAGGAGATGTGGGATATGCTCACAAAAATTTATCAGAGCGAATATCAAAGTCGTAAGATGATGCTCAAGGACAAATTGCATAATACCAAGATGTCCAAAGGAAAGAGTGTGACCTCTTACTTGTCCAAGTTGACACAGGTCAAGGATGAGCTTGTTGTTGTTGGAGAGATGATTGATGAAGATGAGTTGGTGTGTATAGCCTTGAATGGTTTTTCGAAGCACTGGGAAGTGTTTGTAAAGTGTGTTGCCGGCAGAGATCGGCTACCTAATTGGGTGAGGCTTTGGGATGATTTTTTTTAGGAGGAGATCCGTGAAGGTGCTCATCGAGGAGATCAAATGAAGAAGGGTCAAAATGAAGAAAATATTGCTCTTGCAAGCAAGGGTAAGAAAAAGTCTAATAAAGTGAAAACAAAAGGTTCTTCTTCCAAGAGTGGGAAGAAGAAAGATCTAAGCAAGATAAAATGTTTTTGCTGCCATCAGATGGGTCACTATGCCAGTCAATGTCTGAATAAGAAAAATAAGGATAAGAAGAAGAAGCAAGTTGCTACTACAATAGAGGTGGACGAGTTTGCATCACAATTTGAGAATGAGTTTTCACTCATTGCATGTCTCTCAAGTTCAATTGACAACAGGGTGTGGTATATTGACAGTGGGGCTTCTTGCCACATGATGGGAGTCAGAGAATGTTTCACCAAGTTGGAGGAGAAGAAGTTGGATTTCTATATTGAGCTCAGAGATAATGCCAAGTACCATGCAACTGGTATTGGCACCGTCAAGTTTCAGAGGGATTCTTGAAAACCCTTGTTGGTGGAGGATGTGTTGTATTTCCCTAGCATGACAAAGAATTTAATCTCAGTTTCTGCTTTGGAAGACAAGGGTTACATCGTGACCTTTGAGAGGGGAAAATTATATATTCGTCCCAAGGATTCCAAGGTTGCAAAAGTGATTGGAGTCAGGCATGGAAACTTGTTTTTATTTACAATTTGAACTAGCACAAGCATTGGTTAGTAGTTGTAAAGAGCTAGGAGAATTGTGGCACAGGAGGATGGTTCACCTTCACCATGGAGCACTTAATATTCTTAAGGAAATAGTGACGGGGCTACCTGATATGAAGATAGAAAAGCATGAGGTGTGCAAAGGTTGTGTACTTGGGAAATATGCCAAGACCAATTTTCCAAGCAGCGACACTAGATCTAAAGGTATTTTGGATCTCATGCATTCAGATGTGTGTGGGCCCATGTTAACAACATCCTTGAATGGATATGAGTATTATGTTACCTTCATTGATAATTTCTCCAAGAAGACATGGATATATTTCATGAAGAATGAAGATGAGGTCTTCAGTAGGTTCAAAGAGTTTAAGGCTCTCGTGGAGAACCAAATAGGGAGAAAGATCAAGATACCGAGGCCTGATAATAGAGGCAAGTATACCTCAAATTACTTCAAAGATTTATGTGCTCAGGAAGGTATCAAGAAAGAGTTGACAGTTTCATACAACCCTCAGCAGAATGGGGTTGTTGAATGGAAAAATAGGGCTATAGTTGGAGTAGCCAAGGCCATGCTTGCCTTACTTCTTATGGGAAGAAGCTTGCAATATAGTTGTGTATTTTCAGAATAGAAGCCCTCACAAAGTGTTGGGCAAGTTGACTCCAGAAGAGGCATTCATTGGTAAGAAACCAGATTTGGGGCACATTTGCATTTTTAGATGCTTTGTGTATTGTCACATTCCTATTGAGAAGAAAACCAAGTTGGAACCTATTGTAGAGAAGGGTATCCTTGTTGGGTTTAGTGAAAATTCTAAGGCTTATCGGGTTTACATTCCTGCTCTCAGGAAAACGGTGGTTTGCAGAGATGTGAAGTTTGAGGAAGAGAGGGCTCTTCAAAAGTCTATCAACTTGATGAATGAGAAGGAGCAATCACCCATAGTTGAGGTATCACAAATTCCTCAAACTTCAGTCATGCAAGCTAGAGAGCAGAGCAAGCAAGCCGAGCAGGGTGATCAGAAGGAGGACCAAATAATTCCTCAGCCTCAAATTCCTATTACCCAGAAGAGGAAAAATAGGGCAGTTGAGCAGACATTGAGAGAGGCTCAAGAATATGTAGGTGATCCTCAAGATTCAATCAGATAGAGAAAGGCTCCCAGACATTATTCTAAGTATGTGGCACTTATGAGTGAATTAATTGAAGTAGAGCCTTCTAGCTTTCAGGAGGAATCCAAGCACCAAGTGTGGAGAGATGCCATGGTGGAAGAGTATTCTTCCATCATGAAGAATAGTGTGTGGGAGGTAGTACCACGACCAGAAGATAAGTCTGTGGTGGGCTCGAGATGGTTGTATAAGATTAAGCATGTTGTAGATGGTAGTGTGGAAAAATTCAAAGCCCAGTTTGTGGCTAAGGGGTTTTCTCAGAAGGAAGGAGTCGACTATGATGAGACTTTCACTCCAGTAGCCAGGTACTCATCCATAAGAGCTATCATTTCTGTAGCAGCACAGATAGGTTGGAGGATTCACCAGATGGATGTAAAGACGACCTTCCTCAATGAAGTGAATGAGGAAGATATTTACATAGAGCAGCCAAAAGGATTTGAAGCACATGGGAGGGATTCTCATGTATGCATGTTGAAAAGAGCACTGTATGGACTCAAGCAGGCTCTCAGGGCATGGTATTCACATATTGACAATTACTTGCAGAGTGTGAGCTTCATCAAGAGTGAGGAAAATATGAACCTGTACTATGTTTAGGTGAAGGGAGAACTTCTCATATTGGTGTTATATGTTGATGACCTATTTCTCATAGGGTTAGAGGAGCTCATAGAACATTGCAAGTGAGATCTTGCAAGAGAGTTTGAGATGGACTTGGGGTTGATGCACTACTTTCTGGGATTAGAGTTGTGGAAAAAAGAGGGATAAATCTTTCTTAGACAAGGGAAGTACTTACTTGATATCTTGAAGCGATTCAGGATGGAGAACTGTAAGCCTATGTCAACACACTTGTGACCAATTGGAAGAAGATTGATGCTTCTAGATAAAAGGTAGTGGACCCGACTTTATACAGATAGTTGATAGGCTCTCTTATGTATCTAGTCAACACTAGGCTAGACATTTGTTTTGCAGTGAACTCACTCAGTCAGTTTATGGTGGAACCTAAATGTGTGCACTGGATAGCTGCGAAGCATGTTTTGAGATATCTTTGAGGCACAGTTGATTATGGGTTGAAGTATGTTTAGTAGGATGGAGTGAAGCTCGAGGGGTTTACCGATGCAGATTGGGCAGGTAGTACAACTGATCAGAAGAGCACTTCAGGGTGTAGTTTCAGTTTGGGATTAGGAGCAATCTCTTGGTACAACAGGAAACAAAATTCATTTGCGTTGAGTTCTGTAGAGGTCGAGTATATGGCAGCTAGTATGGCTACATGTGAGGCTATCTAGCTTCATAAACTTCTAGCTGGGCTCTTTGATCAGGAGCTAGATCCTACAGTCATTTACTATGATAATCAGAGTTGTATCAAACTCTCTGAGAATCCAATGTTTCATGACAAGTCAAAGCACATTGAGATCAAGTACCACTTCATCAAAGATTGTGTGGAGAAGGGGACAGTGAAGCTCCAATACATTCCTACAGATGAACAAATAGAAAATATCCTGATGAAGGCCTTGATGAAGAGTAAGTTTGAATACTTCAAGGACAAGTTGGGTATTGTGCAGAACACCTTCCTCGCTAAGAGGGAGTGTTGATTTGTGTAGCTCGAAAGGTGGGATGTGGAGTTTTTTTAAAGCAACTTGATTTGGATATGCTTTAAATCAACTCGAGTTGGATATGCTTTAAAGCAATTTGAGTTGGATTTTTAGCAACAGTAGGATTTTTATTCTATAATATAATGTTTTCGAGTTTGTGAGGATAGGATAAATCCAAGAGTGATTTTATGTGTGATTTAAAGCCAAAGAATGCAAGGAAAGATTCTTTTCTTGCACGCTAAGTAAAGCAGTTGGGCTCTATATATGTAAGATTTTTGTAGCAAACTCATATTGTATTTTTGAAAGAATTTTTTTTTGTTAGGTTGAATAGAAGATCCAACATTTGCAGGTTTTTCCCCGCATTGGGGTTTCCTGGGTATATCTGTGTTATTGTCTTTTTGTGATTTGATTCTTCTTATTTTTGCTTCCGTTGTTATTAGTTTTTAATTAACCCAGTTGTGTTAATTGTTATAAATCATATTTATTTCTATGAATTTATTGTGCAATTAATCTGTTGCTGGGTTATAGAAATTAACAATAAATTCAAAATGAAATAAACAATATGAATCCCCTTTGCAATTTGATTTTCTCCTAAAAATATAAGTTTTATATATTCAAATATATGTATACATCTACACATCCAGTGTAGGCATATACATATATATGAATATAATATTGAAATCTGAAACAAGATTTTCACTTAAAGAGTCACAAAAATCTGGCATAAAATATCCATTACCGGGGGTTTTTGCATAAATATGTATATATTCAATACTGAATACATATATATATATATAGATACATACATATGAAAATAAATATAAATAGGAATAGGGAAGAATACTACAAATTGTACAACTATGCCAAAGAATTTTACACAACAAGCACTCAATACAAATATTTTTCACAATAATTTCCAAAGAATTCAAACTTTTTAACAATTCAGAAATTCTTTCTCACATTCTGAAATTTAAACGCAATAGAAGAGATTTAAAAACTTGGAAAAATTGTCTCCAATTGTGATTCCCTTTCTTCTTCTTCTTATTGTGTCCTTATCTCCCTTCGAATTTGATTTCTGAAGAATCTTCTACCTCTTATTTTCTTTCCTCTTGTATTTCTCTTCTTTTTCCACTATTTCTATTCTACTAAAATCTCAAACTTCTATTTGGCAGCCATTTTCAATTGTTTTACAAAGCAATTCAAGAGGAATATCAAGAAATGGTGGTTTTCTCCTTAATAATTTCCTCTTTTAAAAGGTTTCACTTCCATTCTCGAGACCTAATCTTGAAAATAGAAAATTAAATAAAATCTCTTTCATGCTCAGTATTTATCCCCATTTAAATATTAATAAGTAATTCCTATTTTCATTACAAATGAGCATTTTTCCTCAAAAATAATTAAATAAACCATTATAATTGCAATTTATTTCAAACATATAGTATGGCAATAACATTCAATTACAATCAAATTGATTTCTCAAAATAGCAAAGCTTATTATTTAATTACACTTCAAAATATTTAATCAAACTAAAAGTAACTCTCTAATTCTTTTATGTTTTAATTCCATTATTTAATTAATTTGATTAAACATTATAGAATTTGAAAACAATAAAACAGTCAGACCTAATTTAATTATAAATGCATCTACATGATTCTAGGTGCTTGTGTGTGATCGAGAGAGAACCATTCCTGCTTTACCCTGCCAAGAAGCTAACCTCCTCTCCTTAATCACACCCTTGGTCTTCGACCACCTGTAGCTCATGTACACCCAGACACCATTAATAGAATAGTATCCAAATAAAATCCAAATCAAAGCAATATAATGCATTAATTGAAATATTACTATTCTATTTTGCTTCAATTTCAAAGTAAACCATATTCAATACTTTTCAACTTTTCAAAATTAAAGCAAACATTTTCATATTTCATCACACCAAAAATACCATAGTGTTCATTATTAACTCTACCACACGCATCCAATCATATGTCAAATCCACACAAAGCCACAAGCAAGCAACATTAGAGTTCGAGACATGACACTCATACAAAAGAAAGTCCTTTGATTCAACTTTCCAATGCTTGTAAAAAAATGAAAATTTGATATATGAACAAAAAGTTATGCTAATTTGAAAAAAAAGTGTTATTTTAATGTCCAAAACATAGATAGATGTTTAAACCCCTAAAAATAAAATATTAAACTAATGAGTAAAAGGAAATTAATTTTTAATAGAATAAAAATTATGTAGCAATCAAAGTATATTCTATATGGTACAAATCCATAGAATTGTACAAATTACCAAAGAAAGAGTCTTTTTTTTTTGTTGAAATGTTTTCCTACACCAAAATATGTCATGTTATATATGAATTTTTATGTCTTGGGACTTTTGGACTTAATTGTGAAGTCTATTTTGTAGGAAAATTCTCCCTGTAAAGTCTCACCTCTAAATATCTCTAAAAAAGGGTAAAACTTGCAAGAACAAATTAGGAAAAACACTAAAAAATGCAAGGGTTAGATGATGGATGGGTCCTATCAAATGTGCCAAAATTTTGAATAGAAATTTTTGAAATAAAATGAAGTATTAAATATTAAACCTTTATTTCACACCTAAATATCGTCTTAGTTAAAGTAAGAAACTAAACAATACAAATAAAATAAATAAAATAGGTCCCACCAAACAATTATTTTTACACCATGAATGGTAGTTGTGCTCAAAATATTGGTCTTGAAAATATGAAAGGAATGTGGTTTCTCATACAAGAAACATAATATTGTATTTGATTGAGGACCCATGAAAACGACTTGAGGATGGGTAGATTCATAGGTTTGAGATTGGATTGATCAATAGTGAAGATCGGCTGAGAGATCAATAGTTGAGATCAAGTTGGTTTGGTAGTTGTAAGATGGAGGGTCGAGATAAAAGGAAAATTCTAATTGTTTTAAATATTTTTGAGTGGAAAAGGTTGGATTTAATAAATAAAATTTAGGAAAATGGGAAAATAACTAAATAAATTATTTTAATTTATTTAATTAATGGAAAAATGGATAAGTGACAACGATGATAGAATAATGTGTATTTTTAGGTGTCTATAATTAAAAACATCTACAAGAGATGACAATAAATAATGTTAGTAGTGGTTGTCATTGATGTCAACACTATTTGTTGGTTGTCTTTGATGTCAACACTTGAGATTTTTTTGGCATTGTTTGTTGGCATTGGTTGTCATTGAGTTTGGGTTGTCATTGATGTATAATGGTGTGTTGTTGAAGTTCATTGTTGGATGTCATGCCTTGGTTGAAGTCATGTAAAGTTATGTAGTGCATGGTTGTTGTCAGCAGAGTTGGTTTCATAATGTTATATTAAGATGAGGATTAGAAGTATTGTTGATGGTAGAGAGATGTTGATGATGGTCTACAACATGGTTTATGATCTCTCCTATTGTTCCTATTGAAGCATGTGTTACTGAAAGAAATTTATCGCCTCCACAAAATGGTTGAAAGTTTCTATTTCAGGAAATTGCTATGAAGACTGGTTGGGACAATGCTCTCCATTCCTCCACTATTGAAGATGTGGTCTTGCGGTTTGGGATTCAGTGTTTGTGATATGTGGATGTTGCACTCCTATCTTTTCAGGTCACCAGTGTTGTTGAGGAGGTTTTTGTTAATTGTAAAAGGTTGGTAGTGTTGTTGGTTGTTTGGAATATTCTAGAAAATGCTCCACATTTATCCACATTGGTGTCTTTGCTCCTGCAGCTTGGTGAATGTGCTCTTAGTGTTTATGTAGTGTCTCAATTCAATTTTCACATATTGAAGTGGTTTATAAGTTGTTTTGTTAATGCTATATCTCATGTTTGTGCATTATGTGCTTCAAGGATGAAGTATTTTCTTCCTATTTGCTTTGTGGTGGTGGTTGGTGTCATGATAGTATGAAATAATTTTCTAGAAGTGTTTTTGCATGTTCAAGGAACGTCTATTTGTGATTTGCACGTTGATAGTTGATCTTTTTTTGTTGCATTGCGATTTGAGTTGGTTTCTCTGTAATTTGTGGGTATTTGGATAATAGGACTTGTTATCTTGCTTGTGGTATGTGCTTGGGGGTTTGTGCCAACAATTGAAGATGTATGATGGATTTGGGTCTTGACCTATATTTTTGGGGACCACATTGAGTTAATTCAATTGAAAGTATGTTTTTGGGCCAACTAGTTATGTGCTTCACGTTTCATCTACACATTTCCTTGTTGCCGACTTAAGTTGGTGTCCGCCAACGTGTGAGTTATTTGGGATCACATTGGAAGATGTAATAAGATTGTTTTTGGTCCTCTGTATCTTTAGGATAGAACCACATTATGTTCTTATTTTTGACTTGTTGAAATCATTATTTGTATTTGTTCTAGCCGACCTAGTTGATGTTGTGAGATGTTGCAAAGGATATAAATGAAAGATCAAATTAGTTGCAAAAGTAATAAAAAGAGTAAGATGTATTGAAGATCAAGCAGAAGAAGTGAAAAAGAGTGTGAAAGATAGATCAAATGATATTTAACGCCTCAATTAGCAGAGTGCATTGTTGACATGTGTTGTAATTTCTAGAACTTTTTGTATCTTGCTTTGAGATAGTGAATTTCATCAAGTCCTTGTAATTTATATCTTTCCCTGGAGTTGTGTGCTTAAATTCTACAATTCCCTTATATATTTCCCTAAGGTTGTGCTCCTTAGCCTACAAGTCTTTTGGAAATGAGCCTTATTGCAAGCAGTGAGCTTCTATATTGTGAGTTAACTCTCACCGTGGTTTCTCCCTCATTGGGTTTTCCACGTAAATCTAGTGTTATCTTGTGCATGTGTGTTCCTTGTTTCATTTATTATTTGTGTTGATCTGGTAAAGGGATAAATTTCTATATATTTCATTATTGTGGGTTGCTGACCTTGTTAAGGAACAAAATTTCTATATCTTTCTTTGTTGTTGATCTGTTAAAGAAGTTTGTTTTTGCTGAAGGGTTTAAGTTTTGAAAATATTGATTCACCCCCCCTCTCATTATTTGGGTTTATTTAACAATTGTTATTAGATCCAAGTTCCTTTGAAGAAGGAAAATATAGAGGATGGCACATGATGGAGCTTACAAAGGTCTTAGGTTTGATGGGACAAATTACACCTTTTGGAAATTGACAATGGAATGCCATCTAAACTCTCTAGGTTTTAGTGTTTGGAAATCTATCAAGGATGGTTATGTTGCTCTTGCTACTCCTCCAATAGATCCAGTTGAAATAAGGTTGTATGAGAACAATGCCAAGGCTAAGAATGTTATTTTTTGTGGTTTGACTGATTCAAAAAATTTGAAGGTTATGAATTGCAGTTCTGCTAAGGATGTATGGGTAAAACTTGGAAGCATATATGAAGGGGACTCCAAAGTAAAGCAAGCTAAGATGTACATATTTAAAAGTAGATTTGAGACCTTGTGGATGATAGAGGATGAATACATTGCAAGTTATATGCTCGTGGTGCATGAAGTAGTTTTTGGCATCACGGGTCTTGGTGGAGAAGTAAAAGAAGATGATATTATGAAGAAGGTTATGAGATCTCTCCCTAAAGCTTATAGTCATAAGGTTTCTACTATTAAAGAATCCAATGACTTGGACAAGTACTCTGTAGATGAAATTTTTGGTGCTCTCACTATCTTTGAAATGGGAGAATTTGACAAATATGTTCCAAAGAAGGATGGTGCATTCAAGGCCAACAAAAAGATTAAAGATGAAGCTACTGATCAAAATGATGACTTTGATGAGGTTGAAGAAAAATTTGTAAGAAGATTGAAGAAAGGAGCTGACAAATACAAAGGTAAGTTACCTTTCAAGTGTTTCAATTATGGAAGGATTAGTCATTTTTATTCTAAATGACCCTATAAAGAATATGAAGATGGTAACAAAAGAGATAAGGTCAAAATAGTTTATATTCAAAGGAAAGTGGTTGTTCCTCAAAAGATGAAGATAATGATTAAAATTATGAAACCTTATTCATGGATTTGAAAGAAAAAAGGAGTAATGTTGAAGAATGCAAGAAGTCTAGTACTTTGCATACCGATAAATGTAATGAAAAATCTATGGTTGTGTGGACTGCCTTTCATGCAAAGAAAGAAGAAAATTCTTGGGTAATTGAAATTGGTTGTTCTAACCACATGACTGGTGACAAGAGAAGGTTCATCAGTCTCGAGAAGGTTAATGTGGAGTTGTTAAGTCTGGTGGTGATGAGTTTGCACAAATCTATAGAAAAGGTGCTATATCAATTTATAGAAAGAATAGAATTGAAGATGTCCTCTATGTCAAAGGTCTGAAGCACAATCTTCTAAGTTTTAGTTAAATGTGCAACAAGGGATACAATCATACCTTTCATGCTAATGGTTGTGAGATCAAAAAAGCAAGATCTAGAAGACTAGTTGTTGAAGGAACAAGGACAAATGGTAATGTCTATCATCTAAAAGAGGAAAATAGTAGAATTTGCTTACTCGCTTAGTCTAGTGAGTGTTGGTTGAGGCACAAAAGAATGGGACACATCAATTTTGACAATATGGAAAAGATCAGTTCCTCTCATGATGTGAGAGATATTCCTAAGATAACCAAGCCTACAAACATATTATGCAAATAATTTCAAATGGGAAAGAAAACAAGGACAAGTTTCAAAAGCAAGGAGTGCTCTGCTACAATGCCATTGGAGTTTATTCAAACTGACCTGTGTGGAACTATAAGAACAAGGAGTCAACAAGGTGAAAGGTATTTCATGTTACTTATTGATGACTACACTAGAATGTCTTGGGTTACATTTTTAAGAGATAAATCAGAAGCTTTTGATAAGTTTAAAATCTTCAAAGAAAAAGTTGAGAATGAAATGGATGTTAATATCAAAGGCTTAAGGTTAGATAGAGGAGGTGAATTTACTTCAAGTGAATTTGAATTTTTTTGTGAAGATCATGGTATTAGGAGACATTTTTCTACTCCTAGAACCCCTCAATAGAATGGGGTAGTGGAGAGGAACAATAGGACTATCCAAGAAATGGCTAGGAAAATAATGAAAGAAGTAGATATGTCTGATATATATTGGAAGGAAGCAGATCATGTTGATGTCTATTTTCTAAGAATAGTGCAGTTGAGGTTCAATAGCACTAAGACCCCTTATGAGTTGTGGTGTGGAAGACCTCCCACTGTTAGATACTTCATTTTTTTTGGCAGAAAATGTTACATTAGGAGAGATGAAGGATACCTTGGAAAGTTTGATTCAAGGTGTGATGAAGGAATTTTTCTTGGCTACTCAACCAGAATCAAGGCTTATAGATGTTACAACAAGATATTGGGAAAGACAATTGAAAGCACAAATGTTAAGGTGGATGAATAATTATGTCAGATCTCACAAGAACTAGAGGTTTGTGGATTTGATATTCCTCCTTGGATTGATGAAGAAGAAGAAGAAGAGAAAGAAGAGAAGGAACTAGAACAAGTAAAGGCTCTCAAGACTCCAGCAAAATATGTTCAAAAGAATTATTCCACAAACCATATCATTGGAGACAAGAATGAGGGACTTCTAACAAAGAGAAGGTTTGCAAGAGCAAGTGAGAAAGTTAATTTGTTCTTATTTTCAAAAGTAGATCCCAAGAACTTTGTTGATGCTAGAAAAAATGATGGTTGGATAAAAGAAATGGAAGAAGAATTGGATTAGATAGAGAAGAATCAGACTTGGGAATTAGTTCCCAAACCTGCTAATAAGAATGTGATTTGAACTAAGTGGGTGTTCCAGAATAAACTAAATGAATATGCTGAAGTTTGTGAGGAACACGGCTAGATTAGTTTGCAAAGATTATTCACAGGTTGAACGTATCGATTTTGAAGAGACTTTTGCTCTGGTAGCTAGAATGGAGGAAATAAGGATGTTTATTGCTTTTGTTTCTCATAAAAACTTCAAAGTCTGGATGCCAAGTCAACATTCTTGAATGGTGATCTAGAGGAAGAGGTATATATGGAGAAACTAGATGGGTTCCAATTATCAAAAGATCTATACATGGTATGCAGACTCAAGAAAGCTTTATATGGTCTCAAGCAAGCTCCTAGAGCTTGGTATGCTCATTTGGATAAGTACTTACTTTAGTAGGGATTTAATAAGGTACTGCAAATAGTAATCTTTACATTAAGGTTCAGGAAGGAAATTTGTTAATTATGGTGGTATATGATGATGACATCATCTTTCGTGGAGATAATGATATGCATACAAGTTTGCAGAGGAGATTCAAAAAGAATTTGAGATGTCTATGATTGGTGAGTTGTCTTTCTTCCTTGGAATTCAAATTGTTCAACAAGATGGTGGTATCTTTATTTCTTAGGCTAAGTATGTATAGGAGATGTTGAAAAAGTTTGGCATGGAGTATTCGAAACCAATTAGAACCCATATGGTTATTGGATTCCATTTAAGAAAATTTGATGAGTCTTTGGAGGTTGATCAAACTCTTTACAGGTCTATGATTGAAGGTTTGTTGTATTGTTCTACTTCTAGACCTGATATTATGCATGCAGTATGCTTGGTTGCCATATTTCAAGATAATCCTAAGCAATCTCATGAGAAGTAAAAAGAATATTCAAATATTTGAAGGGAACTCCAAACTATGGTTTATGGTATAAAAAGGATGATATTTTCCTTTGAGTTTTTATATTGATGTTGATTGGGTAGGATGTGTGGATGACCCAAGACATAAAAGTGGTAGTACATTTTTCTTGGGAGACATATTGATCTATTGGTTTAGTAAGAAGCAGGACTCAATATCCTTATCCACAACAAAGGCTAACTATATTGTTGCAGCATCTTGTTGCACCCAGGTGCTTTGGATGAATCATACTTTGAAGGATGTAAAGGTGGTATAAGATGAAATCATTCCTATATTGTGTGATAATACCAATACAATTAATATTTCCAAAAATTTAGTAATGCATTCAAGAACCGAACACATTTCTATCCAATGTCACTTTCTAAGAGAGAAGGTTGTAGAGCATGATGTCAAATTGGAGTATATGCCTACCAAGCATCAAATTGTAGACATTTTCACTAAGGAACTTTCAAAATATACCTTTGAGTATCTCTGACATAAGTTAGGGGTTATTTCCCCTCCTTGTTCTAACTAGATGCATAGATGGTGCATCTGTCTAGGGGGGAGAAATTCAGGTCATATCCCTTTCTTTTGGATTGATGTGTGCTACCTCTCAAGAGGAATTGGTAGTAAGGAGGATTTTGGTGTAGATGGATAGGAAGAAGTGTTGTTAGTCAAAGGGGGAGAATGTGTTGATGTTCCAATTGAAGATCATTGGCCCTTTGTGTAGTGCCTCACATGTTACTGCTACTCTTATGATATTGTTTATGTTTTGATGCATACTCGAGACCTCGATGATGATTGTTTCACCTATTTGACTTGTGTGTTTTGTTTGGATGCACATGATATTGTTTTATGATGTTGATGATATAATGATGCATGGTGTTCATCTCTACCTGATTATGTGATATTGTGTGGTTACGTAAATTGATTAATTCTCACTTCATGATGTTTATGATGATGTGTTAATTGTTTAAGAGTCAGGTGAGAGGGACGGTGTTGCATCGCTCATCCGTGAGCGCCCTGCTACACTACAATTCTCTCTCACAGTGTGTTTGGCATGGAATATATATGTTGTTTTGACACTTAGTTTTATGCAGGATTGCAGGTACTGGGCACCGACTCCACCCGCACCATCGGGTCTGAGCGTGCCCAACATACCCAATGGATATGATGTGGTTTAAGGATTTGACAAGAAAGTATCCTCGTCCTAGTCTGTCACCCCATCACTGTGTCTGACGTCGTCATCCATTTGTGACCTTGTTCTTGTCTTGGTATTGTTTTGTTTGAGTCATTCGTTTTAATTGGTCATTTAATGTTGATCTATTTTGTCATTCAAATTAATTGGTTAATTAATGTGTTTCAATTATTTTGCATGGTCAAGATTCATTTTTGTTTGGGTGTTGATTGGGTTATGTTGCTCATAGTTCTAACGTGATTTAATTAAAATATTAAATCAAATTGTTAAATTATTAAGAGTATTTTATTAATTAATTATTAATTAATTAAAAGAGGATAATAATTTAATAGCTTATAATATTATTCCTTTATTAAAGATGAAAAACATAAATAAAGCATAAATTTGTATTTATAAATAATATTTATTTTAAATTTAATTGAGTTTATTTACAAGTTTAAAATATCAAAATAGATTTAATGCATATTATATCTAGGAGGATAATTGTTTTTAAAAAATAATAATAATAATAATAATAAAGGGAATTATGAAATAGTAATGATTTAATTAAATTAGATAGTGTGAACTATTGATAATCGGTAAAGTATTAAAAATAGGGTGAAAATTATTGTTCGAAGTTTTAAGCACAGTAGTGGAGGGTTAGGTTTATAAACTAACTAAAATGCAAGGATTTTCAATAGGTGGTAAAACGGGAAACAATTAAGTTGTCAAGTGCACCCTCGAAAGTGTAAATTAATTTCAAAAGTTTGTCATTTGTCCCTTAGTTTGTTGAAAAACTAGAGAGAGCGTTTCTTAATTTATTTGGGGAAAATTTTGATAAACAACAAGGAGATATAGATTGGAGAAGGTAAAAAAAAATTTAACCTGCAGTGTGCTCTGGTAAGAAGTGGAAGCGAGAAGAAAATATTACAGCCGGGAAAGCATTTCTTAATTTATTTGGGGAAAATTTTGATAAACAACAAGGAGAGATATAGATTGGAGAAGGTAAGAAAAGATTTAACCTGCAGTGTGCTCTGGTAAGAAGTGGAAGCGAGAAGAAAATATTACAACCGGGAAGCATTTGAAAACAACCCAGCTCTTCATCCCCATTGGCAAGCACCTAATTCAAGTTGGTCATTTTTTTTGTATTTTAAATAACTCAAAATGAAAATTTAGAATTTAGAATTGTAAAGTTTCTACCCTTTTTGTCCTAAACAATTTTAGTAAATTTTGATTTACGACTATAGAAAAAGAAAATCTAGAATTTAGAATTGTAAAGTTTCTACCTTTCTTGTCCTAAACAATTTTAGTAAATTTTGATTTACGGCTGTAGAAAAAGAAAATCTATAATTTAGAATTGTAAAGTTTCTACCTTTCTTGTCCTAAACAATTTTAGTAAATTGCTATTTATGGCTGTAGAAAATGAAAATTTGGAAAACTCCGTTGAAAAACCCTGTTGAACTATAAAACATAGTCAAAATTCTTAGGGAAAAAAAAAAAAAATAGTACTATGCCCTCCTCCTAAAAGGAACTTTTTACTGAATTTTCTTTTAGGGGCATTCTTCTTTCTAACTTTATTATTTTATTTACTAGTCTAACGATCCCTAATTGATTTAATTTTCAGATCACGTATGGGTATTTGTCCCTTATTTTTGGGTAATTAGCTAAATAATAGCTACTCATTTGTTCTTCATGAATTGGTTATAGTACCCCAAGTTGCCTAAATTTTAGTATAAATATAATTTTATTATGACCTTTTGTTTGGGGATGGTGATATATTGATACTAGCAATAATCTCACAATAAGGTTGTATATTTATACTTAAATTAAATGGAAAGAATTCTATTTACTAAAACTAACCATTTTTATCATTATCAGATATAATCTATAGATTGAAATTAAATATTACTAATGTGAGTAAAAGATTTGTAAACTATATTTTGAATTAGTTAATTTGTAGAATGTCTTTATTTTAATTTTTACATATATTTCGGTTCTCAGTAAGCAAAAGATTTGTAAACCTTATTTTAAATTAGTTAATCTATAAAACGTTTTTATTTTAATTTATGCATATATTTAGTTTCTCACTAATTTATTAGTTCCTGTCATGGAACTATAGACGACCCCTTGAACTTAACTAGTGATTAATTGTTTTGCTTGCACCAATCAAATTCTATTAATTTCTTTCCTATACATTATAATTTAATTTTAATACATTATATTTTATTTTATTTTAAAGTTAAATGCACAATTTTTAACTTTTCAAATTCTAAAAATTATTTTTCCTCAATTTTATTGGCTCAACACTTTTGAGCGATAAGGGCGATTTTCCTGGCTCCATTATCAGAGTTGCGATTATAGTGGGAGATGGAAAGGGCAGGAGAAAATGACAATTACTTTTAACTTAACTATTCTATTTAACTTTAAATACTAATAAATTCCCCTATACTTTTACTTTTAACTTAATTATTCTATTTAATTTCTTAAATATTTTATGTAATTTAAATTATATAGGTTAATTATTCAAATTATTTTTGCAATACAAACCTTGCTAGTTCTCGATATTAATAAATTTAACTATGCTAAAAAATTTGAAGATTATTTTTTTGTTAAATAAATTTATCTATACATTCAAACTATATTTTAAGATTAATTTTTGGTAATATTAATTTTCATTTGCCTTTGATAAATTAAAATATATTTCTTGAAATCTAGTTCGAGGGTGTGTTTTGTGTTTGCAAAACATTCCATGATTCTGTTGTGCCAACATAAAATTTGGAAGCTAGAAGTTATTTAATTGTCAATGTAAATAGTGTTAATATGAAATTATAAATTTTATATTTTGAAGAGAATTGGTGAGTCATGGGAGATTAGTTGTAAATTTTTTGTTTGTCAATAAATAAATTATTATTAATAATGATATAAGATAATAATATGGTTGTATAATATAATATATCTAGTTTTAAATCTATTATATTTGATTATATATTATATTATTTTATTAAATTCATATGTAATATATTAATTTTAGCATGGCATTATAATAATATATACTATATAATATGTAACATATATAATCTAATATTTTTTTTTAATTCATAAGAAAGAAAATATTATATAATTTTTTAAAGATATTTTCCACAACAATGTTAATTTCATTATATTTATTTTTTCTTAAAGTAAAATGTTTGATTTTTTACTTTTTTTATTTTTTATTTTTTTTCCTCATCTCATTATTCCAAAGAAAATCAATTAAGCACGATTAAGGAGGGTTTGTATGCAAACTTCATTCAACTAATGAAATGATACACCAATTAAAATATTTGTTTGCTTTAATACATAAATTTGCATAATGTATTAATACATAAATTTGCACCATGTATTAATACAAAAATTTGCATAATGTATTAGAAAATTTTCATATAGATAAAATTTATGATATGCCTTAGTTAAGTTGATTTCCATATATTTGCAAGGGTGTGCAATAATAAAGCTATTTATTTATTTTATTAAGGTGAGTGTTATAATTAATACTACATAAATATAATCAAAATAATCTAATTTGAAAATATTAATAATTAAGAATTAGGTTTAGAATTAATTTTATTATAATTATATTATATAGATTAATTTACAATTATAATAATATTATTTTTTAATTAAATTATGATTAGGGCTATAGTTCACTAAAATACAATTAGATATTTTAGTAATTTAGAATTAGAATTAGAATTATATAATTATTTAACTTTAGGATTAGAATATATAAATATAATTCTAATTTATTAATAATTATTTTAAAATTTAAAATAATTATAAAAATAGCTATAGATTTTTTAATCAATTATATTATAACCATATCTTATTTAATAATTATTTTAAATGTTTAATTAAATAATTAGTCGTGAGAATTTTTATAATCAAATAATTAATTACAACATTAGTTTTATAAATTAATTAAATTATAATTCTAGAGCCCTAATTATTATTAATAATTATAATTCTAAAATCATTATAATTATGATTAGTAGTCACTATTAATGCACAATGATAACTTAAATGCAAAATTTCTCACTTAGTTCACTTAAACACCTATCTTCATCAACTATGTCCTAGAAATAGTAGTTACTATCAATGCGCACCAATAATTTATGTAATAAATTACTTCTTTAATTCACCTAAATATTTATTCTGATAAATTATGTCCTATTCTTTCCTTATTTATCTGTATTGTCAAACAAAACTACTTTAGAATATAACTATCATTTGTTATTTTTCCAATCTAATCAAGCCATCGCTAATCTCAATTTTCCTACAAATCAAAGAGAAAAACCATCTTGCTAAAGAAAGTACAAGGTTTGAACATAAAGTTAGTACTGTGATCTTTCAAGATAGAGAAGTCCTCAACATCTAGTTTAAGTTCCTCTGAATAAGATCCCTGACATTCATCCATTTTTCATTAAAATTCCTCTCATCCAAGCTTGATTGAATTGAGTGATGGTAATAGTATTCTCATAGACAAGTGTTTGGTCTTGGTATCCATGACACTAGGGGGAATGGGGATGGGAAGTGGGTTGGAATTAAGAACAACAAGGATCGTAGAATCTTTAACCAAACCAAGAGAATCCACATGTTATAACTAAAATGAGGACTTTTTTTATGGCCTCGACTTGGCCTTTCTATTGTTTTACATGGCCCTTGCTTGAGCTCACTTCATCACATACTTTAGTGGCGAAGACAATGTATTTACACTGTATCTGGCTAAAATTTAATGGGAAAATGAAGTTCAATCCTCATATTTCAAATATTATATGAGGTTTGACTAATACTTGAAATAAAATAGCAATCAACATTAATTAGAAAGAGGAAACAATAAATATTGATAGAGGGAATCCATTCATATTTGTGCTCATCAAAAACTTGTTGAGTTTTACTTGCAAAAACTTGGGATGAAAAAAATCTCACAAGTAGTTAAATTGTGTTACAATAATGTCCAATGAGACGGTAGAAGATTTGGGTTTGAAAAGGATAACGCACCCAAATCCTTATAAGTTATCTCAACTTCAAAATGGTCAACAAATATTGATAAATGAACAATGCTTAGTTGATTTTTAGATTGCTTGGTATAAGGACAAAATTTATCTGGAAAAATAAATATGTATAAATTTATAAGTACATATGTTTAGTCTATAAATAAATACACATTGATTAAGGGTGGACTACAT
The DNA here is from genome assembly GCA_007258455.2 of Sequoia sempervirens. Classification (NCBI taxonomy): domain Eukaryota; kingdom Viridiplantae; phylum Streptophyta; class Pinopsida; order Cupressales; family Cupressaceae; genus Sequoia; species Sequoia sempervirens. The sequence continues at coordinate 305,768,705 of VDFB02000017.1, read as the reverse complement.
TATCTCTTCTTAAAAAAGTTTTTGTCATGTTCTATTGAATAGCTCTAAAATTTGAAACATATAGACTATCTTTATTTAAGTATTAATTTAAAGTTTTAAGCCATGTTCCCAAAAAAAATTATTTAGACTGGATAGCTACTCAAAAAGGAAAGAATTTTCTATGTAGATTTTACTCATGAAGTAGAGATTCTTATTGCTGCAGCAGGTGTGCCAAATTTGGTTTGTGGTCATTATCTAAAACCTAGTGTAGTACTAGTTGATCTTAGCTTAAATGCAGTAGAGGTCTGGCACCTTCTAACTTCCTTTTTCAAAAAAAAATTATAAGTAAAAGATGGTTTATATATAGTAAATTAAAACTATTGCTTCCACTTTTGCATGATCCTAGTGCTAAAAGAGAATACCAAAATTAGTCAATCATGTTTCCTATGAAGAGGCTTCAAGAATAGCTTCAACAATTAATCGTCTACCATGTGGTCTTGGTCCAATAACTATTGCAATGCTTTTTCCCACTACTCTACAATCATCAAAATGGGCATATGGGTTCAATTGATATTTTTGATGTTTGATTTAGGCCTTTTGCAATAGACTTCACATTATAAGTTTTATTAGGCTTATAAATGAGTTATCTAAATTACTAAATGGAATAAAAAGATCATTTTCTATCGTAAGACATTTTTTGGAGACATTAGGAACCTATAAGAGGACTTGGAACTATATGCTTTCATTTTCATTTGTGCAAAAAACTGTAACATTTAAGCAAGTTGGTTATACATGACTCTACGTACAATGAAAGTTCTAAAGATATTCGCTTTTTGAAATAGGATGTTTTATCATATATGCTAAATGGTTAAGGAAATCTTTGAACTCATAAATATTTACATAATGCTAGCAACATGTAAATTGTGCTTTCTTCATGCCTAAAAGCACAAACAGAGCATGATAATTTTGAAGTGAGCAAAATTATTTTGTTATAAGAGTCATTTTCTAATGGAAGAAAAAGTTGACTCTATTAATGATCAAATTCCTAAATTTAGGTGACAATTGTTTTATCTTGACCAATTGTTCCTAAAACATAGTAAACTCAACAAATAAAACAAAACTATTCTAAAACTTTCTGGCAGGAACTTCGTTGCTCTGCAGCTCTTGTTTACTTATGTGAGCAAAAGAAATTTGTAAACCTTATTTTAAATTAGTTAATCTGTAAAAACGTTTTTATTTTAATATTTAGTTTCTCAGTAATTTATTTACTTATGTGAGCAAAATATTTGTAAACCTTATTTTAAATTAGTTAATCTGTAAAAATGTTTTTATTTTAATATTTAGTTTCTTAGTAATTTATTTACTTATATGAGCAAAATATTTGTAAACCTTATTTTAAATTAGTTAATCTGTAAAAATGTTTTTATTTTAATATTTAGTTTCTCAGTAATTTATTTACTTATATGAGCAAAATATTTGTAAACCTTATTTTTAATCTGTAAAACGTTTATTTTAATTTTTACATATATTTTGGTTCTTAGTAAGCAAAAGATTTGTAAACCTTATTTTAAATTAGTAATTTATACATATATTTAGTTTCTCATAATTTATTTACTTATGTGATCAAAAGATTTGTAAACCTTATTTTTAATCTGTAAAACATTTTTATTCTAATTTATACATATATTTAGTTTCTCAGTAATTTATTTACTTATGTGAGCAAAAGAAATTTGTAAACCTCATTTTAAATTAGTTAATCTGTAAAAACATTATTATTTTAATATTTAGTTTCTCAGTAATTTATTTACTGATATGAGCAAAATATTTGTAAACCTTATTTTAAATTAGTTAATCTGTAAAAACATTTTTATTTTAGTTTATACATATACTTCAATTTCTGATTAAGTCCTGATTGTGTATGTGTATATGAATTGCATAATCCCTTAGCTGTCCAATTAGTATTCAGTTGCTTGTGCAAAGAGGTGTAGCGATTAATATTTATTTGTTACATGGAATGTGTCAATAGATTAAAAAGTTAATTTTATTTATGCCCCATGATCGGTTTCATCGTTCATTTGCATTATTTCCATTTGGAATAGATTATGTGTTTGGACTTGTTGTGAGATCATGTTGGGAATCCATGTCATTTTGTTACTCTTCTGGGAGTGTAAGGGTAGGTTGTCCTATAGGCTTCCAGAGGCTAAGGTAAGTCTTGTTCCATGTTGAACTTCCACAGTTTGATCTTACTATTGATTTTGAGTTTCATGTATGGGTCAAACCTTGTATCAGGATTGTCTTTGTAAATGGCTTTGGCGAGATGGTTCATGCCTCGCAGGTACATCAGTTTTGTGGTTTTAGTGCTCTTTATGTTTTGGTACACCCCTTGATGACTTAGATTTATTTTAGGGCTATTAGGGAGAGTGGCTCTCCATGGGGGCCGGCGCACAAAGGGGTGGCCTGGATAACCCATTGAAGAGTTGGTTAAATAAGTGAAAACCTAACAAAATTTACTAGTGGGTTTGGGTAGGATACATAAACTAAAGATTAATAAGATACCTCGCCCTCACCATTAGTGCTTCCACAGACTAAGGGTGGGCTGAGAAGGCCATGGTCGGCAAGATCGCTACCTCGTCCTCATGAGAGGCTAGTGGTCCCGCATGAGTCACCCTATGGGGTCGGCGCCTAGTGTGAGGCAGCTAGGACAACCATAGATGGGGGTCGGTGCTTGTTGAAGAGGCAGCCAGGATAACCCATGATAGGACCATGCGATGACACTCTCCCATAGTATCCCTTGATTTTCCCTTTATATGCCTCTGAAAGCAGTCGCCTTGTAAGTAGTCGTTGAGAGTATTGTTTTTTATGTTTGGTTGCTCTTGTGGTGTGGTCTTGTGGCCGTTCTGCTTGTTTGTCTTGGTTGTGGGTCTTTCTTGTCACTTCTAGCACAAGGGGTGGACCTTCGGGTCCACGCGGTCAGGTGGAACGTGTTATGCACCCCATTGGGTTCCCAGTTTGTGTTCCTGATGCGGAAGCAGACGCAAAATTTCTAGAGCTTCACTTGGTTGAAGACTATTCTACACCTTGTACCTTATTCTTCATTGATGTAATTATTCTTGTACTTGATGTACTCTTCCCATTGTTGTAAGGGAAGCATTATGTAATATTGTAATGTATTCCTGATGTGTTGTATCTGTGGAAATATGCTCCACAATTGTAATATTAAAACTATGAATTGAATTGTAATAGAATGATGTATGTATCTTTTTCATTGCTATTGCTTATGGATGGTTGTATGATTATGTTATCTTGTGAATGTATGCTTCTATTGTTAACTTCCGGGCTTTATCTTTAACGATGTTTTGGTTGGGGAGGTTTACATGTGATGCAACCCTGTAACCCCAAGGGACTAGATATTTTTTGTCATATAATGTATATTATGATCATCTTATATAATGTATGTTCACAATCATCTTATGTAATGTTTCTCTTTCAAAAAAAAAAATTGTGCAGTATTTTGTTGTCCTTTGGGGTTAACACAGCCGGGTGTTACAACTTGTCCTTGAATATGTGGTTAACTTCTATATGCAGGTTTGTGTGGCCCTTTCTCCTTGATGTCAAAGGGGGAGAGTAAGTAGGTGTATGTTGCCATCAATACAAAAGGGGGAGATTGTTGGCAGTGGTTGTCATTGATGTATATATTGTTCGTTGGTTGTCATTAATGTCAACACTTGAAAAGTTTGTTGCATTATTTTTTAGAATTGGTTGTCATTCATTTTGGGCAATCATTAATGTATAATGATGTGTTGTTGATGTTCATGGTTGGATGTCATGCCTTGGTTGAAGTCATGTAAAGTTGTATAGTGCATGGTTGTTGTCACTAGATTTGGTTTCATAATGTTATATTAAGATGAGGATTAGAAGTATTGTTAATGATGGAGAGATGTTGTTGATGGCCTACAACATGTTTTATGCTCTCTCATGTTTTTCCTATTGAAACATGTGTTGCTAAAAGAAAGTTTTTTCCTCTGTAAAATGGTTCAAAGTTTCTATTTCAAGAAATTATTGTGAAGACTGATTGGGAGAATGCTCTGCATAATTAGTCTGTTGTTGAAGATTTGGTCTTGTGGTTTGGGATTCAGTGTTTGTGCTCTGCGGATGTTGCACTCCTATCTTTTTCAGGTCACTAGTATTGCTAAGGATGTTTATGTTAATTGCATAAGGTTGGTAATGTTGGTTTTTTGGATTGTTCCAAAAGTAATCCACATTTCTCAGTATTGGTGTATTTGCTCCTACAATTTGGTGAATGTTCTCTTAGTGTTTGTGTAGTGTCTTAGTTTAGTTTTCATATGTTGAAGAGGTCTACAAGTTGTTCTGTTAATGCTATATCTCATATTTGTGCATTTTGTGCTTCTAGGATGAAGTATTTTGTTCCTATTTGGTTTATGGTGGCTTTTGGCAGTATGATAGTATGAAAGAAGTGTCTCAAAGTTTTTTTGGATGTTCAAGGAACAACTCTTTGTGATTTGTACATTGATAGTTGATCTCTTTTGTGTTGCATTATGATTTGAGTTGGTTTTCTAGGTAATTTTTGGCTATCTGGCCAACAAGGCTTGTTGTATTGCTTGTACTATGTGCTTGGGGGCCTGCACCAAAAATTAAGATGTGCTATGATGGATTTGGGTCCTGACCTATCTTGTTGGGGATCACATTGAGTTAATTCAATTGAAAGTGTGTTTTTGGGCTGATTGGTTATGTGCTTCATGTTTCATCTGCATGTTTACTTGTTGTCGACTTAGGTTGGTGTGTGCCAGCATGTGAGTTGTGTTACCTATTTTTCACTTCAAGCTCAAACAGGTAGAGCTGAATGAAATTCATCATTGATAGGTATTGAAATTTTCATTGATCTGTTCGAAGTATTCATTGATCATCATAGAAGATCATTTTACATCTGAATCATGGTTTTATTGTGCAAGTATTTAAAATAGAAAATTGAGGAAAACTTGCATAGTAATGCTTTTTATTTATCTTGAAAAAATGTTGAATCCCACACAAGCCGTGGGAGTAACTTAATTTGATTTTTACAATCAAATAAAGGGTGCATAAGAAAAAGAAAAATATACAACTGAAAATAGAGTAAGCATAGGGTAGAAAGTGATTCGTCATTGCCTGGAATGACGAATCGTTGACAAGTTGAGGAATGTTGTGACGCCAGTTCCAGCTCCCGATCCAGTTTCCAGTTTCAGCTCCAGTTCCAGCTCCAAAAGTATATGCAAGAAAGGTAAAGAATGGCATTAGAGATGGTCTCTAAGCAATGACAAATCAAATCCTATCATATACCTATGCTACCAACATAAATATAGAATACAATCAATCAGGCATCCGTCAGATGATTACAAAATTCAAGAGGAAAAACATAATTCAATGGAAGCTTTCAGCTTCTTTTATTTTTCTAACATGTTTGTTTCAATGTGCAGGAACAGGTTCATCATGTTCGAGATCATTTCATTAGATATGTGGAGTAAAACGGGCTCCCACAAGGGTAGAGCCCGACATATCATAAGGACACTTCTCGTTCACATCATATATGAGAGTTATTTGATTAAGGAAAGAAACAATCATCATCTAAGACTGTCATCAAGAAGTCTAATTCAGCATGAAAGCAACAAATTTTGCCTTAGTCAGCATTTAAGAGGTATGAAGCATACAGATTCATCAAACAGGTGTGTTTGTTTCAAGTGCCAAATGAGGATATCAGAAGGACCATGCTAAAAGGTAATGTCTTCATAAGCCCAACTGCTGCTAACAAGGTTAAGAGAAGGTTCAAATTTAGTGATATTCACAGCTGATTTTAGATAACAAATGATAGTTCCATCTTTTACCAGTCAACATCTACAAGGTATAGAGCAATAACGGAGGATGTATATGAAGTGTAGTGGAATCTTACTATGCAAAATGAAGTACCATCTTTTATCAAATAGGTATACACTATTACAAATGCCAGTGAGACAGCAGTGGGGTATGAATTGATCAGCATTAACAACAAATGGATATGCATTTACAAAGTTATTCAAAAGCAGAACTTGCATGAATATGCTATCATGCGAGGAAAGACAGTATTAAATATCAAACCACAGTTTTTGCCTTAGAAGGACAGTATGATTTACTTTGAAATAAAGGCATGAAAAAGACAGTGTGCTGCGAGTTGTGTTAATTCTATGAAAGTAAAGGACAGTTGTAGATGCTCAGAGATTATCTACAAATGAATGAAACTCAGTCACAAAAGAAAAAGGGGCAGTCAACATATGTGAAGAACAGTCATTAGTTTCCATTGACAAGTAGCTTCCATACAGGCTGCATACATGAGATAAGTGCAGATGATAAAGAATAAGCCATTCAAAGTCGTGATAGTGAAATGTCATAAATTGAGAATGATGATTTTCTCATGGTGGAGTTCGTGCACAATAGTATAAAGGTCAAAGAATGAAGGAGAGAAATCAAATGGAATTCATATTATGATCTAGAATGATCTTATCACAGTGAAGGTGATTGTAATACTGCTGGCAGTAATTACATGAGCATAAACAGAGTATTGTTTTGAAGCACTTTTATACAAGGAATGAAGCAGTCAAGCACATAAGGCTCAAGCTTGTTGCAAGTTTAAATAGGGTACATCAATGTTACATGTCGAACCATATGTCACATACATTCACAATGAAAAATAGAGTTAAGTGAAGTCAAGCATGTAGAAGACAGAGAGACAATGCATCTTGATACTCAAAACAAGCTTCTTCTTATAGGAAAGTACAAAGAGCGGTAATTTGTTGTCTCCCATGTGAGCATTGAAATAAGAGGATATAAAGAGAAAAATATTTAACAAATTCCCAGTTGAATGCTAAGTGGCGGCTTCATGATATGCATAGGAAACAACAAAAATAAGCTTTTAGTTATCAATGTCAAAATGGGAGACAATGAACAGATAATAAAATAGAAAAGAGGAAATATTCAGAAAACCATGCAAATTCTTGCTCAGAATATCAAATCATTTTTTCACCATGGTAGCTATTACAGTATGAATGTTCAATATTGCTCAGAAATGTTCTTATGACAGGAAATATGTGAATATCTTTTTACCCATTTTAGGATTTTATTCTAGGATGAAAAAATACAAGAAATTGTAAAGACCCAGATGGGGTTTTCATAAGCCACAGCCAGATACAAAGTATGTTGTAGTTTTTGAGCTATATATGTAAAGATCTCTTGGTGCGCAGTTACAGGAAGAGGGCGTTTATTCTCTGTTTTGGTTTCTTCTTAAATCATAATGAAATTCTCAAAAGCAGCAAAGTAATGGTGGCTTTAAGATTACAAAGATGCTAAGTGGCGGCTAATATCAAAATACTCCATGGCAGCCTGAAAGAGTTAGAAAGTATACAAGAAAGGAAAGTATTGAGCTTACCAACGCTATTTTTCTGTCATGTTTCCAGAATTTCTTTTGTGTCATATCTTTGCCAGTATTAATCAAGCTCGATTCAAGCTTTCATGGTGGCCAGAATCAACAAATACAGAGATACAAAGGAGGTAATAGAATATATCAAAAGGAATGTTTAGTATTGTGCACAGTCACACCTTTAAAGCTTCATGAAATGCTACGTAATGGAGTCAAACTAATTAAAAATGAACTTACCTCATTAAGTTCAACAAGATTCAGCTTGGGAAGTGTTGAAAAATGCAGATTCAGATCATTTCATGATGAGTTCAAGCTGAAACCCTACCAGGTAGTATGGCGGTCAGTTTTCTTCTCGAATCTTCTCCAAGTCAAATGCAAAGTAATGATAATGTTTTTAGGGTTTGATGGCTCTTTATCCATTCGCCCTAAGTCAAAATGGGGTTTTATTTTTGACATAATCATTATCAAATGTGCCTAGCAAGTGGCCGCCTTATCAAGCAATGAAGATTGGTGCTTTATGGCAGAACCTTTAAATTATTGACAAATTTATGCAAGTGTGGTCAAATGGTGATTATTTAGTGAAAAGTGTGAAATACATACTAAGTGTGATATATGGAGCTTGAAGATCATGAAGCGAAGGGATGTATTTTCACATTTAGCTTTATCCTTAATATTTTATTTGCATAATTTAATGTAAATGAATTAATTAGATGATACATTATAAATCATTTAATTAATTCATCTTTTTCAAATGCAAATAAAGATATTTTGTAAAGCTAAATCACATTTTACTTCAGTTATACATCAAATTGTCAACTGGAGATTTATCATGAGGAAGGTGGACTTTAAAATATGCATGGGCGGATTGGTAAAAATGAGGCAGTTTTGCATGCATTAGCCCACATTTTTAGGGATTTTAGTTCAGTTCGAGTTGCAAATCAATTATATGCTTTATGACTGCCAGTTCGAGATTGAGTTCACTTATTTTTGCATGAGTTTGAACCACATTTTCAGGGTTTTTTTACTTGTGCTCTGTTTTCACTTTGGGATTGTCATCTTTTCACTTTCAGATCACTTTCAGTTGATTATTCATGCACTTTGAAGTGCATTCAGATTGTATATATTGAAAAAATTTATCTTTTTCAATCTGATTCTTATTTTTCTCCTTTGCACTCTGCAAAAAGTGAATTATTTTGTAACTCAGCATTATTTGCAAATTAATACAATAGCAAGTTTAGAGGTCAATTAGTGTGTTTTTGTAGAAAGGCTCCTTTCATTACCATCTTTTTAGAATTTGCCTTCAAGTTTTCAAGCATCATTGTCATGTAGGATTGATCGAAGTGATTATTATATTTGCAGTTTATGAAACCTTTAAGTATTTATGTCTCCTTAATGAGTTTTGTATGCATCCAAGTTTAAATACACTGGTTAAACATTGTGTTAATCAATAATCGAACAACCTAGTTGTTGGAATCATATTTTCCTTCTATGATTGTTTCTTTAAAAGCCTTTGTTTAAAATATTCAAGTGTTTAAGCTTTTAGATCTAGTTGTGCAAATGAAAATAGTGAGTAATCATTTTGTGAGTTAAATCTGCATATTAAATTCTTCCGTGCATCACCATAGTCAAGTTTCATAGTTCAGAATTTAGTTTCAGTCTTTCTCCCTTTTCCAGTAAAATCACTCAGTTATTAACCAGAAAATTAATAGGAACCAGCCTAGAATCTGGAGGTCTAATTCCTTATAGGATACCCACAGCCTAGAATTAGTACCAATGTATCAATAGATTGCTAAATTTCAATATTCAAGCATTCGGGTGAAATCTGATTGACAACAAGTTGTTTGGGATCATATTGGAAGATTTAATAAGATTTAGTTTGGTCCTCTTTATCTTCTAGATAGGACCACATTATGTTCTTATGGTCAACTTGTTGAAATCATTATTTGTATTCTTTCTAGGCGACCTAGTTGATGTTGTATGATGTTGCAAAGGATATAAATGAAATATCAAATTAGTTGCAAAGTAAGAAAAAGAGTAAGACATATTGAATATCAAGTAGAAAAAGTGAGAAAGTGTTTGGAAGAGAGATTAGATGAGCTTTAATGCCTCAATCTGAAGAGTGCATTGTTGACATGTGTTGTAATTTCTAAAACTTCATGTATCTTGCTTTGAGATAGTGAATCGCATTAGGTCCTTGTAATTTGTATCTTTCCCTAAGGTTGTGCACCTTAGCCTACAAGTCTTTTGGTAGTGAGCCTTATTGTAAAAAGTGAGCTTCTATATTGTGAGTTAACTCTCACTGTGGTTTTTCCCTCATTGGGTTTTTCACATAAATCCAGTGTTATCTTGTGCATGTGTGTTCCTTATTTCATTTCTTATTATTGTTGATCTGGTTAATGTATAAAATTTTATATCTTTCATTATTGTGGGTTGTTGACCTTGTTAAGGAACAAAATTGCTATATCTTTATTCGTTGTTGATATGTTAAAGAATTTTGTTTTTGTTGAAGGGTTTAAGTTTTGAAAAGACTGATTCACCCCCCCCCCTCAGTCTCTAGGTGTGTTCAAAAAATAAGAGTACCACAAATGAAGAGAACATACCACAAAAAATAGAAGGTATATTGTTAAGGATGGAGTGGATAGCCAAATAGAGTGTGATACCTTAAAATACATGTTTTAAAGAAAAGAATGGTTGAAAGGAGATACACAAGGAAGATAAAAGGTCCTATGAATGGAGAGTTACATATTAAGAATAAATAAATAATAATAAGAGTTAAAAAAGAACCAATGGAAAGGACTTCTACAAGGTTGTATCAAGGATGAGATAATATTTTAGAACTAAGAAAGATGTTGGTGGATACTAGTAGTATTGCATATAAAATAATACTACCTTATATATAATTATTGTATACCACAAAGGGTTTGTGGTACCACACAAAGAGAGGTGGAAAATTGATGAAGGGAAGAAAAAAACCTCATACAAAAATTCTCAACAACATAAGATGCATTTAGAAATTTTTGTAACAACAAAATTTTGCAACAAGGATTCCTTCTTTGTTCATTCAAATCTCCCAAAAATTCATGGGTTACAAAACATCTTTAGAATTAAATTATGTGCAGCCATATGGGTTGTATTAGATCATTATAAATTGATATGAGACTGCAATATAACAACAACAATCAAAATACAAATGGTCTCTCTCAATCTACCTTCTTTCCCAAGCTTCTAACTCCTTCAACCTGCATTCATCATTAGAAATCATTTTTGCAAACAAACCGTGAAGTCATCAATCTTCTTGTTGTTTTATCACACCTTCAAACCTAAAAAAAAAAATCTTCTTGGTATCTTTCAACCCTTCTTCTACTGAATCTCTCAAGCTCCCTTCACATGGACTTCACTAGCTCACTATCTTCCAAAATGTGGAGCTCAGTAGCTCCCAAAAACATGGGCTTCTATGAAAATAGAAATCTGAAACAATGGAGTCTTCAAATCATCTCTTCAATCCAATAGCATCTTCCCATATCACCTGTAAAAAATTCCAAAACCCTCTTCCCAAATGACAAGGCCTAAATATATATATTTACGAATGAGAAAAATCATTATGGTTTTCCAAAACCACAAGTAAAACACCTCCTTGGAAAACCCACGCCCCATTTGGAGAAATAATCATAAAATAATAAAATTAATCAATGCTCACATGGCCTTCACATGGGAACCTAAACTATGGCCATTCAAATTTGGTCAACTATGACACCTCCATTGATTTTTGACGGCTCTAAAGGCTCCAAATACGGACATGCAACAACATGCAAAGCTAGTGGCCCCAACATGCAAATGCAAACAAAGCATGCAATTGAACATGCAAGAACATGCATACCAAGTGGCCCCCACCTAGAAATGAGGTTCCGAAATGGAATATTCCCCCATTTATTCCTTTGAAACATTTACCAGAACATTATTCCTCCAAAATTACATTTACAATTTTTCCACAAGGAAAATTACAAATCTGCAAATTAAAAATGTTTACTTTCATAAACCCTAAGCCCTGATTAAAAATAAACAAAAATAAAATATGAATATTTTTGGTGATGCAATATTGCTAGTACCCCTAGATTCTCCTGCATCAGACACCTAGGGTAGGAAATTTTTTGTGAATATGGATTCACAAAATGGAGTTGAGTGGTAGCACCACCCTTTTGGATTGCAAGCAATCCTCAACAAAATCCATCACTAAATTTGGTACCTAGAATTGATTCTTCTTTCTCCTCTTCCAACACTTAGCTGGAACAAGCAACCTCCTCCTCTAACAACTCTACACTCCATTCTTCTCTCCTCTCGTGGACTTGTATCCACCATATACCATCCTCCTCCTCCTAATACCATACATTCTCCTCTCTGCTCTTGTGGGATTCAACCCACCACAAATTGACCACCTCCACCAAGTTCCTCCTGCACCATCATCTACAACTTCTACATACAAATATTTATTATCCAAACAACAATAAAAATATACTACATCCTTATACAAATACATAATTACTACTCCATGAAAAATAAAAATTTCCATCTGCATGCTCTCTTCTACTTGAAATCCTCTTCTAATCTCACCAAAGAAGGTATAGAATCATCACAACTAAATTTAAAATCAAAAGTTACCTCATTCTTGTCTGTTGCAACATCCATCTTCTCACCTCCAATGATAAGTTTTGCAAACTCCTCTTCATGTTTTTCCATCAATTCTCCTTCCAACAACTGTTGATTCTTTCCATCTCTTCTTTCAAAAATAAATCTTCTTCATATTCACCAATTTGTTCCTCAAATTTAGGACCATCCATGTTCAAAATTTCTGATTGCAAACCTTCTGCGTTCACTTCACATAATGCACTCAATTTACACACTATCTCTGCAACTTGTGCTTCATTACCTTATTCATTTGTGTGGGTTGCCTCCACATGTTCTTCCTTGCATTCAACCCCTGCCAAAGGGTTGCAATACATTTTCTTTTTGTTCTTCTTTTCACTATCCTCTTTCATGAGAGCGTTCTTCTTCCCATGTCTCTCATCCCATGCTCTCACTTCCTCTTTAATCTCCCTTTCCAATACATTTACTTCAGCCTAAAGCTTTTCAAATTCTTCACGGTACTTATTTTCCACTTCGTCCTAATATTGTTCCTAGAATAAAATTCTTACGGGACTCCTCAAGACCCATCCCATCCTCTCAACTGTTGCAATTCCCTCAACTCACATCACATGCTTTGCAATCTACAAAGACATTTCCTTTGTGACTTCCTAGCTATCAATTGCTCAGGGCTTCCTTTTGATCTTTCCACAACTGCTTCCTCTTCTCTACCTCCAGGTCTTGGTGTAGACTACCTCATGTTCAACAATCTATCCACACACTCAGGATCACTGGCTCCAATAACATTGGATGAAGGGAAGAACAAAACCTCATACAAAAATTCCCAACAACATAAGATGAATTTAGAAAATTTTGCAACAAAAACAAAATTTTGCAACAAGTATTCCTTCTTTGTTCATTCAAATCTCCCAAAAATTTATGAATTATAAAACATATCTAGAATTAAATTATGTGCAACCATATGGGTTGTAGTAAATCATTATAAATCTGATATGGACTGAAATATGATAGAAACAATCAAAATACAAATGGTCTCTCTTAATCTAGTTTCTTTCCCAAGCTTCTAGCTCCTTCAACCTACATTCATGATTAGAAATCACTGCTACAAACAAACCATGTGTAACACCCCTCCGTTTTGGATATTTGGATCGGCAGTGTTCTTCTTTGTATGTCTGATTATGCTTATGATGTGACCGTGGAACTTGGTGATTATTTGATCGTGAATTGATTAGTGATGCGTATGTTATATTTTAATGTGATGGTTGTGTCTGAACATGCTTTGACTTTGGAACTTGATTACTTGCGATCATGATTGTTAAACGATGTGATGTTATTTTATTCCGATGTTATCTTTATGACATGTTTTGGAGTAACTTAGAAGATATTTGATTTAATGATGTTTTAAGTTGTTGATCATATCATTGATGTTAGATGCGTCAGTTAGTGATATTGTATTGGTGAAGGGGACGCGATTGTATCACTCGCTTGCGAGTGCCCTACGATTCTGAGATTTCCTCTTCACGGTGTGTTTGATCATATTATGTATATATGCACGTTCGACATGCTCTTTGTTGCAGGTTGGCAGGTACATGACATTGACTCCACCTGATTTCCAGGTTTGAGCATGTCCATTGACCAACGAAAATCGATTGGGAGATAGTAGCTAGATTTTCCGTGCCAAGTCGTCACCCTAGTCATAGCGTGTTGTCGGAGTTAGTTGTTTTAATTTGGCCAATCTCCCCTTGAGTATTTATTTAATTTCAAAGTTTAAAGTTTATTAAATGCTAAGTGTAGTTTAATTTGTGATTAAATATATTTAGTATTGATTTATTTGATTTAATTAATAAAATAATTATTGGGTTATTGATTGATTTGATCAATTAATAAAATTAGATTTAGTTTAATGATTAATTAGATTAATGGTGATTTTAATTAAAATAGTTGTTTTGGCGTTATTTTATATTAGTTTCAAATTTAAATTGGAAATGGAAATTATAGTGGATATTAAGATTTAATTAAAATAAAAATAAGAATCTTGTTTGAATAGTTACAGTTAAATATAAATAAATAAATAAATGTTAATGTGTTTTAATTCCACTTTTGAAAATTGTTGAGAAAATCATTTATTTGCAACTTTGAAATGCTTTTGTTTTAATGAATTTGGAAAATGCATGAAGCTTGAATTAAAAATTAGAAATATTCCCCACATGTTTTTTTAAAAATATATTTGGTGAGTGGGATTTTTAGGGTTTTTGACCAATTTGGGGAAAAACCCTATTTTTAATAATGGAATCTCATCTAAGTTTCAATCTTGGAATTTGGGGAAAATCTTCTTGGTGGTGGGCTTGATTTGGATTTGTGAAAGAGATTGAAACTTTGGCTTGAGTTGGATTCAATGGAGGAATTGGAAAACATCATGGTTGAGGGCTTCAAGCTTTGGAGGAAAAATCAGGTTCCTCTTTGTTCTTGCTTTGTTTCATTTTGAAATAGATTAAATCCTCTTCATGTTATTTAGAAATCTTTGAAGGTTGTTTGAATCCAATGAAACCCATGAGATATTTCTTTGAATACTTGCAAAATTGTTGAGATTTGGAAATGAAAACCAAAACTAGAATCAAACAATGAAAAACATAGAGTGTGAATCCAAAAGAAAATCTCCATTTTAAATTATATTTGTAAACCCTTTTGTTGTTTGGGAAAATTTGTTTGAGTTTTGCAAAATGTATTGCTCTTTTTTTTTTAATTTGAGCTGGAAATGTTTATTGAAAATTTCTCTATTCAAAGGAAAATGTTTTATTTTCTTCCCCTGTTAAAATTTTTCATTCTGGTTTTTACCAGAATAGGGGAAATGAAAGTTTTTGTATATATATATATATATATAAAATTTTATTGTTTTGTGGGGTGGGGAAACCAACCCCCGCCACCGCCGCCGCCGCCCAGCAAGGAGGTGGGCGCAGTGTGTAAACACACAGCCACCACCGCCCGCAGGGAGGCAGGCGTTGTGTGCTTTGCACACAGACTCCGTCGCCCGCAGGGAGGCGGCGCTGTGTGCTTTGCACACAGCCACCGCCACCGTGGGGAGGCAGGGATGCGTGCCCTTAGGGCTTCGGCCTTGTTTAAAACTTGCATTGTATTTTTTTTTATTAATGTTTATTAATATTTAACTTTATTATATATGTTATAATATATATGTATATATATTATATATTATAATATTTGTATATTATAATATATAATATGTGTATATATATAATATATATATGTACTTAATATATTTCATTCATGAAAATATCTTGGATTAAAGATTTAAATATACATATTATATATATATATATATATATATATATATAATGAATATGTTAAATATTAAGATTTTAATTCTAAATTATTGGAATCATAAAATTTATATTTTACTTTATTATTAAAATATGTATATATATATACATAAAAATAATAGATATAAGTTGAATACTAAGGTATTAAAGTTTAATCAAATGGATTATGGTGGTAATATTCCGTTAATTAAGGCATTTAAATGATGATTAATTATTCTAAAACCAGAAATGTTATTAAATGATTTAGCAAATAGAATTGAAATATTAGATTTAATTCCTTAATGGTGCCAAGAGGACATTAGATAATTTAACGATTATTGAATAAAGTTGATTGATAATCAAATTTCTTTATTTAGAAATTTCATTTTGATGTTTATGGATAATCAGGAAATATTAGAATATAAAAATAATGTTTAGAAGCATATGTTTAAATGATGTCTTAACATTTAATATAGGAACTTTGAAATGATCATTCCATTTGTATAAGCGGAAATTAAACTGATGAATAGTCAAACGTATACGTTTAATTATTGATTTTGATTAATTGAAGATTGATCAAGTAGAGCTAAACTATTGGTTTAAATTCTTTAATGTTGACAATGTAATTTAAATATTTAAATATATAGCAGGATATACATTGAGTATGTACTATTAAGTATATTTGTCTTGGAATATAATTGTATTCAAGTAGAGATGAGATTTAGTTGATTTATTTAATGTGGAGTTGAGATTACAACTGGTATATTTGATCTAAATGATTATTTACTAAAAAGTTTAACTTATAAAATACAGTGGCAAAACTTAGAGTAAGGAGGGACTTATTATTTAATCTAAATGTTTTGTTAATCAAGTGATTTTATTTATAGTACATGATCGTGAAACTTAGAGATAACGAATGATTTATTTTAATCAGAGGAGCTTATTAAATTAAAATATTCTATTTATGCATATAATGGTTAAACTTAGAAGTAATGAATGATATTATGAATCATATGAAATCGAGTTGTTTGATTTATTGCTAAGTCGAAATAAAGAGTAATTTATTTAATCCAATTTTTTTATAAATCAAGTGGATTTATTTACAGTATATGATTGTGAGACGTGGAATTACTGATTGGTTTAATTTTAATTCGATGATGTTATTTATTAAAATGTCTTGATTTTGGGATATAGTTGTGAAATTTAGAGTAAATAATCTGTTCTTTGAATATTTCAGTGTCGTGAAAAGAAATGGGTTCAATTGATTGGATAAATGCAAGTAATGGAAACTGTGATTGACTGGATTTAGGAAATCTGAACTTTAGTTTATTTAACTGTCTGAAATGCTTGTAGTGTTATAATGTTTTTCCTCGATGTTGTGGAAGTAGATTAAATGGTTTGGAAGTCTTCCAGATAAGGGTTCATTTATTGGTAAGGGTTGTTATTATGTTAGTCAACTTTTGGTGTGTCATGGAAAATGTGCATAGTTACACCATGCTGTTTCACCCGATTTTCACAAACGGGGATGATATGTGTCTCCTTGGGAATAGGAGAGGGTTATGTAATTTGTGCCTCCTTTGGAAGGAGTGGTTTTTGTATTTTGGTTTCCTCCAGTGTTTGGAGTGGGTTTTGTGACCTTGTGTTCCTCCAGTGGTTGGAGAGGGTTTTGACCTTGTTGCCTCCAGTGTTTGGAGAGGGTCTTGACCTTGTTACCTCTAGTGTTTGAAGTGAGTTCCTTGATTTGTTACCTCCTTGGATTGGAGAGGTCGTATTATCTTGTTACCTATTGTGGTTATCACCGTGTGTGTTGTCTTAGAAGAGTGGCTTGCAATGGGGGCCGACACACAAAGTGGTGCCAACGATAACCCTTTGCAAGTTGGTTAATTCAGTGATAACTAAATAAAACTTTTAGAAGCTTAGGTTGCATCAAACATTAAACAAGATTAATTATGCCTCGCTCATGGACCCAAGGGCTTGTTTTAGACTTGGGATGAGACAAGAAGGCCTGGAATGGCAAGATCATCTATCTCGTCTTCACGAGAGGTATTTGATTCCACATGAGTAAGCATGGGTGCCGGGATTTCGGTAGAGGCCACCAGGATAACCCAAGGTGTGGGGGCTAGAGCCTAGGAAGATTCCCAGAGGATATCCCTTGACGAGCTATGCGATGACACTCTTCCTAAGTCAACAGTTTGTACTTGGTCTTTGTGACATTCTCGATCTACTTTATATCTGGAAGTAATGTGACCTATGTCAGTGGTGTGAGAGTTCGTACCAGAGTTGTGTGTATGACCATTCAGTTCATGTGATGTGGTACTTGTATTTATTTCGTATCAGTTTTGTGTAGCCTGTGTCTAGTGGTAGATGGTCTTGTGTAGGAATTCCTTGTTACTATCTCCTAGCACAAGGGGTGAACCTTCGGGTATCACATGGTTGGGTGGAACGTGCTTCTTAATCCATTGGGTTGGCTTCTTGTTCATGTGGACGAGATTTCCAGTTGGAGAGCTCGTGGGATTTAGTTTCTTCTCATGCTTTATTCTTTCAATACTTATTGTATTTTATTACCCCTCATTTTTTATCGAGGTGGAATTTGTAATAAGTAATCATACTTGTTGGATTTACCTCATTCGGGGAATGAGTGTTGTAATCATGTTGTAAGTTATATTATTGGAATCAAGTGGTATCTCATATTCTTGGATGTAAATTATTACGAATGGAATGTATGTGAACTTTATTTGTTAAGTAATTTTATGGTATGGTTTTAATTCATGTTATGTGTTTGGTTTAAGTAACACAGTCTCGTAACCTTAGGGGATTGGTTGGCTATGGTTAAGTGAACTTGTATGTTAATTGTTCCTTTTCAAAAAAAAAAATTAGTTCGTTTGTGTAGTAAATTGCAACTTCCCCTAGGGTTGCGTGGCAGGGTGTTACACCATGAAATGATGAATCTTCTTGTTGTTTTAGCACACCTTCAAAATTGCAAAAGAAATGTCTTCTTGGTCTCTTTCAACCCTTCTTCTACTGACTCTCTCAAGATCCCTTCACATGGACATCACTAGCTCACTATCTTCCAAAATGTGGAGCTCACTAGCTCCCAAAAATATGGGCTTCTATGCAAATAAAAATTTGCAATAATGGAGTCTTCAAATCCCTCTTCAATCTAGTAGCATCTCCCATTTTCACCTGAAAAAATTCCCAAAGCCCTCTTCCCAAATGACAAGGCTTGAATATATAGATTTGTGAATGAGAAAAACCACTATGGTTTTCCAAAACCACAAGCAAAACACCTCCTTGGAAAACCCACACCCCATTTGAAGAAATAATCATAAAATAATAAAATTAATCAATTCTCACATGGCCTTCACATGGGTGCCTAAACCATGGCCAATCAAATTTGGTCAACTATGACACTTCCATTGATTCCTGACGGCTCTGATGGCTCCAAATATAGACATGCAACAACATGCAAAGCTAAGCCCCAACATGCAAATGCATGCAAAGCATGCAATTAAACATGTAAGAACATGCATACCAA
Organism: Sequoia sempervirens; assembly: GCA_007258455.2. Classification (NCBI taxonomy): domain Eukaryota; kingdom Viridiplantae; phylum Streptophyta; class Pinopsida; order Cupressales; family Cupressaceae; genus Sequoia; species Sequoia sempervirens. Next base: position 305,749,798 of record VDFB02000017.1, on the reverse strand, counting down.
GTGGCCACCACCTAGAAGTGGGACTCCCAAATAGAATATTCCCCATTTATGCCTTTGAAACATTTACTGGAGCATTATTCATCCAAAATTACATTTACTATTTTGTCACAAGAAAAATTACAAAGTTGCAAATTAGAAATATTTATTTTCATAGCCCCTAAGCCCTTATTGAAAATAAACAAAAATAAAATAGAAATATTTTTGGTGATGCAAGATTGCTAGTACCCCTAGATGCTCCTATATCAACAATGCAAAGAAGGTTAGGTGATACTATATTATATACTAAAGATCTTGTTGAAAAATATATGAGAATTAGATAGTTAGTAGGGGGATACATGAGGTTGTGTGGAATTGCACAACCGTTGCATATATCATTTAGACCCATAATGGGCAATATAGCCTTTAAATAGCCTTAAAAACACTCTAATATACCTAAATAAGCTATAATAAGGATAAATATCATAAAGGAACAAGTGAATTCATGAAGAAAAAAAATTATGAGTATTTATGAAAACTATAAGAAAAAGCTAAGATGAAAAGGCATTAATAGGATATATAAAGAAGGGAAAGTGAGAGAGAAAGGCATATAAAACATATATGGGTGAGAGATAAGGCATGGATGAGTAAGAGGAAGATATATGAGAGATATGGAAGCATAAGAAATGATTATATATATAAGAGATATACGTAAGGAATACATTGATATAGATATAGGTGTGTGAGGAGAAGCTACCCAAGTATATATGACATATATATTTATGTTTGTGGTAAGGATTATAATGTATAAAGAATATATGGGTGATCCCAAAATAACATGTCCCATTTTTTTGTGAAAGTGGGACATTGACATAAACTTTTTAAATCAAAATTTCATATTTTGTCACCCATTACAACTAAACAGTTTAAGAGTTTAAAGATGATGTGAACTAGTACTTTTTAATATTTTGTGTGTAGATTATAAATATATATTTTTTTAAATAAAATGATTTGTGATTTTTTTTACATAATTTTTAATCTTATTTTTTATAGTTAATAATAATTTTAAAAATTAAAATATATTTCATACTACATAATTTTCTTAACAAAAAGAATAAAATCATAAATTCCTAAACATAGATTATTAATATCAATATAGTGCATAAATATTTTTCATAATTTTTTGTTACATATTTTAATTTTTATAAATTTTTGAAGTGAGATTAATTAGAATTTAGACATAGATTTATTCCATATCCCATAATTTTTCTATATATACCCAAATTAATTTTATTTTTCTTGTTGAATCAAGGACATCGATACCTAGTGAACTATTATGTTTTAGAAAATTTCTTCTCTATTTTTTAATTTTGTATGTGTGGAATAATGACTTTGATGTTTAGTGAAAAACCTATGTTAACTAGAAAATAGAAAATAAATATAATAATTAAACTTAATATATTAAAAATTAAATAAATATAATAATCAAACTAATTGAAACTCCACTTCATTGTTGGTTAGAAATTGTAGTTTTTTGGATACTTCCCATACTAAATCCCCTTTCTTATTTATTATTACAATACTTTACCTAAGATATTTCTAGATTTTTCGTGAGTAGCGCTATCAAAATTTAGTTTAAATCTTCTTTTCAAAGGAGAAAACCACTTTATATTTCTCTTTTGAGATTGGTTTGGTGAATGTTGATACTAAAACCTTGGAGAATTTTACGTTTAGTCCATTTTTTCATTATCAACCCATCCTAATTTGAGAATGGTGTTAGAGAGGAGTGTTTTAATTTTTCATGACCACCTTAGAAATTCCATTTTTTATTTTCTTGATAATTTATTTCATATTAGATTTATTTTTTTTTCCCTCCATGCCTACTAGATGAGAATTGAAGGGCTAGACAATCATATCCCTTCCCAAACCAAGTTTTGAATTCTAGGCCAAACCTTGAATATTTCTAAGATGTCATTTGGAAGGGCTCCATTCCAACCCATACATTCATGTAACCGGTCCCAACAAGCACCTAATATAGGACAAGTGAGTAATGATACATGGTTTAATGTGTCTACCATTGATTTTCATAGAACAAAACAAGAACAATTGAGAATTCCAATGGTTTTGAGAAATCACCTATTAGAATTATTTTATGAAGATAACTCCATGCAAAGGACCCAACTTTGGGGATATTTCATTTATTCTAGCATAGTTGAGTGGGCCAATAAGAGCTTTCTTCAAGGAGATTCTATAATTTGTAGCTAATTTTAATATTGTATTTTCTAGATTTTGACCCTATCCAAACTATGTTGTCTTGTTTTTTATTCACCAATCTAATTCCCTGGAACCATCAAGCGGTAAGATTATTGAACATATTCCATATTAATTTTTCCCCAAATTTTGTTCTATTTTTTTTATATTTTTATTTCAAGGCCCTTGAAACTTTTCCCTTTGCATGTGATGTACCAAAATATTAAGATAATTCTCTTATTTATTTGATCCTTCCCAAATAATTCTTTTAATGCCTTATAATAACATGCTAGCTTTCTTCATAATTTGGGTGCTTGATAATTGGTAATGAGAATTGTAGAGAGCACAGTCTTAATGGTTTGGATTTTAAAGTCATCATCCTTTCCATGAAGCTATATTTTGGTGATATTTGTTCACTATCTTCTCCAAAAAAATATTGAATGTCACCCTTGAAGAGCGGAATATCAATATATTTTCTAGGTAATCATGTTATATTAAAGATTAAAATATTGATAATTCATCTTTGAAGACCACACCTAATTTTGAAGAAAAAGTATTAGACTTGTTCTTGTTAATTTTTTTATTAGAAGCCACTATATGTTAATCCAATATTTTTTCTTGTTCTTGCTTCATCTAGACATGAATTATTGTATAGGATTGTTCCATCTACAAATTGTTGATGGGTGATCACTCAAAGTTTATTTGTAACAAAAACCTTAGACCATATGCCTTGTCTCGAACAAGAAGTAATTTTCTTGCCACAAAGCCTCAACCATTATAACAAAAATAAATAGAGGTATGGGGTCTCCCTATTGGAGACCTCTTGAAGACATGAAGTAATCAAATGGACTGCCATTAACCATTATTGAGAATTATGTGCTTAAAATATAACTATATACCCAATTTACCAATTTTGAAGGATGTTTAAGAAAAAATACAAATTGAATTTATTGTAAACTTTACTTACATCCAATTTTGTAATCATGTTGCTTTAATTGGATGTTATTATAAAATGAATTATCTCATACACAATTATAATACCATTTGTTATATCCCCTTAGAGTGAAGCCAATTTGTTCATTAGAGATAATTAGTAGGAGGATCAATTTGGGTTGGTTTTCTATAACCTTTGATATTATCTTGTAAATCATGTTGTATAATGAGATTGGCTAAAAAATAGAAAAGGAGGTAGAATTTGGCTTCTTTAGAACTAGAGTGATGAATATAATATTAATATCCTTCAAAAATTTCTTTAATTTCTTTCAGGCCTCCAATGCTTTCAACACATTGACACCAAAATTTCTTAGAAGTATTGGAAGAAATAAAACAAGAATATGTTAGGGATAGGTGCCTTATTCAGGTATATTTGGAACACCACAACCTTCACTTCCTCTTTTGTAATTGAAGACATCAATATTTTATTTTTAACCTCTAAGATAATGTTGGTGTTAATGTTTAGGAAGAAGTAGTGATCCTAAAGGTTGGAGGCATCGGTGCATGCCATTAAATATGGGAAATAGCTAATAAATTATTTTTTAATGTCATCTTGGTTATTGAGAAGTGAACCATCAGTCCTTGCAAGGGAGGAGATTTTTTTTGAAATATTTAATTTCTTGTTGAGTTGTAGAATTTTTTAATGTTTAAGTTTGATTATTTTAGCCAAACTTCTTGCAATTTAGACTTCCAATATATCTATTCTCAAGCTAGAATTTTAGTGTGGACTTCCAATGTATCTTATTCTCAAGCTAGAAGTTTAGTGTGGTAGCTCATCGGGTATTTTTCTTTCACATAGTCTTCCTAGAACATGCCATGGGTAATATATTTTGATTTAGGGCCTCCAGTTTTGCTTCCACTATTTTTTCCTCCTATAAAATATTCTTGGAGTGTTTGTTCCACTCTTTTAATTGATTTTTGACCTAGATCAATTTATTTCCTACTGTAAACATTTTGGAGCCTCTTTGGGTTTGAGCATTTTCCCACTAGTTACAAAGGAGGTCATATAGATTCACTTCCAAGCCATATTTTTTAAAATTTAAAAGGATAGTGGGGGTGGGAAATCATAAAAAATATTGAGGATTACAAGGAAATGGTCTAAACTAGAAAGGGGAAGGGTCATGGAGTCTATAAAATGAGGGAATTGGAGTCAATTGAGATACTTTAAAAATCTATAAAGACTCTTTACAATTTTGGTGAATCTATTTCTATGGATGGTCCATGTTAAATTCCCATTTATGGGAGCAGTGTCAATTAATCCATTATCATTCACAAATTTCTGGAAATGTTTTTTATTTTGGCATATTCAGGAGAGACCACCTTGTTTCTTATTGGGGTTTAAGATGGTACTAAAATCACCACTAAAAATAACAAAATCCAAATGATAAGAAGATTAAAAAAATTGTGATTTAGTTTCATACTTGGAATTTATCTTCTATTTTGATAGGCTTGTATATGTTGAGGATTATGAATGACATATTTGAAATTATGCAAGAAGTTTGGGTTTCCAACCAACAATGGTTCTCCTAGAAGATCTCCATCTTGAAACATAGAGGTCTCCAAAGAATACTAATACCACTAAAAGCGCCAATTTCTTGAAAAAGCTTACCATCATAGTCATTACATTGAGATAGAAATATTTGTATTCCTTTCTTGTAATTTTTTATTCTTGGAGTATAACTTTGTTGACACTTAAGTGACACTTAATCAAGTACCATTTTTTAGGGGTATTTAAGCCCCTAAAATTCCATGAAAATTCATGGATCCCTAAGAGAGGGGATACCTCCCTTAGTGTCCAATAAAAACTTATTTATAAAAGTCAGTTCTTAGTGGTAGCATCTTCTGCCCATCTCTATTTGTTGGTTTTCCTATCTTGATTTTTGTTTGATTTTTTTATTTGGCTTGAGAATTTTGGAATTTTATTGGCATATCATGTGAACATCCACTAGGAAAATATCATCTTGATCCATTGAATCTTCATTGTCCCAATTTGAATCCACCTAAGTAGTCTCAATGGTTTTAGCATTGGGATCTAGGTTTGAGTAAACTTGCACTATAGGGATGATGAGACCTAGGGAGGATGTGGCCTAGTTGAGAATCATGTCCATCACATTTACTAGAGGAAAAAGGATGACCAACAGTTCGTTCATAACATCATTTTTTTCTTTTGTTCTTGAGGGATTTGGATCACCCATATTCTTTGAAACCCATTTTTGATCTCGTTGAGATGGGAAGTGGATGCACATTGTAGATGAATGGTTTCTTCCCTTACACTTCATTTTTTTTTCTTTAATTTCAATTATTTAGATCCATTCTTTGGAAGCTTATGTTAGGGTTATTTTGTTTGGAATCTCACAAAAAATTTCCACCTTAATTTTGCCATAGATGTATGAGTTTCTCTCCAAAAATTTAGTGTCTAAGTCTACTACAATGCAAAGAGGTCTTTTGATTTCTATTAGGATTTTTGAACTATTATTCTAGTGGGATGTATAATTTGATATAGTAAGGGGCATAATAGGATGTGTAATTTTTAGGGTTGATATTTATAATCAATTTCTACATGTAGAGGGTGGGATTCACCCAATTATTATGTGTCGCTCGTGAGGACAATATGTTAATCATCTTTATTTAGGAATATTTGTAGAGAAAAACGCTTTGGTAAGGATTTTGATGACAAAATCAAAGTTCCAATTTTACTTCACCAATTTTTAAATGATGTTATTTGACTACTTTGGTCCAATGAGTTATTGAAATGGTGACAAGAGAGCCGAAAGCTCAAACCTATAAATTCTTCATATATTAACAACATAAAACCATTACATTGAAATGGCTTTATAAATCCTTCTAACTTATTAACTACCCAAACCACTAACTACCAACTAACTCATAACTAAAAAAAGATAAAAAGTAACATATAATAAATTAACATTAACATGTTAAGTTATTATTTATTTCATTATTCTATGTCATGCACTATAATTCCTAATGCCCACATTTAGTGGTGACATAAGGACTTTATTTTGGTGTTGCAATATTAAGAATTGGCATGCATCATATTTTCCCCCTTAAATGAAAATCTTCTTTGGATGTCAATTTATACCGATAATGCATCCAAGTACAATATGCAACTGAAAACTCTATGTCACCCTTATGGCTCCAAAATCCTTATACAAAATAAAAAGGATAAATTAAACTGGCTGTAAACATTTAAATACCTTTATCTTTCGTATGAAACTAAAAATTAAATATTGATATTATTATCAAATGATTTCTATGTTTTGTGCTCCTATTCAACAAATTTATAGAATATTTTAAATTTTTGAATTTAGTTATGAAATAAAAAAGATATCTTAGTTTTAGTGAGACTATGCTAAACTACCATATTTTAAAGTAGAACAATGTACCAACAATTGAATGGTACCTAATGAGAACATGATTCATCATTTGCACAAACTAAATATACATGAAAGAGCAGAATAATAAATCTACACCAATATTCAAACAATGAAAACCTCATAACTAAAATATAAAAACTTTATTCTCAATCATCTTAACCTCCTACACTTTTTTGCAACACCTTATATCTTTGCAACTTTGAAAATGAACACAATGAACATAATGAAGGAAAAAATGAAAAAATAATATATACAATGGAAGATAAAGGAGATGTACATGAATGGTGGATGTCAACAAGTTCATTGTGAGGTCTATAGTATCTTCTAGTATCACTAACAAATATACAAGAAGGGTGGATGTTACAAAATCCAGATTTCACATGAGGTTTGTGGTATTCACTAGTCCTTAATTTTTACCACTTGAATTTACAAAGAAAGGATATGAAAAAAAAAGTAATAGGGTTATGGACGTCTATGGTATCCATTAAACCATTGCCTTAATCAAATTGACAAACAAAATATGAATGGCTAAAAATTCATAGAGGCCTCTTTAGAACCCACTTTGATACCATATTAAAATGGTGATAAGAGAGAGCCAAAGGCTCAAACTTGTAATTTCTTCATACATCAACAAAAAAAAACTATTACATTGCAATGGATTTATAAAGCATTCTAACTTATTAGCTACCTTAACCACTAACTACCAACTAACTCATATAACTAAAAACTAGCTAAAAAAATAACATTAAAACATGTTAATTTATTATTTATTTCAGTATTTTATGTCATGCATTATCATTACTAACATGATTATTCTAATGACAGAATATTTTATTAACATTTCTATGGCCATCTTTAATTTCATAGTTATATCAATTTTTATTACTAACTCTTCCTTGGAGATATGGTCAATGTCTTTGTTCCTTTTTCAAAAATATTTCAACTACAGTTGTAAGCAATGGTTACAAGCTCGTTGCACCATTTTTTTCCTTACATATAGATATATTTTATGGTTTCAATGAACATATATATTTTTTGAAGTCTTAATTTATGTATATGCTATCTACCACACTATTCTAGTTCCATTGGTATTTCTCTACCCTAGGATTAATTCTCTGACAATTAATTTAGAGTTTTAGGTTTAAATTTTATTAACACTTATCTTCTAAATAGAGATCTCACATTTGAAGGGTTGATAAGCTATGGATTTTGTTATATATTTGGCATTAGTAGGTGTGGATCCTAACAACCATAATTCTATTTTTTTATTGGTTTATTGTGCTATTTGAGCCTACTACAATTTTATTCAAGTTCTTAATGTTATATATATCTTTTCCTAAGGTGATCAAGTATGTCTAATCCTTGGTCAATATCTCTCTCCCTATGACCAATTACTAAGTGAGTGGGTTGAATTGCATCATGTGTTGTTATATCATGCTCATTCTCATTTCTATATAAAGGGGTAGTGGATGGAACATGTGAACTACTATCCATGGCTCTTACATTAGGATCATGTACACCTTGATTTTGAACATGTGCATCATGAGACCTATCCCTATTTATTCTATCTACATGCATAATATTCCTTTAAAAATTATCATCACATTTATGAGTTCTTCTATTGGATCTAGCCATATTACTTATTGAATCATCTAATGAATAAAGATATTTATTTATTAAATCGACAAACACTCTATCTCTATAAGATACTAACCTCACTTTCTGTGAGACCCACCATTAGCTGGATCTATGGACATTATGTTTTGTTGTTATTGCATGATCGTACATTCGTACATTATTCTCGTACTTTATATTCTATGATGGATGATTGTGATTCGCAAACATTGAACTTATATATTATGATGCATGTTAGATTAATTACTTTTATGGACCGTAATTTAATGATTATGTTGATTTTGATTAACTGATTTTATTGATATCTTAAATTATATGAATCTTGAAACAACATGCCTAGAGTAGAATATGTGATGTTGTGTTAATTAGGTGAATTTGTGAATGACCTTACGATGTAGATGCATATTTGATATTACGTCTTTACAAGTGAATAACGAAACGACTACACAATGAATATGAGTATTGTTGATTTATGTGGTGAAATTGAGGAAATATTTCTTGGAGTGTAACATGTGCTTAGATGTTTGAAAAGAAAATATAAAGAATGCATATGCTGGTGTGCAAAGAGAATGTGATATATATATTGTACTCCATTATATTATGTTATTTACTTGGATTTAATTTTGTTGGCAAAAGGACTAATGTTTTCATGAAGTGTGCAGGTGAATATCTTTAAGCCATGGGAGTTGGAGGCTGCCAAACAAACCTTGTTGTGTCACCACGTTGAGTCTAAATCTTGTGTGTGGTGTTGAAAAGTTGTGTGTCTAGTGATATGGGGTGAGGGTGTAAATGTTGAAATTGTTGGGAACTAAGTGTGATTCAAAAAGAGAGTGGTAATTTTCGGATTCATTAATTAGTGCAGTTTTAAAAGTCAATTTTGTCCTGCTTTTAATTAATAGTTGCTTATTTTCCACACTAGGCCTATGACCTTAAGGTTGAGGGCTCTTCTTAGACTAGAAACATTTGTCATATTTCATTAATGACCCCTCCTACATTGCTTGCAAGAGGGGGTGACGAAAATTGGGCATGCAGCCATGTGAAGTCCATGCCTCATAAAGAAAGGAGGACATGGTAGTTGAAAAAAAAAGGATTTGAGAGAGATTTTGGAAAGGGTAGGGGCATCCTGGTTTTGACGAAGGAAGAAGAAGTTAGAAGGAGAGCTGGAGGAACTGAAAGAAAGTTGGAAGGGATCTAACAGCAACTTATTTTCAAGGATAGAGGTAGGATCTTCTCCCTATTAATTGTTGGAGTGTATAGCTGTGAAAAAAATCTGTTTTGTGCCTCGATTTTGGGCTGTTATTTGTTGGAATGTATAGATGTGTAAAATCTGTTTTGTGCCTTGTTATTGGGCCGTTAGTTGTGTTTTCAGTTGTGAGGAGTCTTAGAAATTGTGTAGGTTGTAGGGTTGGCTCCCCAGCATTGGTAGTGAGCAACCCAAGTGGGGGATAGAGGGGAGAGATCCCCATAAGGGCATGTGCAATTGTTTTTCAATGTGAAATTTGGTGTTATAGTTGTGAAAAGGAGGGTAAGAGTACCCTTTTCTATGAGTGGATAAAAAAAAAAAAAGAGATAAATATGTGAAGATAGAGAGCTACTGAGCTGAAGTCTGTGTGACTCTTAAATGACTGGATGCCCTATGGTTGTGATCCTCCCAGCCTCTCCCCATAAGACCATCAATTTGGTCATTGTGTTGTGTTTTTATCCTTGCCTCATGAATGTTGTTTGATGTGTAACTAAGTGAAAACTCTGTTTAATTTGGGAAGGGTTAATGAGTGATCCCCAGGTCTGTTTGGCAGTCTCCCAGCTCGGGGGTGGCTGGTTTTCCAGCCTATGGATGGGTGGTGAGCACCCCATGACCAAAGAAAGAAAAAAGTTTCCTTCCTTCTTGCAGGTTGAACCTCGTGGGTGTTGCAGATTGTGAAAAGCTATTTGTTGTAGATATGTATTCTACTGAGAAAGGGTGTTATTGCTTCAAAGGAAAAGTATTGTGTTCAGGAAAGAAATATATTTTTGTTAAGAGAAATGTACTCTGCTGTAAGATATGTCTTTGTCTCCAAAATAAGAGAGAAGTACCATGTTTAACTTCAAAGATGCATTCTATGAGTCATGGGTTATGTTTCCTTATTTTGGAGTACCATGTTTAACTTCAAAGATGCATTCTATGAGTCATGGGTTATGTTTCCAAAAGGAAAAGTTTGTTTTCTTTTAGTCCAAAGATGTTGTCTGTTCAAACAGAAATGTAACCTGCAAAGAAAAAAAAAAGGGAAATGTGCTTTCTGTTTAAAAGAAGGAAAGATATCCCTGTAGAAATCTGAAAACTGTGTTCAAAGGAAAAACAAAAAAAAAAAGGGTTATGTGTTTGTTCCAAGAAGAAAATAAATGTATTACTGCCCAAAATGGAACTGTATTCTGAAAGTAAAATATGCTCTAAATTAAGGGAAATGCATTTTTTTCACAAATGGAGAGTGCTTGTATGTTGTTATAGGATATTTTCTGTGCTAGTTCAGTTAGACATGTTTCAAAAAAAAACAATGTTTAGGAAAAATGCAATTTGGAATAATTGTAAAGAAGAATGTAGTTTATTCTTTTCATTTGAAAAATGAATGCTTAAACTTATGGAAATTAAAGTGTTCATGCAAAAACACTGAAAATGACACAAACAAAACTAATATTATTTCCATTTATTTGATCTTATGTACAAAGCATCTCTTGATTGAGATGAGGGGTTTTGAGACAATACATTAACTGTTGCACTCTCCACTAAGCTATGAGATTAAGCTCACTACGCTGTGATCTAACCTTAGCCATAAGCCATTTTGTTCATGGGGTTACCAAACTACACATTTCTCCTTGGTTCTGGGTCGATCTTGGATCTGAAAGAGTAGGTAATGGTTGCTCCATGATGGACCTACACAGGTCGGAAAGGAGGCTATGTTAGTAACCATGCTATCAATAACCCAAAACGTAATTAAGTGAATATGCGGTAGGAAACGATTATTGAAGATAACAATAGTAAAATTAAAATAAAATAAAACAGAATATAATATTAAAATTGTTGAGTTGGGCGCTATGGTGACACCCAACCGACAGGGAGACAGGGGTTCCCCCCCACGCCTCTCAGGCCACAGCCTGAGGAGGGGTGGGGAAACCCTCCCTCTCTACGCTGTTGAGGCTTGGCCCCCAAAACCCCATTCATTTGGGTATTGCAAATAACAACAAAATAAAAATAAAAAGAATATGAACTTAGATATAAAATAAAGTGAACCCCCAGCTTCGGGGCGGAACTATGCAACCAGGAGACTCAGCGTTCTCATCTAAGTCTCATACAGGGGTCTGAAAATTCACGAGAACGAGTTAGAAGATTCGCAGAAAAGGGGAAAACCAGAAACGCCACTGCAAGATGGTTGCTTAAATTTTAAAGCAGCAGAAAGGACTTAGAGGAAATATATATATATATATATGAATACTTACAGGCTCTCCCATGGCGGCGACGGCCTCTTCCATAGGTCAGAGATGAATGGACAAAAATAAAACATAAACATAAAAAGAGATTAGGGCAAGCAAAAACAAAAACTTGTTTCACGGACCAATTATTTCCGATTTCTTTATTTGTTGCTTAAATCAACGCTGTAGTGGGGCCCTAATCGGACTTTCCTTTGTTGCGTAAGTTCCTCTTGTGGTGCCTTAATTCATGTTGAACAAGGTGATTATTAATCCTTAGGGCATTACGTTTAGGGCTTCCTAAATTGGTGGGGAAAGAAACTTCAATAAAAAAATTTAAATAACAACCATTGATCCTAGTGCTTGATATATATACGCGAACCTTATTAGGTATTAAAATAAGAGTATATAATGTTAAGAGCTATAAATCATGCCCTTGCCACGAGAAAAGCATAAAAAAAATATATATGTATAATTTACACGGCAAAAAGTAGAAGGGAAATATATCCCATACTCTGAAGGGAGAGGCACATAAAATAAAATAAAAGCTAAGGTCAAATAGAATAGTATTAGGAATTCAAGAAAAAAAAGAAACTATTTCCTAGTAATTCAATCCCCTTTACTTTTTCTTAAGAGGAAAATTAATAACATGCAAATGAAGATAGTAAGATTTATTTAATTCCTTTAATTTAATTTAGTATATTTTTTTTATATAGTGAATAAAAAGGTAATTAAATATATCAATAAATAGAGTGAATCAAATGTAATAAATAAAGTGAGTAAAAGGTAAATTGAACAAATAAATAATTAATAGTAGAATAAGGTAATTAAGTATAAATATGTTAATTAATTATTTATTTATTTATTTATCTATTTTGTGAAGGACAAGAAATTAATTCAGTTAATATAAAGTAAGAATAAATAATTGGGTATACAAATTTGATAGTTAATGTATAATATTTTCTCCCCATTCTCACATTTACTTTCGGGTGAATAAGTAAATTATGTTTTTCTAGAAGAGATAATTATTTTATTGATCTATAGGTCTAATAATATTTATAATAACTCCAAGGAGAGTTTAGTATCTTGGTAGCTGTAATGACATTAACATCAATATCCCTCTTCAAGGGAGCTAATATTAACACCATTATTAATGTCGAAATTAGTATCGACATTTGATCAAATAATGCTAATGGCATTAACACTAATCCGTTGTCTCGTACTAGATACATACGCTATTTTGGCAAAAAAAAAAAATAGTAGTTATGTCCTAGTGTATTGTTAGGGCACTACACTTTCTTAAGAATAAGATCTAATATATTTATTTTCATTTTTAGCATTCCATGTAGTTTTTTTCTTCCTTCCATGCATTGATGTATCTTCACTCTCATGATAATATTTTAAATTTCTCCTTCTCTCTATTTTAAATATTTTATTATGTTGTTAGATTGGGTTTAGTTTATTAGAGTTTCCACTCTTCACTTGGAAGAGAAACATAATTATTGTATTGATTCAAGAAATAAAATAAGTGTTATTGGGATCACAAGCCATACACTCCAATATATAAAAAAAAATTAAAAAAATATTTATGCAAGTTGAAAAGACCTACCAACACTGCACAAAAAAAGAGAGTACATCTACAAAATTAATTTTAAATTACAAAGGTATAAAATATGAAGATCAAGGTCAGTTTATTCTTAGAATTGACACCATTATTTTGGTTCTTATAATTATGGGTTCCCAAATCTCTATATGGGCTATACCTAAGTATCAAGGGTGTCAAACCTAGGATAGATAGTCAATTTCTTATGATCAAGTAGTGACAACAATAGACCACTTGACAAGGATATATGATTCCTTATTTTTCTTTAGACTTTGGTAGGCCTAGGGGGTGTTCCTCAAGGTGTTTTATTTTAGATAGTTAAGGATAAACTAATGAGATAATGGACCTTGATGTAAACCATATCAAATATATACGACACTTCAATTTATACAATTACTAGTACTTATATTTTGGTTTTCCATAAATAATAATTTCACACCTTTATAGGTAGACATGCAAACCATGTAGAGAATAAAGATCTCTTCATCTTAACCTATTGAGATTTTTAACCTTCTATCTTACTTTATACAAGAATGCAGTGAGACTAACAATGCATATCTCAATATGAATGGTATTTGTGAAGCACATGAACACTTCATACTACTAAATAAATGAGATAATGTAATGTGAGAGATCAACTAATCCTAAATTTATTTTTTATATGTGGTGGGATGATGGTAGCTCAATAATATAGAAATTAAGTTCCTCTATCTTGAAAAGTAGCATAATTTGAACTCCAAAACTAAATCACATCATAAGAGTAACCCCATAGAATAAAACTTAATGAAGATGATAACAATTGTAACACCAAGAAAGTGCAGAAAGAAACATATCAAAAGCAAGCATGCAATCTAAATCTAAATGCAATCTAATGTTAAGCAACAAAGAACAAAGGAAAGTAAAAACGTAAATAAAACTTTGAACAATCTCACCAAATTTGTACGTATTTCCATGATTCATCTCAATTTCCCTTCTCCATTTTGCTGTTGTAGTATAATTGCCCTTAGATTTTTTGTAAGTTCGTGCAAGTATAGCCTATGATAGTGATTTAGCAAAACATCAAAGATTCAAAATAGGTGCTCGCAAAAGTCACAAGATTTCGAAAGAGATTATATGATTTCGAGAGAGAGATTGGAATGATGAAGACCAGATCAATTTATAGAAAATTGATTATTCGAATGACAGGCCAGGATTGAAAGATCAACGGACGGTTGAGATTGATTGATAAGTCATGCATTCTGATAATAGTTGGTAATGATATGAGTGATATAAATTAGAAATAGAATTAAATATTAAATAAATGATTTAATCTTCCAATGGTATTCAAAAACAGAAGAATTATCTTTGCATGACAAAGATGAAGATGGATTAAAGCAACTCTTGTTCGAATGTACGTACAAGGTTTAATTAATTAAATAGGAATATTTAATTAATCCGCATATACATGCAAATGAGTTAGAACTGGATGATTGAATGATTTGACGAAAGATTACTCGAGAACGCCACTCAGACATTAAATCAAGAGTTAACTGAGCGATTTGAATAGATCTTTGAGTTGAGTAAAAGTGAATACTTAGATAACTCACACAATTATCTAAATATAGAGGAATGCGTTAAAATAGAATTCATGAATTAAATAATTCATTTAATTCAAGATTTGATATTTGAAGAATAATTAAATAAATAAGATTTATTTAATTAAGTGATGAAGGGATTTAAATGAATAATTAAATAAATAAAGAATTTATTTAATTATAGTTGAAGTATAATAAAGAGTAAATTAAATAAGAATTTATTTAATTTGACAAGAAGGATAAGGTTAATTAGTAACATAATTAAATAAAAAGTGTTTATTTAATTAATTAGATAGAATAAAGAAAGTGTGAATTAATTAAATAATTAAGATTATTTAATTAATAGAAGAAATAACAGAAGATGAATTAATTAAATAATTAAGATTATTTAATCAATAGAAGAATTAATGTTAAGATGAATTAATTAAATAATTAAGATTATTTAATCAATAGAAGAATTAATGTTAATGTGAATTAATTAAATAATTAAGATTATTTAATTAATAGAAGAATTAATGTTAAGATGAATTAATTAAATAATTAAGATTATTAAATTATGACCATGAAGAATAGGAATTATGAAGAATATTGAAGTCATAGGCTTAGACCAAATTTCGGTGTCTACATTTTCCCCTCTTTGATACAATGTCATTTTGGCGTTGTGTCAAAGAAAATCAATAAGAAATATGCCCCAGTGTAAAACAGGTGAAGGTATGCCCCCTCGAGAAAATTGACAAATTTCCCAAAAAAAAGAAAAAAACTTTGGAAATGATCCCGATTAGTCCATTGGATAGCCAGAAATGTAGTGGAGTTGACATAATTGAGTTTGGAAATGTTAGGGACGGGTACGGGTTGATTGAGTTTGGAAGCTAACGTGGCCAATAGAAAGAAAACCCTAGGTATATATAGAAATTGGGGTAAAAACCAATTCACTTTCACCCTCCTAGCTTTGAAAATTGAGAATTTGCTTTGCACTCACAGCGACGATGTCCCCTGTTTCGAACACCCATCATCGAGCTTTTAGGATCCGGACCTTCCAGAGGCCAGCCGACGCAGACCCCCCAGTATGTGCCTCAAACTTGACTTTTGAAATTTTCCATTTGCGCATAATTTTATGCATTTAATTCAAAATTTATGTATGCGTCATTTTAATAAAACACCGCATCTGAATATGCGAAAGACACATCTGCATGCGAAAGAATGCATTTGCAAATTCACATTTACTGTTAGCATAGGCTTGTTGCGGTTCGACGCATTTGTGGGTTAATGAACCACATTTGATAATCTGCATGGCATGTGCATTTAGAATAGCCGCATTTGTTTATTATGCAACGCATTTGAATTTCCCTCAACGCATTCATATTTCTTTCAACACATATGTTATAGTGCAACGCATATGTGATATAGTTAGCCGCATGTGAAAAGAACGACGCATGTGTTTAATTAAATGACACATCTAAATTTTATGCACCGCATATGTGAAATAACGATGCATGTGAAAAATAATGACGCATTTGCAAAACAATGACGCATTTGAATAGCAGTTAGTTATAGGTAGTTTGCATAGAATAGATGTTTGAGGCTGACATGAGGTATGTATAATTCCATTGCAGGTCGTGTTGGATACAGTATATACATGAGAGTCGAGACCAACGACTTTTCAGTTCAGGGACAGCTTGCAGAGTGCAGAGTGACGTTTCCTATGGCACCTTGGTCTTCTTCACGTTACAGACATGCCCCAGATTCGGGTGAATCAGGGTTTATTGATAGCACTATGCAAGCGGTGGCACTCGGAGACATCCTCGTTTCACCTACTGACTGGAGAGGCCATTGTTACATTGGAGGATGTATACAGGATACTCAAACTTCCCATTAGAGGCACACGGGTGAGGTATGATACCCAGAGGGGTGTGGCCGAGATGTACAGATACTATCCGCATGCAGACATCAGACAGTTAGGGTTCGACCACTATGAGATTAGGTAGCGTGTGTTAGCTCAGAGGTATAGGCAGCTAGACTGTTTAGTATGTACCTTGATAGGTGGTATAGTGCTTCCTGACCATCGAGGTCATGGTTTTCCCGTGGGGTGGGGGGAGATGCTAGTAGGGATGCTAGAGAGACGTGAGGTGTATGCATGGGGTCCTTGTCTCCTTGGTATGTTGTACTTTCATTTGCATGATATTTCCTACCGAGAGGCACAGTCTATGAGTTGTGGTACCACACTCTTGATGGTATGGGCGTGGGAACACATCGCTATCTTCCGGCCACCAGTGACAGTTGACCTTCCACACAGAGCTCCTTATGCCTTCCACTATGCAGGGGCTAACACTCAGCACCACATAGGAGATACAGGTTATTTCAGGCATTCCATAGACATGATGGTTCAGTTTACATGGAGACCATACTTGGGCTGCATAGATTGGTCAGACGAGGATGAGCATTTTCTATTTTTCCGACAGGTATAGTTCTTGATTGGGCGGATAGTGTCACATGTCCACATTATAGAGCATCATTTGCCAGATCGTGTCCTACGGCAGTTTGGAGAGGTACAGGATGTGTCGATAGGTCGGGCCGAGTTCGCGAGGTCATCACGAGAGATCCCCCTATGGGGTCCAGAGATTCCAGTGGCCACAACTGAGGCAAACATTGATGCACTATAGGCAGTTCCATGGGGATGGAAGGATGGTCCAGTAGACCCAGGGACCACAAAGGAGTATGATCAGTGGTGGGCAGTACACAGACCGATTTTGTTGACAGATCCAGAGCAGCCAGTGTCGGTAGAGCGGCGAGGGATAGGTCCACAAGGCAGGCGTGGCAGAGGTAGAGGTCGGGGAGATGGAGGAGGCCGTGGTGATGGTGGAGATGATGGCAGAGGTGGAAGACGAGGGGGCAGGAGAGGGAGACGTGGATGGAGGGGACGAGGACCACCATTATCACCGATCTGTGAGGAGGGACAAGGGAATGAGGATGTGGCCATGCCAGACATTGGGAGAGGAGGGGAGGAGGTGGATGTTGCGATAGGCAGAGAGGAGGAGCATCCCTAAGAGGGGATCATTCCAGATGTTCCTGTAGAGGAGGAGGCAAAAAAAGAGGAGGCAGAGATTGATGCCTTGGGCTTGCTGGGTTCCTACCAGGAGGATGAGGAGGAGGATGATGATCATGAGAGAGAGATTCGTGATCATATTTTAGAGGAGTTGGATGAGGAGGATGGGGTAGTGAGGGCCAGGCAGGATGACACAGGGGCAGTGGATCCTGACACAGATACATTGTGTGCTCAGGTTGCATCCTTGGAGGAGCAGATGAGAGTCCTGATGTCTGAGAGGGATGCGTATCAGATGGAGAGGGACAGAGCGGTGATGGATAGGGATCAGGCCATAGCTCGGAGATAGGAGACTGAGCAGAGATTCACAGAGCTTAGAGCCTTATGTACTAGACCATCAGTTGCCTTTTCTAGAGAGTTAGTTAGAGCTGGGGAGAGAGAGACTTATTATCGTGATTTATATGAGGTAGAGATTCCTCCAGAGAGACAGGCTCCCAGCTTCTCACAGGCACGTAGTAGCAGATCACAGACCAGGACCCACACCAGGACAGTTAGCACAGAGGGTGTGGAGCAGCCACACAGAGCAGGTCCATATGACAAGCCTCCCTTAGCTCACAGGTCATCGGATTCCTGACATCACTCATCCACACACTCCAGCCATGATAGTAGTGGCAGTTCAGGATAGGGGCACTTCTTGATAAGTATCAAGACATTGTATTATGATTCTATAGCCTGCGGGCTTCCATGTATTATTGACACAT
The DNA here is from genome assembly GCA_007258455.2 of Sequoia sempervirens. NCBI lineage: Eukaryota > Viridiplantae > Streptophyta > Pinopsida > Cupressales > Cupressaceae > Sequoia > Sequoia sempervirens. The sequence continues at coordinate 305,731,130 of VDFB02000017.1, read as the reverse complement.
TACGACATTGTGATGTGACACTGTTGAGCGAGATATATATATATATATATATATGATTTTGGCGGTGATTCTCATGATATGCCTTTCTATGTAGTGATTATGCAGTCTTTATTTATACATGTGATGTTTATATTATATGCCTATGTGATGGATAATCATATTGATTTTATGATGTTTATGCAGCTAATAATATAATGTTGATGCTATATGATGTATGCAATTTATAATTATGAGATGCTATATGATGTCATATGTATAATGCATGCTACATGTGATGCTATACAAATGTAATGTGATGCATGTATTTACATTTGTTTTGTACATGGAATGCTTATGATATGTATTGTATGATGATGAATTTCCATTATGTCATGATTTCCTAAATATGATAAATGCCTAGATGTATGCATTTTTCTAACATGTATGTGTATGTAGGATGACTTGTATTGTTGTGTGTCACAGGACTCCGTCATAATGCAAGAAAGAAGAACTGTTAGTGCGGAAAGAAAGATTGAGAAATAATGAAAGAGATGCGATAGATGTTAGTATTAGGAATCTTCGATGTTTCGTTGTATCACAAAAGGTATTGCACTTTATCATCATTGGGCAGGACTAATACAAATGGAGAAAAACACCATGATATGGCATAGATCAAGGTGTGCAAGGTCATCCACTTGCTAATAACAGACAGTAGCAGAAAAGGAGTGTTGTTAATTCATACTAAGGGCACAAGTTGCCCCAGTCTTTTTTTCAAGACAAACCACATACAACAAACAAAAGAAAAGATAGGTCATGAGACGTCATCGCTCCTCTAAATCCTTCATGGGACATCCTTGAGGAAACTAGTAACATGACTCAAAATCAAATTTAAAAGACAGGTGACAGACAGTAGTCAAAGAAAATAGAATTATGATACATCGTTGCTTCTCTAAATCCTTCATGGGACATCCTTGAGAAAGCTAGTAACATAATTCCCATCATAAAGTCGAGTGAAAAGATAAGATAAATAAGTCAAAAATTCAAAAATTCAGTAAAAGATTTACCAAAACTTGATCTGTTTGCTTGATTTGTTTTGATTGATAAAAGGATTGATTGATAAAGCCTAATTTCAGGAGATACACATACCGGATAAGATTTTGAGTCTGGTTTCGATGTTATGACTATCTATATAAGGCATGACAAAGCCTGGTTTCAAAAAGACATGTATCGTATAAGACGTTGAGTCAGATGTCGTTGATGTGATAACCTGTGTAAGGCTATGTTTGATTGTTTGAAAATGTCAATATGCAGGAAGGACTCATCTTGTATAAGACATAGATTGTTTTGTTGATAGCTGTATTCAGGAAGGACACATCCTGTAGCATACATTAGTTGATTTGTTTTGACTGTTTTGTTTGACAAGTTATTTGATTTGACTTAGAGACATTGCTGACTTGTTCACCAGATTGATGCATGACTTGATATGACGTGTTGACAAATGACTGTGTGTGACGACAAACCCTAAAGGACTGACCTAGTGCGCCTCGGGGGCTCATCGATTGATGGCCTTTCCTACGTTATACATGCAAAGACCTCGTAGTTCGACTTGACTTTAACTGACAAGACTGACTACTAATAGAAGATGTGTGTGAAAGTGAATGTGATGAACCCTAATGGACTGACCTAGTGCAGCCTCAGGGGCTCATCGATTGATGGCCTTGCCTACGTTATACACGCAGAGACCTCGTAGTTCGACATGACCAATGACCTTGTCATATAGACATATGGATTGAATCATGATTTTATATCGACTAACCTAAATAGACTAACCTAATGCCTTGCACATCGGCAGATGGCCTTGCCTACGTAGTCGAAAAATGACAAAGACTAACAAGTGCGACTGACTTTGACTCTGTTTTTGGATTTTTGACATGTTTTGATTTTTTGTCTTTTTGAAGTTTTCTAATGTTTTTTGTGTTTTCTCAGGACATTTTGTGATTTTTTGGATTTTTCTATGGTTTTACATCTTCAACACAGCCAATGGAAAAATCAATATGACACACGTCAAGTGTTTGCCCCCAGTCGAGTATAAGACCAATTGATTATGAATAAGATAAAATGGGGGATATGAAATGCACTCAATGTCAATCATTCCAAGTTATGGGAAAGACTACCACTTATTATGAATGGTATATACAAGCGATGGACGGGAAAGATAAGTGATATGTATAGGGATAAGGGATATGTACAAGGATAAGGACTATGCACAGGGTAGTGGACTATGTACAGGGAAGTGGACTATGTACAAGGATAAGGACTATGTACAGGGATATGTAGATTAGAATAATAGTAGACAAAGGAGCAGAGTGAAGTACACATGGTGCCTGTTTGCCAGGTTTTCACCATGGTACCCATCCAAAGCGCCATCGAAGTGGTTTTCACTATTGGATGAATTATTTGTCTTTACTATTTTCTAGATTATCTAAATTTTTTGGTGTTACCAAGACGCCTATTTTCCAGGTTTTCACCTTGGTAATGATTTTTTTATTTTATGATTTATTTTTTTGTATTTTCTGCTAATTAAGACAAAAGCTCCCAAAAGCTATGCGTAGAACTTCTTCAAATGCAGACTATTGATTGGCAAGGACAATGGTTCCCCTTCAGGAGTAGAGAGTTGGTATGCTCCTAATCCAAAAGCTTCTATAACAATATAAGGTCCTAACTAGTTTGGTTCAAACTTTCCTGGTTTGTCTCTTTCTGCTTGATTCTTCGGGTTCTCCATTAAAACCAGGTCACCAATGTCAAATTTTTTGTTCAAGACCTTCCTGTTATAGCTACGACGAAGGTGATTCTGATATGCTTGGAGATGGTCTAGTGCCTTTTGTCTTCGCTCATCTAGGAATTCTAACTCATGGAGTCTCGATACTCGGTACTCTTCATCATCAATGTGGCCTTTCAAGGATACCCTTAGGGAGGGAATCTCGACCTCAATAGGAAGAATAGCTTCATAATCAAGTCTCCATGAACTTGGCATTGGCGGTATTTCGTTACAAAGACATATGAGTCTTTTTCCATAGTAGGCCAATAATAACCCAGTCTCATAATCTTTTTGGCTAAAGTAGGACCGCTAGAATGGGAACCACATATACCCTCATGCACCCCACGCAAGGTTGCTTTTGCTTCAGTAGAATCAAGACATCTCAGTAGGGTATTATCTAAGGCGCGTCTATATAGGGTGTCTCCAATGATGGTGTATTTGGCTAACTTGCGAAGGAATGTCCTACGTTGGTTGTTTGATAGGCCAGTGGGTATGACTTCGGCATGAAGGTAGTCATAGATTTCTTTCTACCATGGGGAATCAGGACCAACAATGTCACACACCATTTCAGAATTTGGGATATCATAGGCTGGGACCAAAAGCTATTCTACCAAGAACTCAAACTTAGGCACGTTGCTAGGAATGTCGAGAAGTGATGCAATTGTAGCCATAGCGTCTGTTGCCCTGTTTAAAACATGAGGTATCTGATGAAATTTGACTTTCTCTAAGTACTCTTTAAAGCTATCAGCCATGCGTTTGTAGGGGGCAAGCTTCTCATCCTTAGTCTCATAATCATCATTTACCTATCTGATTACCAGTTGGGAATCGCCATATACCTGTAGGTTCTTAATTTTCCACTTGACTGCCATGCGTAACCCTGTCACTAGAGCTTCATACTCTGCTATGTTGTTAGTGCATGGAAATGCAATCCTGAATGACTTAGGGATGGAATCACCCTGTGGTGTGATAAACAGTATACCAGCCCCTGAGCCATGATTTGTATGTGAGCCATCGAAGTACAGTTTCCATGTTATGTTTGTGTCAATTGTGAATATGAACTCACCAGGAAAGTCTACAACTAATGGGTGATCTGCTTGTATGGGTGCGTCAGCTAACTGATCAGCAATGACTTGTCCTTTAATAGCCTTTCTTTCTACATAATGGATATCATACTCACTAAGTATCATAACCCATTTGGCCAGCCGCCTTGTTAATGTTGCCTTGCTGAGAAGATATTTTAGAGGGTCTATTTTAGCAATCAACATTGTTTGATGGTTTAGCATATAGTGCCTCAATTTTTGGGTAGCAAATACTACTACAAGACAAGCATGTTCAATGGTACTATAGTTGATATCATAGCCTACCAAAGTCTGACTGATATAATAGACTTCCCTTTCATGACCTTCATCGTCATTCTGTGCAAGCAATGCTCCGAGTGATGAATGGGTTGATGTGATATAAAGAATCAATGGTCTTCCTTCAACAGGTGGCATTAAGACTGGTGGTGTGAGTAAATATTCTTTAATCAATTGAAAAGCCTCTCCACACCTAGTTGTCCATGCAAAGGGTACTCTTTTCTTAAGTATATGTTGAAAAGGATGTGTCTTATCTGCTAACTACACTATAAATCTTCTAATGGATTGCAGTCTTCCTTGTAGTGTCCTTATTTGACTGATATTAGTGGGTGGAGGCATTTCTATGATTGCTTTCACCTTAGCCGGATCCACTTCAATGCCTCGTCTGGAAATGATATAGCCTAGCAACTTTCCTGACTTGACTCCAAACACACATTTCTTTGGATTGAGTCTTACTTTATACTTCTCCAGCCTTTGAAATATCTTGTCTAAAACCTATAAATGTTCTGCCCTTGTCTTGGATTTTACAATAAGATCATCAACATAATCTTCCATAAGAGTGTGTACTAGATCATAAAAGATGGTGGTCATGGCACGTTGATAGGTTGCTCCAGCATTCTTGAGTCCAAAGGGCATAACATTCCAACAATACATTCCCCAAGGACAAGTGAAAGTTGTCTTAGGTTGGTCTTCAGTTGTGATTCTGATATGGTTATATCCTGAAAATCCATCCATAAGGGACAACATCTCATATCCTACTGTCATGTCAACTATCATGCCTATGTTAGGAAAAGGGAAGTCATCCTTAGGACAAGCCTTGTTGATATCTCTAAAATCAGTGTGGATGTGGATGCCCCCAGTTGGTTTAGTGACTGGTACAAGATTGGAAATCCAATTTGCATAGTCGATAGATCTAATGAAACCAACGTCTAAGAGTTTCTTGAGTTCTGCCTTGACTAATAAAGCAATCTGTGGGTACATTTTTCTCAATTTCTATTTCACTGGTTTGGCACCTGGTTGTAAGGGAAAATGATGGCAAACAAGTTCAGGATCCAACCCCAGCATGTCTGCATATGACCAGGCAAAATTAATCTGTCTCTGTGCAAAGAAGTTGTGGAACTATGGCTACTCTTTTGTTGTCAATGATGTTGCAAAATAAACCAGTCGAGGATTCTCTTTTGTGGCTATGTTGACTTCTACCGATTCTTCCACGAGCATGGGTGAATTTTCCTGTGCAACAGGGGAAATGTTCAAACCTCCATCCTTAGGTGCCTCAAAGAGGTTTTCACCTTCAGATGCATCCTTTCTTTTTACTTTTTCATTGTCTAAAGGTGCCTTTCAATTTTCACCTAGAGATTTGTCCTTTTTATCTTGTTTATTCTTTTTCTCATTTTTGCGAGTGGAGGGTTGAACAAATTCCCCAAAGTATGCTTTGTTGTCCAAGTCAATGGTAAAACTAGCCTTATGATCACAGTTAGGTATGCCTTCTCGTAATCCCAGGAACTCAGCAATTGCTTCGTCGTTCTCAAAAATGTCTAAGACAGGTGTGTCTTGTTGGTCCCAATCAATGAGTTGGGGATAAACTAAGGGCATGTCATCGTCGAAGTTATCAAAGTTTAATGGGGTCAAGGTAAAGATTGAGTTATTCATGTGGTCACAAAATTATTGTACTAGGTCCTTTTTGCTCTTAGGTTTGGATCTAGGTGGATTGATAGGTGGGCCTAATGCCAAGGTTTGACTATTTGAAATAGATGGCTCGGGTTGCTAAGAGGTAGGATAAAGTGATTCCCAATAGTAGTGTTTAAACCATTCCTCTTTTGTCATTTTCTTCGATGGACAAAAATTCAATGGATTTGGTGAGGAACTTAACATCAAGTCAAGTTCTCCAAATAACTTGTCAAGGTCCATGGAAGAAGTAGAGGATAGGGAATCCCACTCATAATCATTAGAGTCAGGGGAGTCACAATGATATTGGTCCAATGGTTCATGAGATGTCTTAATATCTTTCGAAGCACTTACTTCCTCAATTAAGGGTGATGTGGTACTAGGAACGCCAATCTGAATCGATTGAAACCCTAGCCCCACGCCTTTTGGCCACTGAGAAAAAAATATTGGTTCAATCCTCTCGTCTTGGTTTAAGCCTAAACCACTTTGTCCATCATATCCCTTGCTCTGCATGATTGTGAAACCCTTTCCATATAGATTTGTAGGAATGTGAGCGAGTGAGAGAGGTTCTTCATCATCTTCTCGATACAACCAGGAAGTGATATCTTCTATATTTACAGCCTCTTTGCTTAATTCTCCCCATTTAATGAAAGTTGTCGTGGGAGGAACATGTATAGTGACCATAGACTGTCCCCTACCTGTTGTAGGTAAACCATATGACTTAGGAGGAATCAAATGGCTAACACAATAAGATGTCGTCATGTAATACTCTCCACAACCCTTGTCTTGGATCTCAACCCTAGGAGTGGTAGGAATTGAGGGTGAAATAGATGTTCGAGTGAGTGTGGATGGATCAACATAGAAAGATGGATTGGACGATGAAGCCTCTTGGTTCACTGGCACTTGACGTTGGGGGATCTCTTTTAGATTGGTGCAATATTGAAATGGATCAGGATCACCATCTATAGTTATTTTTGTGCCATTGTAAGAGAATTTAAGACACTGATGATATGTGGAAGGGACTACCTTCATGGCATGAATCCATGGTCTACCGAGTAGAAGGTTATAAGGGAGGGTGAAATCCAAGACCTGGAACTTTGTCTCCATTACTGCAGGACCAATTCTGATAGGAAGTGTTACCACCCCCTTTGATTTTCGTTCCTCATCATCATAAGCTTTAATGACAATACTTTTGGTTGTGTCTATGCATGCTTCTGAGATACCTAATGCCTTAATTAGTTTTAAAGTGCATAGATTTAACCCTGTCCTTCGTCTACCAAAACTCGTCTAACTTTGGTATCATCAACAAGGACTTCTAGATGTAAAGGATCCTTATGGTTCATCTTTTCAGTTGCATAGTCTTGTTCAGAAAATGTGGCATGATGATTATTGGTCAAGTAGCCCACCATTTCCTAGAAATGATTGACATCAAGAACATTAGGGACCGTGGTGTTCTGTAAAGCCTTATCGAGAATAGATCGATGCTCAGGGGAAATACGCAATAGTTCCAAGATTGAGATTTGGGCTGGGGTCTTCCCCAACTGGTCAAGTAGGTTATATTGTAACTTGGAAGGCTGTGGTGTTTGTTGCGATGGAGGGCCTTGGATAGTGATCTTAGTACGACAAGTATTGACCGCGCACTCAGGATTTGCATTGATAGTAATGGTATTGATGTTCTCATCAGCAGTGCGAAGGTGATGAATGATTTTGCCACTATTATAATCATGCTTGATACTCGCATAGTTGGCTGACATATTGGTCTTAGTACTTGAACTAGGAACAATTCCTTTTCCATGGTCATGTAGTGGATCAGAAAAGACTTGATGATCAGTGTTTGATGACTTTGGTTTTTGTCCACCAACTTCTATAATTCTCCTTTCAACAAGATCTTGTATGATATTCTTCAGTTGTCGACAGTTTTGTAGGTTATGTCCCTTAGTTCCATGATAATCACAAAATGCATTATCATCCCACCAAGCTAGTTTAAATTGACCTGGATTGTATTGTCTTGGTTCCTGCAGCTGTATAAGATTATGTTGTAACAGTTGTTTGAATACAGACTCAATGGGTTCCCCTAAGGGAGTGAACTCATGTTTTTGAAATCTCCTTTGTTGTTGTGGACGTTGAGTATTTTGAACCATGTTAGGAGGTTGATTGACAGCATTGAGCGTGTTGGAAAAAGTATGAGGTCCTTGTAATGTGATGAGTGGTCCTGCTTGTAGTTTTTTAGCATCAACCACCCCATCATTGGTGACATTTTTGTTGCGAGACCAAAATCTGTTTCTGTCAGTGGGGGTGTTTTGTATGATCGGATTTCTATTGGATGTTGATGTCTTAAGTTCACCTTTTTCAATGATATCCTTCTCTATTATAACGCTTTTTCCACTAGTTCCGAAAAATATGTACAACAATGTACCCTTAAGTTACTCCTAAGTTTGGCATGAAGGTTTGCTTGGAACATTGTAACTTTTTGTTTTTCAGGTATCTCAACAGGACACTGGCTAGCTATAGTCCTCCATATCTAGAAGAAAGCGATGAATGTTTCACCTTTGTCTTGTGTTGTGTGACACAAGGTTGCTATATTTATCTCGTGGTCTATGTTGAAGGAGAATTGCTCCACAAATTTCTCAACCAGTTTACCCCAAGATCTTATGCTAGAGTCTAGACTAGAAAACCACTCTAGTGCAATCCCTACAAGACTTCGTGGAAATAGTCTTATAAGATATGTGGGGTCATAAGCGACATCTATGCATATGGTAGAAAATTCCCTTATATGTTCTATTGGATTTCGTTTGCCATTGTACTTAGGGAGATTCGGTATGACATATCTGTGAGGGAAAGGGGTCATATACAATGATCTATCAAAGGGAAATGGGCATATGTCCTTTGTTGAAAATGGTTTCTTAGTTGACACTGAAATGTTATCCATTTGTGTTTGTAGTGCCTGCATTTGTGTTTGTAAGACGTCAACTTGAGTCAAAGATGTGCTAGGGGGATTATGCAGATCTGTGTATGTATTCTAAAATCCAAAGTCTCGTGATGGGTTTCGATTAAACGTTGGTACTTGAGGTGGGTTTGGATTCAGAATGTTGGTAAATGTGTTCTGGTCTAGAATCTGTATAAATTGGTGTTGACCTGGGATCTATGTAAACGGATTCTGAGTACCACTCTGGGAGAAGGGATTCTGGTTCGGAATCTGTGTAAATTGTTGGTGACTTGGAATTTGTGTAAATGGATTATGACCACCGATCTGAGAGAACGGATTCTGATTACCAGTTTGGGAGAATGGATTTTGATTGCCATATTGGAAGGAGGGAATGCCTCCCATTTGTGTAATCTGTGGTATAGTACTAGTGACTTGAGCACTAGGTATGGCCATTGACTGTGGTATGGTACTCATGATACTAGCATCAGGTATGGTCATTGACTGTGAACTTGTGACACTGACATAAGGTGTAGAGGCTGATGTTTTAGGTCTTTTACTCCCAACAAGAGGACCGAAGGGAGTGGATGATGAAGCCCCTATAGTGAAATTAAATCCCGATGTCATGCCAGATGTACCAAATGGAGACGTATGGACTGTCGTACTCTATGTAGGTGTGCCAGATGGCATAGTTACGCTGACCTGAGGTATAGTAGTACTAGCAGTCGTGGTATTTGTCCCTTGTGTAGGTTGAGTTTGTAAGGTGATGATATCAAATCCTGTAGGTAAGGTAGCGCCTTCATCTAGAAATTTGGCTAAGTATCGTTGTCGATCATTTGCTAGGTACTCATCTATGAAAGAGGCAAACTCAGGGTCCTATGCGTCAGCCTCTATGTCTTCTACTGCAATATGTCCTTGAGTGTTTCTAGTGGTGAATTTGTCTAATAGAGTCTTATGAGGTCTTGAAGAAAATGGGTTGATGAATTCGTTTGGGTTTGACATATTTTCTCTCTCTCTCTTCTCTTAGACCTAGTTTCGACCATGTAAGATTAGGTCAATATGTAAGGAATGCAAAACTACGTCTATGGACAGTATGACTCTAGTCTATGTTTTTGGGATTTTCTAGATGCAAAATAAGGAATGTCCTAGGATGACACTAGTCTAAAATCCAAAGATGCAAAGTCTAAGCAAGACCCTAAAGTGATCAATTCTATAAACCCAAGATGGAGGGACCAACTACCTAAAGTCTAACCAAGGTGTCAATTTCGTTAAGTCAAGGAACCAATGTAGGACAAGGATCAAAGATAAGTCAAGTTTCCTAACTAGACTGATGAGCTAGGAGGACTCTCTGTAGGACAAAGGATAAAATGATAAGACTAGGTTCAATGAAATATTTCGTTGACACTATGATTTTTCTAAAGTGTAGATGATGGACCTATTCTAAATTTTGTAAAAATGACCCTCCTAGAAGTTTACCCCCAAGGTAAAATGTACTCTAAGATGAAACTAAAACCTAGACATAAGACAACTATAGTTATGACTAAATGATACCTAAAGGGTGCAAAATTGAGCAAATATTTTCAAGTTTTCATTCAAGGACTGCCTGTGGAAAGACAACTAAAACAGATATAACCGTGTTGACTGGACAGTGACCGTGAATTCTGACTTTCTGATAATCAGGAAAATGCGTCATAGGATTTCACATATGTAGTTAAGTTTATCAATTGCGGTTAAATTTGACAGTTGCAGTTTTCTGATGATCAATTGCGTGTCCCTGATAAAGTCTAATGTCTGACTCTGATAGATGCGCTTAACCTTCTGACAGATGCGACTCGTAATGACAGTTGCGACTCAGAATATAACATATGTGGTTTTTCGCAAAACAATTGTGAATTGATCTAGCAAATGCGACTCTATGCTAAAAAAATGCAACCCTAAATAACAGATGCGACTTGAAGTGAAACAAATGCGACTCTAAAAATCAATTATGACTTTCTGGTGAACAGTTGCGACTCTTTGTGAATTTTCAGTGATCTGAGATTTAAAACTGACTCTATTTTTCGTGATCAAATTCTGGAAAACAAGAACAATCATAAGACAAAGTGTTTTTCAGTTTGATTTTGGACTCAAAGAACGTTTAAGTTGACAACAAACAAGCACATCCTAATAGGCCAAAAGGCCTAGGGTTTGTATACTTGGTATAGCCCACCGAAATACCCCAGATCGGTGATAAACACCTTTCCTTCTCGAGAGTAGATAGCTTAGAAATTTGGTGGCATTGGCTCCCCTCCACGACTCATTAACGTCTTTCGATCACACCAATTCTGAATTCTTTGGGCAATGACCTCCCAAGAACTGTTATCTCTACTCAAGGGGATCAGTAGTGAGTGTCTTCGGGCATGATACTGTACCCTGCACTATACCAAGCAATGGCCAAAAATGGTTGGTCTCTAAAACAAAAGGTGTTTAATACGGGCATTCCGTTTGTGGGGCATGATCCATGTGGCGAGAGTCCCCTTTCGGATCCATCTCGTCAGAACCACACTCGTGATTCTTGGGTTTTCCCCAAGAATCCACTTTTATATACTAGCTAGAAGTCCCTCAGGTTCAGGGTGCTACCGGTCTGAGTCATCTTGCGGTGAGTTCTTTTTCCCACCAGAATAGGCCCAAGTTCTAGAGTTGGTAACCATTTCTCTTACACCCAGGATCGCATAGATGCGCAAGGGGAGAGGATACTTCGATATACCAAATCGTGAGGGTAATTACACAGTTGTACTTTCACACCAAACACAGTAGACACTTGTTAATTTTAATCCAAATGAAAGATTTGCTACACTACCAAACAATCTATTTCAAAAGTTTAACTAGGGTCTTCAACATGCGTTTTGCAGAAAGATTCATTAGTAGTTTTCAATATTATCTTTGTCAATCGTCCTACAAAAACTCGTTAACTCCTCAAGACACACGCTAAAAATCTGATATAAGTAACACACAAATCAATTGAAAATTTTAGATTTTTGAAAATAGAAACAAAGGGTTACCAGTCAATTGCGTCGCTTTTTTTACCAGTCAAATGGTTTGATTTTCTCTGCAATTGCATTCTCGGTATTTACCAGTCAGTTGCGGTTCAGGATGTTGCAGATGTGTCGTGGTTTTTGTTTTGCGTCGTTTCTAGTGTCAGATGTGGTTCAAAAAGTCAATTGCATCGCTTCGTCAAACTAATGCGTCTTCAAATGTCAATTGTGGCGTTTCATCAAGCAAATGTGTCGTTCTGTACGAAAAACCTACAAAAACCAAAATAAAAGTCTACGGATACGCAAAGATGGTGTCTTCACGTCGGGTTCACCAAATGTAATGCCAAGAAAGTGCAGAAAGAAACAGATCAAAAGAAAGCATGCAATCTAAATCTAAATGCAATCTAATGTTAAGCAACAAAGAACAAAGGAAAGTTAAAACATAAATAAAACTTTGAACAATCTCACCAAATTTGTACGTATTTCCATGATTCATCTCGATTGCCCTTCTCCATTTTGCTGTTGTAGTATAATTGCCCTCAAATTTTTCATAAGTTTGTGCAAGTATAGCCTATGATAGTGATTTAGCAAAACATTGAAGATTCAAGATAGGTGCTCGCAAAAGTCATAAGATTTTGAAAGATATTATATGATTTCAAGAGAGAGATTGGAATGATGAAGACCAGATCAATTTATAGAAAATTGATTATTCGAACGACAGGCCAGGATTGAAAGATCAATGAATGGTTGAGATTGACTGATTAGTCATGCATTCTGATAATAGTTAGTAATGACATGAGTGATATAAATTAGAAATAGAATTAAAGATTAAATAAATGATTTAATCTTCCAATTTGGTATTCGAAAATAGAAGAATTATCTTTGCATGACAAAGATGAAGATGGATTAAAGCAACTCTTGTTTGAATGCACGCACAAGGTTTAATTAATTAAATAAGAATATTTAATTAATCCGCATATACATGCAAATGAGTTAGAACTGGATGATTGAATGATTTGACGAAGAGATTACTCGAGAACGTCACTCAGACATTAAATCAAGAGTTAACTGAGCGATTTGAATAGATCTTTGAGTTGAGTAAAAGTGAATACTTAGATAACTCACACAATTATCTAAATATAGAGGAATGCATTAAAATAGAATTCATGAATTAAATAATTCATTTAATTCAAGATTTGATATTTGAATAATGAATTTAATTAAATGAAATGAATTTATTTAATTATAGTTGAAGTATAATAAAGAGTAAATTAAATAAGAATTCTCGAGAATAGAATAAAGAAAGTGTGAATTAATTAAATAATTAAGATTATTTAATCAATAGAAGAATTAATGTTAAGATGAATTAATTAAATAATTAAGATTATTTAATCAATAGAAGAATTAATGTTAAGGTGAATTAATTAAATAATTAAGATTATTTAATTAATAGAAGAATTAATGTTAAGATGAATTAATTAAATAATTAAGATTATTTAATTATGACCATGAAGAATAGGAATTATGAAGAATATTGAAGTCGCGGGCTTAGACCAAATTTCGGTGTCTACAACAAGGACTATTCTTTATAACTTCACATATAAGCTAGGTTATATGCATAAAGATTGTAGCTAGATGTAATTACAACATAAAAAACTACTAATCAACATAAAAACTCAAAAATTCTCATGCTTCTCTAACAGGATGCCTTAAAAGTTACTTTGCAAATATTTATAGTCTTTTAGTTGACAAGCTAGTCAAGAATAACAACCATATTAGCAAATGTGACTAAGAGAATCAATAAGACCACCAAAATATTAAAAATATCCATTGAAACATTCAGATAGTTATAAAATTCATATTGAATTATTTCCTTAGAGGCACACAATAGAAATAAAGCACTAGATAACTGAAAACCAAACATATAATTTTGATACCATCTTCTAAACATTTTATAGTCCTCTAGCTAACAAACTAGTTAAGGACAACAATCATATTAACAAATGTGACTAGGAGAATCAATAAGACCATCAAAATATTATAAATTAAATATATATGGAGAAATTTATATAATTATAAATTCACATTGAATTCATTTCTTAATGATATAAAACACCAATGAAGCACTAAAGAATTGAACATTAGATATATACACTCAATACTAACTTCTAAATTGTAAAATATCAAGATAAATATGTAGGATCACATGAAATCTAAATAACAAGGGAAAAAAGACATGCCCTCATAACTGTCAGTGAAAAGTACACCCAACAACATGTAGAACTTTGAAACTATGTGTAAAATTGTTAGGGGCACAACTACTAATGATACTTGACATTTAATAAATTACTAGGTTGAAGAATAACATGGAGGAAAACCCTACTATAACCTTGCATAAGTCTTAAAGACAAATAGCCACCTCATAATTCACTATTGTAAATTTACATAATGGCCTTAAGGAGTTGAGCATCAAAGTTGGGTAGAAAACTAACCACCCATAAGGATAAATGTAAAGATAAAACTTTACAATGTTAATTGGGAATCATGCAATAGAGTTGGGTAGGTAGGTGAATAGTGTATGATGGGTAAAGAAGTCACTTGAAATTTTTTTGTGTTAAGAAACAAGGTGCAAATATTACAGTAAAATCATCTATATATGTATGATTTTTTTTATTATTTAGATTAGGATTATCATAAAATTGTTGTGATTGCATAAATTAAATAATGAGAAAATAACTAATAAACCATGTCAACACAATATCTACATGAAGAAAATATTTCAAAAAAAAAAATCATATGAGAAAGAGGACATGTATGTATTGATCTTCAAGAATGAGATGCATCCAACAAATTAACACTCCACTTTGATAGCATTCTAACAACACTAGTGCACTTATAAAAAAATCTCAATTATAATCACTATCCCATACATTCAATATATATGCATGGAGAGAGGACATAACCATAAATTGTTTACCAAAATAATGGATAAAAAATCCATGGTATAGTGTGGAAATTCCACACCCACCTTGGAGAGCATCTTCTAAGCAAGGATTTTTTAGTGGTGAATATTTGCCAATTGGTGAATAGTTCATATCGGCCACTTCAAAATTGGCATATACATTGCAACAACTGGGTGCCCAAATCACTTGGATTTTATGAATTATCATTCCAATGCATTTCAATTTTCCATCAATTTATTTTATGAGGCATATGTAATTAATAATTTCACCATAACAAACTACACATTTCCAATGGTCTAATTAATAGTTTTGCTTGGAATCTTGAAAGCATGTATTAAATCACCCACATATTGGCCAATACTATTAAAATGATATTGTGTATTAGGACACATTTTTCCAACATCATTAAATGTTCACTACGTGTGAGGACCCATTTTGCCAATAAAATTTAAAAATAATTATGTATAAGGATCCATTTCGCTAATAACATTAAAAAATAATTACATTTGAGGACACATTTTACCAATTACATTAAAAAATAATTGCTTATGAGGACCCATTTCTCCAATACTATGATAACTCCATGATAACCATAGGCCCATAATCACCTTAAAAATCATAGTGTATGTGTTATGCTGAGGTTTGATTCACCCAACATTTAAATGTATTGTTGTATAATTACACGAGATTTACCAAATTTTTAATATACCATTTAAAAATCCCACAGAATTCACCAAATATGGATTGATATAAATAAAATCAAAACTTTTATTTATTTTTACATATTTTGTTCAGTTCTAAACTTGTGAGCTCTCAATTCAGAACCTTGATCATAGCGAAGTTACAAACTTGCAACTATAGGCATTGTTGCATTAACGAATAGCGAGTCAGTGAAAACCTAAAGGTAAGTGATCATTTTTTCATAGTGTTATAAAATTATTTATCACTTTGACATTATTGCTTCAATATTAAAGATGATATTGAGTAGGGAATGGAATCCATATTCTATGATTCCTTCTTAAACAAGACATTTTTTGGCAACTTTTATTTCATGAGAGATTAATATGTCGAGCAACAACAAGAGTAAGACTCTTGAGGATGGTGAAGGGATGCCATCAAAATGACCAAATCACAGAGTTACCATAAAGTCATACTTTTGCAATGTTTCTAATCCATCAAATCAAGATGGAACTACATCATCAATTCTTGCACCAAATATTAATGAAGAAGGTATTGGAAATACCTCACAGGAAGATCAAAATGAGTTAATTGAGTCAGATGATGATGACAATGCCATAAAATATGTTCCAAGGGATACCAAGGTAGCCAAACTGAGCTAATTGACTTAAATGACAATTCTAGCATCATAGATGATGTTGCAAGGAAGATGAAAATAAAAGCCAAATCAAAAACAGGGTGCGAGTGAGATATGACAAAAAAAAATCAAATTGATTGGGTGTCAAAGTACCCATTCATTGAACCAATGGAGAATGCAAAAAAAGATGAACCTCCGACATAATGCAAGTGTAATATTTGTAATTGGAAATATAAAATAGACAAGAAGTTGTAGCTAAAGCTTGACACTATAGAAAAGCATATCAATAAATTTTATGAAAAATAAATCATAGATGAAAAGGAAAAATCAATAGTAAGATGGAAATCAAAGAAAGAATGTCTTTATGTTAAATATGCCCTAAAATATGATGAGCATATGCAAAGAATGGTGAAGCTTGTTGAATGTGGAGATTCAATTGAAGCTCAATTTGGAAAGATAATGGCAGGAACACAACTAGCAAAAATTATTCAATTGAGTGTTGTTTTTCATATTTTGTCCAGAGGGTGTCCTTTGACAAACTACCCAAAATATAATTATTTATTATCTTTTTTGGGAATTTCAAACTTTCTTAGCACACATTAGTCAATAAAATCTAGATGGGAATGGGAAAGTTGTCTTGCTAAGGTGGAAAAACAATATTTATAGGAAAGATAAAAGAGTCAACCTTCATTGCATTATCTTTAGATGAAGTTATTGTGGTAGATAATACTTATTGGATATGTAAGCATGTGTATATTGTACACAAACATGTTTTCCAATGTCATCTACTATGTGTTCATAAAATGAAGGATATTTTGACATCATAAAATCTATTTGAACTAGTTAAGAAATATTTGAATGAAATTAGAGATATGGATGACTTCACAATTGCCAAAAAGTTGGTGTGTGTAGGAGTTGATGGAGATTCAGTAATGCAAGGTCGTTGGAACAATATTTACATAAAGTTACAAACTACTTGTTCACCATAATGATTTCCATTCATTGCATAGCCCACACAATAGATTTATCATTTAAAATTGTAAGCAAGTTTCCTTCATTATCAAAAGTTGAAAATCTAGTCCATGAGCTCTACTCATACTTCTATCGAATCCCAAATGGTTTGAAAATTTTTGAATAACAACAAGAAATAAGCTTCTTAAGGATGTTGATACTAGATGGATTTCCTTGCATGGACTAGCGCAATGAGTTTTTTTCAAAATAACAATCCTTGATTGGAGTAATGAACAAACATCACCACATAGTAGACAAAGCTTCTGACCTCTTATATAGGTTAAGTGATATAGACACTCTTAACTTTATCTAGTATTCTCCCCATGATAGATGAAATGAATAATCTTGTGAAAAAATCCCAAGAAAGAACTATGTACAGTAATGAATATACTAAACTACATAGAAATAAATGCATGACCCTCGATAATCTATATCTATCAAATTATCCATTTCGAAGTCCAAAATTTATAAGCTAGTAGTTAATTGCATATTTGAAGAATCCTAATTTTTTTATAGTTTAATGCAAGTGGGAGTTATGTTTCTTTGTACATGGATTTGAGATACCAATGCACTATTGTACAATGGTCAAATGCTCTACAAGAGAAGTACCTATTACAAAGGAAACTTTTAACGACATTGTTAAATCTGTAAGTGGTATTATAAAATCTATTGCCAGATCTCTTTCCTCAAAGATTATAAAATGATTCGCTTGAGATAAAATACTTGAAGCCATGTTTGTTGTGTATCCTCACTTTTGGGTCCCAGGCCACCGTCAACCAGACTTATTTCATACAAAAGTAATTACCTTGGTTGAGAATTTTTCAAAAAAATTAGAATAAAATGGATAGAAAATATAAGGAATTATAAATGCAACTAAGCTTGGAGAACATGTTGCCCATTTTGCAATAACCATGATTGAAAAGTTTGACTCCATGGAGAATCCCATGCAAGTGGGATCAATAACAAGGGTTTGGGAAACTTTAGTTACAGTAAAATATTGTGTGATTCATTATTAAAATATTTCAAACTTACTAATTTATGTCAAACAATGATATTGGGGTCAGTGGAGGATGAGAGAGTTTTCAGTGCATTAGATTTTTTAGAATCAAAGATAAAAAAAACAACCTAGTCAACATTTGGAAAATTACTTGAGGATGTATACAACTAGGTACGATATCCAAAGGTTTCCTTTTGAAAGGGAACTCACAATATGGAAGTCCATATGTGAAAGAAGAGGGTTGTGCAACACTTCAAATTTTTGTGGCAATGACACAATGAATGTTGAACTTGAGATGTAGTTAAGTGGATGTATGTAGGGTGAAGAAAATAAATACCAGACTCAAAGTCAAGATAGCTCCCAATCTCATTGTTAGAGTGAGGACCAAGAGGTGAATTGGAAAATGCAAGGGATTTAGTAGTTTATAGGTATTTATACAACATTTCATGAATCATATTCCAAATTGTCATTGATAATATTTTATATTATATTCCATTAAATTATGAATCGGATTGAATAAATTAGCATACTACTATTTTCCATTGTTCCAAATTTCCAATGTAGAATCTAAATTTTAAACATTGTTTTCAAATTGGTTAAATAGTTATTAAACACAATTTTCTTGATTTCTATTTATTAATTAACATATTATTAATAATTTCATTATTTTAATTTTTCCATATTAATAATTTTTACGTGTACTCAATGATTCATCATTCAACTCAATTATTAATAAAATATTAGCAACAATAGCATATACAACATTACCAATCCTTTAACGTGTATCTACTAGTAGAAACTAGAGCTTTTTTTGAATTGAAAAATAAATAATACAAATAATTTGAACATATTAATGAATTTCAGTTTTATATTAATTTTCAAATGAAGGAATGCATAGAGGCAATGACAAATCTTACTCAAAGATAACTCTACATAGAGCTTAGTTGGAAACTCATATTATCAAATCATTCTATCAAATTTTATAGTTTGCTCCACTGTTCATTTGATGTAAGTGTCATTTGTTGTAACTAATAGTATCTGAATTGAAATTTTGTTAACCATTAATGATTGAAATTGTAACTTGACTTGAATGTTTCAATCAAATTTTCATTCAAGGTTGTCATTGGTTTGATGAAATCCAAATAGTTCACCTCATCTAGATTTTGAGGAAACTAGTCCAAATCATCTTCCTTGTATCCTCCCTCTTCTTTTTGAAAGCATAATTTCCAATTAATCACTTTGTTGTGTCAAAAGTTGAGGGAAAACCAAGCTCTATAAAGTTTTTTACCTTTTTATCCAACTTATTCATCTTTTTGCAATCTGATCCAAAAATTCCTTGGTTCCACGTATTCTCAAACACTTTTGATAGATGACACCTTCATTGAGGCATCAATCTAGTCATGAATTCCTTTTGATTTCAGTTAATTGTCAATGGATTTGTATAGTATTTATAAAATTTTATTTGAAATTTATCTCTTGAAATCACATTTATGTTGTCAAGTACATATTTCTTGAGCTTCCTATTATGTATTATCAGAGAATCAATCAATTGAAACAATTCACGCAAATGATAAATCCTCTACATTATTTCCTCCTAGATCTTTTGTTTCACATGCCTCATTTTTTCTCTACAAAATGTATTTAACTTATTTTGACAAGACTTTATTTCATTTTGTGCTTCCCTTAGCTCTGCCGCCAATCTTTCATTGGTTTTTCTTTGTTCCTTTAATTTTTGTTCTCAATGTTTTGCTTTCACTAGGTTTTGTTTAATTTTTTCTAAAGTGGCTTTTTCATCATCATATTTCTTTATGCTCTCATGTAAACTTTTCTTCAGTTCATTCAATTTTAGTTGCACCTCTATTTGGTTAGCCTCTTTTCTTGTAGATGTAGAGGAAAATTTTTAATTATTTTTTCTAATTCATTGATCTTGCTATCTATTACTTTCATCTTTTCTTTCTCATTTGCTAGGTCTACCTATAACTTTTATATTTGAATTTACAACTTATTTTTTCTCTCTTATTTAGAAATGATGTGTACACCAATTCATTGTTCTTTTTTGATATATTAATTTTGTCAAAAAAATTGTATCCAAAAAAATCCACTTTGATACTACTCACCTAAAATTTAGAGTGATCCATTTGATTCTCTAGTTTATTTTGAACTTTGGGAGCGACAAACATGTACTCCATGGTTTTTGTATTTGGGTCAAATTTTGGTAATACCCTAGTTGTTGCAGGCTCTAAAGTTACAGTAGATGTATTTTGTACCATTTCCTTCCTTTGTTGTTTATAAATTTTTTATTTCCTTTTAAACTCGACATTGTAATCAAAACTTGGGGCCACAGACATAATGGAATGTTTGAATGGAAAAGGAGTATCAATACTTGCAATGATGGGAACATCACTAATTACCTGAGATCGAGGTTGAGGATTATCCATTGTTGTTTCTATCACACTAACAATTGGAGGACTAGGAGTTCCTAGAAATAACTCCTTTGGGGTGGAAATGAAGATAGTGGTACTAGTAGTTGAACTTGAACTTGTCATAACCTTTGATTCTTCATAATGCTTTGATCACTGGGTGTTTTTGTATTATATTCTAATGTTCGCCTCTTGTGTGTAATTTGTTGTTGTCACAATGTTGACCACTACTAGTACTACTACCCATACCATCACCACCAATGGCAGTGCTAGATGCACTAGATTCTCCACCATGTCCTAGTTGTGATTATATTTGATCATGAGGATTTGAAGCTATAAAAAAATGAATTTTTTCACCTATCCTTGTATTCCCTTGGTATTTTTTATCAGCTCCAATGCTTTGCAAATCACTAGTTTTTCTATGGCCTACCTCTATTGGCACCAAAATATCTTGTCCTTTGGACCCCAAACCATCACCTTCATAACCATTTTTTTACTATGGCTACTCCTAAAGTATATGTTTGTTTTGTGGTCTCAATTAAACCACATTTGACTTTGCTAGCATATTGTACACTTTTTTATTCCCTATCATCATTGGATTCATCATTAGTTTGTTGAACTTCAAAGGGATGCTCTTTATTCCACAAATTGCTAAACTCATAATCTTCTTGGATCTCTTGAAATGTTGCACTAGTTTTTGGTTCACCTATATCCTTCCTCATAGACCAAAAGATAGTATTTTTTTAGTGTGTCTATTTTTCTTCTATACAAACCCTTGATAGAGAATTTGGTATTTTTATTGAAGTAGATGGTCGATCATCTTTTTTCATAAAAATTGTCATACCTCCTAATTTGCTTATTTGCTTCTTTCTGTTGGTGCAATGCCATTATTTTTGTCTACAATTGTTTAAAAGAAATACCTTTCTCAGTATCAGTTTCTTAATTTTCTTTAATGATGTAACATGGGTCATACTACTAGTGAGATCTAACATCAAATTTATTTTTTTCAATATGGGTCATACTACTCTTCTTTTTTTGACTAACAAAGTATAGTTATTTTGTACTCTCCATTTGTCATACATATTCCAATGAAAAAACCCTCTCTGTCACATGTATTGGAAGTTTGTATGGCTCTATTCCTGGTCCATAAAATATTAGCATAATATATTCGTCCATAAAGTACCAATCATCCAATTGTAATTTTTATCTCAATTGAATGTAATCTCTACAAGACAGACAATCTAGGAATTGGAGTATTTATAATTGTTTGATACAATGGATCCAAAAGGTAGTCTACAAAATTATTTTAGCTCCTTCGACTATCATGTATCCTTATATTAGTGGTCCAATCTTATACTGGAGCCATTTTTTTCCTTAAAATTTGTATAAGGTTGAATCTGAAGCATTTTGGCCACACACATTTCATTAAATTTGAAAATAAATAAATAGTACAAGTAGGTTGTGAACCTAAATGTCTTAGTGGAACCTCCTTTAATTATTAAAAAAAATTATGCATGGGTTCTACAATGTGGTCAAGAAAGTTATATTTTATAGGTGGAGTTTCAAGGAGGCTTACACCTACTTTCTGATTGTTATCCAGTCTAAGGCAAAATGCTAGCATGGAAATAGTATCCTAAACCCATGGTTTCAAATTTTACAATTTATAAGGAGGCTTATAATTATCTTTAAATAAGTTGCTATCCATAGCTATTTTATTTAGAAAAGATATTTTCTCCTCTTGATCAACTACTTCATAATTACTAGCAAGATTTTCTAGGTCAATGTTGATGTTTCCAAAATCTTCAGCTATAAACCCTAACACATTTCTAAATTATTCTATAGTAATTGGTAACATTTCTTCTTTACTATATTTATTAAAAATTACTTTTTTGTTATCATAATAATTGTGGGTGTAGACCATGATAACTTTGGGCAAGGGAAAACCTCATGTAACATCATGTGCCCCAATCCAACTACCCATGGTGTAGTGACACTATTAATTAGTATTGTTTTAATATTTGTAGTTTTCATTTGTGTTGCAACCTTATTCTCACATGCAAATATAAGTTTTAAGGTAAGCCCACCATAGATTATAGGATCATAAATATCATGGTATTCATCCATGAAACTTGGGGTTTTAAGCAATCCAAAATAATCAATATTTTTAATCTAATTTTGCTTTGTCTTTTCCAATAGCTGGTTTAATAGTTGTGGTAGACATGCTTGTACAATGTGAACTCTCAAGTTCTCAAGCCTAAAATCCAAGATTGAAAATTTGAGAAATGATGGAACATAGGATTTGTTCGAAGTTTGGAGATATTGGAAGCTTGAGTTGTTTATGAGTTGTTTGGGTTTTGTCATTGATTTCGACCCCTTGTATAGAGAGAGTTTTGGAATGCTACTGGTATTAATGATGTGTTTGAAATTATTGGTATTGATGTTTTTGATTAAGGAAAAAACAGGTTTTAGAGGTGTCCCGAAACCCTTAACAGTCAGATAGCGAAGGATATAACATTAACAGAGCACAAACGAAAACAAGAAGCTTCCCATAAAGAAGAAAACACTAAAAACCAGGGTAGAACAGCCAAAAAAATTGACAAAAAACTACAAAATAGCCAGCCCCTAGGCCAATTTCTGGAGGATCTTTGTTGCTTCCTGCTCCAGACTGTTCATGTTAAGTGCAAACTTCTTGATCTCTTGGATGTTGACTAAAGCTTCGTCTGCCTTCCTTTTCAAATTTGCTCTGGTCCTGTTACTCGGTCCCCCACTATCTAGCTGCCCTTCTTCTTTGTCCAAATCAAGAAACACAACATTCTTAACCTGATAGGCTTTTCTAGGTTTTCCACCATGGTATTCATGGTCTATGCAGTGGATTTTAAAATTTTATGGTTCATAACCAACACTTTGTGGAGAGAGTTTTTGATGTTCCTCAGCTGCTCCTCCATATCCACCTACTTTCCATCATGATTGCATTTGAAATCCTGTAATTCCTCCATCGTTTTCTTGAGGCACTCAACCATATACTTCTTCTCTTCCTCAATCCATAAATCAGTAGCCCGACCACTACCATTGCCTCTGTTATTATCATCATCAGCTTTCTCCATTTTATTGTTCATGGCTCTCTGGTTCAACTTAATTTCCTTAATTTCAAAGAACACCCATCTCATTAACCTAAAATTATCCACCGCCCTATTGTGGGCTATTGCAAGAACATCAATGGGAAATTACCGATCCTCCTTAAAATAATGATCCCCTGCCTTAAGGTCCATAGGGAAGCGGGGTCTCTCTTCTCTATCAGTTGTCGGATGGTTGGAATACTCAGACAATGACTCTAACTATGAATCCTCTTCGTTCACATCATAGGAGGGGTCCTCTGACACTTTTCTCTTACCCTTCTTTTGAGGAGAATCCCTAGATTTTCCTTTATCCTTGTCAACAACCCTATCCTTAGGCGACGGTGTCTAGTAAGGCAGAGCCGACATAGCTTTAAAATGGTCATAAATTAGGACAAGCAGTCCTTCATGAAGAATAGAGTACCTGGTAGGGTTTTGTCTATGGATTTTCAAACTAGTATTTAGAGAAGACGCAAGATAAAATGGAAAATAAATCCTGACCTAGTGCCTTAAATGATTTAGAAGGAAAAAATGATACCCAAAGACTCTGGTATAATGACCATCCAACGTGGCGTACTCCATCAGCACATTCAAAACCCTCCTCCAATGTGAGAAAATTATGTTTGTGTCATAGTAGCTTTTGGAAGTCCTTCGTAACTCCTCCCCCTCAACATCTGACTTAGGAAATTTGCTAACCGCTTCATCAGATTACTTCCTATCCCTATAGAATTTGATACCATTCGTTGAGAGGCCCGTAACCTTAGCAATAAGTTGTTCATTGATGATCACTTGTCTACCAAACAAGTTAATCTCACCATCTTTCCAATCTTTCGCAAAAACCCTAGTCACCTCTGGGTCCCAGCCATGGAGTTTCTCAATGAAAATAGTAATGCCACCATTCTCCAACTTCTTCCAGAGCTTTGGATTGCTCTTCAGCTGTGCACTGCTTATTGGCTCCACTCTGTAATTTTTTCCATCCATCATATTGCCAGTAGGAATAGAATAGTCCAGAACCCTGTAGAAACAAGCCCCTAAAATGCCCATAAAGCATGTGAAACTAATCACATGCAAACGGGAGATAAAGTAATTACTCCTTAGCCAACTCAGAATAATCATTAAATTGCAGTCCCGAGACTATAGGGGAGGACACTCAACCATCATTCAATAGAATGGGAAATTGCACCTTCCTGTGAACACGGTCATATGTCATCAAGACCTTAACATCAACCTCCAACTCATCTTGCCCCTGCCATATCATCTTTTTTTTTAGCTTTAACACCTTTGTTGGTGAAGAAATCTGCCACCATGTTTATTTCTCGTTAAGCATGCGAAATATAACTTTTCCCAAAGTTATTAATAATTTCCTTAGAAAGGTCTATCCAATTTTGTATAGACCATGAAGGTTTCTAACAGCCCTTTAGGCATTGTATAATATTATTCGAATCCCCTTCAATCCACACATTTTTATACTTCAATTGGCTAGCCAGCTTCAGGGTCTAAAAAACACCAGAGGCTTCAGCCACATGGTTAGTCTGAGTGCCTAAAGGAACTGCCACAACTGCAATAAAACATCCATTCTCATCCCTTATCACCCCTCCACTCTCGTCAGGCCCAGGATTTCCCTTGGTTGTGCCATCAAAGTTGATTTTGACCCAACTAGGGGGAGGGAGACTCCAGAATATTCCATCTCTAGGATCCTTGATACTTTTGGACATATTGAACATATCCACATTAATTTTCTAGGCTCCCACTATTCTACAATCATACTCCTGCATACTAACCTTACCTTTACCTTTATACTTGTTATTAAGCAGATTAAAGTTTTCAACCACAACTCTAGTTATCTTACCAAAGACCACTTCCTCCTAGAGAGCTACCTCCCTGAAGATTTTGTTATTGCGCTCTTTCTAGATACCCCAGGAAAGGTGAGGAAAGATATAGTTCTAGAGCAGATTTAGGGCCCAATTCTTTGAGGGGGCCTTCCATTGATTATAAAAATCCACAATAGTTCTAGGAAAAACCCAGCTAAGATCCCACATTCTCAGAATCCTACACCATATGGCATAAGCAAAAGGACAAAGGAGAAACATATGTGAGGAAGTCTCAGCCTCAACACAGCACAAATAACACCTATTAGGAAAAGAGAACCCCCTCTTATAAAGATTATCATTGGTCAACTGTTTGTTCTGAAGAAGAATCCAGACAAACAAATTGACTTTTAGAGTGAGGTTGTGCACCCACACCTTATCCCATATAGGGTCATTGAGACAAGAGTAACAGGAAGCCACTGCAGAAGAGATAGAGTAGATTCCAAAGGATGACAACTTCCATACCATAGTGTCCTCCCACCCTTGTGAACTAAGCCTAATCGAATTAAGAAGGGCCTGCAGAGGTTGGAGATCCTGACTAATAGAAGAAATCTCAAACCACTAATTATTCCTCCAATAATCCCCAACCAACCAGCCAAACCTAGACTTGCAGTCCATATAAATACCATAGGTCAGAATATTGCAAAGACACTCATTACCAATCCACTTATCTTCCCAGAACCGGATTTTCTTACCATCACCCACCTTCCAAAAAGCTTCTTTACTAGCAAGGTCTCTTGCTTTAATGGTATTGTTCCATAGAGAAGAACCAAAGGGAAGGTTTTGAGAATTGAGAAAGTCTTGAAAGGAGTCA
Source organism: Sequoia sempervirens (assembly GCA_007258455.2). Lineage (NCBI taxonomy): Eukaryota > Viridiplantae > Streptophyta > Pinopsida > Cupressales > Cupressaceae > Sequoia > Sequoia sempervirens. The sequence continues at coordinate 305,704,875 of VDFB02000017.1, read as the reverse complement.
ACCTCCTGAAAGTATTTGCTACACCAAATAGTATTCCATTCACGAATATCCGCAAAAGTTCTCCAAACCTACTTCGCAAGAAGAGCTTTATTAAACACTAATATTTCTCAAACCTAGGCCTCCAAACTTCCTGGGTCTACACACACTCTCCCAGGCCACCAACGGAATCCTCTTCTTCTCCTCAACCCTGACCAAAGAAACTGTTTCTGGATCTTTTCAATAATATCAGCAAACTTAGCTGGGATCTTGAACAAACTAAGGGCTTAAATAGGTAGGTTCTGAAGAGAAGCCTTAAGTAACAAAAATTTTCCAGCTTGACTCAAAAGGCCCCCTTTCCAGCCAGCCAACTTCTTGTTAAACCTATCAACCAAAGATATCCAAAAGGATTCTGGAGGTTTGGACCCTAAAGGAAGACCCAAGTAAGTTGAAGGAAGGGAATTAACACCACAGCCTAGGATGTTTGCAATCTTCCTCTGTTTGTGCTCAGGGGTATTGAAAAAATTGAGGGAACTTTTGGCTCTATTAATTTTTTTCCCTAAGCCCTCCTCATAATGAACAAGACAGCTCTTTATAGCTCTGGCTTCACCAATAAAAGCACTTCCCATAAGCACCGTATCGTCCACAAACTGCTGGTGCAAACAGGCCAGATTTGCCGAAGAGGGTTTTAAACCTTTTAAGCTACCATCCATCACTCTTCTATGCATGAGCCTCCCTAGACTTTATGCCATGAGGGTAAAAATAATAGGAGAGATAGGATCCACTTGCCTGATTCCTCTTCACACCTTAAAGAAATGGGAAGGAGAGCCATTTATGATCACCGAGGTGCTGGTGGTAGAGATCAATTCCCATATCAAATGTAAAAATCTTTCAGAAAACCCAAAAGCTTGTAAGACTTTAATCAAGAACTTCTAGTCCACCCTATCATAGGCCTTAGCCATATCTAGTTTGAGCAAGAAACCTGTGTTTTTTGAAACTTCGAGGGAGTGGATATTCTCATGAACCATAATAATAGAGTCCAGAATCTTTCTACTTGGAAAAAAACCACTCTGTTGAGGAGAGATCAACATCGGAAGAACCCCTAAAAGCTTATAAGTTATCAGTTTAGAAATGATCTTGTAAAAAGAATTGCATAAGATGATAGGAAGGAAAGAATCGAAAGAATTAGCACTAGGGAATTTAGGTATGAGAACAATAAAGGTAGCATTAAGCTCTTTCAGCAGTATCCTAGCTCCAAAAAACTCTTTAATAGCACTAGTAACATCATCAAGAACAATTTCCTAGAACACTTGGAAAAAGAACATGGGGAAACCGTCTGGGTCAGGGGCCTTATTCCCTTCGAAAGAAAAAACCACCTTCCTAACCTCATCCTGTGAAGGGATCGCTGTCAAGAGCTTATTTTGATGATCATCCAAGACATTAGGAATGGCCTCAATAAGATTCTTTTGAGCATCCACATTCAACTCCTCTCCTGAAGAGAGAAGGTTAGAAAATAACTGAATGGCTTCACTTCTAATCTCTTCCTCGTCGATTTTGACCCCATCATATAGGCAATTCAATTGGAGGCCCTATGTTTCATGGTGGTCAAGTGGAAAAACCTGGTATTCTTGTCCCCAGCAGAAATCCAAGCACATCTAGATCTTTGTTTCTAGTAATCCTCTTCTTTAGAGATAATATTATGATATTTAGAAAGGATTTCATTTTCCTTAAGAAGGAAATCTCCCACATAGCCTTCTTTCTGGATACGATCTTGAATGTCCCTTAAATCATGTTGGATAGCAGCTTTAGACTCAAAAATATCCCCAAAAACTTCCTTGTTCCAAGTCCTAACCTTGGATTTGACTTCACCAAGCTTCTTAGCCACTCTAAACATGGCAGTACCACTGACATTTATATCCCACCAATCTTGAATGCAATTAAATATGTTAGGATGAGACAACCACATTTTTTCAAATCTGAAAGGAAAATTTCTCTTACCTGACACAAACTCAGCCATAAAACTTATGGGGAAATGATCCGAGCCAATTCTGGAGAGAGAATTTAATGAACAACAGTAGTCCTTCAACCAATTATCTGAAATTAAATCCCTATCAAGCCTAACTTGAATAAGATTGTTCCCAGCTCTCTTGTTAGACCAGGAGAAGGTAGCCCCCTTGAGGTCCACATCATGCAAACATTAAGAATTGATAAAATTCATCAAATCCATCTTACTATCCAACTGAATCTGAGATCCACCAAATTTTTCAAACCCTAGCAAAGGTGTATTAAAATCCCCCATGATGATCCAGTTCTCATTCAAAAAATAGGACCTAAAAAACTCAAGTTTTTTCCAAAAATTCCTTCTAGCAGTCTTACTATTGGGTGCATATATATTAGACAAGATCCAACTAAAATCATCTCTAATATGCTTAAATTTGGTGGCCACATGATTAGCATCTTCCAAAATCGAAGTTCCTTGAATATGCTCCTGGTTCCAAAAAGTCACCAAGCTCCCAAAGGAACCATCTAAACTACTGCCCTACACACCACCATTCTTAAAAATCTTAATCTTCTCCACACAATCTTTGGGAATTTTGGACTCCTAAATAATAAGAATATCAGGCTTATGGTCCCTTGCAAAATTGTGCAAAATTTCCTGTTTATGGGAACTCTTTAGTCCCCAAATGTTCCATGACATAGCTTCCATTTTTTAGATGGAGTTATGCATAGATCCAGAATGGTTTTTTGAGTTCCATCTGCAATGTTTTGAAAACATTCCTACTCTCTATGCCATTTAGTTGATTTTCTGCCTGAAAATTTTAGAATTCCCACATCCGCTTTAGCCCTATTTCTTGTAGAAACCCTCACTATATTATTCCCCTTTTTACTCTTCTTCTTCTCAACTTTGGTTAATAGGTTATCTTCTTCAAGATCTAGATCCTCTAGACCCATAAACTCTTTCCCATCCATAATTTCATTTGTTGTGGCAACTCTATTTAGTAGGGAGTAGATAACCTCATTCCCCCCTTGGGAGATCTGACTAAATTACCAAATGTAGATTTCACCATCTCCAGAGAGCTTTGAGGCTCAACATGACTAGGAGAGTGAGACTCCCCAGACCTCTCAGAAACCTCTACCCCCCTTTCCATGCTCTGATTTGAATGGGAAATTTCCTCCAGACTATCAGTCACTGAATCTAGGATAACATTCAAGCTATCATTCTACTTTTCAACAATCCTTCTACTTTTTTAACCTCCTCCTGGGAATCCTTGGTTCTCAATTCTACCTCTGCTCTGTCAGGGCCTTTAAACTCACTTTCAAAATTTGCAATATTATTAGATCCTTTGCAAGAATCCTCATCTTTCCTTTTTTCCAGACTGGGGTTACGCTCTCCACTAACTTTCTGGCCTTCCTTAAATAAATCTACACTATTCTCCTCCTCCTGAGTCTTCTCCACTGATTTAACCTTCCACATATTAGTCTCCTTAGGAACCACCTTCTCATTGGGTTTAGGCTTATTATTCAAACATTTCTTTACCCAGTGCCTAACTTTTTTACAAGTAAAGCACACAAAGGGTAGATTCTCAAATTCAACATTCTGAGTCCATTTTCCAAGTTTTGATACTATCTCAATCGACGAAGGGAGATCTAAGGACTAGGTAATCCCCATATATATTTTAGCAAAAACCAGCATCTTTCTTGATGAAGTCATAGCATCAATGGATAGGAGTTCCGCAAAGGAGCTAGCGATCCCTCTAAACACATCCTCATTCCAAAACTCCAGTGGTAACCCAGGTAAGCACACCCAGACAGGCACTGCCTCAAAGGCAGCATCCAAGAAATTCATTTTTGGGGACCACTTCCTAATAGCCAGAGATGACTTGCCAATAACCCAAGGGCCACCGCACAGAACTGCAACTTTATCTTCTTCACAAGAAAAATCAAAAGAGAAGAAATGTTTAGGTAGGGCCGCAACCTCTACTTGTCGTTTAACTCTCCATCTCTTCTTCACAAAGTCCTTGACCACCTCAATATTTGTTCGTGAACCCATAAACTTTCCAACCAATGATGACTCCATTAGAGATACGTTATGGTCTATTAAAGGGTCAGGAATCAGAATAGCAAACTTCCCACTCTCTGGAGATGAGATATTTCTTACTGGGGGAAAAATGGATTTTCCAACCGGCTTGGTTCCAAATAGTGAAACCCACTTCTTCTTAGGATCCTCCCATGAGTGATCCAGCAAAATTTTGTCCTTGGCCTAGTTTCCAAGGCACCCGGACCCACAAGCCCCATCCTTTGAAGAAGAGTTAGGGAAAAAATTACCTTCGGATTCCACCTTTTTACTTGGATCCCCACCTTTCTCTAGGCCCTATTCCTCAGACACTGCTCCCTCTTGTTCATCATCTGCATTCTTGCCTTCCGCACCCCCAAAAGAGCCATCCCCCCATCTAGAACCAACATCTTTCGAACTAGCCACCCATTGCTGCCCAGGAAATTCAAATCCTCTTTTCCGCTCAGCCATCATAGTTCACAGTGGAGAGGGAATGTTGAGATCTCTTTTTCATCTAGTTGTAGTTGTTTTTATTGGTATTGATGTTAACACATGTTGGTGTTGTCATTTATAGTTGTAGAGGTTGTTGGTCTGACTTGTGTTTGGAGAGTTTTTTGTAGTTAGAAATTTTTGCATGTTGTAGATGATGCAGATGTGTTGTAGAGATGTTAGTAGTGTTGTTGATGAAGTTGGTTCACTTGGTTTCCAAGTGATTTTGAGAAAATTAAAATAGAAAAGAGTTTAGTGTGACAAAGTGGTGTTTAGTGTTTTGCTCCACTTTCTTCATGCACTACAAAAAATCACTGTGATTAGCTCCCTTTTTTGCTTCCACCCACTGTTTAATGTATTTTTCTCCAATTTTTTGAAAAATTTGGCGCTATTTATCGAGATGGCACTATTTTTGGCATTTTTTGTGTCGATCAAAAAAAGTAGGTGCTAAATTAGGCACAAATTAGCACCTAAATTAGCGCCCAAATTAGCACCCAAATTAGCACCTAAATTAGCACCTACATTAGCACCTAATTCAATGCCTAATTTAGCATCTACTTTAGAGCGTACTTTAGTGCCTAATTGTTCTGATCTAGTAGGATTAAGGGTTAAGGGATTAGGGGTTAGGGTTTAAGGGATTAGGGTTAGGTAGTTTAATGGTTAATGGCTTAGGGATTATGGTTGATATTATGTAATCTCTATATAAAATTTGATAAAAAATAATAAAGGTATGAGTGGAAGGGTGTACCAAAACTCTACTGGTGTAACTTGTTGGAGCAAAAATTTCTTCCTCAGTATCCACTAGCCATCATCTGCCATCCACTTTCCATCTACATCAAAATGCCAACTATCTCTAGTTTCACTTTGTGTTTGGCATGAAATGCAACAATTTGTGTGGCAAGATCCATACTATCACCAATTTTCCCTTTGTATATGCCCATTTATTCCTCTAGGTAATCATAAATAGAGAAATTTTTTCCTCTACCGTAATACTGCAACATCAAGATAAAGGAAACAAGAGTTGGCGGCTTCCAAGTCATGAAATAAACCTTTTACTTCCACACCGCTAGGAGATTGTATAACATATGTGATAATGTGGTACTCACCGCCACCCTGCAGGGAGAATTATAAGGCAATGCAGTAACACAATACCCACTGCTATCTCGCAGAAGGAGATTCAAAGGGGTGCGATATGGCGGTAAGTAATAAAGAAATAAATTATGCACTGCTATACTTCCATGTATGTGATAGAGCAGTATACATTGCAACCCCGCAACAAGAGGTTTTAAGCAAGGTGGTAGTGTGGTAGTGTGGTAAACAACAGAAAAGAAGGGTAGACACCGCCATGCCATAGATGGTGTAATTAGTAATGGTGGTGGTACGGTGGACTAGTTGTGGCATCATTCCAAACTATCGTAATAAATGCATAGAATCACGTCATCCACCCCAACACATGAATCCAATGGTGTAAGATTAAATGCAAGGATTTGAGCCTATTGTGAAATTATTTGATGAAGAGTTGTATTAAAATTGATATGACTGAATACTGGGCCATTTAAAGACAAGTAAGTTTTCCCAATATCACACTCAATTTCAGTGCCTTGGCATGGAGGGAGATAAGGACACGAGAAGAAGAAGTCCTGCAAGCGTCAAATACTCAAGTAAGTACACAAAAAACTCTCTGAAAGAGCTTAGTTAATGTAAAAATCTTTCAAGGTTCTATCATTTGAAGCCATAGTAGAGAAAATTGAAATATGCCTCCTAAAAGAAAACAATCAGAAGTAAAAGAAGGTCAGGCCAAAATTAAAGATGAAGAACCTAATGTAAAGAAGAGACCACCCATCAGTCATTATTAGATATACTTCCAGGGTCCACTAAAGAGGGTAATAAGAAATTTCTTGTGGACACCACACATGGTTGTAGGGATGCCATTATTCCCAAGTTTGGATGGGACCTATTTTGGTATTTTTACAGTAAGAGGAATGAGAAGATTCCAGTGTCAAACCCTTGGATGTTGGATTTAGCAAGGTTGATTGCCCCAAATGTTTTTTTTGATGTAGAGTTTATCAAACTACTAGCCAAACTCTATCACTCTGTTACCAAAACAGTGAGGTTCCCAAATGGCTCAATATTGGTAGAAGTAACCAGAGCAGCTATCATTGAGTGTTTTGACTTAAACAAGCAGGCTCTGACCAAGATAAACCTATAGAAAAGTAAGGAAGACTATTCCATGTTAAGAAGGCCTTATAGAAGTGATGAGCTGCCCCTGTATATGAAAAGGGGCATTGGTAACAGAACAATCCCTATTTCTACTTCTACTAGTGAACCATTTACTGTGACAAATTTTCAATATTACTTTGTGAATACGTATCTTTTTCTTTGCCAAGTATTGGGGATGGATGCCCAAGATAAAATTCCAATAGGCCTAATGATGATGGACATGAGAATTCAAAACCTTGAGACTAATATTGAATAATGACTTTGCTTCATACCTCGAGAGGGTGTTGGATGATGAATTTTCACAAGTCATAGAAGATAGAGCTCCTATTACTTTCAGGAATTATTCTCTCTTATGCCACTTGATATTATATCAGAACAGGAACTGTTGAACTAAATTAATGGACTTGGCTTGAGTGGATGAGTAGGGGAATCCCACACCTATTCAGAAGTGGTGTTATATTTGGGACAGTCAATGTAAGAATTCAAGCTTTGTTGTACTTGTTGGCAACACAAGGGTAGACAACTGAGAGGGGGGGTGAATGAGTTGTCACATAATTTCTAACTTATTTCAACTTATTAACCTTATTCTCAGATCTGATCAATAGCCATGAAATCATAAATCAACAACACATCAAAAACACACATAACACCAAGATTTTTTCACGTGGAAACCCTGTTAGGGGAAAAACCACGGTGGAGGTCAGTCCACAATATTATACCCTGTTAAAAGTATAATGAAATATGAATGGGGAATGCACATGCATTCAGGCACACTGCCTAGAGCTCACTACTCAATTACAAAAGGAAGACATGTTGTCTTACAAAATATTTGGACTACATACACAAGAATTTGAATTGAGAAAATAGCATCTGCTAATCCCTGATTACAATTCCAGTTAAGCACATGAACACTTCTTCACTCTTCTTCACTCTTCTTCACACTCTTCTCTACCTTCAAAATATTTAGAACATTATTTTCACACGCCATACATTCAAATGGTATAAACAATCACTTATATATGTCTGCAACAGGAAATTACATCACTACATGTTGGCCTTAATAAAATAATAAAATGAATACAAACTGTCAGCCCAAAACATTAAAGATTATTAATGCGAATCAACCAAGGTCATCCACAACATAGTGAAGACCCAAAATAAAATTCTCAAACATGAACCACCTTCAAAAATTATTCCTCGAAGATCCACAACACGCTACAACACCCTGTCGTCTAAGAACATTAAAAACATGAACACGCAAGAGAAAATATTGGATCGCGAGTACAATGATCAATGAGAACATGCAACACAAATAGAGAATGATTTAGAAACATCCAAAAAAATCATGAATCACTAGAGAAGCATCCGCAACAACTGAACTTACTAAAATCAAATCACCTTCATTCAGGGACACCAACTTAAGCAAAAGAAAAACTGTCAGAATACAAATCTTCATAACACGATCAAATCTTCACGTGGATCTCTAAAACTTAACATGGATAAACTAGATATACTCGACAAGAAACCCTTTAATCCAAAACCTTTGATCATTAGTGTACTGAACTAACCACCAGACTGAACTTCACTTCACCACTGACAACCTACAACTTATTTCATTACAATTTTCTCAATATCCTCGACATATATAGCCTCTAAGACATTAATACCAATAGTATTGACATCAATGACAACCACATATTAGAAACACAACCACAACATCCAACAATCTCCCCCTTTTGCATTGATGGCAACACATGATGTGAAAAACACCATCAACGCAACTATCTTCAACACTTACTCCCCCTTAGGTTATGACTCTTTTCTCCTCAATAACTCTTCTCCCACATGACTCTACTTCCTTAGATAATTCATAGTTTTTCACATGACTCTTCTCCCCCTTTGACATCAATGATAAATATCTCTTTTCTCCACACAAGCTTTGAACCACATATATGAACATCTGACTACTCCTCTGAGTAGCAGCCACCACAACATCAATCCGGATCAAAATATGACTATGAAATGCATAGATCGATGCAAGTAAATGAATCTCAATTCTAATTAGGATGGGTAATCACCCCTAGCTTCCCTCTGAGATAGTCAAAAGTATCCTTAGGCAATGTCTTTGTAAAGATATCTACAATATATTCCTTAGTAGGCACATACTCTAATCTGACTTCCTTTTCACTCACCTTCTCTCTCAAAAAGTGAAACTTGATAGATATATGCTTGGTCTTTGAATGCAGCACCAGATTCTTCGAAATGTTAATTGCACTTGAGTTATCACAGAATATAGCAATGGTTTCATCATACACAACTCTGATATCTTTCAGCATCTGCTTCATCCATAATACTTGAGTACAATTGTTAGCAGTGGCAATGTATTATGCCTCTGCAGTAGATAAAGAAATGGCATTTTGCTTCTTACTTAACCATGAAATCAGCTTCTTACCCAAGAAAAATGCACCACCACTAGTACTCTTTATGTCATCCACATCACCTGCCCAATCAACATCATTAAAAGCACTCAAATTAAGATCATCATCTTTAGGATACCACAACCCAAAATCAACTATCCCCTTCAAGTATCTGAAAATCCTCTTCACAACAGTTACATGAGATTCCTTAGGATCAACTTGAAATCTTGCAACAATGCATACAACATTCATGATATCAGGTCTAGTTTGAGTCAAGTAAAGCAATCCACCAATCATCAATTTGTATGTAGTCTTATTTGCTTTTGGAGAATCATCATCTTGTGTCAACTTGCATCCGGTCACCATAGGTGTACCAACTAGCTTTGAATCTTCCATACCAAACTTCTTTAACAATTATTTCACATACTTGGACTGAGATATGAAGATCCCTTTATCTAACTGAGTAATTTGTAATCCCAAAAATAATTTCATCTCACCAATCATAGACATCTCAAACTCATTTTGCATCTCATCAACAAACTTCATGCACAAACTATCATCTCCTCCAAAAATGATATCATCAACAAAGACTTCAACAATTAGATCTTTATCATGATCAATCTTGAAATAAAGATTACTATCAGCAGTACCTTTGTTGAATCCAAGCTTCAACAAATACTTGTCCAATCTAGCATACCATGCTCTTGGGGCTTGCTGAAGTCCATACAATGCTTTCTTCAACCAACAAACCATATCACCCTAATCAGTCAATTTAAATCCATCAGGTTGCTCAACATACACCTCTTCTTCCAATTCACCATTTAGAAATGTTGACTTAACATCCATCTAATAAACCTTGTAATTTCCATGCTTTGGTGCACAGCAGTTTGAAATCTTCATTTTTGATCTATGACAATTTTGCATGGGTATTGTAAATGGGTTCTTTGTAAATGGGTTCTTATGGGTTTATGCAATTATGTAATGGGAATGGGTTGGACTCTGCAAATATGTAATGGGTTTTTGTATGTAAAGGGGTTCTTATGGGATTATGCAATTATGTAATGGGGTTTTGTAAAGGGTTAGGTAGGAGGTTAGGGTTTTGATAGGTTTCAAGTTGCAAAAATGGTAACTTTGTTACTTTTGTAATTGGATTGTATCGATGAACTTTAGTTACATGAACTATAACTGGGGGTTTTCTTTCCTGGTTCTTTCCCGCCAGTATGTTTTCCTGAACCAGGATTTTGTAAAAATTATACATATTTATTAATATAAATATAGCGGCTTGCCACTTTTTCCAAAATAAAAATAAAAATTTGTAAGTAGCATAAGCAAGAAATAGTCTCATAGCTTCAATCCTAGCAACAGGGGAAAAAGTTTCTTCAAAGTCAATTCCTTCCATCTGGGAATATCCTTTACACACCAATCTTGCTTTGTTTCTAACAACTTCACCTTGCTCATTCAACTTTTTTCTAAAGACTCATTTAGTTCCAATTACATTTTTGTCCTTAGGTATAGGAACAAGAATCCATGTATTATTCTTCTCAATTTGGTGTAGCTCTTCTTTCATTTCTTCCACCCAATGTTCATCTTTGCATGCTTAATTCACACTATTAGGCTCAATCTTTGAAATCAGACAGTATTCTTTTGCAATATTTCTCCTAGTTTGAACACCTTTGTTCTTATCACCTATAATTTGATATTTTGAATGATTTAGTCTTGCATACCTTGGAGTCTTAGGATGTTCTTGAACTTCTGGCTCTTGTGATCTATCTTCTGCACTTTCACTAGTTCCTTCCTCTTGATTTTCTTGATTCACTAGAATGATCTAGACTTGATTTTGAGTTTGAACTTTCTTTCCTCTGACTGAACTATTATTCTGATCATCTGAATCATATCCACAGGTTTTGGATGGTCTAGCTATGTCTTCATCAACCTTGACATTTTCACTTTCAACTACTTTCCTCAATCTCTTGTTGTAGCACTGGTAGGCCTTACTCTTAGTAGAATAACCAAGAAAGATTCCTTCATCACTCCTAGCATCAAACTTTCCTATCTCTTCTAATATAGCATTTACTCCCAAATATTTTAAAATATCCAACTTTAGGCTTATGACTAGTCCATAGCTCAAAAGGGGTCTTACCAGTATCACCTTTGACTTGTACCTGGTTGAGGATGTAAACAGCAGTACTCACAGCTTCTCTCCAATAGATATGAGGAACATTTTCTTCCAGCATATTGAACTGTCTTGTTCTTCCTTTCCACAACTCCATTTTTTTTAGGAGTCTGTGAGGTAGATAATTGTCTCTTTATCCCATGCACTTCACAAAAATAATTAAACTCATGAGAAGTGAATTCACCACCTCTATCTGATCTCAGACATTTAATCTTCAGACCTGTCTCTGTCTCAACCATAGCCTTAAAATTCTTGAATTTCTCCAAAGCTTCAGATTTCTCCCTTAAGAAAGTAACCCACATCAATCTAGAGTAATCATCAATAAGTAACATGAAGTACCTGTCTCCTTGTAAAATTTTAATTCTAGAAGTACCACATAAATCAATATGAACAAGTTCCAACACTTCTTTTGAACATTGTTGTTTTCTCCGAAATGAAATTATAGTTTGCTTCCCTAACTGACATTCCTTGCATATAGTATTAGTAGGCTTTACCAACTTAGGAAGATCTCTCACTGCCAGAGTAGAACTTATCTTGATAATATTGTCAAAGTTTACATGACACATTCTCCTATGCCACAACCAACTTTCATCAACTTGAGCAATCAAACAACTTTTACTAGCAACATTCAGGGGAAAGATGTTACCTTTTGTTTTTGTACCTAAAGCAATCACATTTTTGGAACTCCCCAATATTCTACACTTTCCATTCTTGATTTGAAGATTGTATCCTTTGTCAACCATCTATCCAACACTTAAAATATTATGCTTCAAACCTCCACATAAAGAACATCATCGGTATTATTCTTACCATCAAGAGAAATGGATCCTCTGCCATGGATTACACCAGCTTTGTCATCACCAAATCTTACAACACCACCATCATACTTTTCCAGGCTCACAAATTTTCTTTTATCACCTATCATGTGATGAGAGCATCCACTTTCAATCACCCATTCATCTTTCTCTTCAACTTGAGCAGCTAGGGCTTTCTCCACATTTGAGCAACTAACAGATTCAATAGGGGTTGGATCATTTTCCTTAATAGCAATAAATACCCATTCATCTTCACTTGCATTCCCTTTATCAAATTCATCATCTATCACACCTTCATCAGTAGCATAATAACACTTTCTTTGAAATCTAGGCTTGTTATGTCTTGGCTTAGGGACTCTTTCTGGACACCTTGATGCAAAATGACCTATCTTATTGCAAGAAAAACATTTAATAGGAAATTTCACTTTATACTTACCTTCTCCTCTGGCTTCCCTTTTGACAATAAGTACTTCAAGCTCCTCTAGTTGTCTCTCCTCCTCTTCAATCTCTCTCATTTCCTCTTTATACTTGAATACCTTTCTAGAAGAACTTTCTCCTAGATCATATGTTTGTTTATCTATTCCAGAGGTAGTAGCCTTGAATGCGGATTTTATCTTAGGAAGAGCATCACCAAATTCACTCAACTCAAAAGTAGTAAGCTTACCATTCAACATGTCTTTGGTTACATTTGTTACAGTCCAGAGCTCTTCAATATCAGTAGCTTTGAGTTTGTATGCAGCAGGCCATGATCTAAGCACTTTAGCAACAATCTCTAATTCTTCCAACTGTCCACCAGCACATTTGATACCACACACAAGTTCATTCACTCTTTGCATGAAAGTAGTAATGTTCTCATCATCACCCATTCTCAACGTTTCATATTTCCCTTTCAGACTTTGTAACTTAGCAATCTTCACATTAGCATCACCTTCATACAAAGTTTCCAACTTTTTCTAGATCTCATAAGCAGTATTTAGATCCATAACATTTGTCATCTTAGAATTAGTCAAAGCACTCAACAATGCTTCCTTAGCTCTGATATTGTACTCAACATCCCTAATCACAGTAGTAGTAGTAGGACCATTCTGAGGAATAACATACCTATTGCTTGTAATGCTCCACTAGGGTTCACCAATGCATCTCAAATGGCACTCCATTTGATTATTCCACAAAAAATAATTTGTTCCATCAAATCTCAGACTATCCTTCTTGTATTTCACCAGCCTGGATCACCTCAAGCTGTTAAAATTCTTCCAAGGAACCAACTCTGATACCAATTGTTGGAAACACAAGGGTAGACAATTGAGAGGGGGGGTGAATCAGTTGTCACAAAATTTCTAACTTATTTCAAATTATTAACCTTATTCTCAGATCTGATCAATAGCCATGAAAGCATAAATCAACAACACATCAGAAACACACATAACACCAATATTTTTTTATGTGGAAACCCTGTTAGGGGAAAAACCATGGTGGAGGTCAATCCACAAGATTATAACTTGTTAAAAGTATCAGGAAATATGAATGGGGAATGCACATGCATTTAGGCGCACTGCCTAGAGCTCACTGCTCAATTACAAAAGGAAGACACACTATCTTACAAAAGATTTGGATTACATCCAGAAGAATTTGAACTGAGAAAATAGCATCTACTAATGCCTGATTACAATTCCAGTTAAACACATGAACACTTATTCACTCTTCTTCACTCTTCTTCACACTCTACTCTGCAATCAAAATATTTAGAACATTATTCACACACACCATACATTCAAATGGTATAAAAAATCACTTATATATATCTGCAACAAGAAATTATATCGCTGCATGTCGGCCTTAATAAAATAATAAAATGAATACAAACTGTCAGACCAAAACATTAAATATTATTAATGTGAATCAACCAAGGTCAGCCACAACATAGTGAAGACCCAAAATAAAATTATCAAACATGAACCACCTTCAAAAATTAATCCTCAAAGATCCACAACACGCTACAACACCCTGTCGGCCAAGAACATGAAAAACATGAACATGCAAGAGAAAATATCAAATCACGAGCACAACGATCAATGCAGACGTGCAACACAGAGAGAGCACAATCTAGAAACATCCACAAACATCATGAATCACTAAAGAAGCATCTCCAGTAATTGAACTTACTAAAATCAAGTCACCTTCATTCAGGAACACCAACTAAAGCAACAGAAAAATAGTCAGAATACAAATCTTCATGACATGATCAAATCTTCATGCAGATCTCTGAAACTTAACGTGGATAAACTAGATATACTCGAAAAGAAACCCTTTAATCCACAACCTCTGATCATCAATGTACTAAACTAACCAACAGACTGAACTTCACTTCACCACTGACAACCTGCAACTTATTTCATTACAATTTTCTCAATATCCTCAGCATATACAGCCTCTAATACATTAATTCCAATAGTGTTGACATCAATGAAAACCACATATCAGCAACACAACCACAACATCCAACAGTATTCTATGAAGATTTTGGGAGTCCTTAGCTATTCAATACCTAGTTTTCCAACCAAAATGTTATAGCTATTAAGACCTTTGGCTTTAAGACCAAAACAGGATCATACACATAATTTTGGAGATTGGTTCTTCCTTCTAGAAGTTACAAAAATAAGAGTTTATGGATGCCCTGTTTCTCCACACATACTTCCAAAACTTGTGCCCCTCAGATTAGCATTTCTTGAATTTATGTGGCAAATGATGTGGTTGGAGAAGGATGTAATGCACAAGCAGAAGAAAGGAACCTTCCTTCCAAACCAAACCAAGTCTGAAGATTGGACTGTAGGCTCAAACACACTCGAGAAGTTATAGTATTATTTGAAGACAAGATATGCATTGAATTTTGAAAAAGAGGGATCCTTTGACCATGAAAATCATATGAACAACATAAGGGATAATCTTCTTACCAAAATGATAGTGGCACACCAAGTATATTATGAAGAAGATGTCATAAGAAACTGCATTACTTATCATGATGTCTTCAGTAGAAGGAAAACATGGGAATATATGAGGAAGCTTGAAGAAAGGAAGAGGGAAAGGTGCACGGATTTCTTTGGATACTTTATTGAAGAAAAAGACCCTATCAAAAGAATAGATCTGATAATGGGTAAATTTGAAGAGTTATATAATAAAAGAGAAGCACATCTCCAAGAACATGGTAGTGGTGCAACTACAGAGCATGCCCCAGGTGAAACCTTTGAACCTACCATGGAGTAGTTGCATCCTAAAAGACAGAAGACAAAAAGCATTGAACAATTAGTACCTTATGAGGAGAGTGAAGAGGTGGGTGATATTGAAGAAGTGGCTATAGTGCTACAATAATTGAAAGGTGATGTTGAGGTTGATCATCCCATCCATGAGACCAATGCCCATAGACATGAGGAAAGGATGGGTGATGTAGGAAAAACAAGTACAGAGATACATGAAGATGAAAGGGAAATTGTAGCCAAGAGATTCATAGAAGATGATGAATTCATTAATACTTCTGAATTTAGGGATTTTTGGACAAAGATGAAGGTAAAAGAATTTGAAGAGAGGATGGAATCAGATGAAGCAAGAATTGAAGAGTCAAAGAAGAATAAAATGGTGGCACAAACTTTCTAAGAATTAAGAGTTGACAACATTGACATTAGCCCCCAAAGGGCTAGAGAAATGGTCTTGAAGAGAAATATGCTCATTTTCCCTGGCTGAGAATTAAAGTAAATGTTTCTGCTTGATCAAGTGTGGGCTCAGGAAGATCCAATGCTATTTGCATAATTTTATTTTGATGAAGGAGTGAGTGGAACTGGGTATAACCCAAAGATTGAAACCCTGGCCATATGGATCAAATAGAAAAATACACCGAATCCAAAATTATTGGATGTAATTCAAGGGATGAAAGGGGTGGCAATGGTAAGGACAATACAAGATACCACCCCTCAAGAGGCAACCACAATGACCATGCATTCGGCCATGTTCACTCGAGCGACTATCAAGGGATTGGAGGACAGATTGAAGGAGTATGAAAAGGAACAAAGGTTCCTAAATGAAGTTAATAAAAATTTTATGGAGAATGTCAAATTAAAAGAACAATTAAAAGGAGCAGGACCCTCACAAGGCAAGGAAATGGTGTTATATAAGCCTCTTATTACTCTGATGGATATAGTGAGGAATATTTTTGTTGAACAGGTGAATACTCCAAAGAAGGAAGTAGATGAAGTAAAAAGGAAAGTTTGTGAAGTTATGGAAAAGACTCTTGAGCACGGGATAAAGTCAGTTATGGATAAACTACAAAATGTGCATGATAGTTATAAATTGATTTAGCAGGCAATTGATCAAATAAAAGCACACATGCTTGTATTGGATCCCTTGTTCAAATGATGGAAGCCTATTCACCACACTTTGGCTAAGTTATGAAAAGTTCTATAGAGGAGTCTTGATACTCCCACAACATTAAAGCCAACTAAGAAAACTGTGAAAATGATTGTTGATGAATTTCAGTATATACAAGGGGAGGATAAAAGGATTGTAGCAAGAATGGATTTATTTCATGCCTTAAAACAAGGGTATATACCTAAAATTTTGAAATATGGTGATCAGTTGAAAGACTTGGATGAGTGGAAGAAATAATTCATCCAAGTTATTCATAAGTGTGTAACTCATATACAAGAGGATGGTGATACCAGCCTTCATAGGCTAAATTTGATCATAGATGGATTAATTGTTCTTGATGTTGGATACCTAAAGTTTTTCAATGATACAAAGGAACTACTAGATAGTTGATGGCAAGCTCATCTTGCAAACATGCCCAAGATCTAGGAATATAAGTGGCCATCTGATTTCACGGTGTATCAGTGAGAGGAAAAGTATTTGGTTTTGGAGAAATAGGACACTGAGGCGAGAGAATTTGGGCGTTCATCATGGAGAGGAAGAATTTTCTAGATCAATGATCATGAGTCATCTATGTTGAATAATGGAGCCATATGTCAAAATGTCCTAAGCCTTTTTATCTCTTTAATTATGCTAATTAAATAGTTGTTAGTAAAGGTAGTAGTTTTGAAAGGTCATCTCTTTTTATAAAAAGCCTATAGCTTGTTGCTTCCTATATAAATAGAAAACCAAGGCCTAGTTTTTATCATCATCATATATTATTCCATCACCATCAGTAGTGGTAGATTATTAAGTATAGGCATTTTCCATCCATTGATTTTCATATTTCAAAACTTTTGCAACTAATGTATATCATTTGAAGCAATATAATGGAGAAGACTAATTATATTTGGTGATCTATTTCAGTGTTCATTTGTTGTGTTGATATTCATTTATATATGTTGTACTGTCTCTAGAGTGGTTCTCTTGAATTATTCGAATCTATATGATTTGTCTGGACACATTTGTTGTTTTTGTGTGACTGTTTGACTGGTTTCTGGTGAGAGAGAATTAAAAATCCTTTTAGTTAATTCATTTTTATTAGTTCCTTCAGGGATTAAAATCCTTTTAAAGTAATTAATTTGATTAGTTTCCCTTAAACTAAGAATTAAAATTCCTTTCACAACATCACAGTAATTTGAGGGAATATCATTGGGATTATTAAAGAAAAGTACAATAGCTTACAAACCTGCACATTGTACAAGGTGCAAACATTTAAAGTGCCCAACAATTAGAGTTAAGCTAAGTAATAGATATGCCTATCATACAACTCTATCTCCATAGTCATTATCCATCCATTGACTCCATTCATCCAATAGATTAGGCACTGTTCAAGTTAATACAAATCTCATACAAACCCTATTTACACACTCTATTCTCAAAGCATACAGTAGGAATTAGTCATCAAGCGTTGCATCTACTTCACTCCCATGTGCCATTGTGAGTAGATTTCCTAAGTTAGATATCATCTTCCAAACTTTCAAATATTCCTTATCACTCAAGTACACTCACCTAGGTTTAGCAAATCCTAAAGAGTAGGAGGTGATCTATCATATTGCCTCATTTGTTGGCCAAAAGTGTACTAGGAGACCGACACCCTCTTAAGGCTCAAAACCTGCACTTTTGAGACCTAACATAAATTTTGAGCTTATGAATGAAATAGAACATCTTATTATCAGAGATTCTCCATGACTGTGTTATCATTCTGTATTTTTCTTATGATTTTCATACTTATTTCTTCTTATATTTGAATGAATATCAGTTATTGAGCCTCAATATTGTGCTTATGTGAATGAAAATGTTGATACAATAAAACATTTATTGTGGATGTTTTTAGTTACATGTTCAAAATTATGTTCAACATAAAAATGGAAACTATTTAAAAATAATAAAGTTAACAAAGTTGCTTATTTAAATAATTGTGAGTTACGTGCATTAATATTTTATTAACTTTTGTGTCTTCACGAACATATGTTGATACAAAATGAATGGAAGAAGCATCCAAGTAATCCTATTTTTTTCTGCCAACAATTCATACCAAAGATTGAACAATTTAAGGATATTGCAATAGGTAATTTGTATCGACACAAATAATATTACTAAAGCATTTCAAATTTTAGGCCATAAGAATCATCCTTTTTTAGACATGGATTGCAAATAATTCAAAAAAATTAGAAGTCTTGGTCATTAACATTATTGTCTACTACAATGTCATCCAATGTATCATTTTCAATGTTCATATGTTCTTTCAAGTATTTAATATTATCATCATCCTCATCTTGACATGCATCATCTTCATCATCATTGAAATTTGACTATAGACCATCTACATTGTTACCAAATGTATTTGGATCATCATTTTCTATACCATCCATATTGTTGTCTTCCATAAAATCATCTAACTCTAGATTGTTGTCTTCTTGTGCCTAAACATAACCATCTTCAACATCATCATGGATGCCAATTTCTTCGATGTTCTCTAATCCCTCTCTCTCTCTCATTTTGTTGGCCATCATTGTTTTTCCAATATCCACTAATGCATCATCAAATACATACCTTAATCTTGGATCATAATGTATGACAAATATCCACTTTGGGTCCAAAATATCTTCATAGAAAAATACCTGCACATGAACGACATGCATATATTAGACGTATGTAATAACAATTTTATTGATTAATAAACACATGTATATATTCTCAATAAACTATGAATTAATAGATTAATGATCACTACCGCTTCTTGTTTGAGTTAAAGAAATACTCGCTCACAATGAATTGTTAGAACATAAGGCTCCTTATCCTCCACTAGGAACCATGAGGAATCTATAGAAAACAATCCACTATGGGTATCATGTCTTCGTGTCCTCTCAAATGCTTCATACCATCTACACTTAAAAATACAACATTTAAAAGAGCGGTAATCCAACTCAATAATATCTTGAATTTTCCCAACATATTTTAGATCCCCTTCAATTATATTCTTATCTTTTGAGCTTGATCATTGCTTGAAGTCAACCAGATGCCACAATTGAAGGATCATCTCTTTACATCGACACTTTCTACACGATAATGTCAACCATATGCCCACATTGTTGGATATTTCCTTGCCTATGAAAGACCATTTATTTCAGTGAAAAGAAATATAATGACGAATATTAAAATAGTTAATAGTATCAAAACTATAAGGAAACAACATTTTGTAAAATTCCAACTGTACCTTTCTTTCACATCCTCTAGACATGTTGATTTCATCTTCTATTATGTTTGAATCTATACCTACATCTTCTATTTTCTTTTGAATTTGTTCAGTAACCCATTCTAGTGTGCAATATTCTCCCCATTCCCCAAGCAGATCAGTGGGAAATGGAGTATTCCTTGGGTTCAATCTCTTAAATTGTCTAGTTTCTTCTAACACTTCTTCTCTCTTTTTATCATACAGATCAATCCATTTGCTCATAAATTCCATGTGGTACAGAATGATCTTGTCAAGTATAGCACTTTTTTCTACACCTATTACATGTCAACATGTTTATTTCAAACTCCAAACGTCATGCTATTAATTTGAAAAATAAATTACAGAGTAATTAATGATTGCAAGAAAAAAAAAACTACATTGATCATGAATTTACTTACTAATTTCTACTTGAACACCATTAGATTGTGGTTTTTCCCCATCAATAATATCTGATGCTCATTCTTCATCCTAGAAGCATGGCCCATCTTCAAAATCCTTACCAAGGAATTCACACAAGAAGAAAATGTTTCATTCAATACATACCCTTCATCCATGCAACCCTCTGGATGTGCCTTTTGTCGAACATATCTTTTTAGAGTTTTCATATACCTCTCAAAGAAAAACATCCACCCCATTGATATGACACCCACCAATTTAATGTCATCCACTAGGTGTATAATTAAATGGACTTGTAGGTCCATGAAACTTGTAGGGAGCTCCTTCTCAAATACACATACAATTTCTGCAATTTCCTTCCATTTTGGCACTTTACATTCGTAGATCTCCTTGGAGGTCACCCACCTAATATAAGGATAGTAAATTAGTATGAACCTTTAGTCAAAAATTAAAATGCAATATAATATCTCTATGTCTCTCACACATGAACATTTCATATAAGCACATACCTTGTATATGTCGACAATCAACTTATGGCATTCCTTAAGTCAGTTGTAAGACAAGAATCCCCCCTAATTGCCAATGGCATGATATGCTATCAAACACATTTATGAAAATGCCATTAGTATTTTTTTCTCACACAACAAAATATCAAAATATATTTAGTACTTAATCAATGTTACCAGTAAATGTTAAATAATGATATATAATACCTTCATAAAATTATGAAAATCATGTGTTTTAAATCTTGTGATATGTCCATCAACTGTAAAAGATTTATCCAATGATGACCCATAGCCAGTAGGTGTCCTTATTGAATGGATGGCATTTTTTAGTTGGTCTAGCTCTTTTTTTTAAATCCATGGAGCTTCTGGATATGTTTCATTTTCCCTGTTTGGCCACAATTGTTTTCTATCAATTTTGGTACATGAAAGAGTAATATCTCTCCTCGAAGACAAGGTGTCCTCTTTGCCTGATGTCAAAATATAGAATTTGGTACATTTTTGAAGATGTGCATAGGATATAATAAGTGAGATATTAATAGATCCTTCCAATAAGGGAGCTCATAAAATATGGATTTCCTTTTCATTCCTTCTAGCATATTAACTACAACTTGTTCTAGTTCTTCAATTGAATCACCCCAATCAAAAAAATCCTCCTAAGCTTTCAATTCAGCATCTTCATATTCTTAAGCCAATCACCTAGACCCATAATCATGGGAGGGCCTCTAATTTCAACTTTTCCATCAATTTGGTTCTTCAGGTGATTTCTAAACTTATGATCTAGTGGTAGAAAAACCATGTTGTTTGCATAAATAAATTTATGTAGATCTTTAGAATATCGCCCTTGAAATTGTTCTGCACATCTTGGACCTGCAAATATCCCATTTGTTTGAAGCCCTGCAATTCAATAAATAATGTTAATAACATCAAAAAATAGTATAAAACTAAGTATGAAAGTTGGGATGAAAATAAATTACGAGTGTAAATACGTAAATATTTAATCTTACCAGAACAAACACCAAGTCCTAGGAAATCATAAATAGTCCAACATAGCACACCATACAACACGAAGGAACTATTTGATGGAGGACGTGATATTTCATACATTCTTATGCTTTTCCATAGCAGTTGTATCTCATCAATAAAAGGTGCAAGATAAACATCCATGTTTTTAACTTGATGTTTTCCTAGAACAATGAGAGTTAGCATAAGGTGCTCCTTTCTAACACTCATCCATGGGGGAATATTGTATACTATCAATCCAACTGGTCAAACACTGTAATTTGAGCTCAGGAAAGAGAATGGGCACACTCCATCAATTGCAAGACCAAACTTGATACTACAAGGTTCATTTTTGAATTTTCTTGGCCATTTTTCCTCTATGTGTTTCATTGCTTTGGAGTCGGCCAGAATTCGCATGAATCCATCTTTACTCTTGTTCTTTGCATGCCATTCCATCAATTGTGCAAGTGACTTTCAACGAAACATTCATTGAAGTCTAGGTATAATTAGCATGTGATATAAAATCTTCTTTGGAACTATTGGACCTTGTACATTATACGATATCTCTTCTCTTTGCATACAAGGCATTCTACCTTGTTTTTATATTCATCTCTGTATAAAATGCAATCACTTTACATGAATGAATTTGCTTATATTCAATCCCCAATGCAACCAACAACAGATGCACCTTTCTGCAAGTTGATGGCAACAAATTCTCTTTAGGGAATATTTTAGTTTTTAGTGCCCTGTAAGATTTTCCATAGATTAAATCAATTGAATGTTTGACTTATGATGAACATGCTTGATATGTCAATCTATACTAGGACTGTTTATATACAATATATGGTTTTAAAATCCCCTTAAAGAAATATAAACGAAGTTGATGAATGTTTACGAATTATGTACAACAATTGACAATGCAAAGTAAAAAATAGATTTCAACTCACTTTAGTAGGGTAGTGAATCCTTTGTCTGACCAACCAAATAGTGACTTGATTTCTAATAATATTAATGTGCATGCTAGTTTTGAGGTTCTACTTGCACCCGATTTGAACACAAGTGTCTTCGCTACTTGCTTGATGGAGTCTTTCAAGTTGTTATCATCAACATTACATTGGTGGTAATTACCCTTTCTATCATCGTTACTGTCAACCATATGATCATTATTGTCATCATTGTTTCCATCCCCAAAGAAACCTGTAAGAATTTCATTCAATCTTTCTTCATGCACTTCATTTTCACTATCATGATCATCATCATTAAGGCTAGGTGGAATGTCGTCAGTGTATGTGGATCTCATCAGCTCTTCAAATTTCTCAACTGGTAGTATTCTCTTCAATGTTTCTCTTTTCACCCTAGTATTGTTTAAAGGATGGTTTGGATCATCCCGTCCAAATCTTAATAACTCAGTTGGATCTTGGGTATTAGTATGTGTTTCATCAACATCTTCAACCTATCAAGAAATGCAAGCATTATTTAATGTTTGGAAACAATTGGATAAATCATAAATGTATCAATTTCAAAGAAATATAATCAAATATTAAAAAATATAAATATAAATTTTATGAACATATATACATCAATTGAATAATGGAACATTATTTTATAAACTACCTTTTTTATACAATAATTTAAATAAAACACAATTTTGACAACATAGTTTATAAAACATTAGTCCACACTCATTTATTATTCTTTGGTTTTCTTCCCTTAAGAACATCCTTAGGGAGACCTTTTTCTTCCCTTTTCTTTCGCACAGGAGTGCATTTTAAGCAGGGGTAATCAATCAATAACTTGTCCCCAATGGTAAGGTCCATAATAGCCTCAACCATTATCAATCTATCAACCTCTCTTTCCATATCTCCATCTTTATCATTTATAACCTCAACAAATTGATAATTCGGTCTTACAGTAGGGTCCCTTCCCTTACTACTATTTATAAATCCTGTAATATTTTTGTGTGTGTATGCACATCCATCTATATACATAATATGACCTCTATTCATTTCTTTTCGACTTTCCAATTGGAGACGATGTGTATACATATTTGAATTTAGACCATATGCTAACATGCTAGGCTTATATTCTGCTAGCCTTCTCCATTCACCACTATAATATGATGGACCATAATATGGCATTAATCTCCTAGTGGTTTGTTCTAAATTGTTTATATGTTTAGATCCCACATGTACATTTTGGAAAATAAAGAGGCCTAGATTCGCTCCATGAATATTGGAGGGTCATATCATGTAGTTGTATCCCCAAAATTGAAACACCTCGTACACTATAGGTAGTTGTTGATCACTAGGCCAAACGCAATATAGTCGATGATAAAATGTCTCTCTGTAAATTGATCCCAAACTCAGGGGCAAGTCAACATCTCCATCACATTCATTCTCATAGGGTATGTAGTCCACCTTCCCCTTGTCTTTAAGCAAATTATGCGTCTTTAAACCAGTTCTTGTTATGTTACTTATTTTCGTCAATTCCTCATCTTTTGAGCTGATATAAATTGGCACATATTTTTGTTAGATGTATCATCTGATAAATGATCATTCCCTCTAGGCTGGAAGTTGGTGATCTAGGAAACTTTAAACCAAGAAATTTATCTTGCAAGTATCCATTAAGAAAAAAATTAGTTATTTAAATAATATAAAACAATGTTTAAACGAAGTATACATGTTATTTATATCAAATTGGAAAATTCCTTACCACAATTCCTATTGGATTTGAATTGATTGTAGGAGGAATACTACCAACTAGAAGCTCATCATAATTTCTTTGTACAATCGCTCATTTGAATTGTTTCTTTCCACGACATAAAAAACATCCACAAACAACAATTTTCTCAAAGTATTCATCCCATGTACTATAATCTTGACCAACCTCTTGTTCAGTGCAATCATTTGTTGTGTCTATAGGATCCATTGTCATATCCTCTTCCACCCACTGTCCTCTATGTGATTTAATAGTTTTAGGTCCACATCCACGCACATATCTTGTTCTTTTTCTAGTTGAATGCTCAGGCTCTGCATTTTCTCCAATCTCCATCTAAAATAATCAACAACATGCATTAATTTATGTCAAGATTGGATAATACATTATAAATTTCAATAATAATGTGAAAAAGAAGGATGTATCACAAAATGCCATTAGATCATTTTTTCCTAAGTTAAGTCAAAATTTGAGTACCTGATGTCTCGCTTCATCCGTTGTGTCCTCATTTGATATGAAACGATCTATTGCCATGGCCTCATCTGGCCCCTATAATACACAACATAGTAAATAATGTTTAGTACACCAATTATATCATTTCAACGAATATGCTATCCAACACAAAACCTCACTTTAGTCATATATTTGACATATTGATATCATGTTTTGGCCATCCTAATTTTCAAACTTTTCCCTTGATCATAGAATCACATTTAATCACCATTCATGTGCATTTTCAACCAATAAGTTTGAACTCAGAGGCCTCATGGACAAAAAAATGACTTTATCTCCTCTATGTTATCGCATTTGTGAATTCATAAACACCTTCCTCCTTTGGTTGAGGTTGCTTTCTCTTATTACCTATATTGTATCTACAGATTTCGTTGTCATATCTATTTCCACCCACTTTCCTCTACGATTTAGTAGTTCTACGCTGTCCACGTCCTCTCTCCATGGCCTCCTCTGGATCCTGTAATACACAACAATGACAATAGTCACATAACAGTTGTGCACCAAGAGAATATTGTTGAAATTATCTTGTTAATATGCTCACTTTTCATTAAGACGCACTATATATCAAAAACAAAATAATACATTGCAAAAAATTTCTCTTCACAAAAAGTTTACACGCAGAATCTTGACAACTAGAGCTCAAATCTTATGATTACAAGATGACTAAAAATTCACATCAAAAAGTCATTTATTTACAAGCTGACTATAAATAAAACCTATTACTAATAATTTTAGCTGAACATCCCTTCCATGGTCCCTCGTTATCCTAGATGAAAGAAAACCTATTACTAATAATTTTAGTTGGTTCTCTACCTTACACTTCTTCCACAAATTCATTAAAACTATAGATATTTCCTCTTTGAAAACTAGAGATTGGATTCCTTATTCTTGATTGAAACCTACTTTACATTGGATAGTGTGAGAATATTTATCTTAGATAAGATCCAAAACTTTAATTCTTGATTTTTTATTTTTCATGATTGGTGTTTATCCTCCATAGAGACAGTGGTGAAAGTAGTTGGCTTGGTTATGTAGAAATACCCTCATCAAATAAAAGCCAAAAAATATTTACAAATGGCTCAACCCATATAAGACTTAACAATTTACTACAACTTTAATGAAAGATTGATACATAGCATGACCTACTTTATGTTGTATGGAAATCATATTTGTAGCCTAATATGTTATGTTTTCTTAATTAGTATTGCATGGCAGTCTAGCATCTAGCTAAAACCTTTGACATCTTGATTGATTTAGCTAGAATGTATATCTTCATTAACCAAGAGAAGGCATGAGATCTGAATTTATTTGTTTGATAGGTAAAAGAGTTTGGTTTTCAAGTTACTAAAACACAATAAAACTTTTTTTAAGTTCCATCAAATTATGTTTCTATTATGTAAAGTTTCTAGGATGTATCCATTTTTTTCCAAGCCAATTGGTGGTATGTTGTTATCACACTAGATTCCAATGTTATAAAACCCTTAATACTTAAACATTTACCTCAATTCCAAATGTTTTCATGAGGAACATTTTGGTTTGGCACAACTAGGAGCTAAATTAGGTGCACTTTGTGTTGCCTTTGGCGCCCCAAAGAGATTACATTTAGGGTTGAAAGTCAGCATTGAAGTTAGCGTTAACTACGATGACTATAGCACCGACTAATGAATCAAAAAAAGAAAATTAAAAATTCTCACCTACATTAAAACATACCACGCAAAAAAAAAACACAAAACAAAACTTTCATACCACAAACTTGACGAAAATAATTTTCCATAGGTCACTCTCATTTTTTGTTTCAATTGTTTTTCATTTGTTAGGTTGGTGTTGTTGATCTTTTAGTTTTCATTTTTCTTGTGTGTTTGCATTATTTGGTCACTTGATTTTGTTTTGTTGCCAGATATAGAGCATAGAATAGATGGTGTTTATAGTGTTTGGTCACCCGGTTTAATTTTTTTGTGAGATACAAAGTAGAGGATAAATGGATAGAAATCAAACCCCTAATTTCACTTTAAACGTGAAAACCAGGTATTTTTTGACTTTTGGTTCAATTTGAATCCATACAAAGATATTTAGATAGAATTTTTACTAATAGATTTGTATAAAAGGGATGCCACCTAGTAGATAATGGTTGGGTTTCGATTGATTTGGGTTATTTGGTGGTCTTATTTTTGCATTATTCATTCCATCACAGGGTTTGAACTCTCAGGAGATATCTCATAGGCATTTAAATCTAGAAAGAGATTCATTCAAGGTAAAGCTTGCTCATTAATTGTCTATTTCTTTTAAATCGCCTATTTCTTTTAATTTCTTTGATTGGTGGCTCACTTTCATACCACAAAACCAAACTTTCATACCAAAAACTGGACAAAAACTTTCATACCTGGCATTTTGTACTTCGTTTGCCTCCACAGACTAGACAAAAATAATTTTCCCTAGGTCACCTCAAAATTTCAAGCAATAGAGGGAAGGGAGCAAAGGGAGAAAACTTTGGCCACAATGAGGTAATTCATTTTCAATTTATAGATTTGTAAATGTTTCCATTGTTTCTTTGATTTTTAGTTTTTAGTTTTTTATTTCAAAATTAAAAGAAGAATTTTTTTATATATATATAGGGACATGAGACTGACAAAGATAAAGAGGCATTGGCTTCCATATTGGGAGTAGAGGCAGTGAAAAAATTGGATGGTGTGGACTTGACAATGCATGCTAGATACATAGAAAAATGATCTAGTAAAGCCCCTGAAACATTGCAACCAAATCAACCATGTCAAAGGGAATCAATTGATTCCCCAAACAATCCTGGATCGAGCAAAATATCCAAGAGGAAATCAATAACAATAAACTTTAATAATGTGGAATATGGAGTAGAGACTTCCAATGTCCCAACCACTCTTGGGACACAGACTTCTTCCACCATGCCATGTTTTGCATCTTGCATTGGTAGCTATGATACCAAGATAGAATACGATGTGGTTTCAAGGGAAGTCTGAATGACAGATGCTGAAAAAATGTTTGTGAATAGGTTGAAGGAATCATGCCTTCAATAGTTCAAATACCATCTACATTTTCCATTCTCAAAGATACCCATGCACCTGCAAAAAGCAGTTATCCATGACATGGAGACTGAATTTTGCATAGGTTGTTCTGTAAAGAAGATAAAGCTACGAATGTCTCAAAACTACAAGATATTTTGGTACAACCAAAAAAAGAAGATAAAACAACTCCCTCCTAAGCTAAGGCTCAAAAAAAGGCCAATTGATGTAAGTGTGAAATTATGGAAAGAGCTTGTAAAAGCATATGAGAATTTTGATGCACAGAGGAAGTTCGGTGAGGAGAGTACGCAGGTATTTGAATTTTCTCATAAGATTATATCAAATTTATTAAATTATTTTTAAATTTTATTTGTGCATAGTTAAATTTAATTAATATATGTTTCAGGACAAGGCCTCCAAGGCTAGGCTTGACAAACTTTGTGCCACACATCACAGTGGCCAGAAAGGTTTATAGGCCTTGATCTATACATTTTAAAGTATATTTAATATGTTAAATGATATTTTTTTATTTCCTAGGAAAAAGTAAATGATTGCATATTAATTAGTTTAACTAGTCCATGTGCTATGTTTTCACAGGAGGAGAAATATGGCCAGCATCCAACGCAATTTGAAAAGGAAATGTTGCAAAGCAAAAAGTGGACCAATTTTGTAATCTGGATGGAGAATGAGGTATCAATAGTTGAATTTCAATAACTTAGTTGGATATTGTCGTGTTAATATGTCAATTTGCATTTCTTTTGTTGAGTTGTTTATTGATGTGTAGGATGAGTTCTAAAGTGCTTCTCTGTTGGCCCTAGATCCCATTCAATCGTCCCATTATTTCATGTTGAGGAAAAAAATATTGTTTTCCTTAAAGGATAGTGGGTGACATTCATACCTTATTTTCATCGCATTAATTAATGACCATGGTCTTTTAATATCTCTTAAGTGTCCTCATTTAAGTTATGAGTTGTATCATTTGAGTAACTTAGTCCCATTTTTATTTCATTTATCTTCTTTTCTCTCAAACATGGTATCTAAAGGAGTGCTTCCTTGGTATCTCAAGGAGTGCTTCCTTGAATTCATGTTGTCATTCTACTAAGTGATCCACATGCATCTCTTCCATCCTTCCTCACAATGTTGCAATTCTTTTAACATGTAAGAATTTTTTGATGCATCTTGGTAGGCATCCTACAGATCTAACACATCCTTGTAGAACTCCTTTTGCACCAAGGTCAAGTCATCATGTATTTCTAATGCATATTCCATGAAATCACCTATGTCATACCTTGTAGCCTTGTAGTATTCCACTTGATGTTTCAAGTGCTCAATTTCCTTCTTATACCCTTCCATTTCTCATGTCATTTTAAGGATGTTTGATCCATTTGCTTGTGTTGTGGCAACCATAGTCGTAGCCCTAGCCAATAGATCCATATCATCTAAATCCATTACCATTGCTTCCATGGCTTCATTAAATCTCAAGAGTATAGTATGACATGCAACTTCTTAATCAACAACATGTTAGGTACATGCTTGGCAAAAGTATGGGGTGCCTTTGCGGTGCCATAGATCTTCTGATATGTTAACAACTCATATAGGGAGTAATCTTTTAGGTTCTCTAAGATTATGGTCATGTCTTAAGATAACCTTGGGAACCTTTTCTCAAATAATAGCTCATGCAACGGAGCAAAGAATCGGTCACAGATTTGCTCATATTTGGATGAATATTTGTGCTCCCATCGGTCCTAGCAATAAACATGGAAAAAATGACATGGGATGATTCATGTCCAATTCATCCCCAAATAATTTATTAGTTGCACAAATAATATAACACAAGTAAGAGGTTGTATAGAATTTTGGCTTTGTGCCCACTGGAGGAGACTCTACTCACGTTATTTCATTGCACAAATGGAGTGACAAAACAATTAACTAGTTTAAAATTGGACCTTATTTAAGCAACATATGTAGCAATGAGACTTAGGATTCTTGAAAATGAGAAGAATCCTTCTCCCCATACAACCTACTAACTAGGGCCACTATGTTTTTTATTGAACCCTTGAGGTTGATGGAAGGGTACCATTTAGTGTTCCTAGAAGTTAATTGTCTAACTCCTCCTCTTGAGGTTTAGGCTATGTTTTAAGGTTGAAAACTAGGCACTTTTGTTGTAACATCCACTTCTAGGACCTAGGGGTGATGTGGCACAGGACCTTGAACCACCACATAGGTCTTATAGAGAGAGTGTTTGGTGTAAAAGCCAAACCTAAGTCCTATAGAGAGAGGGGGTGGCGCTAGACTCCAAGCACCAAAAAAACCATAAAATAGTCCTCTCATGCATGAACATGTGTTCCCAAATGCTAGATCAACCCCACACCTGTGGAAGATGAAGGGCCACTCCACATAGAAAAGTAATAAAGTATCTCATGTGGGTCAAGTAGACCAAATAATTCATGCATGAACCAATAAACAACCTCCATGGTGCCTCAACATGTGTACAAGGATGCTATGTCATCTCTATCATGCCTCAACATATGTGCCAATACAAAATCAAGTCCCATGTGTGGTGATGAGAAGGTTGATCTATGTCAAAAAGTGATGAACGAACATGTGTGAGCCAATGGAGACCAAGTGCTCCATGAACTAATCTCATATAATTTGTAGTAGAAACGTATACATAATATGTCAATGTCTTAAGAAAATAGGCATCACAATATATCACCATGGATCTTGTAATGATTCTAGCGTTCATAAAAATAGTAAATCACATTCATTGTATACATCAACATTTAGAACATAATATAGCAACTAGAAGCACAAACATGAGAGAGAATGAACTGATACTAAAAACTCTAGGAATTCATTGAGATAAAAACATAGGCCTTTCAACACTTCCGTATTAAATTATATATATTTGTCAAATACACCATGTAAATAATAGAGTCTGAGTGTAACAAAACAGTCTGGAACCCCTTGTCTTTGAATTTACATAGTTTATATAGATAATTACAAAATTTGAGCCATTATTAGCTCATCAAACTAACTTTATGCTCTAATTAAAATCAAACAAAAATATTTAAAACTACTGCAAAGATTATGGTTTGTTTGTTGGAACTGCTACAAGATATTTAGACCGTTGCTCAGAAATTGGTGGACAATTTCATAGAATAAGGTATGATGCTTATCTTCCAGAATAGGTGAATCTTCATTCCATATTTAATAATGTTGGTCCATCGAGAAGCACTTGGTAAATTATAAGCTATCATTTCACTAGTTGAAAACTCCAAGTCATTATATTGAGCATATGAAAATGGATGCAAGTAGTGCACTAATAATTTGAACTCAGTTAAGAGATCAAAGTCATCTTTCAACTTATCTACTATAGACTGTCCCTTCAATGATTTTTTGAGATCTCCAAATTTGGAGTCTTCACTTCTACATTTGGCTAGTAGTTCCAAATATTGACTTTGAGGAATCAAATACTGATGATCATCCCAAAATGATGGCAAACCTTTCTTAAACAGATTACTGAATCAAGGCTTGAAACCTACCACTTTATTTAAAAGTTCATTTGCCTTATTTTGCACACTTTCCATTATCTAATGCTTTCCAATAAGTCTTTGGGCATCCAATATAATAGTTGACTTGTCATTTATCCCCAATTCTTGCAAACTTGCCCTGAAAGTAGCATTCATAGTATTGATAATTTGATTTACAAGGTATTTTGGCATATGGATGAGGTCTTCTCTTAAATCTCTACACCTTTGATTACTAGACACTTCTTGTTGGGCTGAAGAAGTAGCCCAGGCTTCTTACAGTTAAACTCTTCATGTCTATGTCACATCTATAATCATGGCATTGTTTGGATTTGAAGTCTCATGTAGGGAACCCAAGGCTTCAAAAATGGTATCTTTCATTGGCTCAAAAGCATCTATTTTTTTTGTAAACAATCTAAGCTCTTTAATATTAGCAATTTGTAGAAGGACCTTATTGTGCCTGAGGCATTCCAATTTTAGAACTAATATTGATCATGGTTGCTTAGTATCTTGGATGTACATGAAATCTAGATTTTCTACAGGAGACTAGAGTTGTGCCCATAATTATCATTCGTAATGGTGCTAGAGATGCCATTCTACTTCCATACTCATATTCATTCAAAATTAGGTCATAGATATGCCCTTGACAATCCTCTGGTTGATTCTATTCTGGTAGGTATATGCTGCTGAAAATACCACAAACTCTTTTACTTTTTCTCATGCATGCTTAGTAAGACACCATAACATAAGAATTTATTCCAAAGAAACCACACCAGACACCAAATCTCAATCATCTATAAAAGGAATTAAGGAGCTAAGGTGTGATGAACCCTAGCTTCAAAAGTTCAAAAATCCCTACATTTTGTTTACTAACAAGCTACAAAGTCTAGCCTCCAAATATATTGCCAAGTCACTATAAGTAATGGTTGATTTAGGTATAGAAAGAAAGGTTTGCTTCAGCCTTAATAGGTTTTCCCATTCTATCACAATATCAAACTATTGATTGCTCATATGTGTGAGTCTTGGGCACTATAGAGTTTGCTCCAACCCTAGATCACATTGTTGTCCTGAATATATTGTCACTTCGGATGGCTTCATGTTGGAAATAGAGCTTCAATGAGGTTAAGAACTTAAGGAAAAGTGACTTTATTAAAATAAAAAGAAAAAAGGGCCAAAAGTGGTGAGGGAAATATAAAAAGGGGAAAAAGAGGAGTTCCCTTCTCATTCTACA
Organism: Sequoia sempervirens; assembly: GCA_007258455.2. NCBI lineage: Eukaryota > Viridiplantae > Streptophyta > Pinopsida > Cupressales > Cupressaceae > Sequoia > Sequoia sempervirens. The sequence goes on along the minus strand of VDFB02000017.1, from coordinate 305,672,119 downwards.
CTAATCACTTTTTGAAAATTACTTGGATAGCTCTTGATATTGGAGAGGCTAAGGTTTGGAATAAACCCTTGCATTTTTCACTAGTTTTGGTGGTGCAAGATCCACCATAGTTGGTCAGTAGTGGAAGATCATTTAGATTTTTTCATTGGATTCAATGTTTTCAGGAAAATAGACTGTTGGTTGATATTAGAGGAAGTTGTGAAGACTGGAGGGAGATTTCTTGAGCAATAGAGGGTTCCTTTCACATCTCTGTTATCTTGGGGACAAGTTGGGCACTATTCCCTTCACCGTGGGCATGAAAAATTCTATTTTGGAAGCGTGGGAACCATATCTATTTTTTTGGGCGAGTTCCCTTTAAACTTGAGTGCATTTCCTTCATTATCTAAGTACGTGAGAACTTATTCTCCTTGGTTGGGCACATTTCATTCCATTTGGAGCAGCAAAGTGCCATAACATCTCTCGATCTTAGTGCTAGGTGACTTTAATCCCCAAGTAATAGAGCGTGAGCCTACAGTACTTAAATCTAGGCACTTTCTATCCATAGATCAATTGGTTGTCATTGTTTTCTAGTGTGTGGGACTTATATTGCCATTGTTGGGCACATTTGGAATCATTTACCTTGGGCATTTTTCACATCACAAGTGATTACTCCTTGTTGAGCATGAAATTAATGCTTAGGGATAGCATGGGGGGAGTTATCTTAGTGTTGGGCATTGTCTAATCTATCTAGAGGGGTCGTGAAGCTCTTGAGCACTAAACACAGTCAAATAACAGTCAAGAATGGATTTGAATATTTCATCTGGGTGCAAGGAGAGGAGAGCCAGCTCTAATCGAATCCCCAGGTGCCATTCTTCTTGTTTCTTATGTGTATTAAAATCTGCTATAAATAACAAGGGATTTTTTGAATATATAAAGTTATATTGTTATTACCCCTTATTGTTATTTACATGACAAAGCAAATTAGATAATAGTCTTATTATTTTTTTTTGTGAAGTTCATAATTCTATTGCTAAAAAAGGAAATATGTACATAGATTACAGAAATGGACCCTTTTGGCCAGGCTGGCACAAAAAAGAGTAACTAGAGACTAGTTAGGGAGGCCTGTATATGAAATTTAGGATTCTCTGCTTGACACAACCAAAAAAATATGGTTCAGTTTTAAACTATTTCCCTTCATAGGGAAACTAGCGTACATGATTCTAAGAATGACTGCAAAACATGAAATATAAGATTCTGAAACAAAAAAGACTAAAAAACCATGACAGAGAAAAACTAAACTGTTGGCTTATAGCTGGGAAATCCTAGAGGAACCAGGGTTGGATTGCTCCCAAATTCGGGGGAAGGCTCGAAGGTGATGATTCATCCATGCTCCTCCTTGTGCTCCAATTCCAATTCCACGCTCTTCCCCTGTGTCCACTCCTCATTCAGCTCATTGCTCTGAGCAGTAGGATGAAGGTGATCTTGCCCCTTGGCCTGAACTAGTGTCGGAGATGGTAGGAGTATGTTGGTGAAGCCTATGGAGAAATGGGGTGGTGAGAGCCCAATACATCTACCAAGGTGTCCAAGTGCAACCTGGCCTGCTCAAGAGAAAAATGGAGATCGTGGGCCGAAGAAGTAGCCTAGGCTTCTTGCTACTGCTGAGCCAAGAGGGTCCATCCCAGAATGTTTTTGAGTGCCCAATATGGGCTGACCACCTTGGGGGATCTACAAATTCCTATTTCATTTCCAAATAACCAGCCTCACGGTTGTCAATCTCCTCATGAATGTGCATGGGGATGCTTGGGTCGTAATCCGTGTAGAATTCCCAAGACTGATAATTGTTGCCTCTTCCTCCTCGCCCCACGCAATCGTGAACCACTCTTTGTCGCAGATGAGGTGCCATGACAAGCTCCAAAATGCCACAAACTATAACCTACACCAAATTGGTGGCTCTCATTGCCAACTCCACTCGAATCCGGAAGAGTGTCTTCCATCCCCATGTTGAGCCTCAATCCATTGAAAAGGGGAGGCCCAAATCCAATGCAGAAGCCATCAAAGCATGTTGTATGAAGGCACATTTACTTGCCATCACTGCCAATGCTGGAGGGGGGAAACAACATCCCATGTAGAAGTGAGGGGCATTAAAAATTGGAGTTAGACGGACTGGCGGGCCAAGTGCCTGCGTACCTTGGCCTACTACCATACTGCATGCCAACTGTCTTGGGATTATTGTCGTCGGTTGCCATGAGGAGGGGAGGGTCAGTTTCTCGCACAATGTGTTGATGAACACCCACATCCAAGGATAACAATCCTATGATCATGGCAAATATTTGGGTGAATTAACACCTCAAAAGACATTATTTAAGACTTTAAACTCAAACCAACACCTACAACCAACTAAAATCAGAAAACAGAGATGACATGTGAAATATTTGACAATAGTCCTTACTCATAAATGTGGTATTAAAAGGGGTGGAAAAATTAAGATCAGTGGGAGTGGTATTAAACAGCAGTAAAAGTTTGTTTCTACAGTAATTTAATAAGTTTAACTGAGTATAATTAATATCCCTTGCTTCACTATTTCAGGGGAAGCATAAGAGCAGAATCATGGTTCTGAAGGAGAAGCTTCAGAGGATTCAGATGCTTGTTGGTGAAGACATTGCCTCTTACCTTACAAAGGTTAAATTTGTTCATTATGCTTCAGAGGAGATTTCTCAAGATGGGTGGTATCTAGACAATGGTGTCACATGCAATATGATAGGAGAGTGTGATCTATTTCAGCCACCTAGATTAGTACCTACTAGATGCTTGGTGAGGTGTGGGATCCACACAAAAGGAGCAATCGGTAGAAGAGAGGGTTTAGTTGTATTTGAGTTAGAGTCAGGATGGACTCTATCCTTTCATCATGTTCAATATGTTTCTCATCTGAGAATGAATGTGCTCTCAGTTTCAGCCTTGGAGGATCAAGGATATATAGTTGAGTTCACTGGACACTCAGTACAATTATGGCCAAAGGAAATTGTGTATGCTAAAGACTCCATCATACTGGGGATCAAAGAGCGATGATTGTACCGAGTATTGGGTCGACCTCTTTGTCGAGAGGGACATAGAGCTAGTTATGAAGCATTTTTTAGGTGGGAAGAGGACTACTTTAGCAGACCCACTTGGTGGGAATGGACCCAGTTGGAAGAGATGGGATACTCAGATGACTTCAACAAAGCTTTAGCAGGTAACCACAGCATAGATGAAGTTGAGTTTCCAAATTTAAAGGAAGCAGGTTACTCCAATTCAAAGGGAGTAGTAGCAGCTACAGACATAGATCATGGAGGAGGTAGCTCTAGCCAAAGTAACTCCCTACTAAGAGAGATTGTTAGTTTTCTATGTAGCGAGGTATGTAGCGAGGTCGTTACTTTCACATTGGGTGTGTCTAGCAATGTGAAAATTACCTTTATGTATCTCATCCATATCCAATGGATTTCTTCATTCAATAGGTATGAAATCTCTACAAATGCAATTTCAAGGCATATCATTGTACCTGCCACTAGGCTTGTTATTATACACCCGAGTGTCTGGTTTGATTACCCCATTGATTTACTTATCTCATGCAAATAGAAACACTAATTTTTTAGTATCATTGCACAAATTTGAGGATTTATATACATCCTTGTATGTTCAACTAGAAAGAACACATCTTAAAAGCTCAATATCCTTGATCTAATCTCTAGTTAAAATCATAATAAAATTTGACTTTCAATATTGACTCTAAAATACAAGGACATATAGACTAATTCATTCTCAAAGAAGCTTTGAAGTATATTATAGTGCCAAAATGTCCTAGAAAATATCCATTTATGAAATATAGGAGAAGAAGATATATAGACCAGTTAGCTATGAAAGGATCTTTGAGGAAAACATAATCATATATAGCACAAAATGCAGAGGGTTGGCACTTAAGGTTATGTAATAGAATTTACAGTTGATAGTTAAATTGTATAACAATTTTTTTTATGATCTTTACTAACGTTTATTAGAATTGTTGCATGTTTTACATCATTGGAATGACATATTAGCTGTAACTTTTTGAAATTTTATTATGGTATGTATACTTTGATATGATGTAATATGATTATGGTTTCGTTTCATATGTTGTAATATTAGATATATAATAGAAAAATAAATTATTGCATGAAATAAATAATAACTTTTCATTTTAAATTTTTTTTCTTTGCAGAACACAAGTCTTCCGGAAGATCAAGATGATCCTCATGATATAGGTCCAGAATATGTAGGTTCTGGTATATATCACATGGTAGAGGATGATGATGACATAGACATAGAAGACACCGAGGCCGATGATGATGATGATGGCGACGATGATGATCATGATGATGATGATCACGATGGTGATGATGATGAGGCAGTTGTTGGTAGTAGCCAGTGACATTCATGATCATATATACCGCGTCATGGATCATTGTTGATATATCGTTATGATGCCTCTTTTCATGGTTACTACCATATGTATCATTTTCATGGCCTGTAGTACCATATTATTGAGTTGTATCATTTTGACATGTATCATTTTGACTTATATCATTTGGACATGTATCATCTTGACTTGTATCATTTTGAGTTACATAATTTATCATTTTTACTTATATCATTTGTGCATGTATCATTTTGACTTATGTCGACTGTTGGACATGTATAATTTTGACATGTTATTGATCTACTGGCATATTTGACTTTCACTTGTTTTAGTTATATATGATGATGATCTTATCAGTATTGACTTGTCAATTTATATATATTGAAAGTGGTCGATGATTTTTGGATGGATATTTATTACGTATGATGATTTTAATTTACTACTCAGGATGGATGTTGTCAAATTCAATTAAGTTATAGATATTTGACTCACTTTTTTTAATTATAGATGATGATCATGTTATAATAATTATCTTGTTATTTTATATATACTGGATATTATTGTAGATTTTATTTTTATGGAGATTTAATAAGTATAATGATGTTAATTTGTATGGATGTCCATTTCCCTAAAAATTATTTATAAATGTTATCCTATAAAATATTTCAAATGCTTCAGGGGTATTCAGGTGGGTGGAGCACAAATTAGTGAGTTAGAGAGTATTTTGTCAAATAGGTATGTGAGCTTGTCTCACAAAGAGTGTAGAATAAGATGGATTTGCTCAAAAACTGGGGAGTATTAGGTTAAGCTAGGCTATAAGGTGGAAGATGGGGCGGTTAAAAAGCAAGATTGGCCCACTCACCTTTTTGGAACAAATCCTACCTCCTTAAGGCTCGATTTTTCACATGGTTGGATTTGCAAAGGAAGATCCTTATAGAGGATAGGTTGAAATTGGTAGGGGTTCAAGGTCCCGGTAGATGCCCTCTTTGTAAAGACAATGAAGAATTAGCTGATCATCTCCTCCTTTCTTGCTCCTATACAGATTTTTTTTGAAAATTATTTATGAGTAAATTGAACTGGAACTCCCCTCTACTAGTAGATTTAAGGAGTTATTTCAAATGCAATATGACTTACTCTATAATCATATGAGTTATTTAAGAGGCATGATATATTTAACTAATTAAATTGAAATAAAACATATTAAATTAATAAATGGAAGCAAAACAAGAAGCATTTTTAGAAGCAACAATGGAAGCCAAACTAAAGCAAACCAGAAGCAATCTTGGAAGAAAAACTTGGCCTCATCTAGGAAGCAAAAATAGAAGAAATTCAAGTAGAAAACAAAGAAGTAATAATGGAAGCAATTTTAGAAGAAACAAAAGATGCAATAATAGAAGCCATATTAGAAGCAACAAAAGATGCAAAAATGGAAGCAAAGCTAGATGCAACAAGCGATGTTATATCGGAAGAAAAATTGGAAGCAAAACTAGAAGCAAAACTGGAAGCAAAATTAGAAGCAAAAATGGAAGCAAAAATGGAAGCAAAATTGGAAGCAAAACCGGAAGCAACTTGGAAGCAAAACTAGAAGAAAAACTGGAAGCAAACCTAGAAGCAACACAAGAAGCAAAACCAAAAGAAAAATCAGAAGCCAAACTGGAAGCAACAAAGGACTTCATAATGGAAGCAACAAAGGACATCATAATGGAAGAAAAACTTAGCGTCAATTAGGAAGCCAAAAAATAAGCTATTTTCGATGCCATACCAGAAGAAAAACAGGAAGCAAAATTGGGAGAAAAACTAGAAGCAAAAACGGGAGCAAACATGGAAGCAAAACTGGAAGCTAAATTGGGCGCTATTTAGGTGTTATTTTTGACATTAAATTGATTGTTCTTCCTACTGCTATTCCAGGCACTAAAGGAGGTGCTATTGCTTGCGCTACTTTTTCGGTGCAAAATTAGATGTTAAATTTGGTGCAAGAAACAATGTCGAAGAGAACATGCACTTTGATGCTGAGTTTTGCGCTAGCAGATGTGTCCAATTCATGAACTCAAATGCACTAAATTTTGGTGCTATTATAGGCGCTAATTTCCTATTTTGTTGTAGTGATGATTGAAGCTATGCCCATGTGGTTTGGATGTAATGATTAGAGGTGTTTAGAGGTGTCATATCCAAACTTTTAGGTTCTGGATTGTTTTACAATGGAAGATATGTTTGACACTATGTCTGTCTATAAAATAAGGTGTCTAGGAGAAATGAGATTGCTCTACATTTCTCCAAATTGAAGTTTCTGGTGTTGCAAATCTGGGAATGTGCTTATAATGTTTGTATCTACCTTCCCTTGAAGTTTTAGGTGTTGTGGTGCTTTGCAACCTTGTATGGTGTGTTGAATTATTGTGCTAGTGTTTCTGGCTGCACATAATGAAGGTGTTCTTGATTTTTTGGTGGTTGTTGTAGAGTCTAAACTAGTGTCTCATAAACTTGGTGGAAATCACACAATTCAGAGGAATGACATAGCTGAACAGTCCACTCAACATTGCAAATAATTAATTAAATTGTCAACCAGGGCTTGTAAATTTATGATGGCACTAGCACTATATGTGATTTCAAAGAACTGAGATTACCTAGGTTATCCTATTAAAGGTATTCAACTTGATAGAAAATCACAAAAATACATAACAGTGAAAGAAGTAAAACTGATGCTAACAACTACGGGTACCTATAGCATAATTTGTAGTTGAACTATTGTTAATAGATAATTATTGAAACTGACTCAAAACCGATAACTATACCTATTCTATCCTCTGGAGTACTACAAGTCAATTGAATGCATTCATGCATATGAACAACCATTATTGATTATTATTGATAATCATGATATGAGAATCCATTTTAACTTACATGCAATTTATGAAGTCATGACTAACAAAAATAACTACCAAATAGAAATAAAACAACTATAAATATAGTTAAGAACAGTTACCTTGAGTGGTTTGCTTAGGTGGTTGTCTTAACTTAAACTAAAACCAAATCTAAATCTTTAGATTCCACGCAACCATATCAATTTGAACTTCATTTATTATGCATTCCAAAAGATCACATAAAATCTTGCTCAAAGATTGTATTCAAGAAAACCATTTTTGAACAATCAACATGTATGTAGATTACAACTAAAAACTAAGAAGTAATTGATAGCAAATCCACTAGGGTGAGATTAATTAACTAACAATACTAAAGACTCAACCACCGGCTATACATAGGCACAGGGGAATTTATTCTAAACACAACTCTAAACTAAAATCATTAACTGCAACTCCCAAGATATCAAAGTGTGTAATTAAGATTAATTTATTCAAACTGCAACTAGAAATAAACAAGATTTCAAATAGGATTAAAACTCTACAAAATAGATCTACAACGTGGAACACATAATCAATTATCTAGAATCCTATTAATAAAATAATACTTCTTCTTCAATGCCTTATTAACTATAATAATGATGCACAACTAACTCCATCAGGTGTCTCCACACGGTAGTAATTACACTTAGCTTGTTCTGGAACTTCCCTTGTTTTGTTGTCCAAGACCTCCTTTGGCTTTGGGCTACAACTTTTAGTTGTTGAGGGATACATTGTCTTCTAGGGCTGCAAGAGGTTAATCCATAAAACACATACACAAATCTAACTACCATGATTAAACACAGAATTATAATCGCATTCCATACATATCCACATAACTATATTTTCATTACTCTAATTTAGGTCCAAGGTTGTATAATAAGCATAAAAAGATAGCATAGCATAGGAATATGTCTGAAAAGATTGTTTGATAATGTCTATAAACATGCATAAAAACATTAGGAAATGGACTAATAAATGGACTCATCACTCCCCCCAACTACCCTTTTGCTTGCCCTCAAGCAAAATGCACTAAGGGTACAAATTGTAATACAGTGTAATTTCCTTGAGGTCCATGACAATATCTACTCCCTTGATCTACTTTAGGTAGAACCCTCTATAAACTGCAAGTCTCTTCATTCTGGTAAGCTCAACCTCCTCACATTCCTTCATCTTATCTCTTGTCCAATGTGGGACTAGATAAAGGAGTATAGGTGGTTGGAATGTGAGTGGTACCCATTTAGTTGCTTGATAAAACACAATATCTATGTACTTGTGCACTCTTTCAATCATAGAAATGAATTTATATACTAAATGAGGCTCCTTCCTTTGTAGTTATGGAGTCAAATTGTTCCACCTTTCCTACACATATTTTATAACAATTATGAACTAACCCAATTTTCAGTATCTACATTCTGTTGTAGTCCTATATCCTTAATTTCATAATCTTTCCTCCTACACCCTTGTGTTTTAGGAGTAGTAACCACTCATTTATTATCTCATCGGGATCTTTGGACTCTTTCCTCATTGGAAGTGCAATTAACTTTTCTCTTTCTACATACTCCTCCATGAGTTCACCTCTAAATTTTTCATTTCTAAAATAGGATGCTAAAGCTCTTACCTGTAAATCCCTTACAAACATTAAGGGGTTCCATTGTGCATCCTATGGAACATCCTATGAAACCACATAATTGTGTAGATAATACTTACACAGTTGGTCTTGTTCATCCAGGGTAGCATCAACAAAAGTATGGAGAAATTCAAGCTTCTTGCTCATGGAGAGTGGCTTATTGTTGATCAGCCTACTAAATTGAAAACTTAAGATTTTTTCTTGGAGAAACAAGGCATATGTTCCGGTTGGCACTCTACACTTGACAATTTGGGAAGCCTTATCTACCATCTCTTCCATTCTAACTACCAATTTACTCAATTCAGTGTTCTTCCCCTCCAACACTTTGGTATGCTCTGCAATTAGAGTTTCTTTTTCCTTTCTCCACTTTTCTTTCTCATGTGAGAGTTTATTAGTGACCCTCCACAGTTGATACTCAAGAGACAAATATGTGTGGTAAGTTGGGGTTTTTGTGGTAGGAGGTTTTTGATTTCCTACTGTAAGTTCTCTATCCCCTATTTTGATCATTGCCAGTTGTGCCAATTGGTCCAACTTTGCACCATGCCCATATTTATGTAGTTTCTCCTCCAATTCTTGTATCTTTATCTCCCTTTCTTTATCTCTTTTCTCATAACTCTGCACCAATTCCTCTAGATTTTTAATTCTTTCTAGAGATTCTTGGAGCTCCTTTCTAACATTTCTATCCTCTAAAAACATTTCCTCTATTTCTAAAAACTATTCATTACCACCCCCTATACAATTATAGTCCTCATGATTAGGGCTATATGGGGTTTTCCTTATTATTTTATGGGCAACAAATACATCCTCTGAATCTGAATTAGAAGTGGTGGATATATACCACTTCCTCTTTGCAAGTGTATGCACATTTCCAAAGGTATTTCCCTTTATTTATGAGTCTATTTCAATCAACATCACATCCTCTTCCTATTGTTCCTTTCCCTTTTTCTCTTCTATTTTTTCCACACTCGCCCTCATAACACCTTTCTTTTTTAGGCAGCCTGATCACCTTGGTGGTGTAGGTATCTTCTTTTGAATATCCTTCTTTTTCTTTTGTGTTTTAGAAGGTGTGGATTTACTACCTCTTATTTTCTTGGATTTAGGTGGTTTGGAGGAAGATGGGATTTCTTCTATTGTTGGTGGCCTAGATTCTGGCACATTTTGCTCCTCAAGCTTACCTTGGCTACAGGTAGGTGAAGACATAAGTGAAATAGGAGGACTTCCTCGTGTAGGTGCAGCTTGTGGTTCTAGGGTTTTAAGTACTACAAGTGCCTCAAGTAGATTGTTAATATCTTGATATTTCACAAAGTCTTCCCAAGATGTCTATGGATATTGAATTCTTAAACTCCTTTTTGTTAACAAGGCTACTTAAAAATGATGTGATAAATCTGAATCAATTTATTTTCTCTGGTATTTAGATGCCATCCTTTTTAGCATATTGTAGAGGTAATTGGGCACATTAACTAGTCTATTATGGTGAAGATGGCTTAGTAATTTAAAATGTACAATATATAGAATATTTTGTCTATCATCACAAGTAAGGTATCTAATAACATAAGAAGCACGGTTGGCCCAAAACCATGGAAGTGAAAGTATTTTTGTAGCTTGGGATGATGAATCCAAGTTTTCTCCTTCCTCATAGAATTCTTCTCTTACAGCCATTGCATCTGCTCAAATTGGAAATTCAACTCCAGTCCTAGGAAAACTAGATACTTGTTTGATTGCTCCTTCTGATGCATCTAATGACAACCCTTTTACCATGGCTTCGTCGTGCTACAATGTAGCTACAAATCCCCTTGTTATGTCATTGTCAAATTTTGTTAGCTTTAGAAAGTAATCCAGCCAACCAACCCTTGTGAAGATAGGGATACCAATGCATCTTCTAATATATGTTTGTGTGTTGATGACTCTTCTAATAGTGTCACCTCCCATTGGTGAATCACTTTACCTTTGCTCAATGTTCTAACCTTAGAAATTTAGCTTAATTTCAACTTCACCACCCTCAAACTTTTCTCTTACTCTGTTATTTTCACATGCACTCTCCACTACAACTATATTGTAACTGTAATTTCTCCTTCTCCTTTGTATCAACTTAATTCAGTTTAAAATTGGGTTTGACTTAGCTCGGAATCACAGGATTTAGGGAATTGACAATTGAAATTAATAACAAAGGTAGGTGAAATTTAGGACAAAAAGGGTTTGCATGTCATGTCTATTTTTTGTATTTGGCTTTAGGTGACAAAAAACAAAAAAATTGGCTAATGCATTACCCTCCCCCCAACTTAAGGTTTGAAGTAACCTTACTTCAACTCATAATAGGTGAAGGTATGATTATAATATATGGAAATAAATATAATGAATAGTTTGCATGTATAATTTAATGTAAATATATAAGAAAATTATTTTGGAAATCCATGATAATTATGGTAGTGTACTTTGTGTACCTATCGAAGGTGTTGAACTGAACATCGTGTATGTGAAGTTGAATAAAATGTATCTGCAGGATGATTCAATGTGATAAGAATTAATTGCAAGTGAATGAATGATAAGGTGGCAAGTGTAATGAAATAAATGGAATGATGGATGATGGGTAGTGACGTGACATTTCAAATGTTTGAAATGTGAATTGGAAATGTGAAATAAGATGAGCATGTTGCATGTGCTTATTATGATAAGACTAATGTTACATGTGTGAGGAAAATGAGTTGAAAAGTTGTGAACTACAATTAATCTGGCACCAATTTTTTAAATTTCCTAACAAGCAATGATGTGGGTACCTTCAACATCAGGTCCTGTCTGAATTGTGACAACTTTGTGCTACAGGTCCCTACTGCAACAGGGCCCTTACAGAATGATGATAGTTGCATATATACAAAAATTCCCTACCATAGAATGGAGAATGCTAGAAAAATTATGTATATTAGTGTGATTGTGTTGTGTTTGCATGTGAGGTGGAATAAGAAATTAGACCAGAGTGAGCTCAAGGGATGAGTTGTGTAGCTCAACCATTGAGTCACCTGAAGAACTTGGTACATCTGTTGTTGTTGAGTCATCATTGTTGGGTATGGTATTTGTATCTAAATCATTGTGATCATGAGTAAGACCATATTTTTGAGTGACAGAAAGAATAAAGTCATCTTTCTTTACCAATTTCTTATAAAGTTTCAACCTATGGCCATTAATGAGGAGGGAGAACCTTACTACATCTATGGTCTGCAACTTTACTATTCCATTAGGAAAGACTTGGATGATCTCATAAGGTCCCAACCACCTGGATTGGAGTTTCTCCTTAAAATCCTTGTATCTTGAATCATACAATAAGTCCCAGTCCCCTACATTAAATTCCTTTGTCTTGTTATATTGGTCATGTCATTTTCTCCTTCGTTTTTGTACTATCTCAATGTAATGGATTGCCTCCATCTTGATTTCATCTATCCCATTTAAGTGGTGTAACCTCTCCTTTTAAGTTGTTATGAGATCCATGTCCAACTCCACTATTGTTCTTAATGTCTTGTGCTCAAACTCTATTGGGAGGACTATTGTTTTTCCATATACTAGCTCATAGGGTGTGAAACCAGTTGTTTTCCATGTTGTTCTATATGCCAATACTGCCTCTGGTAATCTATCAACCCAATCTTTTCTGTGTAATTGCACTATCTTGGTTAGAATACTTTCAATTTCCCTGTTAGTAACCTCCATCTGGCCATTGGCCTAAGGGTGATAAGGTGTTGACTTTTTGTACCTGATTTCATATTCTTCAATCAATTTAGTAATTAGCTCTAAAGTAAATTGTGGACCCTGATCAGTCATTATCTCCTTAGGTACACCATACCTAGTAAAAATGTCCTCATATAAGAATTTAGCCACATTGCCATCTCTAGAAAATTGTAATGCCTTCACTTCCACCCACTTAGTCAGATAATCAATGCAAACCAAAATATACTCTTTCTTGTTTGAAGTAGGTAAAATTGTCCCAATGAAGTCTAGACCCTATTTGTCAAAGGGAGCTAGTGTTAATTGTGTTTGTAATGGTGTTTCATCACACCTTATTGTCTTACCCATTCTTTGGAATTTATCACAACTCCTTGTATATTTGATAGAATCCTTGTGTAAATTTGGCTAGTAGTAACTAGTTGTGAGAATTTTGAATGTTGTCCTTTTGACTACAAAGTCATCCCCACATGGTTCATCATGGAAATCCTTCATGATATCAAATATTTCATCTTCCCTTATACACCTTCTCATGATATTGTACGGGCCAGTGCAGAATAGGTAACCAGATATCCAAGAATATGGAAAACACTTATGCACTAGATGTCTCTTTTCCCTTGGAGAAAAGTGTGGTGGAATCTACCCTATCACTAAATAGTTTGCAATGCCAGCATACCATGGTATTTGTATATTAAGAGAAAACAAATGCTCATCTGGAAATGAGTCATCTACTACCCCTTTTGTTGATTGTGTTGGCAACCTTGATAGAAATTCTACTACTACATTATCCTTACCAGACTTGTCCACTATTGCGATATCAAACTCTTGTAAAAGGAGCAGCCATCTGAATAGTACACCCCCTACTATAGGCTTGTTCATTAAATATCTGATAGTTGTATGGTCTGTGTGGACAAAAATTGCATAACCAATAACATAATGTGTGAATTTATTAATGGCATACACTAGTGCTAGCATCTCCTTTTTTGTAATAGTATAATTTAGCTCTGCTCCCTAAAGATTCTTGCTAGTGTAGTAAATAGCATATTCTTTATTACCTTCTTTTTGACCCAAAACTGCTCCAATAGAAAAATTGGAAGCATTAGCGTGTATATTGAAGGGTAGGGTCCAATTTGGTCCCCTCAAAATAGGTGCTTGTTTTAAGGCTACCTTCAGTTCTTCAAAGGAATGTTGGCACTCTTATGTCCAATCAAATTTTTTCTTTAGTCAGAAGAACAACGATAGTGCAAAAATCTTACTACAATTCTAAATGAACCTCCTATAGTACCATGCATGGCCTAGAAAGCTTCTAACATCTTTTTTCCTCCATGGAATAGGTAATGTGGATATGATCTCTATCTTATGTGGATCAACTTGAATCTTTGCACTAGATATGAAATGCCCTAAAACAATTCCCTAATTCATCATCATAAACACTTTTCATTACTTAGGGACAAGTTGTGTTCTTTACATCTCTTTAAAACCTTTTTCCAGATTACTAAGGGCTTCCCCATAAGTTTCCCCATATGTGGTGAATTCATCCATATATATCTCCATAGAGTCATGAGCATAATCAAAGAATATGCTAAGCACTACCCTTTGAAAAGTAGCTAGAGCATTACACAACCCAGAGGGTAGGAAAAAATAGTCATAAGTACATAAGTACCCCAAGGACATTTGAATTTTGTTTTGTCTTGGTCCTCTGGAGCAATCTTTATCTGATTGTAGCCACTAAAACTATTTAAGAATGAAAAGTACTTCTTCCCTGCTAAAGAGTCAAGCACTTGATCTATAAAGGGCAATAGAAAGTGTTCCTTCCTAGTGGTTATGTTCAGTTCCCTATAATCTACACATACCCTCCATTTTCCACCTTTCTTGGGAACAATGACTAAAGATGATACCCATTCAGTGTTAGATATAGGATAAATGAAGCCTGCATCAAGGAGTTTTTGAAGAGCTTTAACTATTTCTCTCAAGGCAGGGTTCATTTGTCTTTGAGGTTATCTAATGGGCCTATAACCATCATTTATATAGATCATATGCATACACAATTCAAGATCTATACCCTTCATATCATGGTAGTCCCATGCAAAGGTTGTTGTGTGTTCCTACAGGACAATATTTAGGGAATTCTACTACTCTTTAGTCAATGCATTGTTTATGTTTAGTAGTTTTCTTGGCATGATTTCTAGTGCTTTGGATGATTCTTGCATGGATGAGAGGTCAACCCTAGGAATAATTGGTACACACTATTGTGGTAGTAAGGAATGGAAGATCTGAGATATTTCTTCTGAGGAGTTGGCAGGTATAATGCTCTACAAAGGATCTTGTAGGCATGAGATACAGTCCTGTTGTTGCAGGCTCCTACCATAGTCATTTTGTATTATATGAGAAATCAGATCATCTTCACCCTAATCATCCAATAAAGGGCTATGTTTTATTATCATCAAAGTCTATAAGGAATAGTAGTCATCCTCATCCAAAGTGGACCATATGGTTTTCTCAAGATAAGCATAAGGTCAGGCTGGAGGATAGAGGACCAATTTCTTGTTCACTGTCCCATTAGATATTATCATATTTCCAGACCTACAACCTATGAATGCATCAATTATAACTAACCATGGTCTGCCTAGAATGAGTGGATATCCTACAAGGTTGAACTTTGGCTATAAAACTATGAAATTGGCAAGATATTCCCAGGAATGTAATGCTATAACTAAATCCTCAATGATTCCTTCAGGCTTGACTGTTAATCTATTAGCCAACTGTAAAACAGTTGGTGTAGGTCTAAGGTTGGCTAATTGAAGTAATTTCATTGTTTATTTAGTCATGACATTTATTACTACCCCTAAGTCTATCAAGGTGTTCTTGATAAGGGTCCCATTAATCTTAGCATCCACTACTGGACTACCAGGATTTGTGTATTTAGTGACAGCTATATTCCCTAGCATGATATCAACAAGGTTCCCTAGGACATGAATTTTCTTAGGGTCCTTTTTTCTCCCTCATTTCTTAAGACATAGGTCCCCGACTACCTTGGTATAGATTGGAATGTCCTTAATAGATTGGATGAGGGGGGTCTTGATATTTCCATCCTTAAGTTGACCCAGTAGGTCTATCTCAACTTGGGTATGATGTTTTTCAATGGATAAGCATTCAAGGAAAGGAGGCGTTGGACTTAAGGTGATCTGGTGTACCTGATTTGACTCAGGCTCCAGAGGTGATTTTTCTAAAGCTTTAGCTACAGGTTCCTTATCCTCCATCTCAGTGATTTGGGGGGATGAAGGTCCAACTAGTTGTTTCCCCAACCTAACGTGGCATAGTCGTGTTAATATAAGCATGTTGGATAGGCTTGTTGTTAGGGTTAGGTGCAGGTTGGGCAGGTAACTGTGGTACTCTTGGTGGATGAGATGTTGGATTGGATGGATTAGATATAATGGCTTATTGTTGTGGCTAATAAGTAAAGGTTGTTGGTAATTCATGTTTGCTACTACCATTATTGACCTTTTTGTCATTGTGGCTACCATTGGTTTTGTTGTGTTGGCCATTGAGGATTATAACTAGAACCTTGGAAATTTTGTTGTGACCATGCATTTGGTTGCTACTGGTTCCAATTTTTTTGAGTTTATTTCCATTATTGAGGGTTTTGCCATTGATTTTGGTTGTTTGGCTAGTGTTGGGTATTATAAGTAGAAATTTTTTTATTTCTAATGGGAAAAGATGAATTGAAATCTAGAGGGTTCTATGGCATACCTTGTCTTTGTTTCCATGGCCTTCTTTGAGCTATGTAAAATAGTTGTCCATCTTCTCCTTCAAGTGGCTGAAAATAAAGTTTCTCTATTTTGTCTTGCTGAATACTAGCCACCAACTTGCATTTGCAGTTTGCTTTCCTTTGTCTGTAGTTGGGTCAGTATTTAGTAAGCATTGCTTCAGCTTCCTCTTCTTCTTTATATGGAGAGTGTCCGACTAAGTTTCCAAATGAATAATAATGTCCTCCTTCATGTTAGAAAATTACTTAACTCTATCTTTGAAACCCTAGTAGATGATTTTCCAATGGTGGATGTCCTTTCTCCTCTTGGCTTCTTAGTGAAGGTCTTGGAGTAGTTTCTGCAGACCCTACAAATTTCTTCAAATTGTAGTTGAGAAACATCCCCTTTCCCAATGAGATTGCAGGAATCCATACAATCCTCATTGACTCCCCTAAAAAATACTAGCTTGAGGGATTCTTCAGATAGCTTGTTCTATGGTTTTTTCTTCAAAGAGAATTGGAATATCTCCACATAGTATTTTAATGGACCATCCTCCTTCTATGACATTCTGAAAATGTCATCTCTCCTCCTATCAAGTCCTCTACAATAATCTTGGTATTTTTCCAAGAACAATGTTTTCATGGCATCCCAATCTAGAATAACATTTTTTCCTAATCCCATAAACCATCTCAAGTCAGTATCTTTTAGAGTGGCATGGAAGAGCTTGATCCTATGAGCATCAGACCTATAGTCATAGCTCCTACATAGGACATCAAACTCAAATAGAAATGTGTCTGGATATTCATTCACTAAACCATAAAAGATGGGTAATGTTGAAGGAGGGATATTCTTCAACACAGTAGCCCTTTCCTGGTTGGTGATTGGAAAATTAAAGGTCACATGTTCAAGTGGATCATCCACTACATCACCCATAGTTTGGTATTTCCCCTCTGTAGGTGTAGTAGATATTGGGGAAAGGGAAGTTTCTTCTTCAGTAGTACCCTTGTTCTGATTACTGTAATCACCAAATTCTTCTCTAGCTTGTTAGCTTGTAGAGGGGAGGAACCTTTCCAATGTGTCTCTCTAACTCTTCATACAATAGATAAACTTTGTATAGCAACAGGTCCTGCACAATGTTAGTAGAATGTCCTAATATGGATAAGATTAAACCTAACAGTCCTAATGTTGAAAACAAAGTGTAAACTATAAAATATTGGAAAAACAACTCTATGAAGGTAACACCATCCCCGAAAATGATGCCAAAAATGTAGATTCTAAACTAGTGTCTTGTAAACTTGGTGAAAATCACACAATTCAGAGGAATGACTTAGTTGAATAGTCCACTCAACATTGCAAAGACTTCATTAAATTGTCAACCAGGGCTTGTAAAATTGTGATGGCGTTGGCACTATATGTTATTTCAAAGACCTAATATTACCTAGGTTATCCTATTGAAGGTATTCTACTTGTTAGAAAATCAAAAAAATGCATAACAATGAAAGAAGTGAAACCGACGCTAATAGCTACAAGTACCTACAACATAATTTGTAGTTGAACTGTTGTTAACAAATAATTACTGAAATTGACTATGAACTGATAATTGAACCTATTCTATCCTCTAGAGTACTACCATTCAATTGAATGCATTCATGCACATGAACAACCATTATTGATAATCATGATATGAAAATTCATTTTAGCTTACATGCGATTTATGAAGTAATGACTAACAGAAATAACTACCAAACAAAAATAAAACAACTATAAAAATAGTGAAGAAAATTTACCTTGAGTGGCCTGCTCAAGTGATTGTCTTCACTTAAACTAAAACCAAATCTAAATCTTCAAATTCCATGCAACCATATCAATTTGAACTTCATTTATTATGCATTCTAAAAGATCACATAAAATCTTGCTCAAAGATTATATTCAAGAAAACAATTTTTGAACAATCAACATGTTTGTAGATTACAACTGAAAATTAAGTAATTGATAACAAATCCACTAGTGTGAAATTAGTCAACTAACAATACTAAAGACTCAACCACCGACTATACATAGGCATGGGTGAGTTTATTTTAAACATAACTCTATAAACTGAAATCATTAACTACAACTCCCAAGATATCAAAGTGTGTAATTAAGATTGAGTTATTCAAACTGCAACAGAAAAGAAACAAGATTTCAAATAGGATTAAAAATTTGCAAAACAGATCTACAATGTGGAACACATAATTAGTTATCCAGAATTCTATTAATAAAATAATTCTTCTTCTTCAGCACATTATTAACTGTCATAATGATGCAAAACCAACTCCATCAGGTGTCTCCACATGGTAGTTATTACACTTAGCTTGTTCTGGCACTTTCCCCATTTCATTGTCCAAGACCTTTGGCTATGACCTACAACTTTCAGTTGTTGTGGGCTATAGTGTCTTCTTGGGCTACAAGAGGTTAATCCACAAAACATATACACAAATATAACTACCATGATTAAACACATAATGCTAATCATATTCCATACATATCTACATATAAATCATGCAATGTTATTATATCATAACTATATTTTCATTACTCTAATTTAGGTCCAAGGTTGTAAAATAAGCATAAAAAGATAGCATAACATAGGAATATGTCTAAAAGGATTGTCTGATAATATCTATAGACATGCATAAAAACATCAAGAAATGGACTCCTCAACTACAACAATTGTCCAGAGTATTCTAATGATGCTAGAATATTCTAAGATGTTGTATGTATATTATGGGGTGTTGTTGTGTGGTCCATGTGATGTTTCCATAGCCTAAGAGGTGTGTTTGGAGTCTCTTGTTAGTGTTAGTGCAGGTTTGGTTGGCCTGGCATGCTAGCGCTAATTATGGAGGATAATTATTGTTTGAGGAAGTGTTGAGAAGCATGTTGGTGTAGATTTGAGTCCTAATTAAGTAGTGGCATGGTTTGGCTTCATTTTTACATTGTGGAAGTGTTTGGTGTTAACCTATTTGATTTTTCATAGTTGAGGTGCATACATTTCCTTAAGGCTAACCTAATTGAGATTATTTTAGGTCATAAAGTGTATATATGCAAGAATAATTATTATATGGATTAAGAGTAGAGTGTGTGATGTGAAAGATGTGAAAGTGATCAAGTGTGATTATCTAAGAGTGAGACTTAATTCGTATGACTTCCTAATGCAATGAGTAGAAGGTGTCTACATTTCAGTATGTTTGATGAGCTATTTGTGCTTCAGTGGAGTTGTACCTTCAGCATATGTGAGATGCATTGTTAGTAGTTCAAATTAGTAGTGAGCCACCCCTTCTTATATTCTTCTTTCTTCTGGATAGTAAGTCCTTTGGTAGTGAGGTCCTTAAACTTCTTTTGAAGTGAGGGTTTGGTCAAGATGCTACAAACAAAGAAACTACTTTTAAAGTCTGCAAAGTGGAAAAGGATGATGGATCAAATCCATATGATCTTGATGAGGTGGAAGCAAACTTTATGAGAATATTGAAAAAGGGTACTGGAAAATGCAGAGGTAAGCTACCTTTCAAATTTTTCAATTATAGAAAGCTAGGTCATTATGCATCTAAATTTCCAATCAAAGTTACTAATCACAAACAAAAGGATCATAAGGGTAAATTTATCAAGAAGGGTTATTATGTTGAAAAGGAAAATGGTGTATCTGATGATCAAGAAATAGATTATCTGAATGAAGGAAGTGATGAATGCTTGTTCATGGCTTTAAATATTGGAACTAATTCTACTAATCTTGAAAAACGTGTGAAGGAAAGTACTTTAGAAAGAGGTCATAACATTGAAGGAACTATGTTAATTGATTTTCATGCTAGAGAGGAGAAGAATTACTGGATCATTGACAGTGGATGCTCAAATCATATGACAGGTGATAAGAGTAAGTTTTTTAAGATTGAAAAGTATGATGGTGGTCTTGTTAAGTTGGGTGATGATACATCTACTAAGATCTTTGGAAAAGGTTCAATTAGTTTTGATGGCATAATACAAATGATGTTATTTATGTCAAGGATTGTTGGCATAGTCTTCAAAGTGTAGGAAAAATGTGTAGCAAAGGATATAATCTTGTATTTCAGAATGGTGGTTGTGAAATCAGAGAAGGAATCTTTGATATTTTGATTTTTGTTAGAACAAGGACACGAGGTAATGTCTATCAACTCAAAGGTAGTGGTGCAAAGTACTTTATGTCTCAAAATAATAATTTTTTCTATTGCATAGAAGAATGGGTCACATTAATTTTGATAGCTTAACGAGGATAAGTTATACTGATGCTATGAGATATTTTCCAAAGATTATAAAGCCTATCAATACAATTTTCAAAGAATGTCAAGTTGGAAAGCAAACAAAGACAAGATTCAAGAAAAAATAATACTCTACCATAGGTCCCTTGGAGTTAGTGCATACAGATCTATGTGGACCTACCAAAATCAGAATCTCATGTGGTGACAGGTATTTCATGTTATTAATTGATAATTATTCTAGAATGGCTTGGGTTACATTTCTTAAAGAAAAATTAGAAGCTCTAGACAAGTTTAAAGCATTTAAGGATATGGTTGAGAATGAAATGAATATGAAAATCAAATGTTTGAGAACTAATAGAGGTGGTGATTTTACTTCAAATGAGTTTAAATTTTTTGTGAAAATCATGGAATAAGGCATTTATCAACCCCTAGGACTCCTTAGCAAAATAGGGTTGTGGAAAGGAAAAACATAACAATTCAGGAAGTAGCTAGGACAATGATGAAGGAAGTTAATCTTCCATATGTCTATTGGAGAGAAGCAATTCATACTATAGTCTACATTCTTAGCATAGTTTAAGCAAGAGAGAATAGTTCAAAGACTCCCTATCAGTTAAGGTATGGTAAACCTCCCACTGTAAAGTACTTTGAAGTTTTTGGAAGCAAGTGTTATATCAGAAGAGATGAAGAAAACTTAGGAAAGCTTGATGCAAGATATGATGAAGGAATCTTCCTTGGATAGTCTACAAGAAGTAAGGCCTACTGGTGTTACAAAAAACATTGAAGAAGATTGTTGAGAGTGCAAGTGTCAAAGTGGATGAAGAACCACATCAAAGTTCAGTACTGATAGAATGATATGAATCTAATGAATCCCCTTGCAGTGAAGAAGAAAAATCTAAAGACAAAGGAAAAGAGTTAACAGTTGAAGAGGAACAAGATATGGAAAAGAATCCTAAGACTCCTAAGTATGTGTAGAAGAATCAATTTGAAGATTAGATCATTGGAAATAAGAGGAAAGGTTTGCTGACAAGAAGAAAAGCTACTATGATAGAGGAACAAGTAAATCTTTGTTTATTTTTTGAGGTGGAACCAAAAATAGTGACTAAGGCATGCAAAGATGAGAATTGGATCAAAGCAATGAAGGAAGAGTTAGAACAGATAGAGAAGAATCTAACTTGGGAATTGGTCCCAAGATCAACAAACAAGAATGTGATTGGTACTAAGTGGGTATTCCAAAACAAGCTGAATGAAGATGGAAAATTTTTCAGGAATAACGCTAGACTTGTGTGTAAGGGTTACTCACAGGTTGAAGGTATAGATTTTGAGGAAACTTTTTCTCAAGTTGCAAGAATGGAAGCTATCAGGATGTTTTTAGCTTTTGCAGCACATAAATATTTCAATGTATATCAGATAGATGTGAAGTCCACATTCTTGAATGGTGAATTGGAAGAAGAGGTATACATTGAACAACCAAAAGGATTTTAGTTAACAAAAGATGCAAATATGGTATAAAATTGAAGAAAGCATTGTATGGACTAAAGCAAGCTCCCAGAGCTTGGTATGCAAGGTTAGATAAGTACTTATTGTAGCAAGGATTTAGAAAAGGTACTTTAAATAGCAATATGTATTTCAAAGTTGAAGGAGAACAAATCTTAATTGTAGTAGTATATGTTGATGACATAATCTTCAGAGGAAATAGAGGTATGTGCAAAAAGTTTGCAAAGGAAATACAAAAAGAATTTGAAATATCAATATGCGGGGATATGAATTTCTTCCTTGGTTTGTAGATCAATCAATCAAAAGAAAGGTATATTCATATCACAATCTAAGTATGTTAAGGAATTGTTGAATAAGTTTGGAATGAATTACACTAAATTGGTATGTACTCCTATGGTTACTGGTTGTAAGTTGAGAAAGAATGATGAATCTCCTAAGATAGATCAAAGCAAATATAGTTCAATGATTGGTAGACTATTATACCTTACTGCTAATAGACTAGACATCATGTATTCAATTTGTCTTGTGGCTAGATTTCAAGAAGATCCCATAGAATCTCATGTTACATCAATGAAGAGGATATTCAAATATTTGAAGGGCACTCTAGATTATGGTTTATGGTATCCTAAGGATATTGAATTCTCTTTGAGTGCATATATAGATGTAGATTGGGTTGGATGTGCAAATGATAGGAAAAGTACAAGTGGTGGCGCTTTCTTTCTTGGAAGCGGGTTGGTTTCATGGCTAAGTAAGAAGTAGGATTCAATGTCATTATCTACCACAGAACCAGAATATATTGTAGTAGCATCATATTGTACATAGGTGTTATGGATGAAGCAAACATTAAAGGATATTAGAGTTTCATATGATGAACCTATTCCCATCATGTGTGAAAATACAAGTGCAATTAATATTTTGAGGAATCTGGTAATACATTCAATAAAAAAACATATCTCACTATGGTATCACTTCTTGAGAGAGAAAGTTGTAGAGAATGAGGTGAAGTTGGAGTATGTGCCTGATAAGGATCAGGTTGTTGATATTTTCATAAAGGCTCCTCCAAAAGATACTTTTGATTATCTCCAAGAGAAGTTAGGGGTTATTTCCCCTCCTTTCAACTAGATGCATAAATGTGTGCATTTTTCCTAGAAGCATTTCAAGATACATTCTTGGTCCTGGACTGATGTAGAAGGATACCTCTTAGGGAGAGAAGGTAGTAGTGGTTTCTATATGGTGCAAACAAATCAAGCATATTTTGCGCCCCTAACGGGGATTATACAAGAAGTGAGTGTAGAAGAATGAGTGTAGTTTCTTGTTGGTGTTGCAAGTGGTGTATGTAGGTGTTTCCCTTTTGAATGTTGTCAAAGGGAGAGAGCAAGAGAGTTGGATGAGTTTATGGCCCTTTTCTATTGATGTCAAAGGGGGAGAGAGAATCCGAAAATCATGGAGAGTGTTAAAGTGGTTGAAAAAGAAAAACATGCAAAGATTTGTACAAGTGAATATGGTCTAAAGACCATACGGGGGGAAAGTATGGAAAAGTATTGTGTGAGAAAAAGAGGAGAGTGATCTAGAATGCAAGTGTTGTTGATGTTGCAGAAGAAGTCTATGAAGAGAGAGGATGAAGAGTAAATAATTGTCCCTATTGGGAGGAGTATTGCTTATTGCAATATTGTTGTTAGTTTATTTTTTTGTTGATGGTTTTTCATAAAGCACGTGTTGCCATAAATGACAAACGGGGAGATTGTTGGAAGTTTGGAGATATTGGAAGCTTGAGTTTTTTGTGATTTTCTTGGGTGTTTTCATTTATTTCAACCCCTTGTATAGAGAGAGTGTTGGAATGCTAATAGTATTAATGATGTGTCTGGAATTGTTGGTATTGATGTCAACACATATTGGTGTTGTCATTGATATTTATAGAGGTTGTTGGTCTGACTTGTGTTTGGAGATCATTTGTTGCAATTGGAAAGTGTTGCATATTATAGATGATGTATACATGTTATAGAAATGTTAGTAGTTTTGTTGATGAAGTTGGTTCACTTGGTTTTCAAGTGTTGTTCAGAAAATTTTAATAAAAGAGATTTTAGTGTGACAAAGTGGTGTTCAATGTTCTGCTCTACATTTCTTCATGATTGAAGTTATGCCCATGCGGTTTGGATGTAATTATTAGAGGTTTCATATCCAAAGTTTTAGGTTTTGGACCATTCTACAATGGAAGATGTGTTTGATAGTATGTTTGTCTGGTAAAACAAGGTGTCTAAGAGAAATAAGACTGCTCTACATTTCTCTGTAGTGAAGGTTTTGGTGTTGTGGATATGGGAACATTTTTATAATGTTTGTATCTATCTTCCCTTGAAGTTTCAAGTGTTGCAGTGCTCTAAAAAGTTGTCTAGTGTGTTAAATGTCTGTGTCGGTGTGTCTGGTTGCAAAGAATGAAGGTGTTCTTGAATTTTGGGTGGTTACAGTAGTTGTGCAAAGTATTATGATCATGCTAGAATATTTTGAGATGTTGTATGGATATTATGGTGTATTTTTGTGTGGTCCAAAAGATGTTTCTAGACCTTAAGAGGTGTGTTTAGATTCGCTTGTTAGTGTTAGTGCAACTTTGGATGACCTGGCATGCTAGCACTAATTGTAGAGGATAATTGTTTGTTTGAGGAAGTTTTGAGAAGAGTGTTGGTGTATATTTTGGTCCCAGTCAATTATTGGTGTGGTTTGGCTTCACTTCTTTACATTATGGAAGTATTTTGTGCTGACCTATTTGATGTTACACGGTTAAGATGCATATGTTTCCTTAATACCAACCTAATTGAGATTATTTTAGGTCACAGAGGGTATATATGCAAGAAGAATTATTGTGTGGATTAAGAGTAGAGTGTGTGATGCAAAATATGTGAAATTGATCAAGTGTGATGATCTTAATGTGAGCCTTAATTCCTATAACTTCCTAATGCAGTGAGCAGAAGGTGTCTACATTTTAGTTTGTTTGATGAGTTGTTTATGCTTCAATGGAACTATACATTCGGCATATGTGAGATGCCTTGTTAGTAGTTCATTTTTTTAGTGATACACACCTTCTTCTATTCTTCTTTCTTCTAGACCGTGAGTCCTTTGGCAGTGAGCCATCAATAGTGAGTATGTCTTTTTCTTTCTGGGCAGTGAGCCCTTCGTAGTGGGCCTTATTGTATTTGGTGTTGCAATTCATATATTAGTGAGATAATCCTCACTGTATTTTTTCCCTTCTTTGTTTTTTCACATAAATATAGTGTTCTTATGTGTTTGATGCTTTTGCATTACTTCTTTACATGTTTACATTTTGTTTTTGCATGTTAAGGGTTTAATAGTGGATAAGGGTTTAGCAAATCTAAATGTTAATGAGGTTTTTTGATGTTTTAAAAGTATACAACTGATTCAACCCCCTTCTCAGTTGTCTTATGCATCTAATATGATTTAAGTCTTTCACTTACCTATAATTTTATTCTTGAAAAGATAAATGCATTGACATTGACAGGTGCAGATTAGCTATGTTGGAACCTAGAATATCCCTGGTGCACTATAATGAGCAATATCCCTATTTTCTGGCCCTCTCACTTCAAAATAAAATCAATTAGTAGTACCAATTTCACTTATTATTTTTTTATTTTTCTCAAATATTAAATTGAATGAAATGTGTTACCTTCCAACTACATAATTAATACATTACAATTTTGTATTGACGCTTCAAATTAAATTCAACAATTATCCTACATTTCTATAACTTCAATTAATTGATCACTTTTAGTGAGAGGTACCATCATTCCAATGTTCCATCTCAAATAAATTCTCAACTATTGATCTTTGTAAATCTAACATTTATATGGTAATTTTGAAGGTTTGATTTCGCAAGTCTAGTGCTTCGTGCATTTAATTCTGAAATTCAACTACAACCATCCATCAAATGTTCATCAAATAGTTAAGTAATTTATTAAATAAACATGTGTTTTAAAGTTGTTTTAAAATTTAAATTGTGCTATCATACAAAATTAGTAAGTGATAAAAGGGGGCTAGATGGAAAATGAAATAAAATCCATGAATAAACACTTAAGTGATTGGGATACCGAAGCCAACAATCAACAAGAAAATATAAAAAAGTGCAAGGGGTTTTTGACAAGGGTTTAGATTCAAAACCCTAATGTAGTTTTCTAAAACCCTAACAAATATAACCATTCAAAAAAATTCATAGGATTGGAAAATTTGGAGATCCAAGTGTTGGTTTGTCTTAGTGATTCCAATTGAATCCTAAAACTATCTAAAGAAGTAGTCAACTCTTATGCTCAAATGTTTTAGGGGGTTGGCCAATGAACGAGAGAAGGATTTAACAATTTTCTCCTCTGAACTTTAGGAGGGTAGTACTTCACAATATCTAATAAGACTTCAAACAATTCTTGATAGGATATTTCTTTATAATAGATATGTTCTCTCAAGGTGACCAAGAATTACAGATACAACGGTCTTGATGGGCTAGATTCTTAGAGGTTTTATGCATTATAGATTTGACAACAAGAAATAACTTCAATAAATAACAAATAACAATAAGGGAAATTTTATTTTCAGATATGGTGATCATGGATATGCAACTAGAACATACATTTTAACCAATTCCTTAAACTTAGGCCATAGAGTCAAAGAAAATGCAACTGATACCGAATAAAAAATTTCAACCTAATTTCAGGAAATCTTGTATTTCAATGCCTTACACTGATATCTCCCATAATTTATAATTAATTCTTCTTAACAATCCCTGTATACATTCAAAACCATCAGCATTTCTTATACAAAAAATTAATCTATCCCTTGAATAGAAGATATAAATGAAACATTCATTTGCATAAAATGTGCAAATATGAACAGAAATGATCCTTGATCAATATGCATTCATAATTGAAATGAGGTATATAATTTAGGAGAAAATAAATTGAGAAAATTTCACAATATGCACATGTATAGAACTAGTAATGATATACAATAGCTTTGAAGGAAGCTATGAATATGTAAATGTGTGAAATCATGAGTTAGAAGTATATTGTTGCAAGTAATGTTAAAAGGTGATTGTAATAATGGAAGAATAGGGAGGGAGTTGCAATCAAAACTGCAAAGATAGAGTTTTTTGTAGGTGGCAATCATTGTGTCATCAGTACATGGCACTCGACAATTTTTAGCCATATAAATAGTGGAGCCAGTGTCAGAAAATTGTTGGTGTTTTTAAGCTAACATGTTGTATTTTCTTTTACAGGTACAAAGATAGACTTCTCATCATTACCTTATAGCTATCCGCATGAGTTTTCACTAAATATAGGGTTAAAGTGAACAAGTCAAGAGGAGATGGAGTTATTGGAGTTCCTGCTCCTATGTTTCTGCACACAGTCATTTGGAAGTGACATCTCATCAAGCAACAACCATCCTCTTCATTTGGAGAACCTAACTATTAGACACCCCTCTTTCATCAATCATCTTAGTCCTCTACACTGCCTTCTACACATCATCATGTCTCCCAAACATGGGTAGAGAGTTTTGGAAGGTCCCCAAAAGTAGCACTACTTGGGAAGGGGTCCAAAAATCCCTCACATATATGACTAAAGAAATCAGGTCTTATATTGAAAACCCCAATACAGATTTTGTCCAAGTTCTTGTGGATATTAAGAAAGTTGTGGCAATGGTATTACATAGGCTTGCAAATGGAGATTCCCCTAGAAATATAGGGTACTTGTGCAATTTTTGGGCTTCAACAGTTACAAAGTACACCAAAATCATCACAGGAGTGTTGGAAAATAGAAAGAAATTATATTTAAAATACATTGTGATTCCTACAAAGGAAAGAATTCAGAGATTGAGTAGCAACTTTGAATCTATTACTGGGATTCCCAACATATGTGGTGCTATAGGGGGAACTCATATCAAACTCCAGCTTAAGCCAAGGAATTCCTATAGGCCTGTTGATTATTGGTCAAGTCATGGGTTTTATAACATACTTTTACAAGGGGTTTGTGATGCATA
This sequence comes from Sequoia sempervirens, assembly GCA_007258455.2. Lineage (NCBI taxonomy): Eukaryota > Viridiplantae > Streptophyta > Pinopsida > Cupressales > Cupressaceae > Sequoia > Sequoia sempervirens. The sequence goes on along the minus strand of VDFB02000017.1, from coordinate 305,643,941 downwards.
CAAGCTCTTTTGGGACGTGTATTATAATGCGTCGGGAGGATTGAATTACGCTACCCATTTTAGGGCTAGTAGTATTTGGAGCAGGCTCAAGGAAGGGGATATTTTGTAGCAACTTGATATTCAATTGCAATGAGGAGAAATTTCAAGGCTTGTTCTTGTGGGAAATGTTTCCTTCCCTCTCAGTGCATCTTTGATTACTCCTTTTAATGAGGATGGTCCTGAGGCAATCAAAAAGAATCGGTTTGATGAGGATCTTCTTAGGGGACAATCAAAAATTGGGAATGCCTTTGTTATTTTTGAAGAAGAGGTGGAAGATACTTGAGAAGTTGAATGTGGATGTGAAGTATGTGACCCAGACTATTCTTGCTTGCTGTGTTTTGCATAATTTTATCAAACTGTTGGAGAGCTAGAGCCTAAGAAATAGATTGAAAACTCAATCAATCAGGAATTTGTCATTTCCTATGAATGTGAGGATGAAATAAATCTTCAATTGGGAGGAAAAGAGAGTAGGAATGCTATTTTTCTTGAGTGGCTTCATAGGAGGGAGGAAGCTATGTTGGAGAGAGCAACAAGAAGGCCAAGGTTGTTCTGATGTTTCAAATTTGTGACAGGGTTTGAAGAACCCAAAAAGGACCTCGATTGAGCTACACAATAGTATTGCGTCTTTTGATTTTCTCAAAATAATAGTGGATAAGGCAGTGCACCCAGGAAACCTATGTGAAAATGAATTGCTACAAGTTGTACATCAATTTCATCAATCGGGTTTTGATCTCAATGAAGATGGGGGGAAAATTTCTCGTAATGTAGAGGTGGATGAAGATATATCTAATTGATCAAGTTCAAGTTCAATTATAAACTATATAGTCTATAGTAGTTACATTACTGTGAAATATGTAATAATTTCGAACAGTATGTAAGCTTTGGCCAGTTTTTGGGTATTCTAGGAAATTTGTCTCAGATATTGCTGATAGATATGAAAAAAAAATTGGTATCATTTCAAACTTTTGTATCTCAAACATTATTATATAAATAATATATATAGGCTCTTAGCCATTTGTCAAAAACAAATGATATACAAAATTACAATTACATTGATAGTTCTTCCCTAGAAAACCTAAATTAGACTGATACAAACCTAAAACATAGACTCTTTGCTTACAAAAATCTGAGATCATTTTCAAATGACCCTGAGTTCCCTTTTATAGAAACAAGGGAGCAACAAGCTTCATGCCATGGAAAAATTTCACACTTGCATTTGACAATCTTGTCCTAGGATCGGACTAAAAAAAACAACCACACTATAGAAGACAAAAAGAACATTCCACTAGAAGACAAAATAGTTGTTCAGGCCATTGAAGGAGATATCTTTTGATGCTGCAATGATGAGATAGTGAATGATTATTTCCTAAGGCCTCTCCATATAAGTTGAAAGCATATTCCTTTTAGAAACCATTGGAGCTGATGCTAAGTGGGTCAGAAAAAGATAAAAAGGTGTCAAAACTATCTAGATACATGCTAGAATTTTTGAATGCAATGTCATTATATGAATTGGATATCCTAATTTAACTTTGATGACAAGATAGAAATTTAAGTACTCTTTAGGTTGTACTTTTCATCCCATTCTATATATGCCATCTCTAATGGCCACTAAAATTCAAGTATTAGGTCAACATGGCACAAATATGGTATAAATTCAGCATCCAAGATTGCATTGGTTTCCTTACAAAAGGATTCTAAACCATGCTCTATATCAATTGACTTATCTATTGAAGTATTGAGTAGATTGTTGTCAACCTTTTTGCCATCATAAATGAAGAATGATATAATGGGAGCTAATGTTCTGAAGCCTACTTTCCACTCATCATAGGTTTTAAGCTCTCCATTCTCATTCAAAATACTAGGCATAATCTTTATTTTAATATTTTCAAAATACTTGGATTCGGTCCTTATATGCCATGTATTCCTTTACTTCTCCCACTATTTTTTCCATGTTTCATGTGGTAAAAATGTTGCTAGGTGCATCATTTTCAAACCTTGATCCCTTATATATGCCTTCCAAAGTTGAAATTCTAGGGATCCTTTTATTTATGATGCTTGTCAGTTGATCTTGATTTTTAACCACTCTGGCATAAGCATCTTGTAGGTTTCAGTAAGAAGTGTGGGATTTTTCAAATACCCGCAAAATTTTGGATACCCTATGCCACAAGATATTATATATAACATGGATTATTTCATCATGTCAAATGCTTTGAGCATTCTTTACTTGATCTTCCAGCTCTTTAACCTCTTCAGTAAGTTCCTCATTTTCCTTTATCAAATTACTTGCAAGTGTTGATTATGAAAAACTTGTTGCCTATGTATCAGTTCGAAAAGGTATTTCTTGAGTTTCTTGCATCTTCAATTTATTGTAATATGCAGTGAGTGCGACATGATCCTTCAACAATTTATCATACTCACCTCACAATTTCCTTGTTGTTGCCTCACTAAATTTTGTAGTGCCTACCACCAATGAAGTAGCTTGTGTGGCAGAATTATCTAATACTCTTTTTAATATCAATCCCCCTCTCATATCATGCATTAGCTCTACAACCTAAGGCTTATTGGTGTTTGGAGTAAGGGCCCATATTGTTCCCACTTTGGATTGAACCCAGACCTTGAAAATGCCAGCTCTACTTGCTCCTCTAAAGAGAACACCTCTTCATCCTACCTATTTATAGTATCAAGGGCTATTGTAGATGTAATATCCCACTCAAGGAGCAATAGAAACCCACTTTTTCTTACTATCCTTCTCCCCTCTTCAAGGGTAATATTCTTGACATCAAAATTTATTTCACTTAGGACCCTTTTGTGACTTCTTTATATTGTGAAGGATGCACTTCTGCCTTTTCCTTATTGAGTTTCTCATGAAAATCTTCCCTCCTTGACCTTATGAAAAATGCCTTGAATTTATTTGAATTAAAAAATTCATCATCAACTATGAATTGTGTGCATGCCATAACTCTTATGTCATTAGTTTCATCGCTACCCATTATTATATTTTTGCCAAATTTGCTTTGGGGCATCCTGACAACATCTACTCTAGGGGAGAAGGAATTCATTAATTAACCTCCTCTACAATTACCTCTACTTCCTCATCTTCTTCTTGGCCAAGGTGATAGTCATCAAAGATGGTTGATTAGTTCTTCTCCTCTTTTGTGGTTGTTCTTGTACTGTCAGAAAATTTACTCCTTTACATTTTCACACTATGTTTGGGTCCCTTAATTGGACTTAATTAAGCCTCTAATTGGCCTAATCATTCATCTACAATTCTAATTAATTGCAAATTATGAAAGGGGAATCAATATTAAATTAATGAAATTATCATTTTTAACACCCCAAAATGAATAGTTCCTGGCAATTTAGGTCAGGACCCATTCGCCCTTGGGTGAATGGGTTCCCTTTAGTTGCCAAATTCAAAATTTTAATATGTTTTTGGCAGCCTTTTTATGATCCAAATTTAAATTTTACATGTTGGCTTGTAATGTTTAATTTTCGGGAAATTAGAAAATTACCTATAAATGCAAGGTATTTTTATCAAATTCAAATCCTAAGAAATCTAGGTTTTCAAGAGATCAATTCCAAGAGCTATTGTTAAAGGTTTTTAAGAGAATATTTCTCAGTCATTTGTTGTAGCATTCAAGATCTCAAGCATCATGTCAAATTTATCTTCATCTATGCATGTTTTTGGAGCTAACATTGTGATGAAGGTTTCAAGCATTCAAGTCAAGATTCAAGTATCAAAAATCAACATCCAATCAAGCCATTCATGCAAGATCAAGACCTTGAAGAGATGTATTAAGTTTCAGTCCTTCAAGGATCTCAATTCAAGGGTTTGGTGAGTTGCAACATAGCAAGTGTTCATTCATCATTCCTTTCATGTTTCATTATTTCATTTCAAGGTTTAATTACTAAAATGGGGTTTGACGAAGGCACACCCCCATTCACCAAAAACAAACAATTTTCCCCTCTTGTATGTGTTTGTAAATCTTAGTTTGAAGAAGGATTGAAGATTCATCAAAAGTGCAATTTGTCAAATTTTTCCACATTTTCGTCAAGCCACAAAAACTCACTTTCAAAATTTAATTTTGAATTTCTGACTGTGAAACACGGAGGAATTGAGAGTGCAAATCTAGGAGCAAAGGACTGTGAAAACAGATTTTGAACCCCTGAAGAAAGATCCATTCACCCTAGGGTGAATTTGTCCCAAGAGGACACTCATCAAAGGCTTTTGGTGATAGGTGCATAAATTCATAACCTTCTCAGACCTTATAAAACTTTCTAGATTTTATCATATTAAGGTTTTCAATTTATGATTCAAGTGTTTCATTGCATAATTGCATTCATTTGGTATTTTTCATTCATCTCCCAAAAGTGCATTTCAGGTTGATTTACCTCATCCTCAATCATAAGGAAAACAACAAGATCTCCATTAAGTTTGACTCACCTAAGGGTTGAAATTCAATCCTACCCTAGGGGATCTCTTTTTCCTAATTAAATAAGGAAGATAGGTTCATCATACCCCCACTGCACATTCCCATTTTTAGGTTCACCTATTCTCCTATGTTTTAATTCCCTAAGAGAATAATTTACAATAGGTACATGAGGGGAAGAGAGTGGTATTTTCGGAAGTGATGGTACATGAGGAGAAGTAGGTGGTGTTGTACGTGGTTACTCTTGTGGGGAAAACTCCTTTATTATTGGTCCTTTAGGCCTTCTAACAAAACAATAAACAAAGGGATCTATCTTAGGATGGTATATAGGCCTCTCTTCTAGAATTGGTGTCTTCCCAATTATCTTGTTAATAGTTTATAGGACCACTTGGATCTTGGAAATAGGATCCATAATTTATAAATAATACCCTTGGTAATCAATGTTCCTCTTGATATTTTCATCTTTTTCCTTCCTGAAGGAAACCCATTTACGTGCTTATCATTTGTTTCTTTTTCATCAATGCAATTCCTCAGGACATCCTCATCAAAGTTGAGCTGATGATAGAACGCTAACCTCTTTATGCTGACATGATTAAAAAAAATTCAAGATCAAATGGCCTTGAGAATTCTTGAGCCATTCTATAGGCTTGCAACATTGGGTAAATCAATTCAAGGCCTTCACTAGTTACTGTATGAAACACCAAAAAATAGGTTCATCAAAATGAGGGTTCACCAATGTAAGTTTACCAAAAATAGAAATGGGAAAAATGGGGTGTAATGAACCTATGTTTCTTCTATTTCATTAAAAAATGAGATCCCCCAATGGTAAGATTGACTTTCAACCCTAGGTGAGTCAACCCAATTGGAGATCTTACAAATTTCCTTATGATTGAGGACGGGGTAAAAAAATTTTGAACAACACTTTTGGGAGATAAAAATAAAATATTAAATGAACTAAAATGTGCAATGTAAGACCTTAATCATGTATATGAAGCATAACTCTAGAAAAAACAACAAACTTTTAGTAGATCTGAGAAAGGTAAGGCACTGTGTACCTGTCACCAAAAGTTGTTGTTGAGTGTCCAAAAATGGCGAATGAGTCCTTGTATAGAAATTTTCCTCAATTTTTGGGAGCCTCTAGAGATGGATCTGAGATGCATTTTCCCAGAGGTTTCACTGCTAAAAATTCATAAATAAATTTGAGATCTGATATTTTTGTTATCTTGACAACTTTGCAACTTTGACAACTTTTGTAATTTTTGACTTTTGAGATCTTCAATTTCAATCCTTCTTCACCTATGAACCTGTACATGCACAAACAGAGGAGAATTATTTTTTTTTGGTGGATAAGGTTTTTCTTTGGTCAAACCCTAGTTTGATAATTAAACCTTCAATTGAAATGGAACATGAATGGAAGGAATGATGAATGAACAATGCTATGTTGCAACTCACCAAAACCCTTGAATGGAGATCCTTAGAGGATTGAAGTCTAACACATCTCTCTAAGGTCTTGATCTTTCATGAAATGTATTGATTGTATGTTTATCTTGATGCTTGAATTGATGCCTAAATGCTTGAAACCTACATCGCAATGTTAGCTCCAAAACATGCATAGATGCAAATAACTTTGACACGATGCTTGAGATCTTGAATGTTGGCATAGAAGATTGATAAATATACTCTTAAATGCTCTTTACAATGATATTTGATATAATTTTTTCTCCTTCAAAAGTATTAGCTTGCTTCTAGGATTTGAATTGATAAAAAGACCTTGTATTTATAGGTAATTTTATAATTTCCTGACAATTAAACATCCAAGGCCAACAATTGCAATTAGAAAATTAGAAAATTAAGGAGGACCCAAATATACTCACACGAGCTAGTCAAATCCATTATCCACTAGGTGAGCCCCAAGAGAGTGGCTAATGGGAAATTCATCAGGTCTGCAAGCTCCCATGCATCAACCATACAAAAATTTATACCTCCTAATAACTTTGATGAGGTGCCACATAAATGGTCACAAGGCTAGCAAGCCGCATTATGATAGGCACTCATAAAAACAAAAGGCTCCACTAGAAAACAAGTTGTGTTATGCTTGGTGGCCATTTTAAATACAATAGGATAGGATAATCAAAGGGGTTTTTCTTAGTTCATGAAAGGTCTCACCTTAGGGAATATCATGCTTGACATCACCTAGAGAGGACTTGTCGAGGATACAAGATTCATAACTTAGGGAATGCAAGTTGTAGCATCACCACTAAGAGGAATGCCATATTCCAAGAAAGTTCATGCTCTTGAAGTACATCAAACCCAATATCACCACCAAGAAGACACATCACATGAATTAAGAAGACCACACTTTGAAGCAAACAATGATGAGGACGTGCATGCCCCCACTTTAAAGAAATTACTAAACACCATGCTGTGAGCAATTACTTTAAAGTAGAACACAATAAATGCCAATACATGAGATCTTTATTCATAAATCCCTATGCCAAACATATGTTTCCAAGATAGAGCTAAGTCATAGAAAGGAGAGTTTCCCCCCATATGCAATCCTAAGATAACACATAAGGGATCCATGGATTTTGGGGTCAACATTATGTCTTTTCAATAGTGATATAATCAAGCTTAGAATCATCATCATTTCCCAAATGACTAATGGAACAACGAGCACAAAGGAATAATGACACATAGAGAGCGAAAACAAAGAAAATATTTTGGGTCAACATAGAAGAGACTTAAATGTCTCAATGCCTTGTGTCATCCCCAAAAGGAAAACACAAGACAAAAGAAAAGATAAAGATGTATGACATATAGAAGAATGTAGATACAAATAAAATAATGTCATGACATATTTGCTTCCTTTGTATCTTTGCACCAATGGAGTGACATGGGTCATCCAAAGTAGGCTCACAAACATATAAAGACATGCCAAGTAGCACTGTATAGGGGATCACATTACGCACATATAATCGCAAAGAACATGAAAGGAAGTAAAAGAAAAGACTATTATGGAACATGTGAGTCAACCTATAGCTGGTCATTTGCATCCCAATCTTGTTCATCATAGGTGGAAGGTGGGAAACTAGCCAAAGGGACAACAATAAGTGTCATACTAGGAGCATCACCAGGTTCAACATGTGGTGATTCACTCTTGTTAGGAGGATCATCATGGTTGTTATCATCTAAGCTTATGGAAGATGAAAACAATAAATTAAGCTCATTATGTACTTCCTCATCAATCTTAGCAATCTCATCATCATCATCCAAGTTAATCACAACTAGAGGTCTAATAACAATGTCCATATGAGGTTTCATGTGTTTAGTTGTGGTGAAGGTGGAGAATCATCATGCTTTGTTTGAGTTAAATTTTTATCTTAATTTTATATTGTATTCTCTTCTTTTAACTTACGAGAAATAACATGACATCTACGCCTATGCTCTTTAGAAATTCTATTTCTTCTTGCACGATTTTCAAGTTGTGATTGTGTAGGAGCAGGTTTATCAACCATTGATTTATTTTCTTCCCACAAAAGAGGAATGAAAGGAACCATGGAAGGTTGTTCAACCACTTTCTCTTTAGCTTTGTAAACTTGTTTGATCTTAGGAGGCACAACGGTACTTATATGGTTATCTCTTAGTCTTTTATAGGAAATAGGCAAAGGATTTGTCATGGATTGGTCTTGGTTACTTGGAAGGGATTTTGGTTAAAAAATGGATTCATTAATGATAGGAGGCTCAATCATGAGTTGAGGCATGTTACTAAGGGATAATTCTACTATGTGCTTTGCCTTGAACTTTTGATAAGATTTGAAAAAGAAGTCCTCACGAGGATTAAGAGGTTTCATAGGTTTGGGCCAAAATAAATCCAATGAGAAATTCCCCCATGAAGACACAAGATTAAAGACACTATGATGCACAGTAAAGATGTCATTTCCAAATATAAACTTTAAGCATTTATGCACAACTGATAGGACGACATCCATGGAGCATAGCCATGGGTAACCAAGCTTCACATGGAATTGGTATGATGACAAGTTGATGGAGAATGAGACATTCAATTGTTTTAGTCCCACTTTTAATTGGAGAGTGATCGAACCTATCATAGGGCAAGAAAAACCATTGTGTTTTGATCCATTCTTTTAGCTATTCATAAGAATCTTGATAAAATTCATGCTCAAATAAGAATTCCTTGGTGATCACATTCTTTACACATACGGTATCAATTAATATCCCATTAGTAGGCTTGTCATTGAATCTTCTGACAATGTAAAGAGGACCATCGGGTGTGTGTTTAATTATATCATTTTGTGAGAAATAAATGTTCATAGACAAGTTGGTTTGACCCTTACGAGGTTAAACGTTAATGAAGGTGACTAGATTATCATATCCATTATCATTCATGTCAACATTCATCACATCATTTTTGGCATCATCAACTTTTACAAAAGAGATATTATGATTTGGCATGGGATTAGTAAAATTTTGCAAATTTTGGTTGGGTGGGGAAATGGACTTATTTCCTTGATCATTAACACCACCAATCTGGATGTGATTAGAATCAATGAGTTCTTGCATAATATGTTTAAGACGCTTATAGTGTTTTGTATCGTGTCCATTTTGTCGATGATAATGGCAAAAGGTAGTTGAGTTAAAGTTTGGAGGTAAGGGCTTAGTGGTGTCAATGGATCTAACAGGAGTTAAGGTAACTAAGTTCTTACTCATAAGTTGCAACATGATAGAATGGAGGGTATCAAGTAATTAGGTAAACTATCTACTCCTTTCCCTGAAATGATATGGATTTTTTGTTTTTATTGCAGCTACTTGAGTGTCAACATGTTGAATTTTTTGGGATGGATTTATCTATAAAAGCTCTTATTTTGTTTCTTGAATGGTTGGAAATTGCTATGGAGCATGAACTCAGATTTCTTAGGACAGTTAGAAAGAGTTTTTGATTCACGATGACTATCCAAATTCTGATAGTCATGAAGGGTTGTGCACAAATGTATAAAGGAGGGAAATTTCATCATCCCAAGCTTGTCTTGAATTTTGTTTTGCAAATTTTCAATGAACATTCTTTGAAGATCAACATCGGGAATCTTAATTTTGGTTTGTGATTAAAGCAATTAATATTGTGTTATAAATCAATGATCTTTTCATCATCATTTTGTTTACATTTCATTAAATCAACTAAGGTCATCTTGAGACCAATGTGCACTTGGAAATGGTTGAGAAAGGCATCAACAAGTTCATTGAATGGATTAATTGAGTTATTTGGTAAAGAGAAAAACCACTTCAAGGTTGTATCTTTCAAAGACCTAGGGAAAAGTTTAGCCAAGAGCTTGTCTTCAAAAATGAAGTCACTACATAAGGTTGTGTATATCAAAACATGGTTGCTAAAATCTCCTTTACTACCGTATTTATCAAATCTAGGAATCTCTATGCCTTGTGGCATTTATGCTCTCAATATCTCCAAGGATAATGGGTTTCTTTTGACATATTGTGATGGTTTTCCATTTTTATTTTGGTTCAATGTGGCAATTTTTTGTTGTAGGGATGAAACATTTTGTAAGATTTGGTTAAGGATAGAAGCATTGGTTGTGTTGTGAGATGGAGGTGAATAAGGTGGAGGTGCATATGTATTTGGAGGACAAGTGAATTATAAGTTTGTGAGGGGAGATGGATTAGCAGATATGAGATTTGAATGCACAAAGCTAAAGGGATTCCCAGTGGAAATACCTAAGGTTGTATTAACATTACTAGTGGGTTTCCTTGTTGTTGTAACAGTTGAATTAGTGTATGTAGGAATATAGGCCACAGTTCTAGAAGGAGGAATTGGATTTCCACCTTGACTTTGAGTGTACCCCAAAGTTTGTGCACAACTAGCCATTGTAGGGACAAGACTATCCATGATATGAGCTAGGCTACGTAAAAATTATATTCCTTATTCATTATCAAGCATTTTCCTCATGTTATCAATGATAAGAATCATAGTACTAGCAATGTATTCAACACTCACAAAGTTTTGTAATTTTTCTAGGGCTTCATCCATTTATTTTAGGTTTTCTTGAGGGACATTAGCAACCATTGTTTCAACATCAATCACATTTTTTGTGGGTAGGGTGGTCATGGGAAATGTGGTATCAAAGCTATGGTCCATAATAGGTTGACTAGTATCAACACTATGAGTGAAAGAGTTGAAAAATTGAGATCCACGGCGGATGTAATAGTGCGGGATGGCATGAGTCTCAAACTACATCTCACTAAATTATTGGTAATAGGACACCAGGTTGTGAAGCTCATACAAGTTTCACCAAACTTAAGTGCACCCAAAATGGAGAAAGGGAACTATGCAAATGCAATGAACATCCAAAAGTATGAATCACAAAGAAAGTATGTAAAAATATTTTGCAATTTTCAGATTTGAAACAAGGTAATCTACTGATTATGCTATGCAAAAAATTGAAAATGATGTCTTTTGATGTCAATTTTGATTTCAAACAATGCACTTAATTTGACCAATTGAACTTAATGCAAGAAAGTATATAATTTTCTATTTTTTGAAACTGAAACATAGATTTGACAGTAGAATAGAATGAAGAAAATAGAGACCAAATTAATGCCCAAAAATTTGAAACAACACCTATATGGGGACCTATTCACCCTAGGGAAAATGGGTCCTAGATCATGGATCTGAAAAATGAAAGTTTGAATTTCTAAGTTAATGTTTGAATTCTCAGTTTTAGATTGCAGAATGTGGTTCCAATGACAAAATTTTCTAGATTTAGGTGTCCTAATGCAAATGAAATTAGGGACAAATGATGAACAAAGTGATAATTTTTGAAATGCAATTTTGACCAAATTTGTGAATGTAAATGACTGAGAATACACTAATATATGCAAGTACTGTACAAAATCAATGTAAAAAGCATGCAATTCTTTGGATTTTTTTAGATTTTAAATAATGCAAAAAAGAAAATTTAACATCCTAAATGAGATGTAAACTAATGATATTTTGAAAACCCTAGATGAAAAAAAAACTAATTCAATACAATGCAAACTAATGCAAATCCTAGATCTAGGGTTTTAATGAACTCCAAATCAGAAAGTTTATAGTGCAAGAATGTCAGGTTCACCAAAATGAAACACCGAAAAATAGGTTCATCAAAATGAGGGTTCACCAATGTAAGTTTACAAAAAATAGAAAGGGGGAAAATGGGGTGTAATGAACCTATATTTATTCTATTTCATTAGGAAATGAGATCCCCCAATGGTAGGATTTACTTTCAACCCTCGGTGAGTCAACCCAATTGGAGATCTTGCAAATTTCCTTTTGATTGAGGATGGGTTAAAACCTATTTGAACAACACTTTTGGGAGATAAAAATAAAATAGTAAATGAACTCAAATATGAAATGTAAGCCCTGAATCATGTAGATGAAGCATAACTCTAGAAAAAACAACAAACTTTTAGCATATCTGAGAAAGGTAAGACACTATGTACCCATCAACAAAAGTTGTTGTTGAGCATCCAGAAATGGCGAATGAGTCCTTGTACAAAAATTTTCCTCAATTTTTGAGAGCCTCTAGAGATGGATTTGAGATGCCTTTCCCACATGTTTCATTGCTAAAAAATCATAAATGAATTCGAGATCTGGGTTTTCATGATCTTGATAACTTTTTGTGAAAACTTTGCAACTTTGACAACTTTTACAATTTTGCACTTTTGAGATCTTCAATTTCAATCCTTCTTCACCTATGAACCTACATAAGCACAAAGAGAGGAGAAAAATGTTTGTTTGTGGTGGATAAGGTTTTTTCTTGGTCAAACCCTAGTTTGGTAATTAAACTTCGAAATAAAATGGAACATGAATGGAAGGAATGATGAATGAACAATGCTATGTTGCAACTCACCAAAACCCTGGAATAGAGATCCTTAGAGGACTCAAGTCTAACACATCTCTCTAAGTTCTTGATCTTGCATGAAATGGCTTGATCAGATGTTGATCTTGATGCTTGAATTTATGATTGAATGGTTGAAACCTACATCACAATGTTAGCTCCAAAGACATGCATAGATGCAAATAACTTTGACATGATGCTTGAGATCTTAAATGCTAATGTAGAAGACTGATAAATCTACTCTTAAATGCTCTTGAAAATGATATTTTCTATAGTTTTTTCTCCTTCAAAAGTCTTAGTTTTCTTCTAGGATTTGAATTGATAAAAAGACCTTGTATTTATAGGTAATTTTCTAATTTTCCAATAATTAAACATCAAAGGCCAACAATTGTAATTTGAATTTGAATCATAAAAATGTTGCCAAAAATATATTAAAATTTTAGATTCTCAACCTAAGGAGAATCCATTGTCCCTTGGGCAAATGGGTCCTAGGACGTAAATCTAGGACACTCAATTTCCAAGGCAATTTAATTAATGTTTGCAATTGTTTAATACAAGTTCCCCTTTCATAAAATGAGATTAATTAGGCTTTTAAATGCATAATTGGGTTAATTAAAGGCTTAATTAATTCCAATTAAATTAAGGTACCAAAACATAGAGTGAAAATGTAAAGGTGTACATTTTTCTACACTACACTATAAATTTAGAGAAGATTGTTAAGGGAAGAAAGAACCCTTCTTTTTCCCCTTTAGGTGAGCCTTATCAAACTCACAACTGTAAATAACCTCTAAAAATGACAATCTGGTGGGCACATACCTTAGCAATATGTGGGGCCTATAGGACACCCATATACCCTCATTATAGTGGAGTCAACATAGAGATACCAATCTCCCCAATTATGTTGTATGCCCAGTTCAAGTACTTTATCTTTTGGCCTTAAGAAATCCAATATTTCCTTCTACAATCTACCTTCTTTGACTCCCAAGTGTGAGATAAATTTCTTAATAAAGTGATTTAAAAAATCACATAGCTTGATGCATCATAATGCATATCCCACACATGGTTCCAACATTGGACTCGAAGAGAATTGCCCATATCATCTTCCATTTGAACCTGTAGGGCTTTATCCCACTTTGTCCTCCCTTCATACAAGAACATGTGGCATAAGAGAGAATACCACATGAAATCCCTATTATTTTTCTTGTTTTGAATGTTTGCACCATATACATGAGGGGCACTGATATCTTGGTCCTGACATCATCCCCCAAAACCTGACTTAGTACATAACATGTTTTTATGAAGTAGTCTTCAAATGTATCCAAGTTGAAAGGCTCTACTTCATTAATAGGGATTCTCATACACCTCTTATAAAAACCATTTAATGTATGCTTTGGAATCCAATGCACCTTGTAACTATTTCTATCTTGCTAGTATTGTTGCTTGAATAGATCAAAATCAATGACCTTGTTGATTGTTAATTTCAATCCAAAAACCTTAGAAATGGAGGCTTTGTCAATTTTAACTAGTTTTCCTCCATTAGGTGCCCTAATTGTCCTAAAAAATTTATTATAGCTTCTAGATATGTGCCTAACCAATTCTACATCCATTAATATATTAGGGATAACTAATTTCCCTAGGTCATAGGTCCAAACATTGGAAATTGGAACCCTAGATGATCTTTTGTTGTACCAATGAACAAATAGGTTTCATCCATGCAGAGGGATCTCTACATCTCTACATTCTCTCCAATTAACAAGTAGACCAGCTCCTACACCAAGGCCATGGATACAAATTCATATCTTTCCTTGTAGAGCAAGCAAGTTGTATAATTAGGTATTTGTCAAAGGTTCACTTTGAGGAAGCAGGTTGGTCCTTTGACTGACTCATGACTACAACTTATTTATTAACCTAGGGATTTTGTGTATAATTGTAAGCTTTTTATGTTCTTCAAATAGTAAGCAAGGTATATGAACTTTAATTATTAACCCTAGAACTGTAAGTTTTAAGAATTTTACAAACAAAAGATTACTTGTTCTATGCTTTTTGAAATCCCTAGGTTGACGCAAAAATTTGAAATTTCACTCTTTAGGCTTGATGAATGTAAAATGAACATATTCCTAGGTTGAATTGTAGCATTTATAGAATAAATATTCACAAATATTTGATAGAAATCTATCATTTTTTTCTATTACTTCTAGTTTGTGAGAGCCAAGAGCCTCCAACTATTTGTTCTCCAGGTTTGAACATGAGTTGTTGATCTTTTGATAAAAGGATGAGATCTAGCAGATCTTCAACCAGTAAATTTATTCCAAGTAGGATCACTTTACACATCATCAAGAGGGTCATCGAGAGAAGATAACTTAAAAGGTTACTGACGTCATCAGGTAATCCACATGGTAGCTTTTTGGGACACTATAACTTAAAAATGGGCATGTTATGAAGAGCTTGTGGACTCACAGAATCCTCATGATATTGTTCCACATGCCATCATTTCATTGCTCACAATCCTAGACTTTGATAATAATAAAAACCCATTCGATACATTGAGATGAGTCCATGTGTCCTTATTTCATGGTTTTGTGACTCACATATAGGTCTTATTGAATCATGCCATGGACCCACATAATTCCTTTAAAAAGAATGACACCTATCCCCTTTCCACAGTTTCATGGTTGTTAACTTAACCTTTATAAAACTATTAGTAGAATCATGGAATTATGCTGAAAGGATGCCACATGTACTACATTCTTTCGTTTCGCAACTGCATTTTTTTTTAGTAACATATGCTTTGCGGATTGAAGAAAACCACTAAAAAGGAGACAAGTGTCAACCCTTCCATGGTTTCGCGAGTGTTCCCTTCCCTAATAAATACTTCGTCTAGATTAGTAGAAAGGCATAATAATTGATGGGAACCATATATTTAGTGTGATCTCACTTGTCATTTAACTAAGCACATGTGAAATCTTCTTCTTAAGTGAGTGAGAGGAGAGGATAAAGGGGTTGATAACTTAATATTACAAAGAAATTAATAAGATGAATAATGACAACAGGAATTGAGAGAGCAGGTCAATGATTAATTAGAAATAAAGTGTAGGGCGAAGCAAACTAGGTAGGGTTTTTTAGTGTTTTTGAACCCAAATTCGCGTATAAAGCAACATATTAGCAAACCCTAGCAAGAGTGATAATATTGTATAGCTTAGGACTAGAGCAAAGATTAAAAACCCTAAAAATGTGAAAATGTACTACCACCAAGAATTTTACAAGTACTGTCAAATTGTGGATTTTCAAAGATAGTATCATTGATTGTGGATATCTAATAAGTAACAATATTAATTCTAATTACTTGTAATTTGAATAGATACTAAACACATAAAATAATTATTTACTGTAAATGAATAACGAAGAATAACACAACCATTTATTTTATTACAATTGAATTATAAATTTTTAATTTTACATTAATTTTTAAAGATAAGTAGAGCATGCAAGCTCTTGTATAAATGACACATGTCATTTTACATCAAACATAATTGATACCAAGCTAGTACTAGTAGTCTGGTAGTGGTATTACGGGATGCAAACAATATTCTCAAACCATGGGGCTTGCAGACCATGCTTGGGATCTTAGGATTTCACATGATAGCTCCAAGCCACCAACATAGCCCAAAATGATTTTGAAAACCTATAGGGATTGCCTACCATGTTGGGGAAATTGGAGTTGTGAATATAGAAAATATACCTATCCTAGTTACCAACTAGAATTATACAAAAGATAAGGGGTAGTAAATCTTCTCCCATCCTCTTCAGACAACTCCAAGTCACTAGGATAGCACAAAATGACTCTGAAAGTCCATAGTCCCTCTTTGAGGACCTTTGTCAAAATGGAGTATGATAAATCAATGGGTTTCCATGCAAACATGATTAAAATGCTTTTGTGGCCGCACTCTTTGTGAAAGCACTTATCTCCATTGGAGCTCCTCATCTTGGTTCAAAACTTGGCTCAAGAGCTAGGTAAACTAGATCGGCTTCTTTCCAATTCCACCCATTCTGAACTTGAAGGAAATTGGTCTCTCTTTTACTCTAAAACTACATAACTAGAGGTGGGAGAATTTAGAGTATCCCCAATAATACCACGAAATCATCTTACTCATTAACCTCCCAAAATGAAAACACTTATCAAAATTCAAAACATTGCACTCAAAATTAAAACCATTTTATGGACTTAAGAATGATTTCAGTTAAACTCACCACCCCTATTTATGGTATTTACTTGTGATTCACGTGAGGTATAATTTTTTTTTTCACTAACCAACTTTACTTGTGTCACATATGAGAGCCACTAAGAATGTCATGTTGATTGACATCTGGCTACATTGAGATTTTACTTGAGAGTACCTCAAGCATTCAAACGATATGAAATCCATTGCAAATCTCATTTTGATTGACAATTGGCTTCATGTAGAGTACATCATGCAATTTTCAATATCAAAGTATCAACTCAATACATTTCACTCACTTCGGATCAAAAGAGGATATTATTTCTTTTTTTTTTAAGATTTCCCATTGACACATTAAATTAATAACATCATGAAAGTATACATGGCATCAGAGCACAAAATATTTATCAAAAAATAAATCTTACATATGAAGCGACCCACTAGGGCATCACTGTAATACAAATATTTAACGATGAAATATTTTTGTTTTACTAAATTTTAATAAATAGTCCTTGCACACAAAAAATGACATGTGTTTTAATAATGCATGTAAATAAAAGTTCAAACATCGATCTTTTTAAATCTAACAACTCTAGGGTGATTCCAAAGGTTGAGTTTGCAAGTCTAGTGCTTCAGACATTTTATTCTGGAATGCAACTATAGTTTTCCATCTAACACTCATCGAATAGTGAAATATTTTCGTTTTAATAACACAAATTTAATAAATAGACCTCGCACACAAAAAATGGCAAGTGTTTTAATAATGCACATGAATAAAAGGTCAAATGTCATCTTTTTAAATTGAACAACTCTAGGGTGATTCTAGAGGTTGATTTTGCAAGTCTAACACTTTGATAATTTCATTCTAGAATGTAATTGCAGTCGTCCATCAAACATTCATCGAATGGTGAATTATTTTTGTACATTAATTTTAATTTTTTGAGTATATGTTTTTTATTCATAAGAGAAACCCAAGGTTGCATGTATTATATTAATCCAAAAGAATAATTGTGTTTATAAAAGCAAGATATAATTAGGTCCTAACCAGGTCCACACACAAAAACATTGACCATGACCTCCACACCATGACAAAATGTTGTTACATATGATTAATAATTTAATAAAATAACCCAAAATTAAACTGTTTGATACCACCATAAAAATGGCCACTACCAATGCCAAAATAAACTTTATTTTAAAATTGAAGAAAAATATTACATCGTAGAAGCCCGAGATGATAAAAACAAACTAATCTTTGCAACTCTTACTTGAGCTTGCAAGATCAGAAGGTGGCGGAAAGAGAGGACATGCATGTGGTTCCTCTTTAACATTCTTTATGATAAAATAAACTAAATTAAAAATATTAGATGCCTCAACATATAATGATTTAGCCACAACAAAACACAAAGTATTCAAAGATCTACTAAAATCAGAAGGGTTGTCCCTGACAAGTCCATTGATCATTGCATATAGAATTGA
This sequence comes from Sequoia sempervirens, assembly GCA_007258455.2. Taxonomy (NCBI): domain Eukaryota; kingdom Viridiplantae; phylum Streptophyta; class Pinopsida; order Cupressales; family Cupressaceae; genus Sequoia; species Sequoia sempervirens. The sequence goes on along the minus strand of VDFB02000017.1, from coordinate 305,625,872 downwards.
GATATTAGTATAACCATTTAGTAACTTGTCCCTGTCAAGAAAGCCACCTACCATGGGAGCTAAAATTATAGTTCTCCAAATCTTCAGACATAGTAGAAAATTAGAAGATAGAAGGATGGAGATAACTCCTAGCAAGGAACTTGACCAGTTTTACACACCAAAGAACATCTATTAGATTTAAAATAAATAAAGAATCAACCTTAGATGGGAGAGCCAAAAGATTATTATGAATTTCACCACCATTTTAACAAAAAACTCCAATTAATCACATTGATATAAGAAAACATGACACAACTTTTCCCCTGAGAAAGGTAAATTGTCTCACTTCCTAGTGGTTGCAAGGGATAGACACTCTAAACTGGGACCCATCTTAAGCCAAAAGAACAAAAGTAGGCAAAAATAACATAAGCAAGTAAAAATAAGGCCTAACCATGAAATATATAGCTAAAAAAATAAAGAACAAAGACATCAATACTTGGTAATAGCACATGCGAGAGCCATTGAAAATGTTAGTTGAATTGACATCCAGCTTGAGGAAAAGTATTTTAAAGCATTGAAAGGATAGAGAATTAAATGGATTGTTGTATATTAATCATTATCAATATCCACTAACAAGCTGCAATAAATTTTGCTCACTTTTGATCAAAACTTATAAATACGTTGACACTTACCTCCATTTTGGAGACTTTATGTAGGAATCTGGAATAGATCGATATATATAGCATTTGATATTTTTTCCATGCATGTTATGATTTTTACTCACATACCAGTTGAATTTTCCACAAAATATTTTATTAGTTTGAATACAAATTTAATTCACCAACAAAAATATTTTATTGGTTTGAATACAATTTTAATTTGTCAACAAAAATATTTTATTGGTTTGAGTACATGTTTTATTCTCCAACAAAAATATTTTATTGGTTTCAACACCGGTTTAATTTTCCAACGGAATTTATTGGTTTTAATACAGGTTTAATTCGCCAATGAAAAATATTTTATTAGTTTGAAAGTAGGTTTAATTCTCTAATGAAAATATTTTATTGGTTTGAAAATAGGTTTAATTCACCACTGAAAATATTTTATTGGTATTGATAAAAGTATAATTCATCAAGATTTTCTACAAACTCCTAGTGATTACAAAAGATTTGCCAATTGGATTTTTTCCCAAAAAAAAGGAAAAAATCGCTAGTAAAACTAATATTTTTTCAGGAATAATACAAGATTTTCTAGGTTTTTGCACATTTTCCCAGGGGGTTTCTTAAAGTTATCCCTACTTCTAAGAATATAAAATGCATCAATGACTTCACATGGACATCACATGGGCAATAATCAAATGACCCTCATAATGGTAAATATAATCACAAAGGAATATTTGGTGCATAATCCCTGACAACTTATATCCCCAAGTATAACACTTCAAAATAAAGTGGCTAACTTATGTGGGTCCCATCTATCATACACTATTCTTCACTCAATCCTAGTGTCTAGAATTGGGAAATTACAAGTGAGTTGAATGTCAATCGTAACCACCATCATTGTGCTCCACCTCCTCCATGAATGCATACAAATCTTAATACCAATATTCTTGGGGAATATAAATTAGAATTTAATTTCCAATTAAACCATAGGCATCTAAGATTCCAAGAGTGTTGAAGACACATGAATTATATATAGGCTTATAAGGTAAATAGAACCTTAATCCTAACATTCTCCCACATAAAATTATGCATTGAAAATACATCCATAGGTAAAATAAATATAATTAAATACAAGTATCAAGGACCATGACCTTCATACACTAAGAGAACTTATCCATGATGATTTCCTTTGTAAGAAAATTTACAATATTATCCAAAGTGTACACCTCTAACAAGACATTACCATTCTCAACCATTTCTCACAAAAAGTGATAATGAACATGAAACTGATTAGTAAGAGCATGATACATGTGATTTTTTGCCAAAAAACTAGCAATTTAACTATCACCATTTGATTTTAACAATCATACAATCAAAATTGTGGTTTCTATTTACTCATCCAACTCACTATTCCTTCAAATAGAGAAAAAACATGGCCAGAGGTGGACCTTTGACTATCCAAGTCACCCAACCAATGTACATCAACAAATCCCTATATGTATAATGAATTATCCACAATATTGATGACATGAATTTCTATCTATATTGTTTTTTATATCATAGTTTGAGTTATGAATAAACTAGATGAGCTAGAGATTTTTTATGGTTGTTATTTCAACTAGTATGAGTGATAAAACCACTCAAATCCATTTGTTACCATTTGAATTTGAAACTTTAGTTGATATATAGATTGGTGTAGGATTTAAGCATGAGAGCACATTGAAGAATAATGTGGTACATGGTTGTCTAATTGATTTTTTCCCCTTGTTTATTCCTTTGGGTGTATTTAGAATACACAATGTTAATCGAGATAATTTTAGGATTAGGTGCCATCTACCTTGTAAATCCTATGTTATTTTACATGTTTCCAACATCCTTAGAAAGTGTCTCTAAGAAATTATGGTATATTAGAAAATTAATTTGTAATATTTGATATCACCTATTTTTTGTAATAAATTCATAAGGAATGAAGGGTCCAGTGGTAATGTTAAACATGACTTGTGATGAAAAAAATTAATTAAATATCTTCCTACAAGTGGACTGCTTGGGAAAGGGTGGATGACTCTTGAGTATCAAAATTATCTATTTTGGAATTCTGAAGGATTGAGAAATTGGGAGAGTGAGGAAAAATACATTTTGGATGTCCTATAATGTGTCCTTTGTCATTCTTTAAGTTGGGCACTTTAGAGAGATATTTAAACATACTTTTGGGATGAATTTGTGATGACTATTCACACTTTAGGAGATAATCCAAAGGTTGAAAATGGGAAAGGGAATTTTTTGGGTTCCATATTTAGTTTTGGATCTATAAATTAGTGCCTTAGTGGTAAAGGCAAAGCTAAATATAGCTAAATAGAGGAATTTTATAAATAAGTCAAAGAGGTTGCATAAATAGGATAACGACTTATATGTATTGAGATTAGGTATACAAATGCTGCCATATTGGAGAAAAAGAGAATGAAAGTAATATTGCATTGTAATGTTGTATTACAAAGTTAATACATTCTTGGCCACTTTATTTGTGATATTTTTCCTATAAGGGTTTATCCATATAAATCGTATGTTATGTGTTGCAATAATGGTGTTTATTATTTTAAATGCATTAAATCTCTTCATGAAAATCTAAGATTAAGAAAAAATAATTTTAGATTCGCATATAAATCTTAAATTTTTATATTGTGGTTTAGGTATTGTATCTCGTCAATTGGTATCATAGTTTGATGTTAAACAATTGGATCAGAGACTGAAATTTTCCAACATATGGTATCAAAGCCAGATTAGTGTAAGAGCCATTGGGAGGGTTTTTTTACCTTTCTTGGAATGTTGGAGTCTTGTGGGTTGTAGTATATGTTTTATATATTAACAAAAAAAAAATTATCTATGAGATTGGAAGCCATGGAATCCAAATCTTGGATGTATATTATTAATCAAATCAATGTTGGGTGTTTGAAAATGATGGTTTTTTATCTCAATTTTTATGGAATTGATCATGTGTTGTATACTTGCATGGTAGTGACATGGAGCCCCTTGTTAGGAATTGTAGGCAGGAAATAGAGGGAATGAATTATTAATTATATGTAGATTTAAATTAAACATGAAACATAAATAATAGAGGAATGAAACAATTCACATAAAATAGTGAGAGAACAAGAGTTTAACATGGTTCACCCAATTCTTAGGATCCATCCACAAACAAAATATCATTTATTGATTAACTCCCAAAAATACATATTATAATAACTTGTAGCAATAGCTACAATGTGCAACAATAGATTCAAATGATTTCCACTGCACTACATTTCTTCACACAGAGCTACGTGTGCCCAACGCTTAACTTGTGTTAAACTCTATCACTTCCCTGTGTTGTACCATGCAATCTATAGAAACTTCACACACTTTGTAACACCAATTTCATGTAGCATAATGAATCCAAAACTAAATCATGACTATCCAAAATCATGAAAGTTTGTTTCCAATTCATAACAAGAAATTGTTCATTTCTTCGAGTATTTTTTCAATTGTTTTAATTGAAATTCAAATGGGAAACTTATAATAAAATTATTAAATCAATTAATGAGGGAATGCAAGGGGGCTAGAGACCCCACAAGAGGGGCTCTACTCCCATTGCATTCCCTTGTTAATTAATTTGGGGGGAACCTACTAGGAAAAGTGGGGAAAATATAAAAATTAAGTTTGATCAAGATCCACATATCAATAATCTCCCACTTGGAGACTGATTAGACTCCAAACCATATCATCTCCCACTTGGATACTAATCACAACACCACTTCCCCTTGTAGCTCCCATTGGAAATAGCATCCCTAGACTCTGCTATTTTGATTTCATCATTTTCAACCTTGAAGACTAATGGAATCTGAAGAGGAGCTCAACTTCTTCCATGTAACTATCATCATAAACATATATGCTAGATTATCATTTGTATGTATCTTTTCTAGCTTCAATTTTCATCCTCCAACATCGATCAGATGAAGTGATATCTCATATGTATGTGTTTTTTCTTCGAATGCAAGGAAAAATTCTTTGCAAGATATATGGCACTCTAGCTGTCTGTAAACAAATAGCTTTCAACTTGCTATTTTCCCAATTCTTCAAAGAAAAAATGCATCCATATCATCTCCTTTCTTGCCTCTATTTTAGCTACATACTCTACATCCATGGTTGATAAAGCAACAACCTTTTTGCATCCTTGAGATCCAATTTGTTGTTGTCCCACTAACAATAAACACATAACCTATAGTAATATGCCTGGTATCAATATATCACCTACTAAATTTGAATCAACATAATCTTACAAAAAGTATTAGATCCCCCAAAATATAATTTTTTATTGGATGTACCTATCAAATACCCGAGAATCCATTTTATCACATTTCAATGCTCCATTTTCAGATTACTCATATACCTACTTACAATTCCTAAGGCATGTATAATATCCATCCTCATGCATACCATGGCATACATTAAACTTTCAACAGATGAAGAGTGTGGTATCTTGGACATTTTCTCTTCCTCCTATTGTTTCTTTGGACACATCTCCCTAGTCAATTTCAAATGACTAGGCAAAAGTGTGTTGGAAGCTTTTTCATTCTTCATATGAAATCTCATCAACACCTTTTCAACATAATCAAATTGAGATAGAGTTAGTTTTTTGTTTTTCCTATCTCTAAAAATTCTCATACCAAGGACTTTTTTTGCTACCCCCAAATACTTCACAACAAATGATTTTGCTAACTTTTATTTTAACTCTCTTATGCGATTCATGTTAGGTCCTACTACAAGCATGCCATCAACATATAAACATAAAATAATGTAGCTATCATTATCCAACCTCTTAAAATAAATACAATGGTCAAAATGACATCAATTGTAGCCTTGCTCAACCATAAAACTAGAAAATTTCAAATACCATTACTGAGGTGCCTATTTCAAGCCATATAAACTCTCAACTTCAATTTTCACATTAATTTCTCCTTACCTTTGAACTCAAATCCTTGTGGTTGCTATATATTTATCTCCTCTTCCATATCCCCATGGAGAAAAGTGGTTTTCACATCTAGTTGTTCAAGATGCAAATCTTTAGCAGCCACAATACTTAAAATAGTATGAATAAAAGTCATTTTAACAACCAAAGAAAATATTTCATCAAAATTGACACATTTTTCTATGCAAATCCCTTAACTACAAGTCTGGATTTAAATCTTTTCTTATCTCCTTCGTCCTCTTTCAACCTATAAACCCATTTATTTGGTAAATACTTCTTACTTACAAACAACTTGCGTAATTCCCAAGTTTGATTTTTCACCAAGGAATCCATTTCTTCTTACCATTCCTTGCCCCACTGATCCTTTATATCCACCTAAATAGCATCATCATACCCTTTTGATTCACCAGCATCAGTTAATAAAATAGAATACAAAGAAGGAGAAAATATTTCGTGGGGTCTACTTACCCTTGTAGATCATCTAGCATTCACTAGAGTTTATAGTATTTCTTGTTGTTGTTGTTGTGGAGCATGAGGAACCACTAGAACATCGCTGTCCAAAGTATTTTCCAACACCACATAATCCTTTTCTTTCTTCCCATACTGCTGCAACCGATCTTTGTACAACACCTTCTCATTGAATACAACATCCCTTCTAAAAAAATTTAGATTTTTAAAATCTCAAAATTTATCAATTCCATACCTGTTTTTAGCTTGGTTCTATTTTCAAAATCTACATATGCAAATTCTTCACAATCAAATGTTTTGAGAAAAGAATAACTCACCTTACCTGTCAATGCTTCCTCTAGAATACCATAACCCAAAGGAACTAAAGGACCCCTATTTATTAAATATACAATTGTATTGATAGCCTCTGCCTACAATTTTAAAGGCAACCCAACATGCAATATCATACTTTTGCATGCTCCATTATTGTCCTATTCATGCACTCAACCACTCCATTCTCTTGTGGAGTCCCTGGAACCATTTTCTACCTACGAATTCCATTAGATGAACAATTGATTTAGTTGAGTTTTTTCTAGGATATTTTGGTGTATATGAAGGGAAATTTGAAGAAATTTTTGCAGCAAGATGTACCATTCTAAGTGTAGGTCATACACCCCATTCACTAGTCACTTTTGATGGTTTAATTTTAAATTTATTTATTCCTCTCATTATGTTGTTTGGATGCCAATAATATTCCATTGCATTTCGTACATCTTGAAAGGGGTCACAAATAATGAAGTTGTTGGTTGTACTATTTGGAACAGGGTGTACCATGGCAAAAAGGGAGGCATGAGGATTTTTTGAGTGAAGCACTTATGTTTTGGGTTCATTTTTTTCCCTTTTAGAGGCATTAAGATCATTCAAACCATTTCATTACATTTTTGTATTGGATTTTGGTGATTTTTAGGAGTTTTGATTATAGTAGAAGGATTGTACCTACTATACCATTGTTATAATAGACCTACATGTGTCTAATTATAATAATAATATTGATATATTCTCCTTCTACTACAATTTGGCAAAGTTTGGGTGTGCTTTCAAGTGGTGTTTCAACTCATGAATATTCTATAATGTGTTTTGACTAATTTGGTGGTGTTTTTGGGTGATTACCTTGCTATCTAGACTCGTTTGCAATGTATTACAGTTGATATTAAACCTACAACTTTCCTAATTATCATCCATTCAAGGTATTCTACTTGTTGGGTTCTTGATTAGATTGATTATCCATGTTATTCATCTTATTTTTAAGTTTTTCAATAGTCATTTGAGTTATAATTTACTCCTAATATATCATTGTAAACACTATATGGCAGTACCACCAATGGGTTTGATTTATGCATATTGATTTATGTACTCAACCCACTGAACTAATAGATAATATTGGATTTTCTTACCCTACTAAATACGTGGTTTAATTGTAAGTTTCTTACCCACTGCATAAGTGGAAGTTCCCTTTATTTTTCCACTAAACAGGTGGTTGCTTTGTAATCACACTCTATTGAATAAGCATGTAGTGTTCTTTCTTTTCAGTTGCATAAGTACTCCACTAAATAAGTGAGATTGGTTGGATTGTCACCTAGTGCATTTCCTTTTCAGTTGTAAAGTATTCCAATTAATTGTATAGTTTTGAATTGCATATGATCTCATCTTGCCCATCTCGAGAACTAGGTAATCAGAAAGTGGAAAGGACTTTGCTTTGAATTTAATTTCAGTTGAATTAATTTTAAAAAAAATTGGGGGTGATTATTACACTATTGATAAGGTTGACAACACCATAAGAGACTCAAGCCTACATAGCCACTAAATAGGTCCATCTCCCCTTATTCCCCTAATCTAGGAATGAAGGGGTAAATTGTAAGGATTTAATACATTTTTTGAATCAACTTATTTTGTCCTTTATAATATAATCTAAGAATCATTGTTGTACTCAATAGTTGGACTAGAATCCAAAGAGGGAACAATGTTTCCCTCATGAATAGGATTAAAATTTGAAGGAGGAGAATCAATGTCTCTCATCATAACAAAAATACAAATGAACAAAGGGACTAGGGGTGGATAATTTGGTACAAAATAATTTTACAATGAATAACAAGGGGTCTTTGAAGCTTGCAATTTAGAGTCCATCTACCCATCAAAGGCACACTACTCTTAACCCAAGCAGTAGGTAGATTCAACTTTGAAGGGTGAGACGATGCTCCAAAAGGAACATGATCATTAAGAGAACCAATGATAATGAAATGGAGGGGGAAAACATATATCTCTACCAAGAAGCTACCTTTATAGCCTTACATTTGGATAAAAGTTAATCTGAAGCCAAGTGTCCAATATGAAAGCAATGCTAACTTCAAAAAGGTAAGACCTTGTAGTCTAAATGATAAATCCAAGGATTATTTACCACTTATAGAATAATATCTACCAAAAGAGCCTTTGAGAGGTCAAGATCCACCAAAATATGGGAAAAATTTGTATGCAAAAATATCGAGGTAGTTGAATGTACCATTAGAAAATGGCCTAGCATGTTGCCAATAGTTTTGTAGCAATATTTTGTGCCAAAATTGCAATGGAAGTTTTGGAAAAGTAACCCAAACAAGTAAGGTGTTAAAATATTTAGTGGTGATATTGAATGAGAGATATTGAGGCTTTATCATGAGCAAATGTTTCCCCTAAACCCAATTTTGATCATGGAGCATGACACACTAATCGCTAGCAGAGTAAAAAATAATGATAAAAAATTTGTAGCATAGGTTTAAATATCTAAGTTACCCTCAATGGTAAATTAGGGAGGTAGGGCCAATGGTAGTTAAAATACTAGATCAAACCCCTTGTGTCAAAGTAAGCTTCGCCCCTTAATTACATCCTCCCCAAAAGTCACAATAGGGGTCATTATATCATAGGAAAAAGGGTTAATCTTCCCCTAGAAGAAAGGGGCACACAATGAACAATGGCCATGACATGCAAATGAAGTTGGGTCATAACAAATACATATGGGCTAGGACACATGTGATCCTTCAAAGTATTATTGAAAATAAACCTGTCATTTGACTACCAATGTTTTTTAAGCTACCATTTATGACCAAGTTTTTCATATAAATCATCATAAATATTTCAATAATAAGAATTGATATATTCATGTAAGCATTATTATCTAATTATTTTATCTTAATAAAATAGATATATATTAAAAAATAATATAAAAATTAAATTAACCATTAACTACTTTCTCTTGGGGTGGTGGCCTAGCTCGATTGGCTAAATCCTCATGGTACCAGAGGGTGTGTCGCACCAACGTCACCGGTCACCTGAAAATTTTTTACCAGGTGCACTACAGTTTATAGGGGGGTGGCTACCCAATTCTAATTCCTGTAGTCTAAAAAAACTACTTTCTCTTACCAAAATAATCAATACAATTTTTTTTTAGGTAACTTATGGTAAATAAATATTTCAACATTAAGGATTATTAGGTCCTGCTTAGGAACTAATAATGCATCCATTAAAATTTATTAGTTGGCAACAAATGAACCAACAAGATGCTAGAATTAAAATAGTTTGACCAATTTTTTTAATATATATTTTTCTCATTTAATTTATCCATATTTCTATTGGATAATAGTTGTGAACTCTATTAATAGAATGATGTAAGTTATTAACATTTTTAACCTTTTTCATTTTGATTATAATAAAGTTAGTAGTGCAAACTTATTTTCATATCACATTTTTTATTCTTTTATTGTCCTATTTTATAAATGATATTATTTTTTATTTAAAGGATTGTGGGCCAATGAATGCAATTTTTTTTGTTATTTTATTTGAGTCAATTTTAATTTATTGAAAAAGTGAAATAGAAAAAAATATGAGAGATTATGATTAAAATAATTAATAATAAAATAAATAACATTTATATTAATTATTTTTAATTATTTTAAAAATTAATAAAAAATAGTATTTAATAAAGTATAATGAATAACTATATTCTTTTATTTATTTTATATCTATTTGCTTCATAGATTACTCAAGAAATGTTATATTTGTAAATTCAAACATCTTTCATCAATTTAAAGTTAAGTGCATTTATCTTCAAATGTAACTAGCAATTGCACCTTAGTGTGCAATGGGTACGACGAAGAGGTGTAGAACGTCAATTAGGAAATTTTTTGTTTATTTCATACATTCATGCAGTTCACGAGGTCAGTTGGTAGGTCATTTATGAAATGATGTTTGTGCAACAAAGGTCTAAATGGAGAAGTGATAGCTTTGAATCATATATGCATCCACTTGCAAAAATCTAGGCATGATTAAAACAAGAACCTTTAAATCGAGGTGATAATCAATTTTCATTACCAATAGACTCATGTTATGTTTGCAATAAGGAGAGAGGGAGAGAGGGAGAGAAAGAGGGAGATATAGACAAGGAAGAGTGAGAGAGAGGAGCGAGGAGATAGAGATAGGGATAGGGATAGAGAGGGAGAGGGAGAGGGAGAGGGAGAGGGAGAGGGAGAGGGAGAGGGAGAGGGAGAGGGAGATGAATATGGAAATGGATATTGAGAGAAGGATAGGAAGAGATGAGAGAGAGAGATAGATAGATAGAGATGGAATAGATAAATATATAGAGGGAGAGATAGAAAAATAAATATAGAGATATGAAGTGATATATAGAGAGAGAGATAAAAAGAAAATATATAGGGGTAGAGAGAAGGGGGGAGATAGAAAGATAAAGATAGAGATAGATATAAGGAGATATATAGTGGTAGAGAGATGGAGAGATAATGAGATAGAGATAGAGGTAGAGGGAGAGATGGAAGAAGAAAAATAGAGACATAGAGGTAGAGAGACAAAGAGATATAAATATAGAGGTCTACAAAGAGGGAGAGGGAGAGAAGAAGTGGGGGAGGGAGAGATATAAATAGAGGGTGATATAAAGAGATAAAGAGGGACATGAAAAAGGATAGAGAGCTATATCCCCTTATATATCTATCTCTATATCATTCTAATTCACTATCTCTATCTCTCTCTATCTCTTCCTCTTCCTCTTCCTTTATATCTCTCTATCTTCCTAGTTGAAAAAAGTGTCAAAAGTTTCTTATAATTATAGAACTATTCCATTTATAGTGAAAATAATTAACTTTTAGTTAGTTATGGTCTTAAATATTTATGAAAATTATAAAGTAAGTTTACGATAAAGTGACTTATATTTTAAAATTGACCTTGGTCTTTTGATGAAAACATTTTATTAAAAGAACTAATAAATTATTATTAAAATACTTTATTTTAAAACTTGAGCCTCATTATTGATAGTTTATTTTCATCCATCAATGTTGATGATTTGAGAGAATCTACATTCATAACCTCAATCATTTCCTACTAAATGGACTTGTTTCACTAATTGAACTCAAAAAATTACTCGATTGCCTCATCCAAGACCTTTTCTTGAGTAGCTTCAAGCTCAATTCAAAAATTAATAAATCAAGTTTATGACTTGTTTACATTTAAGTAAATTAAAAAATATGGGCTATTTTAATAAATTAATCTATATTAAAGAAAGTGATATAGAGAATTTGTAATATTTAAATATATTAAATATAATATTACAAACATTTAGAAAATTACAATCAACATAAATACATTATTTGAATTGAAATATATAATATTTGTTTTCTTTATGGAGCTTGTTGAATTAAAGGAACAAAATATTACCTTTTATCTTTTATTATGCATTATATTAAATGAATAAATTAAATATAAAAAAGATCTCAATTCATCTACCCTCCTTTTGGTGGCTACAAAATGAATGGAATTGGAAGAGAGAGATGCATCCAGCATCTTCAAAATTACTTACAAGTTAAAAGTGTTCTTTGCCCCTCCATGAATCAACTTGGTTATCAAATGTATCCAATTTCAATCAATGACTCTTAAATGTTTGATATAGAATAATGCAAAATATATATCATATTATTTCTTTTAATTAATTATGAATATTTATTGCCTATAATAATAAATTCTACTTAATAATAACTTTCACAAAACATTAATTGAAACCTATTACATTCTTTTTTTTTAAATATGACAAATTTAATTTCTTATAAGACAACAACAAATTTTCTTAAATTAAACACTACCTTATTCATTATTTATAACTTAACTAATACAATCAAAATGTAATAGTTGAATGATTTGAAAATGAAAATTTTAATTTATAATTCTATATCACAGTATTCATGCATTCATACTTTTTCATTTGTATTTCTCTGATACATTATGTTGTTTAAATTTACATTTGGGCCTTCCATCATTCTCCTTTGTATCATTACATACAGTCATTAATGTTATCATGATTTTCTCTATGTTGCAGGAGCTCATACCATTACATTACGCACTGCAGTTTCTTCAATGATAGACTATACAATTTCCAAAGAATAGGCAAAGCAAACCCCACCATGGAAAATAAATCTGAGATACTTCCACGAAAGTGGATGTTTTGGTGAATTTTGTTGGAATAAATCACTCAAAAAAAATTGACGATGAATTTTCCTGATGTCATATTTTCCATACTGCCTTTGGGCAGCACCAAATCCTTGTGCTCTGCTATGAATAAATTACTTTCCAAAAAAAAAATTCTAAGTGCTGACAATGAAATATAGTTTGATGAAGTAAAACCCTTAATTTACAAGAAGACTATTCCCATATGAGCTGCTAACAAGCAATTTAGTCCAACATAAAAATATATCTCTTCCAATGGGTGTGACTTCTGACAAGTTTGGAGCACCTTTGTGATGTATTCAATAGTTTGATCCGATCCACCAAACGTGATCGACAGTCTGATTAACAGACGTAAGACTTAAGACTTTTTTCTTAGACCTAAAACAGTTGCAATCAGAAACATTTTAAGCGAACATAAGACTTTTTCTTAATAGACTTATTTAATATATGTGGTGGAAAGCTGCAGGGGTCCCTCTGTTGAATTTTGCATTCATGGATCAGTTAGGAATTGAACCTAGGACCTTTCATTTGTCACTGGAATGCTCTACCACCATCTTCAGTTCAGGTGTGATTTTTTTCCAACACCCTCTACCCAGTGTCGCTCTACGAGTCTGCGTGTGCTTAAATTCCATTATCAAATCTTACATAAGACCCAAAGATTAAGCAAAATCTAGGCGTGTTTGTGTTAAATTTCTCATTTTTAATGTTTAAATGCCATAAGACCAGGCCCCAAATTAGGTAGACGGTTGTTCAATCATCCTGAAGATCGACATGAAGGCCTCAACATATATGTCATCCATGGAAAAACAGTGGAGGAGATTCACGGATCTGTGATTAAAATATTACACAGAAGGCCAATAAATATAAAATGCTTTGGGGTATACATTTTTGATGCTACACTAATATGTTCAGTTATAGTGGCTGAAATCTTTGGCGTTACCTTGGATGAAACTGATCAACAGGGTTCACAACAATTCATGGCAGGAAAATTCACCACCAGCAATTCACCATGGCAGAAAATTCATCACGATTAATTTTCGTGATGGTGAATTGTTGTTGGTGAATTTTTCTTGAGGTGAATTTGTCATGGCGGTGAATTTTCCTATGATGAATTGTTGACGGTGAATTTTCCGACGGTGAATTGCTGACATTGAATTTGCCTGATACCGATCAACAAAAGTAATCGCAGTGTTATTTCAACTACATAACTGTTGGAAAATTGAATGCTCCTGAACCTCTTGCTCTCATGTCAGATCCCCTACTTCACCTACCCGTCAGAAGCCCCCAATTTCAATGGCATTTTTTGGGATCTTCATCCCTACAACTCCTGATAGCCACTGAAGTAAATGTGGTAGCTCATTTTGAATTCCCACTTAATGCTGGTAGGTAATTTCGAATTTGAGAGGGAATGTTGTTTGAAGACAAAAGGAATGAAGGCAGTTTATTCTATCAAGTCAGTTGGATGAATTCCTGAGCAGCAGCACACTGTGTAGAGGAATGTTTTTTTTTTCTCTATGTGATTCAGAGAAATTTCTGAGCAGTAGTAGCTGCATGTGTGTTTTTGTGTGTGAGTAGAGATTGCTCCTGAAGAGCTTTGCGTAGCTCCTACCAGTGAGCTCCTAGTAGCTCCTGAAGTTATCTATTTTTGGTTGAGCAGTTGATTGCTCCCAGCAAATTGAAGTTCATAGCTTAGAGTTAGCTTTCAATAGTTTAATTTTTATCTTTCTTGTATTGTCATTTCTAGCATATTTAATACAAAAGGAAAATATTGCATGCCTAGATTTGTCTCCTTGCATTTTGTTTATTCTGCATTTGTATTCCCTTGTTTGTGTCTTGGGGAAACAGAGCAGTAGCTCTGTTCATACAGAAAGTCTGATAGTGAATTTTCCTGATACCGATCAGCAAAAGTAATCATAGTGTTTTTTCAACTACATAACTTTATCATTCCTAACTTAGAAATATCTGTTTATTGGTCATTTGCAGGGAAACTCATGGCTTCCTTGTCCTCCAATATCAAAGATTTCCAAATAGTTTTCTTGTGACGAATAAGTATGGGTGATCAGGTGCAGGAAGGAGGACTTGTGACTAGCAGGTATTTGAGTATCCATTTGTGGTCCATAGTTTTTAGGTAAATGTACTACAAATAGAATGTGGAGCACCTCAGGAGTTTGGAATCCATAATATTTTATAAATATCATGTTTTATACTCCTATGTATGGCCATAGGTGTCAGATCCATTTGCTTATTAGGTTGTCTAATGGAAGGCCTTTTTTATAAAAGGCTTCCATGATATTACAAAGCACCGTGGTATATCAATTAGTAAGTTGTCTATCTAGTTTTTGTTATTAGCTAGCTCTCATAATGCTTATTTGAACAATTGTTCTAAATTTATTTTAGTCTTTATGAATCTATTAGCAATAAAATAATTCATTTTTGTTTCAATATTTGGTTCATTAAGCTCATTTTCACTCTTGGAATGCATGGCACTAAATGATCCATGTAACAAGGATATACAAGCTAATCCTAAGACAGATGTTCGTGAATTTGCTATAGGGTCAAATCACTTCTATAATTTGGGTTAAGGTCTTAAAATCAGCTATCTTTTAATTTGTTTTGCTTTAAATTTGGAGTTTTTATTTTTTCAATTACTTTCAATGCGAACCTGGTGTCTTAGAAACTATTATTTGGGATCTTGTTTTTTCAGCTAACACTTTGAAATATATTTGTTTCTTTTTATTGTAATAAGATTAGAATGATTACAGTGAATAGAATACAACAGAACAACCAAGGCTGGTGGACTAAAAGGAAGCCAGGTATGCAGAAAAGCTTTTGACACTAATCTATCAGAGGAGAGAATGTGCAAATTTTCACAGTTTCAAACCTTTATTCAATTACAATAAAGAAGATGCACATAACAAGTAAAGATAAACAACATTAGAGATACAATAAAAACACATAACACCAAATATATGTGGGGAAAACCCTTTTGGGAAAAAACCCCACACTCCAAAAGCTTGAATAATGTATTATCTATAAACAACGGTTACAATACACTTGCAGTGCAAGCTTCTAAAGGAGTTTATCTGTGTTACAATTTTGGAGTAAATCCAGTAGCATAACGGTATCTCAAGACAACTCCATACAACTCCAAAATACACAAGTGCTCAATATATAAGAGCTTACAATGCATAAAATAGATATTTCTAAAATAAATGTCAAACGCTGAAAAATACTGCACACACATAATTGTAAGTTTCCAATTGTCACCACATGCCACGTTGCAAAAAATTTGCACTTGCCAAAATAACTGCACCTCGAAAACTCACATTCCATGTAAACTCAACATGGAAATAGAAAAATCTTTCATGCACAACTCCACCTGCAAAAATCAAATTTTCAACTTGACTCCTCATCCGAATAGAAACTGTAAGTTGTAAATCACAAGACAAAGTGAGAAAATTAGCAACATTTAATATTATGGAAAAATAAAAGCTATGGAAAAATCAAAGGTTGAGACACCTTCTTTTTCCTAACATTCTCCCACTTGTCGAACACCTTTGAAGAGCCAATGAAAGTAACAGGATTTAACTACTAGAGGTCGTGAGGCCCATAGACTCTGAACACTATCTGAACTTCTCTGTGTTCATTGGCTTTGTCAATGCATCTGCAACATTCATCAAGGTGTCAACCTTCTCCAACTTCACCTTTCCATCTTCCACCATATCACAAACAAAATGAAATTGAACATCAATGTGCTTTGTGTAGACACATAAAATTGACCTAGGCCTGCAAGTTCTATTTTCTCCATATTTTTTCCTAACATAATTAAAATATTTAATTATGTCCTATAGCCCTATTTCAACTATTAATTAAATAATTCTTAATTATTTAATTAATTCATGTCTTTTATTCCTCCTGACTGTTTAAATAAATAAATTATATTTATTTATTTTAAATACGTCACTAATGATCTATGTCTCTCCATAATTAAATAAATTCTTAAATTTATTTAATTAACCTTTTGCCCATTATTTCCTCCTAATTATTTAAATAAATAAATTTTATTTTTTTATTTAAATATGTCGTTAATTTATAATGTCTTCTTATAATTAAATATTTATTTATAATTTATTTAATTATTGTCCACCTTGGCCTCTCCTAATTTTAAATAAAATTATATTTAAAATTATCCACTTTCTAATTTTCTCTCTGCAAGTAAATAATTTAAATTAATTATTTACTGTCACATGGCCCCACTTTTAAATTAAATTAATTTTTAATTCAAAATGACAACTTTCCTCCATAAATCAAATAATTTCTATTATTATTTGATTTTCCAGCTCTTTCTTTTTTCGTGCCATTTTTATCTCCTTGTCACATGCAATCTTCTTCCTTGGTTTGAGTTTCTAAAATCAAATCTTAACCATTCATTTCAATTTTTTCCCTAATGTTGCCCTAACCCTAATTGTGGGTTGTCACATTCAATTTTGACCATTGATCTTAGGGAATTTCTCATCTTTCAATCCTGGCCATTCGCCCAAAATTGACTTTTCTATAAAATGGCAATTTTGGCCTCATTTGACATACTTCATACATCTCTTAATCTCTTGACTTCATGCTTTGGCTATTTTCTGCATACTTTAGGCCTGCTTCATACTTGCATTTGAGGCTTTTAGATTAGAATCCTTCAATATTTGCTTAGGACATTGTCATATTCATAGGTTGCTCATCAAAAATCTGAGGGCAAACATCAACTTACAACATTTATGGAGAAGGTGCAATGAAGGCGATTCATGGAGGTTTTGAAGATAGTGAAATTATTTCATGTTTTTATGTTATTTAACTCCTTTATTCTTCATTGTTTAGCTATGGTTTTGCATGTTTATGCTTTATTATGCTAACCTGATATTTTCCCTAAGTTACACTTTGTTTTGGCATGGAAAGTAGGATTCTTTACCAAGAAAATGGCACTCTGACTATCACAACAAATAGTAATCTTCCATGCATCAAAACCAATATCAAAACAGAAATGTTTAAGCCAAATGGCTTCCTTGCAAGCATGAGTAGCTGACATATACTCTGCTTCTATAGTGGAAAAAGCAACTATAGCCTGTCACTTACTCATCCAACTAATAGCACCACCATACATCGTGAACACATATCCACTGGTGGATCTTTTGCTGTCAATATCACCTGCCTAATTTGAATCCACATATCCATGAATACTCACTAAGTGTCGAGGTTTAGTAGGATAACCATGAAAACATATGGAATACTAATAAGTACCCCTCAATCATCTGAACACTCTCTTCACTGCATCCCAATGTACCCATCTAGGATTAGTCATAAATTGACTAAGGACTCCCACTGCTTGGGAAATGTCTAGCCTTGTATAGACCATAGCATACATAAGACTACCAACAGGACTCGCATATGGTACTTCGATCATGTCCTCCATCTCAGTAGGAGATTTTGGATAATCCTCCATAGAAAGCTTTGTCCCCTACATTATAGGAACAACTAACTATCTGCAAGTTGTCATGTTGAACCTCTCCAACATTGTATTCACATACTTGCTCTAGCTTAACAAAAGCTTTCTATTAGCTCTATCTCTTCTAATCTCCATCCCCAAAATATACCTTGTTGCACCTAGATCC
>VDFB02000017.1:305416839-305607491 GCA_007258455.2 Sequoia sempervirens | reverse complement strand
GAAGTCAGATGGAGATTATGGTCCAGAATGCCACTAGACTTCATGAGGGCAATTGAGTTCTGCCAGGTACCTGACTAGTTACAAGATGATGGGAATTATATCCAGCCACGCTTCGAGGAGAGTCGACCTCTTCCTCCCGTGAGATGGTCAGAACCTGAGCATGCAGACTTAGCAACGTTAATGAGGCCAGTAGTCAAGTACTCTCAGTGGTGGGTTGACCATCATGCCCAAGAAATGAGACAGAGAAGAATAACGCTCACATATGATCTACTGAGCGAGTCAGAATCGTATTCTTCTAATGCCGGTGCATCCCATCAGGATTTGGTTGAGATTGGAGAGAAAAGGAAGGAAATAGTCCCAAGTACAGAGCCTACTTCCAAAAGACATAAGGGAGAACCGTCTCGTTCAGCAGCATCTCGGAATATTGACGAGCTAGTGGCTACTATAGATGAGTCCTTGGTGGAAATACTCGTACCTCCTACAGTTCAAGAAGAGAACGATGAACCTATTCAGCTGGATGATGAGGAGCCTTCGTCACCTACAGGCACGGAAATACTTGGTTCAGACAATGAGATAGAAGTCCGAAATAATGACTTTGAGGAGGGAATGATTTCCGCTCTCAGAGAGGTTGTGGATGTTCCGAATGAAGAAGAGGTTCAGGTAGAAGATGGAATTGAGCAGCCGACCATTCCAGATTGGTTGATAGAGAGGATGAAGATTCAGGTACCTACGGAAGCTCAAGAGGAGGATGATACTACCGATTTCTTGGCAAGGTTGGAGCAAGTTGCAATTAAGAAACCGGCTAAGAAATTCTCTACCATTCAAAGGGACGAGACAGGAAGCCGTTCCGTACACATTGCAGTACCCATGGTGGATAAGCCACAAGACAAGATTACTCCTCAAGAGTATGCCATAACCACTGTAGATCTTGGCCCAACCTCAAAAGGTCAAGAAGTGGAGGAATTAGATAATTCCGTCTTGACCATCAAAGCGAGATTGGAAAAAGAAGTGGCTAAGAAGAAAGAGTATAAAAAGGAGGTTGAACGCCTTAAGGAGTACATACAGCATTTGACCCAGCCACTTGATCAGGGTAATGCGGTAGCTCCTCCTCTCCTCAATTCATCGCAGGAGGTGACCAAGGATGTAGAGCACGGAATGGTAACAGCCAAGGAGGCTCAGGACTGGATGGCGAGCGAGGGCACAGAGGCGGCCTTGTTCGTGGAGAAACTGGCACTTGCTTATGGGCAAACCTCATATTTTCTTTCCAGACTTGTTGATATGGCGGAAACATGGGAATGTATTCCAGATATGCAGGAGAGGCTTATTCCATGCCTCAGGCTATTGAAGGGCACTCCAAGAGAGGAGTTGGTTGATAGAAAGGTGATTGCTGCAGGAGCAGCATATGATTTCCATCACTGGTTTTGGGCAGTAACTATACGTAGAGAAGTTTTGGAGAAGGCGGAAGTGGATGGGCTTCGAATTGAGGAGCAGGTAAAGGAAATTCGGGAGAAAATTCATATGACGGCTGCAGAGGTGTTTGATCAAGAGATTGTCCAAGAAAAAGACATGCAGCTGGAGGAGCTGAAACGAAAGGTTCAGGAGGTTTTCTTCTCGGCTACTGGACCACTTCTAAGACAGGATTTTGCGAGAGTAGCAAGACTTTCAACCATACGAAATGATTTTGGGAAGCAGGAAGCGGATTGGGCAAATACCTTTGCCAAATGTGCAGAGAACTTGGATGAACTTGAATTCCGGATCAGCATGCTGCCACCCGTCACAATGGAGGAGGTCATTGCAGTAGTGTCCAGGTTCGTCGAATGCAATGCTGCTCAGAAGGATAAGGACGCCTCTCCTTGATAATAGCTTCAACTGCCTCTTTATTGATAGTTTACTGATTGATGACTAATGTTATTTTGGGCAACCCTAATTAGGGTTGAGTTGTAATAATCTTGGCCGTTGATATTGTTTTAATCTCGGCCCTTCATTTGATTTTTGAAACTCTATATAAACTGGTGATCTCTCACTTTCATTTGTGTGGAGACAATGTATGAAATTGTTGCATTGAGACTATTTCAATTAATAAAAGCTCTTATGCATGATTTGCTTTGAATAACTTTTATTGTCAAATAGTAAGCGAGGTTGCATATCTTCTTCCGCCATAGATTAAAGTTAGAATTAGATTACATAGAATTTGCTTTGAAAGTTGGTTAAGTGAATGAGAGATTGATCGTATCGATTCAATGGTGAAATATTGCTCATACTTTCTTCGAATGGATGATTTGCATTCGATGCGTAAAGTTAGCCTGAGCTTATAATTGTGGAAGCTTAACTTCAGCCTCATTCGAGGTTTGAAAATCATTATCACACCCCTTGAAGATTGCACCCACTTTGCGTATGTTGTCCTGCAGGAGGCGAAACAAAGTGCGGTTATTTCCTTTCGCCTAAATCTTTACTGTCTCTCAAATTCCTAGGCATAGAATAGATTCTCTGAACCCTTATCCTTTTGCCATTTTTTTTGAGATCTAAATTGAAGTCCTAATTGAAGAGAGCCTTTAATGACAAATCCGCCTAAGTCCCAAACTTGTGAAAAGTTCTTTAACGTAAGTCCCCTTGTTTATTACCAGCAAATCACAACGCCCATTGAGCTTATCCACATGTCAAGACCTGACAAAAGAAACCTTGGAATCGCTACATGATCTTCTCGCAATCTTAGCATACGCAGTGATTTTTCAAGAGAGGATAGAATGTCTTTGGACATTTTATTCTGTGTGTTCGGTGGATGATAAAACGTACACCAACAAGTAGGAATCCTGCCAAGCCCTAATCTCACAGATCAAAAAATATATGGCGTGCCTAGGGACACAACATTTCCCTTTTAAATACATATTAACTACTCTCTAGACTAGTTGCAACCTATTTGCAAAAACGTCCACTGGACTTACCTATTTCTAGCAGCAGTTGACTCATTACTATGAATGTTATTTGCTTGTTAATTGCAGTAATAAAAACTGTTTTTATGATAACTGAACATAACTACCTCTAACGTCAATAGAATAATATTTACCACAATAACTAAAGGTATTAGACTCTGATGTGCTCTATTATCACAGCACAGCCCTAGGATAATAATATTGTAAATTGATTACTGAAATAATGTAAATTGATTACTAAAATAATGTCAGATTCATCCTGAGCTAAACATAGGCATTAAAGAATGAAATTAAATAAACTGGTAAATATAAAAAAGCACCTCTTGTGACTGCTATTAGAATATTCAATATAAGAAAATTGATCGCATCCTTAATGCCAGATGATCTATGGTAGCTATCAAAGTGTTTTTACATTTTTATAAAATTGTTTTATGCGTGTTTGAAAAATGAAATCAGATCAATTCCCCAGCATTTGCTTTTCTGGGGGGAGTTGGGAGTAACTGGGAACATCACTAAACCTAGAATGGATTTAGGGATGAATAAGCCCCAATCTTGGACTTGCTATTACATGTGCATGCATGCCAAGTTGTGAGTTTCCTTATTTGCAATTGTATGTGGACATTAAAATTGAGTCACTAAGTCACTATCTTTGTGGATGCACCATTTTACCATTACACCAAAACCTCTTGGACTCTGCAGACTTAGTTACAAGACTATACCTGAAACAAAAATATTCACACTTCTACAACCTTCTGCAAATCCTCTTTGAGACTCACACATCCCTTTGTAGTTACAAGATTCCACTTGTAAAAAATTCTCCTATCTCTAGGGTATTAACCCTCTGCAGTTACAACATTCTCCCTACAACAAATCCCTCACAATATTTCAACAAAAATTCTAAAACTAACATACCTTTTCAGCTTCTTGTACCTCAAACCTTTTCCATATATAAATAAAACATCTTAGTTAATGTATCTGAAACCGATCATGATGTATCCTTTTAATTGATTCACAACTTCTTTGATGGTCTTGATCTAAGATTTGATTTGCTAATTTATAACTGTAAACATCTGTGCATTGAGGTTAAAATCAGTATACAGTGGGGAGGTTAAAAGGAAATGCGTTTATAAGACAAAATATTGAACTCACCAAATAATCCTGCAATGACATTGTGACCACCAGGAGCCTGACCACCAGAAAGCACAACACCAACCTTCAACGACTGATCTGCTCTCAAAGCTGGTTTGTCACTTGGCACAAGATAAACTGATGGTTGTCCATACAGCTTCGGGAATAGCTTAGCAATCTCCTCTGCACAAATGACAGATATGAAGAAGAAATACAGTACAAGTTTACAAACCATCTCAAACAAAACAACAAACATTAAATAAAATGCATTTCTGTTGTCTCATCGCAAATGCAGACAGCGAAACATAACAACCTCAACAACAAGAATTTAGAAATGCTATCTTAGCCTTAAAATAACATCCGTAGGCCCAAAATAAAACTTAGTTCAAAAGATTTCAATAATTGAAAAGACACAAATAATCCTAAGCAGTGTGGCCTTCAAGAAAATAACAGAAAAAACATTTAACCCACCAAATCTCAATCATCCATGATGTCTTAAAAAGCTTAGCACCAAACATTTTTCTTTACAAACAAAGCCATTTTAATGACTCAGAAACTGCTTAAATCAACCTTAGCTATATGGAATTTACAGGGAAAGAACATCTAGTTCAGCAAATTTCAATCATCAATAACACCTAAATCAACCTTAGCAAAGAAGAA
Source organism: Sequoia sempervirens (assembly GCA_007258455.2). Classification (NCBI taxonomy): domain Eukaryota; kingdom Viridiplantae; phylum Streptophyta; class Pinopsida; order Cupressales; family Cupressaceae; genus Sequoia; species Sequoia sempervirens. The sequence goes on along the minus strand of VDFB02000017.1, from coordinate 305,602,773 downwards.
TTTAAGATTAATTTCAATAACTAATGTCAAGTAAATAAGCCTTAGCAATATAAAACTTAAGGTAAAAATAGCTTTCAGTTCAGCAAATCTCAACAACTGACAGTGCCTAAGAAAAACTAACAATAAAGTTACTAAGACAAACCACTTATGTCAGTAAATTTTAAATGTAACTCTAAATGACACATTTAACGCATTTAACAGATTTTTGTTCTATGAAAACTCGCTTTGTCACAAAACACTAGATCTCTCATTTCAAAAGGATTTGAAGGAACAAAACATTCTACATGATGATCAATTCCTGCCTCACCTTCAAAAACAAACTAGCAGGTAGCAAAAATTAAAATCAACCTCAGTTCAGAAAATGTTCAATAATGCCTAAACATCCTTAACAATTAAGATCTGAGATTTGCGTTCTTCTTTCGTAGGAAACTTCTGTTGATTGAAGTTTTAAACTGCATCAGTATTTTCTTTTGTTTTTTTGATAGAGGAATCAGCACTAAACAGGACGCCATTTGCAAGGTCCTAATGATGCAGTCCCTATAATCTCCAGCCACATGAGCTGCCCTTACTCATGTAGCGGTTGAATCCGGGGATGCGAACCTGCAACAATTATCCATGTCTTTCAACAGGTTAACCCTCCAGTCCACACCCCGTGGGCACATGCGTCAGTATTTTGAATTAGGCAAATAAAAAAAAAACTTAAGATTCTTTTGAAAATCTATCTAGTTCAGCAAATCTCAATAATGACCGAACAACCTTAATAATACAAACTTCAATATAAGGTCATAAGTTCAGCAAACTTCAAGTAATGCAACTCTATATGAGACGTCTAACGAGCTATTACAGATATGTGAAAAAAAAGCACTCGATCTGTCGTTTCAACAACAAAAAAAATTGCACAATTACACGGCGGAATCCATATAAAACGAAGTGAAAATATAAATGGTTTACTTATTATCATCTCCCACACTTCCCTCAAAAACATATCTTACAAAGGTATCGGGCATATTTAAGCTTAGATATGCGAGAAACAAGAGTTTTTTACATTCGAGTTACAAGAACTCGGTATTCTATTGTTGAACCAAAAGCAATCCATACGTAGCACTGCAAGAGTTTAAGCTCAGATCTATGGAATCAATTTGTCTTTTCACATTAATCATTTCATACTTCATGATGGACACTCGCCTAGAAAACAAATCTTCGATATCTGGAGGCATATTTAAGTCTAGATGTATGAGAATCATTTTTATTTTTCTTTGTAAGATTACAAATATTTTGATACTTCATTGGTCGCCTGCAAGTGTGCTTTTCTCAATAATTAAAGTCAGATTGTATTTTTCACAATGTCCACCATCAAACTGTTGTTGCTAAAATCTGAGACACGTTACTGTGCTGTGACATGTACTCAAGCTAAAAGTTTCAAGAAAACAAGTTATTAAAAACCTGGATTGCCAGCTGCTGAGGAAGCAGGCCCGTTAACGAGCTCAAAGGCTCCCTTTAACACGCTGGGAAGAGGCAGCTGATGATCCAATCGGCTCGATTGGACTTCACTGTACACAGAAAATTCCCTCGTTGTGGCCGCAGGCTTCTCTGCAGCCTCGCCATTAACCACGGCTCCGTTCATTGTTTCTAGAAATGGGAAATACTAAGCCTTTACAGCCGTGAATTTGCAGCTAGTTAAAAAACGAAGAGATTTTGCAGAATCTCTGACGCTAGAGAGACATTCGTCGCCAAAATTTGCAGGCACGCGGAAGGGTTTATCAGTCGATAACGTTAATTATTAGGAGCTCGCCTGAAAATTAAAAAAATATCGCCGTCGACTGCAGATGAAGAAATTCCCGGGATTTGACGGGCCGGTGCATTCGAAATTTCGCCGGCGAATATTGCAAGAATATTATTTTTAATAATTGTTGCTTTGGATAATTACATAACTATAAATTGTATTGTTATTTTGTTGGCGGATTTTATTTTGCGGTATTTGTCTGTTTCACTTGCGGTTGTTGAGCCGTTCGGTAGGGAGGGTATATTCCATGTCAAGTGGTTTTAATTGACGTGACTGTGTGATGTAGGTTAGGTTATGTTAACCCTCCATCCAGTAAAGGTTAGCTTGAAGGTATTTATTGCTCTTACCTTCTTGGTAGGGGTAGTTCGAGGCTTAGGTGGTGTGTGTTTTGGGGTAGTTGAGAACATCTTTGTTCTTTACCTAACTATTTGAGTTTGAAGGAAAAGTAAGATATCTTTTTTAGGTGGGGGTTAAATATTAGTAGCTGTCCAATTTAATTTTGGAAGGATTATAGTTTAATAAGAATTTAAATTAGTAATTGACTTGATAAGTTTATTGCTTATGTTGATAGGGGAGAGGGCCCAATAGTCGTGCGGGGTCCAATAGTCGTGCACCCAATAGTAAATATAATACCCAATAGTCGTTTATATAATGTCCAATAGTTGTGATTTGACTACCCATAATTAAACAAAATGTATGCTTTTGATCTAAAAAGCAACCAATCATGTGATACCACATCAGCGCTCAACTACTCATGATGTAATGCACGAGAATTGGTCTCACTATTTTTTGGGGCCTTTTGGACACCTTGACAAAAACGCATGCTGATGTGGCATCATATTTGATGATGTGGCCCTGAAACCTTAGTTATAAGCAGAGAACTTGCCAAGTAAGCTTCTGTAAAAAATTGGGAGTGATTTGAAATTTCGACGTAGGATAATTAGAAGCGCGAAATTAGGGTGCACGACTACTGGGCCCTCTCCCCTAGTTTTTTATTATTATATTAAAATTTTGTTAGAAGTAGATTATTTTTTATAGTAAAAAAATTAATTAAAAGAAAAATGTAAAATGTATGTAGTTTATTAATAGATTGTTTGTAGGATAGAAATTAGTACAATAATTTTTATTTGTTTGAAAGATAAAAATTAGTGGAATAATTTTTATAGCAAAGCAATAAAAAAATTAAAAGTTGAATCTATGTATCATAGCTGAAATTTTATTATGTTTGAAATTTATTAGAACTAAATCTTTAATAAGTTATTAAAACTAATTCTATCTCGTTTGAAAATTTAAATATGGTATCATAACTTATTTCAACATGAATGTACCTTAGGGGTATGTTGGAATTGAAATACGTTTCTTAGTAGGTCTTGATTTGTATGTTAGCCTATATCCAATATTTTCATTCATGTAACTATAATCTTTTGTAGAAACAAATACAATCTTTATTGCAAAGTAATAAAAAATAAAATTAAAATTCATGTAAAATTGTCTAAATGGCTTAAATAACTCTTGTACATGATTTTGTACATGCACTCCAAGATCTTAGAAGTGAATTTACGTATCACACTATTTGGGGCTTCTCTCTTTCTACTTTTGGTTTGATCTTGTCTTTTGGTTGCTTCTCATTCTGGAGGAGAGCTCTTTAGAAGAATGGAAGAACGGGGCTTGAGGAAGAAAGGCTTCCACATGATGGAGAACAATCTTTTGGTAAAATCTTTCTTTTCTAGATTCTTGTTGGTGAGTAAATGATTGGTTGTGGTGTTTTAAATTCTTTTGTGAAAATCTATGTTAAGGTTCCTTATACTTTGGATTGTGAGTTGTGTGTTGTGACTTCCTTGTTTTGTGAGTATTTGGTTATGAATGTGCAAATGATAGTAAATGTGCAAGGGTTGTAGGAAATGGTACTATGAAGTTGTCCATGTGAAAATGGCTATGTGTGTGTGCTTGTGAAGGGCTATGTGACCCTTAGAGCTTGGGGGTGGATTGAATATCAAGCCTATGGTTGGGAGGAGAGTTTTTTGGCCAAATTCTTTTTTGTTGACTTCTCTTTTCAAGTTTTCCTACTGAAATTGGAACCAATTGGAAAGTTCTTCGATTTCAAGATTCAAGTAAATAGAGATGAGCCTTGTGAATTGCAAATAAGGTTTAAGTTTCCAAGAGTGGATTTTTGATAAATGTATTTATGGATAATAGTATGAATTTGTAAATATGTTGATACTTCATCTAGATGTGTAAATTTAAGGAAGACAAATTAGTATGATTAAGTCTCTAAAGAAAAGAAATTAATGATGGGAAAATGTAAACTTTATATGTGCTATCATAGAGGCCATTCGTGTTAATCTTTAAAGAAAAGAAAGGATTGTGTCTTGGGCATTATTTTCCAAATTTGTTTGAGGAACTTTAAAGGAAGGAGTTAAATCTTAGTTGGGTTTAAAAATTATCAAATTTTCGTATAGAAAGGTAAGAAAACATGTACAGGAGAATGCTTCCACAATTCGTGAATTCAAAAGAAATACTTAGTTTTTTCCCTTTTACATTGAACTACATTGTAATATAAATAGTCAGAATCCTGTATTTAATCTTCAAAAAAATTATATATATACATTCATCTTTAAAAAGAAAATTACTTAAAACATAATTATGAAGATTGAAATGTTTATAAACTAGCATATATATATTTAATAATATATATATAAAATACACCGAGAGATATCTTTCTCGAGGTGTCTATTGCACTTTTAATGTGATAAATTGATTTAAAAATAGACACCTCGAGAAGGATATCTCTCGGTGTATTTTATATATATTATTAAATATATATATATATGCTAGTAGTATTTGCAGTACAAAATGAAAAATAATAAATTAATTAGAGTTACAATTATGATTAGGGTTGGGGTTTGTGTTAGGATTACAGTCAGGCTCAAGGTTAGGGTTAGATATAGGCTTATGATTAGAGATAGTGTTAGGATTAGAGATTAGGGTTGAGATTAGGGCTAGAGATAGGGTTAGGGTTAGGGTTAGAGTTAGGGTGAAGATTAGTGTTAGGGTTAGGGTTAGCATTAGGATTAGGGTTATGAACGCTAATTGAATGCTTATTTGCATCAAGTTTTATTTTTCATTCACTTTTGTTATATTGTATCATGTCTTCCACCTCCATTAGAAATTGATGATTTTAATTTATGGAATTCTCATATGGAGAAGATCGTCATTTATCAAGCTCCCAAATCTATTTAAAAAATTACTATCAATTACTGATTTATATTTTTTAAAATTCTAATGAATTAGAAGATGAGTTTGGAAAAATAAAGATCATAATTATGTGTTAAAAATGATTTAGATCTATAAATAAGTTTAGAAATTAAAGAGCATTGTCACATTGATTAAACCATTCTATATATAAATTAGTAGTCATATATGTCACATATACATAAGCATTTAGTTAACACTATCATATCCATAAGCAATATTAGAACAACATTTAACAAATGTATTTGAAATATAATTAGTATTGATATTCATTGAACCAAAAATCATACAAATATATTACATTTAAAAATTTGATATTCATCGAAACAAAATTGAAGAAAACATGTTACATCAATTATTTTCTAAAAATTTCAGTCTATTCTCTTTAGCCTTTCTCTTCGCAAGTTGTCTTCCCTTTTTCATTTTCTCATAACGGTCATATGTGAATGGTGGCATAATTCTTAGGCCGTCTAGAGACTTTACACGAGATATGGCGAAAAATGTCAATCGTGTTCTTTCTCTTGGTCCAATATCAACAGTGGCTTTTGAAAGAGTCAAACCTTGTGATTTATGAATTGCCAATGCCCAAGCCAATCTTAATGGCATTTGGATCGTCCTTCCCCTTTGTATTGTTGTAATTGGAATTGTATTCGGATTATGATCATCAAATGGTATTCCTGAATAGTTGTCAAACTCAACCATTACATATGTTGGTGGTTCTGGTGGACCACTTCCAGGTTTGTATACAATATTTTGAATATATCCTAAAGCTCCATTTACAAGACCTACTTGTATCCAAAGATTTTAGGTCAACATTACCCTAGCATCCTTACAGATCAATAATTCTAGATCAAGCTCATCATTTGAGCATCCTTCTGCTGCATTAATACTTCCTATTTTTTTGCAACACTACGTGCTACAGGATGCTTCAATGAGTATAGCATTTTCTTGTTATGGTTGTGAACATTATCATTTGTAGAGAACAAATGAACACCATTGTGAAAATCCTCATTGCTTGTTGCATCTATGTTAATAGTGGTTCTTGTCATAAGCAATTTCTAATCATCAATTGTTGAGTTTGCATCTCTCAGATTTGTCAATAGTTGACGAAATCTTTGTTGATGGATGTTTTGTCCATCTTGTCTGAATATTTTATCTAGAGTAACCATTGTTTTGAATTCTTCCCATAGTAACTTAGCTCTTCAGTTGCTATCATATGTCGGTCTATCAAATTTACTGGAGGCGACTGACCCAAGTCTCCAACCAAAATCATAGATATGCCTAAAAGATAATCGATGACAATTATTATCAATACTATTTACATAATTTATATCTATAAAAATTCAATATATGTAATTTAATTGTATTAGAATAAATTACTACTTATTTCTATTAATCATAATCATTTGTATACCTACAAAATTAATGTTTGCATTTTGTGGGAATGCTTGTCGAAGTCGAGAATCTATGTTCTCTAGCAAGTTTTGACCGATGAAGCTCATTTCATCAATCAAAATGTATTTGATGTGTGTTATTTCTTCTTGAAAACTTGTTAGTCTTTCCCCTTCTTATTGAGAAAAATATTTTATTGGGATTCTCAATTTTGAATGAACTATGGATGCTCCTATGTTGAATGTTGCAACTCTATGGTGCAAGTAATAGAAAAGGAGAACAACTCGAAATCATTGCATTCTCAAGAGCTTGAGTAATAGCACCAATTAGATATGACTTTCTTGTTCCTATTGTTCCTTGAATTATCATCAACAATGGCGATGGATTCTGATTATTATGGTAGTGTTCCATAATTATGTCCAGTGCCTTTCTTTGTTTATCACTGAGGTTTGTATAGTTGATACACTGCGGTATGTCATCATGTATGAGACACCCATGATCTTTCATGTTGCTTATGAAATTAATTGCTTGATTAGTGTAAACTTCACCTTGGTATTCATTACACCAGTCTGTTTGTCTATCAAAATATCTTCTACCCAACATATCTATTTCAGAAACTTCAATATTATGACCATTATGTAGTCTGGATATTATTTCCCATTCATGCTCTGTAATATTTTGTTGAATAGCTTCATTGTCTTCAATTTCAGAATCACTGGTGTTTTCAACATTTTCTACAATTTCTCTTCGCTTCACATGCCAAGGGTTATAGTGAAATGACTCCCAACTTGCTATTATGGAGTCATTATCGTGACCAATATCTCTTTCCACGTTACAAAATGGTTTGTACAACAATATCTCTGAAAAACAAAATTCAATCCATTTTTCTGACTCACGTGGAGGAATGGATAAAAACCTAGGAAATACTCTAACAATAGTTGTTGTTTGTCTTGGCTCCCATTTGTTATCTCTTCTTCTTTTAGGATTATATATCCATGATCTGGCTGCATCAATTAGTGTCACACCTTCCATACAAAAAGGCCTTATTTTATATCCTTCAATGAAATATTTTGTTTGTTTTTCATTGTTCTCTTTTGCATTTACACTTGCAGGTTTGAAGACCTCGCGTGATACATTTAGAATCACAAATCTTCTACTGCTCTCTACTAATGGAAGTTCAAGTAGCATGTGACATGTTTCTTGAGCTCCAATGTCTCTTTCTATAACCGTCTCAGTCAAAAGCCTTCTATATGCTCTTGTAGCTAAATCGTTAGCATTTTCTACATTTGCAAGATGCATCAACATCTGGTGGTATGTTTTTGAGCTTCTCTTTGATTTTGTTGCATACTTTGCAATATATTTAATTACAACATGTTTAGAAAGAACAGGTTGCCAATATATATTTGCTCTCCATAATTGCAATATGTAGCGGTTGTGTGAGTTTACTCTATCATAATTCCTTGCTGGCTCAAAAAACATTTCACCTATTTATATGTCTCCATATAATTTTGATCCCTCTAAATTCAATGGCCAAGGAGCATTATACTTATAATCAATATAAATAAGTCATCTATTTTAGCACTTTGCAATTATATTATATTTAATTTTGATATAAACATTTTGAACTTATCAAAATCTCGATTTGGGTTCGGCTACCTTACCTTCCCCTCCACTTATGGTTTGACCCCCTTTTGGAAGTGGTGGGTGATGCCCTAGGCGATTTCTTGTTGGTAGATGTTGCTACTTCTGACATACTTCATTCCACCTTTGCCCGAATTTTGGTTGAAATGGATGTTTCAAAAGGGCTGCCTGCTGAAATCTTAATTAATACTTCAAAGGGTTCTTGGAAACAGTCCTTGGACTATGAAGGGATTCCCTTCCATTGTAGAAGATGTTTTAAAACAGGTCACGCTGTTGCACAACGTGGTTTCGAGAAAAATGCTTCAGCTTCTTGGTGGAAAGGTGCCTCTCAACAGCATTATACGGTTGAGAAGAATGTTGATCAACATAGGAGCTTCTCCGAGGTGGTTGCTTCGGATTCACAAGCTCGTGAGGTATCCCCTTCGGATGTCTCTTCTGGTGGGGTTGTTGAAACTGAATGTCTAGTAGATACCCCCATTGTTCGTGAGGTGGCTACTTATGATTCTCTGGGTCTTGGGACGCCCAATCCGGTCGTCTTTGTTGGCGGGGTCGCTATGGCAACCCCTATTGATTCAAAGACCGCCATTTCTGGGGAATGTGCTTTGGCTTCCCTTTCTGGTGGCTCTTCAGAAAATTCTTTATCTGTGCAAAGGAATCAAGATGTAACCCCTAATACTTTGGCTGTTGGCTTTCATCTTCATGAAAGTAGCAAGTTGGTGTTGCACGGTAAGGCGGCGCAAGTGGAAGATGGTTGGATCATAGTTAAGGGCAAAAAAGATAAATCCTCTCGGTCATCTTTCGACATGACTCTCTGCTCCCACAAGAAAAATGTTATTTGTAAATCTTAATAGGTCTTGTTTTGGAGCTGGTCTTTTTCGCTGGCTGCTTGCTATCTTTTCTGTAGCCTTGCTCTTTTTTGTTAAAGGGTTTCGGGTCCTTTCAAAATCTATTTTTCCCTATATCAAAAACATTTTGAACTTATCAAAATAGTTACCTACAAACCACTGTTCCTCTATTTTTTCGTAGAAATGCACCCTCCCTACACATTGTGTGTCACTCTACACAATTTAGTATCTCTTCATAGTCATGGTCAACATCTACCTCTGCAAGTTGTCTTGTATTTTTAAGACATGGATGTTGAGAAAAACTTTGAAATTCCTATAGTTGAAAACACAAATATATTAGTTATATCATAAACTATGAATAGCTTATGTAATATATTGCATATATACGTCATTTTTTTTAAAACATGCATGTATGTTTTGCTGATGTGGATCTTGTCTAGGATTCCATGCCTAGACAATTGAATGGAAATATCTTTCAACACTTTTCCGTTGCTCTTCATTCGACCAATCAATGTTGTCCATATTTGGTGCTCCATGTATCCATATGAATCCATGCACATGCGGTGATCCCCTATGTTGCCACTCATATCTAGACCAATAATCTTTAACATCCATTCCTTTTTCCAGTATTTTTGTTCTGAACATTGAGTGTCTCAAGTGCATGTAGTGTGCGACTATATGAGGACAGTCTATAACATTCTATTTTTGCCAAATTTGAGCCTCACGTGGAGTAGTTGGTTGTGTCCTTGGCATTAATGCATGCAAATCAGGCCAATACATAACTATTGCACTCAATTTGAAGAATATTGTAGGAGATCCTATTTGATGAAGCATGTCAGTCAATTATGCACGACATTTAGCCCAATACTATCTTGTACCCCTCAATGTTGTTCCAAACTGCATCAACCTATCAGCTAGATGTGAACGTGGCATGTTTTCCATATGCTCACGCAACTCATTGATGGTGATTGGCATGTCTCGAAAACTTCTTTTTACAAATACTGTAGATGAATTCTATGCACGATGTCTCATTATCATGTTCATCATGAAATATATAAATCTTGGATGTTGACCAAAACGATGATCCCTATACCACAATAGATGTTTACCAACAAAGTGAGAGGCACAATCATCTATCTGGTGTAAATATTGAATTGAATCTTGAAAATGAAAATTCAATTTCAATAGAAGATGTTGTAGAAACACTTCAACATAGAACTGAAGTTGAGATGAATTTAGGTGTACAAGGCAACATACAAAACATACCAAACCCAAATGAAATGCTTCACATTGATTTCAAAAGTTTTCAAATGCAATTTCAGCATCGATCGGATAGCTTCAAAATGCCAAACATGTGTTATGTTTGTTAAGAATGCTACCTAGGAATGAAAGTATCTCATACCTCTGAAGGTCCAATATGCACTAGATGTCGACAAGAGAGAGGAAATAATAAATTTTTAGCTTCAAATAATATGGATCTCGGGACACAACCAAAGGAGCTTGCAAACTTGACTCAAGTTGAAGAAATGTTGAGTGCACATGTCAGCCCAATACTACAAGTTACACATGCAATAGGTGGTCAATATAAATATAGAGGACACACAATAAGTTTTCCACAAAATGTGGAACATATTTCAAAAGTTTTTCCACATACAATCAAACAGTTACCAATCATTATTGTTCGAAGAAGGGATCAACGTGGCACTAATTATAACTTCACAATCAATAGGGATCGTGTGTATAGGGCATTAAAATACAAAGTACACCATGACAAGTTTTATTTAGATGTTAGAATTGATGAAAATGGTCTGAATGATCTACCAACAAATTCTGATGAAAATATTTTCAACAAATTACAAACAGTACATATGGAATTTGATTATGATGCGAATGAAATCATATTTGCGGGTCCAATCATGGAGATGGATGAAGGTAACATGATTGAACACACAACATCAATGGCTTCTAGGCCACCTAATTCCCAAAGAGAAATGGAATTGATTCGTGCATGGGTTAATAATCCTGATGCAAATTCAGCATCATTGATTGATTGGCCTGGAATTGGTACATCTCTAATCAATGAATACGTCACTTCAAGATTACTTGATATGGCATTCCCAACATTGATCCTTGATGGTCGATGTGATTGGTTAGGACCACGAATGAAGCAAGGAATATATGTCTATTTAATATGAATGAAACATATTATTCTCTTCATAGTGTATCCCAAAGTTATTACATTATATACAGTAACCCGAGATATGCATGTCGGTAACTCTTTCGTCGATGCAACACTAAACCTATGGAATAGAAATATGATGAACATGCGATTGCAAACCATCCTTTGAATTCATTGCATATACTTTTCATGATGACTTACATGTACTTTAGATTTCTTTAACATAAGTTCCTATTGGCAACCACTTAGGCCTGCATTGAGTAGTCTAAAAATAACCCGTGTCTTCTTTCTCAACATAATATGATTGGGGTTCAATGAATCAAGGAGAACGTCTACAATTAATGTTAGGGAAATTATACAACTATATATTTTAGAGAGTTATTTTAATGGTGGAGTATATTCATAATCTTATATGTTATTATATTTATTTTTTCAAAAAGGATGAAGTCAAGTGATTTCTAAAGAAAATTTCATGCATTTCTATCTTTGTTGTAATTTCTGAGCAGCAAGAATTCCTGAGCAGCATCAGTTTTTGTTTGGAAGAGTTTTTGCATCGAAGAGTTTGTGGTATGTTCTTTAGTCTACTATCGCTGCTACGTACCCCTTCTTAATGATTGCTTCTTAATCCTTGTGTTCTTTTTCAATGGTTGATTTCCTCTATCTTCGCAAGAATTTTGCTCGGATAAAGCTAAAAAAGTTAAAGGTTAAAAAGTTTGTTTCAACCCTTGGTCGAGGCTGAGGGTGGCTCCATGGGACCGCAACCCATAAGGGACATGTTAGTGATTTAACCATGAAATTTGTGTGTATATATTGTGTCTCAAAAAAACCTTTAAGCGAAATTTAACGGAATGAATACGTGATGTAGATGATGTATAAATATACAATTAGATTTCAAAGAAAATCTGAAGTTTTAGAGTATAGAGGGATTAATATGTAATAATATATATATATATATATATATATGTAAGGAAAGCTAAGGTGCGAAAACAACTCTCCTGACGTCAAAACCTCAAGGAAGAATGTAGAGGTGCTTTTAAATTTTCAATTACAGTCCAATTAAGATACACTTGAAAGAAATAGCAGAAATAGAGAATATAACATACACAGATGAACACCAAATTTACGTGGGAAAACCCTTATGGGAGAAAAACCCACCACACCAAGAAAAGCCTCTTTGTATTACAATAATGGAATTACATACAGAGATCAAACTTATCTTTCTGATGTCAATTTACAGCAGTAGAAAATCCTTGATCAACCTTGTACAAAACATTCAAATTACAATGCTCTCTGAATTGAATTCACACTGATCACTCATCGAACTATTCATCAGACTGTTACCGAACCGATCATCATCTACAATTCCTGAGTATATCCATGTCGACCCTGGTCTGTTGATCTTCCTCTCAGAACAGCCACAACAGACTAACTTCCAACAGTTCCCATTCAGCTTCTCTGATTGGTCGAAGACACACCACATAGGATAGTCTTTCACTAGGTCAAAAATGTTCAACCTGTGTTTGCATGTCGGTGAGACACTAACCGTGTCTCCCCGATGCCACAAGATCTGATTGTCATTATCACCAAGAGTCCTGACCATCAGCAAGATGTTACACCGAGTTCAAAAGTTGTCGCTCAGACTTCCCCTTGTCGCCAAGACATCATACTGATATCCATCACATGTATCGCTATTCGGCAAGACCATCGTTATTTGATGAGACATCATACCGATGTTCAAAGGTCACATAGATATTTGCTTTCCCTTCGGTGAGACTATCGCTCTTCGCCAAGAGATCATACCGATGCCTTCAAGTTACACCGCCATGTTCCACTGTCGGCGAGACTTCGTTCGTCGCTAAGACTTCATACCAAAGCCTCCATGTTACCCCGAGACCACCTTTCGCCAGGAGTCATACCGAAGACATCCGATAACAAACACATGTTGCATTGTCGACAAGACTTATCGCTATCGCTAAGAGTTCTTACCGAAATCTTCAAGTCACCCTGAGATCAGCATTCGACAAGAGTTATACTGAAGACACCCCACAACATCGATGAGACCAACACCTGTCGCCAAGAGTTCACACCGAAGCCTTTGTGTTACCGCGAAGACTCCAAGTGTAAAGCTGTCGGCGAGACTTTCCATATCAACAAGACTTCATACTGAAGCATATGAGTTACTCCAATGACACAGTCGCCACAAGTCTCCCTAAGCGGAGTGAGATAGAAATTGTCACAACGATCATCATGCCACAGTGATAGGTCCATTCGGCAAGACTGAAACAAGGTCTTAGCGACCATAAATTTTCACAAGGTTCCATAACTGCTAGTCGACCAGACAGAAAGTATGTCACACCGACTTGGCTCTTTAAGAGGTTTTGGCCTGTGAGATTGAGACACATATTTCCAACAATATATATATATATATATACATAACTTGCATCTTTTATCATGCAACTTCAGGCTATAGCATGTGACTTCTCTATGGATTTCTCTGTCCCTTTATGTCTCTACCATGCATGTTTCTTGTTAGCAATTCGAAGAGGGAATGTTCTGAATAAAGGAAAATTGTTCCTTTATAATCCTTGGCCTGCAACATGAGGAACAAATAGAGGTTTATTCAAATGTAAAAGCAATCCTCTAATCGATTTTCTGCAAACTTAAAAAAAACCATAAGAAGGGGAAGGGAGAAATTTTAATAGAAATTATTTCAAAATTGGTTGAATTAGTTTCTAGTTAAGAGGTTTAGATCTAGTAAGAAAATTGGTTATTGTTTAAGTTATTAATTTCAACTAGTTCCAATCTACTCATTTAGTTGAATTTTGTTTTAAATGTAAATTTAAGTTTGAATTTTATCTTTTTGAGTGTAAATTCATAAATTCACAAAAACAAATTTGATAAAAGTAAATGCATAATAAACTTGAAAATGTTCACATGATGTTGTTTGCATGAGTTGAAGGATTAAATCATGAATGGTATAATTAACAATATAAATGTCAATAGTTATGTTTGATTGGTTATAGAATTGATTATGTTATTTTATATGGTTAGTATTTGAAATATATGTAGTTATCAATTCTTGTTAAATGGATTATCATTACCATGAACCTAGTAATCTTGTTATCAAACTCTATCGATTTGTCTTTATTTAACAAGTTGTACAATTGTCTTTAGCAATCATTTTTATCACTATCATAAGCACAAGTGTTCTTCAATATTGAAATACCCTTGGTCATTCTCTTTAGGTAGGTTGGTACTTTATGAGTGGAAAATTGTTAAGTGCGAGTAGTTGGGTTATTGGTTGGTTAATATCTGCAGTGATCTTGATAGTTACCCAAGTTGTCTCTATTTGAATTGTATATATAAGGTGTACATTAGTTTTGGAAAATTGGTAATTAACATGATCATTATTGTGTGTAGATGTAACATGGCCATTGTTCTACCCAACAAAAATTTCTATGTTTTACCCACAAGTGGACAATTATGCTACTAAAATTCTAAGCAATAAAAAAATTCTTTTCTTTTCCATAATAAATGAACCATTTGAAACATAACCTATCCAAAATTTTCCATTGCATGTTCAAGGAATATTTTCAGTAATATAAGCATGATTCACTTTACATAAATATATTCAAGATAACATTTCATATTTACAATTTCCATATAGATGGATACATGATTATATATGTAGCTTCAACAAGCTAAGATGAACTAGAAATACAAACTTTTGTAGATGTCCCAGCATTGGTGCATACATTCTAGATGTCCCCTTTCCATGGGTCATAGCTTCTAGTTGTCTCCAATACTGGTGCATACATCTTCAATTCATGAATCAGAAATACCAATGGTCCAAAATGTCCTCCAAATTTTGGCCACCAACTGCATGAGGAGAAGCATCACTCAAGCACTTTTTCACCAACCATGGACTAACTGTTGTCCCTCGCACATCTACCAAACTTGGTAAGATGTCCCTCCCTTCGACGAAGAGATTGGTTTGGTAACCTCATCCTTCAAATAGCCTTTCCTGAGCATAGTTATGTGTCCTACATGTCTATATTTTACCATAAATTCAACCTCTAATTCTATGATATTCTCAGCCTAGTATGTATTTGGATCATAGTGAATTGACAATGTAGACAGTGGCTACCTACACTACTTTGGCCAAAGATTCAACACCCAGTACTTTGAGTGAGGGTCATCTATATTCACCACTACAATTGCTCAATTTGTATTTCACCATTAGTATTCTATTCTAGGTTATTCCCTTCCCGTGGATTATCCTAACCCCATGAATAACCTTCCCATTAACTCATATCTAAATGGCATTGTTACAAGTATCTCAAAGCAACTCTATCTTACCAATTAACCATATGGATAACATAGTGTCGCATCATTAAATGACTATATTTCAAAAGTGTAATCTCAACAATTAAAGTCTCCATTCAAGAGTGTAATCTCAATAATAAATAACTTCCATCAAAGGTATAATCTCATCAATAAATGACCTCAATAAAAGGTATAATCTTCAACAATAAATGACTTCAATCAAAAGTATAAAATTCAACAATAAATGACTTCAATCAAAGATAAAATCAACAATCAAATGATCAATCTGATTATATAGGTTAATCCCAACCTATGTGCTTTAATCAATAATCAAGTAAACAACCCAACCAAATAGGTTAATCTCAACCTAGGGTTTCAATCAATAATCAAGTAAATATCCCAACCTAGTAGGTTATATTCAACCTAAAGTTTCAATTGAAAGAGGTGTTAAGGTCAAGTGATCAATCAAGTATAGATTAACAATATGGTAACTTGCATGACGTCATATCTTATCAACGACGAAATGTCTTTCATACCATCATTATTGTTGTATTGTTAACCTCATTATTCCCAAGATTTGTCTAGCATTATAAGCTAACAAATTCAAGTTACCTCAAGACATTGATATAAACCACATTTCACATTTTATTCTACATACGTATAGTATAGACTAACTATGTATAATCTAAATAGAAACATCATCATCTATTTTCTCATATAGGGTATATAAAAGTATTAACCCAATATGACAAGTTTCTCCAACATAATAAACAACCAAGAAGCATGCAATCATATACAAGAATCTCACACAAGTAAAAGATAATCTTTCAATGTGACAATATAATAAACAATATTTCCAACATAATAACAAAGGAGTAGAAATCAACATGCCTGTAAAAAGCTCCAATTGATTAATCCTCTCTCCTAGCTTAAGGGCTCTAGCTTGCTTGCAACTTCCTCCAATAACAACCTCCAAAATCCTCTTCTAGCCTCTCTCTAGTTCTCTCCACAAATCCAATGTGAATCAACAAAACAACTTTCAACCTCACAAACTCTCAACTTTCTTTGCACATAAACTACAGTAGAATAACACAAGGAAATTAAATTGACAAGTGATGTATTTGGTAGAATGAGCAACCAAAGGCTACAAATACGTAAGTATTTTTGCCACCTTCCATCCTCATGCAACAAATCACTCACAGTTTTTCAACACATCAAAGTCTTCACCATTTAAATGGATGAGTGACTTGATATTTGGGATAGCAAGCTCAAAACAAGTTTCCTAATTCGAATTCCTTACAAAAAGTTACCAAGTTTGTACTTGACCGAGTCTCTATTCTATTTGCAGGCTTATGCATAATTCAAAGACCTCTTAAGCATCCCAAACTCTTGTTTATATGGAACCACCTTCAAATGTTGGTGCTCATGATAATAGCATAGGCTTTGACTACTTGTAAAGGCATTTAAAATGGTTTATATTTCCCTTCTAGTGCTTACACAACAGTGTATATCTCATTCGTGTTGCCTTCATTGGTTTTGAATTGCTCTTATATACTTTATGTGCTGGTTACTATATTTGCTTTTATGTGTAGCAGATAAGTCTATTGACTTATTCCAACTCATGTGTTTTAGGTGCAATAATAGACCTTCAGTAGAATTCAACTCGCCCCTCCCTATTATGTTGGTGTTGGAGTTCAATATCAATAACATTTTTAAATGTAGTGCATGCTCTCTTATCAGCGTTGGCTTTTTCTCTTTATAATCCTATTACATGTTTAATGCCTTCTTTAATGTATTAAAAACAACATTATATCTCTTGCGCCCGTTCCCATTAAAACATTCTCCTTTTACCCATGTGCCCATAGTTTCTCCTATGCATGGATTTTAAACCTCTAGCTTGGTTGCTTTTAAATTCTTATAATTATATATATGTATATATATACATATTTTATATTTAAATTTATATATATATTATATTTTATAAAATATGATAGTCTATATGTATATATTGAATTTATATATACATACATACATATATATGTGTGTGTGTGTGTGTGTGTGTGTGAATTCAATATATACATATAAACTATCATATTTTATATTTAAATTCATTCAAATATAAATCATGCGTTATATATATATTATATGGCAATACAAATGAGTAGTATTTATATGATTTAATAGTTTTTTAATAACTATATATATATATATATTCATGTAATATATATAATATATAATTTCCCATCCATGATAAGAGTATATATATTTATATATGCATATATACTTGTATTAATATATATGTATATATGTTTACATTTAAAGTAACTATATACATATATATATATACATATATATATATATATATATATATATATACATATATATATATATATATATATATATAACATTACTTTAACATCCCTACTTAATCACATAAACTCATATATTAATCGATCGATGTACATATATGAAATGTACGTACTTCATCGATTAGCATACAATTATGAACACACAAAGAATAACTTTCACTCAACCTAAAGACTCAATCACACAACCCCATACAGGAACATTCAAAGGTTAAAACCACATACCATAACAAAACATGCCCAAACCCTGACAGGAGGTTACTTACCATTTCACGACTATCTTGACTCAACTAAGCCAACTAGGGTGTGAGTGTGTGTATGCTCAATAATGTTGATTTTTTTGCATTGGCATTGATTTGTCATTGATGGTTTGGAATTGGTAGTGGTTGATGTTCTCCATGCTATTCAGGTTCATTCATCAAGGTGCTTCAAGCCATTCATCAAGGTGCTTCAAGTCATTTAGTCAAGGACAAGGTGTGGTTGAGTTTCATCAAGGCAAGGTTGTTAAGGTTCAATTCCAAATAGCTTCAAAGCCTCAAAACATTAAAGGTTCTTGTAATAAGTCTCAAAGTTCATGGTTACAAAGTTCTTGTTCATTGGTTTTGATGCTTATACATGTTCACTCAGAGGTATTAGAATGGTTGTCATTCATTTTTTATGGTGCTTATCCATGTTCTAGGGTTTAAGTTTTGTGAAGAATGTGTATATCAAAAGCACTTCATTATGCATCTAAAGTATTGTGTCAAGGCACATGGTTTGTCAAAAAAATGGTCTGGTTTCAATATTTAGGGTTTGCTTCAAATAAATGGTAGAACTTTGTTTTGTTTGAGGGTTTGTTTCAAAACCCTAATATCTCTTTATAAGACTTCTTTTACAAAGGTTGTAACAAATTCATTATTGTTATAATTTGCAAGTGACCTTTTGTCACCGGTCACAAATAACTTGAGTAACTTTCTTAAGGGGTTAAGTCACATTCATCAACCCGACCCTTCATATGATTAACCTGTCGAGCAGGTTAAGCTTCTTGTGAAACTTGATCAATAAAGATCAACGGTTCCCATTTAAAATTGATTCAGATGGAAAAAGTGGATCGAGGGCTCACATTTAAATTTCCCAACATCTATTTCCCATGGTTACAATTTTGAAGGCAGTCTGAACGTCATTGGTTGTTTTCTATTTTGAAGGTGAACTATTGTGTGTGGATTTTGTTATTGGTGCCAAATTTGTTGGGAGCTTTTTGCTTTTGTATGGAGTGAATTTTTGGAGGGTGTGACAATGAAGAAAGCAAATTTTTGATGTTAAGATAAAGCTTCAAATTTTGGAACCTTAATGAATTTTCATACAAGTTTTGACAATGGAGTATATATGACTGCAATTTTTTGTATAAAACTTTTTGTCAGAGAATTAGTGTTGTATGAAATTTTGATGATAGTGTTGTGATGTAGTTTTCATATTTATGATATAGTTATAACAAAAAATGGTGAATGAATCCTCACGAAAAGGTGAAGTATCTAAAAAGTGATGAATATAAAATTGAATGTCCAAAAATTGACTGTGGCTTTCTTGAATTCAGTTTATAGTATGCCTTGGTGTTGAAATGGTAAGAGCATGATACTCAAGGAGGTAATTTTTTTGTAAACAAAGCATGATGATCACAAAAGGTATGGGTGCGTTTTTCTAATTGTAGAAATATTATTGAGGTATGTTGTAACAGATTTGCAAAGTGAATTTGACAAAGATAGTGTGATTTTTGAAAGAAAAAGGTGTCAAGGATGATTTGAGTAGTTTACTTCTCTCATATACAAAATAAAGCAGTATTTTTCAGTGTTTGAAGACATGACAACTGTGTGAGAGTTGGTTGTATGTAAGATTGATGTAAAAATACCTTTCTAATCTGTGTTGAGACTTTGGTAAAGCATTGGTTTGAAGTGAAATAGAGAAACCCTCTATAATATATTGTTTCTTGTATTCAAAGTTTGGAGTTGGCGCTTCAGTGTTTTCAAGGTTGGTGCTTCAAAGGAGAGTTGATGCTCTCAATGGGTTGGTGCTCACTAAATATAATCAGGGTTGGTGCCCTTTGAAGATAATAAATCAATTGTTTAGAGTGGTTTTTTCACCCTTTTTGGGTTTTCCACTCACAAATTTGGTGTCTCATGTTTCCTTGATGATGTGCTGCTTTGTTCATGATTTAGTATTTTAGATTCACATGTGTTGTAATTTGCACATCTTTGTGTTCATTCATGAAAAACATATCTAAAGTTTTTTGTGGTTAAGAGTGTTAAGGTTTTGAGATTGATTTTACCTAACTATTGATTCACCCCCCTCCCCTCTCAGTGGTCCTATACTCCAATAGAATTAAAGGTTACCAAACCAAGCTCCTCTCCTGAGTGATACTCCCCCTCTCTTTTGGAGGTTCGAACCTATTCCTGCATTCAAATTAGTGCATCTTAATAGTAGTTATTCATTCACATGAATTCCATTAGCATTATAAGTCATTTGCATCATCAACACATACACATTGCAATACATATTCATTCATCGTATTTCCATCAGTATAAAACACAATCATTCCTTCAAAAGCAGTAACATATTTAATGCTTATTTTTTTATTTCATTCACCTATTGAACATTAAAGTTTTGATAAACATTACTCATCATATTTAATCTCAAGGTAAAAGTAACTTGGTAACTAAGAGACGGGGTGTAACAATCGAGGTAGGCATAAGTTAGAAACAAATAGTTGGAATTTTTTTTGCTTTGGTTAATATCAATTGGTCTTCATATAGAGACCAATCTTTTCAAACATCAAAATAAAGAGTAATGACTACTTATTTAGTGTCAATATTATTGTAATGATTTTCAATCACAATAATATTATTTTCAGTTAACAACATAGGCAATGTGAATGATAGTACATTATTAACATTATGAGTAATATTGAGTTGTAGTGTTTAGATAAAGTAGTAGTTGAGCAAATTTGATTTTGAGAATAATAATTATAAATATATTTATAAGTAGTAAATAATAGTGCTAATATTAATGATGCTAGTGAATATAAATATTGAATGATCTAAGGAATAAAGGTAAATATAATACTAATATGAATGTTGTTAGAATCGATATCATTAAGGATATTTAATACTAACCTTATCATTAGTATGTTATCATGTTCGTGTGTGGTTAGTATTATTAGTGTTAATTTGAGTTCTTTTAGTGGAAGTCAATCCATTCAACATTTAGGAAAGAAAAGAACTTCTTTACTTGCAATAACTTGCAATATAGATCTAGAACAACTTGTGCACAAAAGCTCTCTATGTAATATACTATGTTGTATATAGATTTGCACAATCATTATGAGATGGTAAAATAAAGAAAAAATCATATTTTTATTAAATTTAAGGTTATAATTTTAGAACATTTAAATTGAAATAATCTCATTTAATATTTTTAAAGAATATTGAAGTTGAGAATGAAATCAACAAGAATAGTAAGTTGAAAATTAAATTATTGTAACAGTACAAAGATATTTAATTTGTGGAAGGGTTGTAGTCTAATTGGTCGA
Organism: Sequoia sempervirens; assembly: GCA_007258455.2. NCBI lineage: Eukaryota > Viridiplantae > Streptophyta > Pinopsida > Cupressales > Cupressaceae > Sequoia > Sequoia sempervirens. Next base: position 305,581,427 of record VDFB02000017.1, on the reverse strand, counting down.
ACTCAATTGATAAGAATGATAGTACGTTTCCTTGATTATGTCATCCATCAAGGTTAAAATATCCTAGAGGTGTGATTAGGACAAGTTAGACTATGTGTGATTTTTAACATGTAAATGTATGCTTACTCGTCCAAGTTTGACCCCATATGACTTTGATAGACTAGTTCACCTACTCATAGCATCTTTATAGAAGAATGACTTCTAATTTATAAATGTTTGATTGGGCCAGGTTCAACCCATGTGACTTTGATAGATTGATTCCCCTACTCATAACAACTTAACTATATAATGACTTATAATTCATTTTAATTTTAGGTCAATTAAGACCACTTAAATTATACATCCACAAAGATAAAATATTATTTTTCATTTAGTTATTATGCTAATTTTCAATTTACATAAATGCCTATGTACAAATATAGAAAATTTAACTAGAAGTGCCTCACTCTTTTAGTGTTGGATAGTAGAGGAGGGTGATGAAGTTATCTCATATTTTATGTGATTCTATCACACAAGGAATCTCGATGTCACTGTGGAGATTTGTATTAGGGGAAGGATGCACACTTATGTCTATGTATACAACAATGATAATATTTATTTGAGTGCATAGATATATCTTGATTGACAAATATGGTGAGTGTAATCTTGTTTGGAATGAGTTGCAGTTGAGGCTCGGTGATGGATTGAATGTTTACTCTTTAAACATTCAAACATATTGTAAGATATGTTTTGGAAATAAAGTAGTGGGATGGAGCAAAGTTCCCTTGTATGGCATAGATTTGTGTTACAAAGCACCTAATAGTTTACATTGTCTAAGTTATTGATTAAAGACAAAAAAATGGAAGCATGGTGGTACAATCAATCTCTCTTTTATTTTTTGGCATAGCTTAATCACCCTCAATTATTTAGTCCTTACATTTTCAAGTTCCTAAGCTAAGGAAGTGGTCAAAACAATTATCCTTTATCAATGGAACATTGGCACTTGAGCATCATCAGTTGCAACAAAACATAATAGTGAGTATGAATGTAATTGGGACATCATCAACATGGATGGGTTACCCTCCATCATATTCATACTTAACTCCTCCCCCATCATCCATTTATCCACTGTTACAACATCAACAAATATATTAATTATATTATATCATAATATCTATTAAATAAATTTCAAATGTTTTTATCTATTTTCTTCTTTGATTGGAGTGTGCTTGGAGAATAAGGTTTTATATAACCCTATTGAACTTTAGTGAACACATGGAAAGCCTACCCTAGCTACAATATAAATTTATAAACATAATTATTAAAATTTTTGAAGTGTTAAAATATATTCAAAATCCACACAACAATGTCTAATATGCTTAATTGAACTTATAGTTTATGAAAATCATACATTGTAACAAATTCACAAAATATTTAAGAGGATGCCTAATTAATGCTTATTTTTTATTCAATTAAAGTAGAAAATAAAATATAAAGTTCATCTGGTGTTAGTGATACAATTGGATTGTGTGGCAAAATATGTAAGTTACCTGTCGAACCATGCGTTGATCTGCAAATTTTATGGCTATTCAAGTTTCTCTACCTTTCCTGGAATCATGGGCTCGAAGGGTTTGGAATCTAGATGATGATATGGATACTATGCTAGCAACTAAAAACTATTTTGTGGTGGTGTTTTCGTGTCTGGTGGATCACAATAAGGCTTTCGAAGGGGGCCATATTTTAATAACCAGGTGGGCTTATTTATTAAGCCTTGGCATGTAGGTTTCAACCCAACTAAAGAGCTTCCCTCTAGGGTTCTGGTCTGGGTGTGTCTTTCATGGCTCCTACTGGAATTTTGGAGAAATGATAGCCTGCACATGACTGCCCTCTTGTTTGGCAAGCCAGTTAGATCATCGCAATAAACACTAGATAATCTAAGGTAATTTCTTGCACCCGCATTTGTGTTGAGATTGATTTAGATAACCCACTTTTGGATTCTCTAAAAATCTATCTTGGGTCATCCTCATGGATTCAACAACTAGATTATGAGGCTCTTCCTTTTTATTGTCAGGTATGCCATGAGTATGGGAATTTGCAATATAAATTTCTTACATGTTTCATCTTCCAATGGGGATCCAATGAAAGCTCCTCCTAACTCTATGAACAGGTTAGACAAGGGGAAAGCCCCTATGATTGATGGTGGTCAAGATAAGGAGGGTTTTGTTCCTGTGAAACCTCGCAACAAGGGAAGAGGGGTGAAAAGGACCTTTAAGGATAGACAAGGAGAGGAGACTTTCAACAAGTTCGAGGCTTTAGAGGAATTGGATAAGCAGGAGGTGAATCCAAATTTATTGATCAATGGGGAAGGACTTGTAGATGGCGGACTTCAATTGCCCAATGATAAATATTGGGAAATTTAGTCCCTTCTATTCTTCCAGTGAATTGGATTTAAAGATAATGACACCTTTCCAAGAACATATATGAATTGATAAAGGGAAATATATGTTTTAGAATCCCGAATCAAATAAAACATTCCAATTACTACAAAACAAAATTTGACTAGATTTTATCCTATTCATGTTTAAAAAATGTTGCATTCTTCTTGTAGGTAATATATTTACAATACAACATTGTCGGTATTGGCTTGGTGTGATGGTTTAATGGTGGCATTGTTGTTCTTTCCAGCAAGGTTCAAACCCCGTTGGGGTGGTATTGTTGAATGGTTGTATTTTGGTTCATAGCTTCGGTTCAAAAGTGTTTACCCCTTGAATAAAAAAAATATATTTACAATATTAAAGTTATCCACCGTGAAGTAAATCCCTATCAGTATACACCATATTGTGTATACCTTTAGTATTATTGATAAATACAATTCATTTTTTTATCACCTATTAGATTTAGCTATCAATCATTGAAATATTGACTTCCTCCACTCAACTTCTCTTATTAAAGTCATGATGTCGAAATCCATTCAACATACATCAAAATTTCCATCGAGGCTAGTTGGATTGTGTTGCAAAGTATTGTGTCATTGTTAAAAACCGTCATGTTTTGAGATAAATCCTTCATTAACTAAGCCAAAAAAGACATGTCATTTTGAGTGTCATTAGGAGGCCTTATGGTTTTCCTTTTTGTTAGTTAAGAATAGTGATATCTTTTAATATGTTGATAGGTAAGCTTAGCTCTACATTGGTTATAATATGGATGTTTGACAACTATTCACACCAATACAAAATTAAAGTAGTGTAATTTCTTGTGAAATAGTTGGGCAATACTAGCCTAGCTTTAATTAATGCATTTATGTAGTTCTTGAAAAGAAAATGATTATGTGCATAGATCAAAAATTTTAAGCCTTTCGATAAAAATTTAAAAGCTCAAAAGATATGGCAGATCAGAAATTAATTAAGATTAAACATATCTAAATTATGGACATTGAAAGAACAATCAACAGATCTTTTCCATATGTCATAATTATAGATTTATTACAAAATGATAATGTTCCAAGTCACAATCATTTATTCATTATAAATTTGATGGGTTTGATCTATTTGATGGTAGTCCTTTTAATCTCCACCATAAATCTATGTATTTCATTTGGTTTTCCTCACTAAGGGAATGATTATAGATATAATTATTATTGAAAGATGTATGGTATAATGTTAGTTATAGAATTTGGGTATTTGAAATGTGTATCAACTATAAATGTTATTTTGAATATTAATGAACAAAATTTATTTCACCTATTTTTGAGATTTGATATATGACAAAATATTTTTTTAATATTGAATATATATATTAACTCGACATGACAACTTTGTATGCTTTAATGCTATTATTCACTAAGTTTTCAAGAACTTTTTAACATGCATGGGCCTTCACTCCTAGATCATCCTTCTACTCAATTTCATTGTTCATATAGTCTATCATGCTTATATGTTTTATATTTTGTATACTTGTTTGATTCCTTTCCAACTATTATACTTTATACAATCATTGCCTTAAATGATTATCTTCTTTCTAAAATTTTATTATTTTATCTTTTAATTCATTTTTTTAGTCATGCAATTTCTATGCCACCTAGGATATGTATCTTCATTTTAATTTTAATAATATTATATTATATTATTTAATTTTTGGGTGTAAATTTTTACTATAATACACAATATCTATAAGATTTATTACTAGACCACTACATAATTTCAATGCTCCATATGGGCTATACATGTTTGTAAAGGTGACAAGTGTATACCAATGCAAGACCATCTTTGGGTTAGCATAATCTTACATCACCAAAAAATATGTGTTTGTAGTTTTTATGCGGAGTCAACAATTATATACTCTATAATTTTTTGCCTATATCTTATACTCATTTTAGCATCCATTCCTTTAATATATTTTAGGACTCACTGAGCCTATTTCATAGGCCTTTTCCCAACAATTTCCAAATATTAGTTTTTATATGACAATCATTTTATTTTATTTTATTAACCTATTCATAACTAGATCAATATGTAATTGAGGAGACATTTACATCTTTGTAGAGGCATCCCCCAACAAGTGAAATATACCCATATTAAAAAAAAAATTGCTAGACTTTCTTTATGTATTTTTCCACCACATTTTCCCTCAACTTTTGTGTCTCCTATAAGTAAACCCTTGTTTGATCAAAATATCCTCTCAAATACCTCTTAGATACTTATTGGTTACTCAAAAAGACTATTTTGTCTCTTCATTATTATATGAGTTCTATCATTGCTCTCTTTGAATCTCTTCTTGGTTCTTTTGTAAGTTTTTGGTTGTCTTGGATCCTTAGGCAACATTCTAATATTTTAATTTGTGGGGGCATGTAAAATGTTGTATATACATTCTCTATTGTATAAAGCTTCTTCTTTGTGGCTCTTTGTAATTACTTGTGGTTTCTAAATTGTTGTTCTCTTCATTTGTTGGAGAAATAAAACTTACTCTATTATTCTAGTTGACATTTTCTCTAAATATCATTGTATCCTCTTTAGTGATATTTGGGTGAAATTTCTTGTATTATTCATATTCTCTTCCCAAGAGGTAGCAATTTCCCATTCTCCCTTCATCTAAGAACTATTTTGTGAAAACTCTTATTATTGTTTTCTTTCTTGTGGAAGTATCGGTTAATCTCACATCCCTGGTCTTGTTGGTACCCCATCAAAAAACTGTAAATTCAATTAAGTTCTTGCTATTTTTTCCCAGTTGTGCTTGGTAATGGTCAAGTTTTTGGATCCCCGTGAATTGAGAAGGTTAATTATTCAATGGATAACCTTTGTTGTTTGTGCATATTCCTTGGCCTTTGTTTTTTCCTAGGTTGTAGTCTTTCTAGTGGTCTTGGAACCTATGGACCACTTGTCCTAGGATTTTAAGTTCTCATGAAACCCCAACTCTAACTCCTACCCTCTTCCTTGGTTCTTCCTTTTTGAGTCATGAGTCCTTATGAAGAATTTTGACTAAGGGTCTAAGTTCCAAGTTCTAAGTTCCTGTTGATGCCTCAATACTATTATTTCCCCATTGTTGGGTACCTTCTAGCATCTGCCTCTATGGTTACAATTTCACCCAACACTTTGTTCCCCATGCTTCCCCCCCCCCCTCATTCTACATCTATTTCTTCATACCCTCCATTGACAATGTCATTCAAAATAACTTGAAATGATTATGTAATTGTGTTGGGTTTTTTCTTGGTTCTTGAACCTCATGAAGCCTTGATGAAGTTTTGAAAGTGCTTGAAGTTGTGGCATGGAGAGATCAAAATTTTGGCTAAGGGTTCAAAGAGCTAATCGAAAGTAAAATGTTTGTATTATCGCATAGTTCATAGGTTTTTCAACTTTTTGATGATACAACATAGGTTTGCTAGGTTATGAAAAGTGTGATGAAGGAATATTTATTATGTTGCATCCTTCATAGGTACGTGAACCTACAAAAAGTGCAAAATGTTTTCAAGTTCAAAAAAAGTGTGATCTTGCAACAAGAATGTGAAATAAATGAAAATACTTATGAATGTGTCAAGATTTTTCATGTTGTAAAGTTCACAAGTTTAAATTTTTTGTGAAAGTGTGACATAGTTCTCTAATATGCAAAGGTGTGATAAAAATAAATAAAGAAGGAACTTAAGAAGATAAAGATGAAAATTTATCAATTTTCAAATTTCACAAAGTTTGTAATTTCATGAACTTTGCAAAAATGCGATAAGGTTCTTATTTGGCCTGAAACTATAACAAAAATGAAGGAAAGAGTTTTTAATGGAGTTCTAAATGATTGAAATGGTGCCAAAGGTTTTGAACGCACAATTAATCACATGTATGTCAAGTATCTACTTGCCAACCACCAGGAATGGAACTAGTAAATATTTATCTACCAAGCTACCCCTCTGTGATCTAGATCATCCATTTTGGATGGGGTTTCTTCTCAACTATTAATCCTATGATATTTTTATGCTACTTCATTTAATGTCTCAACCACTTTGGTCCCCTTCAATTTTTCAATAGGCATCTAAGCGTGAGATTTGGTAAATAATATATATAGTTATGTTTCCTTCTTTTCAAGGGTTGGCCATTGCCGTTTTTGCCAAATATCTATGTTAGGAAAATTTTACGACTGTAAGTGTTGAACATCTAATTCTAGGAGGATAATGGGTTTTTTAAGCATACGTAGGTTAAAATACTATAATGGGTGTTAGATATGGAATGTCTCCATGATTTTTCATGTAATTTTAAGGGGATAAAAATCATTTTGTTAATATTTTATCTTATAACACTTGTTAATATATGAATGTAATGAATGTAAAAGATAAATGTAATAATATTTTTAAACATTAGAAGCCTTGTAATGAATAATTCTATTATGCGTAGATTTATAAAATATAGTTTTGGATCAATAAGTATGTTTTGTAATTGATACTTGTCCTTAATGCATCTTATGCTTAGATCAATTCCTCTATTTATTTTTGTTTTCTCCCTCTTGTTAATTGTGACTCTATAACCCCATGGATGGGTACCAGTCTAGGAAACATGTGATTCAATCACATTCAATCACACATTTAAAAAATTAACAAATATTTCATCATTAGTTAAAACTATATTTAGTATATTTGTAGTTCATGATTTAATGGTTTAAATAGGGAGAATACTATTTGTAATCCTTACTAGTTGATCATCTTCTTCATGATTTTTTGCAAAGATGTCATTATCAAATATATAAGGGGTCATATGTGCAATTGGTTAGACTTTAACCCAATGACAATGTTTGGGATTAAATTTGCATTGGATACAATTATTAATTACCATATTGTCTTATCTTTCAACACCCTTAATCCTAGTTAGGATACCTCCTGGAATACCCTCTCAAGTTTACATTTTTGATACAATAAGCAACATTTACAGGGTGTTGTACCCTTTACACAATGAGCCACGAGGGCTAAAAAAGATCACGTCCAAAAAAAAAAAACAACTAGCCAAAAAACGTAGACACATCAGACTAACAACTGATTGTAACACCACGCAGCAACAACAAACTAATTGGAATTCTCCCAATTCTGAGAGAGGAAATTGACAACATTGTCCTTGACCCATTCAGGGCCTTCTTTATCAGTCTTCTTATCCATCTCATCCTTCATCACAACCGAGAGGGTGCTATTAACACAGTGGACCAACTTGACAGTGAACCGGGTCAAGCCACTAAACTTCTCCATCTTCCCCATCTACTCCTGCAGCACACGAAGATCCTCCCCTTTATCCACAGTCTTTACAATATTAGCGTGCTCCACTTCCAAAGGGTCGGAGGACTAGGAAGTCGAGTTCTCATTAAAAAAATTGTTGAATTTTGAAAGGTTGTGAGGCCCCTCAACAAACTCCTCCACTTCCTCAGAATCCTCCACATTCCTATTACCTTTGTTGTCAGACCGCTCCTCATCAGAATCAATTCACTAATTTGCACTTTCTTGTTATTTTTTCCAACCTTCTAGATCTCCTAATGATGATATTTTCAACCCTAGTCTCAACCGTAGCAACAACCATAGTATCCCCCTTGGAATCCCTTCCCACCATATTCTTTCCTCTGTTGTCTGTGGCTGACAACTCCATCAAACCCTCACCCTCATCCTTCACTTTCTTCTTAGTAGTAGGTTTGTTGTCAGTATTGGTAGGGGTAGACTTAAGCTCACAAAGACTAGCAGCAGCATTAGACTAGGCAATCCCCACACTCCCCTTATTCTTCTTGGCGACCGATTTAGGCTTAGGGGTTTTGGCAGTCACCGGAGGGGTTTTTCTTTTGGGACCCTTAGACTCGAACAGGGAGATATTGGTCTGAAAAAGGGGTTCAATTTCCTCTATACAGACAGCGAAGATGGGTTTGGGTGGGCAAAGCACGAGATGAAAATGATAAAGCCTCAAAATGAGGCCTTGGTCAAGCGGTAGGGGAGGAGGATCCTCAAGGTTTTGGGCAGAAGACTCAATGCACTCTCAATAGAGCTTTCCAAATCAGTAAGTAAGAAAAACGAGAAGCTTAACATAATTTTGTTGTGGAGGTGATTTAAAAGAGGAAAATGATGGAAATAGTAGGTTTTATATCTACCTTAGATAAGGTTATGTACTTCATGAGAGCGAGACAAACCTGATCCCAAGGCTGCAGGAGAGATTCTCTTTGAAAACCAGACTGGTTGCGAATAGGTTTTTCATTACCCACAAAGAAGGCATTCAGGCTTTCGTTGCCTTGGTCCTTAGTGTGCTTAGGGTACTTCTTTTTGGTACACAACAACCTTGTCGCTTGAGCAATCACCTCCTCATTCACCTTGAAGGAGATACCACCCATGGTAACCCTTCTTTCTTTCTAGGAATTTGCAAATTGCGTAGATAACTTCGGATCGTGACCCACCAAAATTTTCATTAAAGGCACCAACCCAACTTCAACACAGATGTGCCAAACTAGTGGTTCCTTGTGAAATTCCCCACAACTGTCATGCTCCATTCTCACCCTATCACCACCCATGTCGCCACTCTACACACTGAAAAACCAGTAAACTTGTGAGAGAAAAAGGTTAGAATTTTTGATAAAGTGAGAGGTCGCCCAAACACTAATTTTTTTAAGCCAAACGAGATTGCCTTGGGAAATCAAGACCATGTACAAGACACACACTTGAAGAGTTAAATCCCAAAAGGAAATCTTGGCAATCTCATTAATGAAAATCTACAAACACTTGCGGCCAGGTAAGCATGAAATGATGGAAATATAAGGTTTTCCTTCCACGTTGCTTTTGCACAAGTACCTATGAAAGTTGGTCACGGGGCCAAATTTAGATAAAACTAAAGTCCTTCCCTTTGGAAATAGAAGCATTTTAGCAAAAATGATAGGATCAATCAAAATCTTCACCTCATAATTATTTGTCACATCAAATTTGAATTCAAAAATCTGCATGGATATATGAGTGCTAAGACCAAACCCCAAAAAGAGATTACGTAAGGCCAGACCCAACTTGGTCATAATCTCAAAGTACTCCCCATTACTCCTCATAATTTCCTTTTTAAATTGATCTCCATCCCATTATTCAAAATTTTCCACTTGTTTGACACCTCAGCGGTCATCTCCATCCACATGGCCCAAAAGACAAGAATGTGGACCCCCCATAAGGCCAAAGTAAATGAATAGTTAGTTATCATCATGGAACATACATGTTCCTTGATCCTTAAGGATTAAACCTTGAATACTTGGCGGTAGGTTCCCCAAATTTTGCTAGCACTTAGAAACTTTCCAATGGGTGCCAAGATTAGCCAAAGCATTAGCCACTTGATTACCCTCCTGGTAAATGTGGGTAGCAATCTTCAAATTCAACTTAGACACAAAATGTTTTATGTCTATTAAAATGTCTTTAGTACTCCATCCTAGTAATCTGCTCAGATTAACAACATCAATTATAGACTTAGAATCTCCTTCAATATGGAGATTCTCAATCCCTGTAGTGACAGGTAATTGAATGCCCTTTAGCAGCACTCTTGCTTTCATAATCATGGAGGATTGAATCCCAATCCCCACGAGTAACCAACCACGAAATTACCCTTGCAGTCTCTGATTATACCTCTTATGCTTGCCCTGCCCGGGTTGCCTTTGGCAGCTCCATCAAAATTGAGTTTATGCCAGCCATGGTCAGGAGGTTTCCAGACAGTGTCCCGTCGAGCTTGGGATCTGGAGTTGTCATAGGAATTAGCATCAAGATTTTGATGCCAAGCTTTAGCCATTTTAATTTCCCACTCAACAGGGGCTTTGTCCGGGATTTTCCCTTTTGAAAATCGCCTCTCAAGTTTAAGTTGAATCCAAAGTGTAGTAGAGATTATCCAATCTTGTTCACTAGCCTTTAACCCTCCATGATCTATAAATGAACCTTGGTTTTTTCTTCCTAAAGAAACCCCCTAGTCTTAAAGGTAATATTATGTTCTATGATTTTAAAGCAATAATTTTGGGACCCAACAGGGCCCCCATACATAAATGCACATTAATCCCTTTACTCTCATTAATTTTATTGTGCCCACCTTCCTAGCATATGTACATACACTTTACTCTATTGACTACCTCTTGGATGTCAAAGGCTAAAATGGGGTTCTAGCCACTTTGGCATGCTCTGATGCAATCATACCTTTCTCTCTATCCCAAACCCAAGTTTTTCATTAATCTTGCTCATTTTGATTTAAATTTAGATTTGGTATCTCATTCTATGCATTTTCTTTATTTTTATATACTCTAGTGTTTATCCTCTTGTTCCTTCATTTATTTTTATAGGTACCCTTATTGTTGTGTAGTCTTATTATTGTCGTGTTGCAAAAAGGATAATTTTGTAAATGGACATACTCTAGTGCAATTGTAATAACATCCCAAAATAGTGATAGTTTCACGTTTTCTTCTATTCAAGCATTATTTTCTACCCTACAATAAAGGTTTGGCATATGTCTAATTAAATCCAAATGAGGTTCCCATTTTCAAGTCTTTTTAGCATTCATTTCTTCTACATAAATATATTTCCTTTATTGATTTCCATTTTTTTTGTTCAAAAGAAAAAACATTATATATTTGTCCATAGAATGATCATAGTTCTTATCCTAGGAAAAATGCATTTAGATAAGATCAAACACTATGCATGTTTATCTTTCTTATATTACATATGTGTATAAGTCCTTATCTATAAATTTACAAGTGAATGGATTTCTTGCTTTTATTTATCTTTAAGGAAATTCATTTTTCTATATTTCACTTTTGTGAATCTAATAGGAACACCTCTTCCTCTATTTTTTTTATTGGGAAAAAAGTATAATTTTATTCAAGAAATCTTAATTGCATACTTATGAAAAGGATATCCAAATGGTCATTGCAAGAGTAACATACAACACAATATAAATCCATTGTGTAATTCTAAAATAACTCCAAATAGTATAGACAACAAAACTGAACCTCCTCTTGCCACCTAAATCCTGAAATTTGAGATTACCTTCCTTAATATTCATTAATTAACTTGGTTAATTGTTGAAATTTGTCAAAATATAAATCTTCTTGCACTACAACATTCCATTTGTGATCTCCTTCGGAGGTCCATTTAGCTAAATAATTAGCAACCTTGTTCCACTCTCTAGGAATATGTACAAAAGAGATTATCTCAAAATTTTAGGCCAAAAACATAATTTGCTTGACAAAAAGAACTAGTCTCTAAGAGGCCTCTTGGAAATTCCTCTTATTGAGCAAGGAAACAAGAATCATAGAATCTATTTCACACAATACTTTTTTCCAGCCTATTTCCCTGGCTCTTTAAAGAGATTTGAGTATTGTCCAAGCTTCCATTAGATCATTAAAGTGAGAACCCATGCAAGAAGAGAAGAGAAAAAGAACCAAGCCTCTATTATCCTATCTAACACCACCAATACCAAACATACCTGGGTTGCCTTTGAAATAACCTGTTAGAATTGTGAAAACACACAAGAAGCAAGATCAAATAGAAACAAGAACACCTTCCATACATGAGAGTTGCAAACAAGGATTTATTATTTTCTCAACAAGAAAATTTACAAGAGATGCTAAGAGCTTTCACTAAACTTCTAAAGACTCACAATATGAGGGATAGTTCTTATAAGAGAATACCCTAAATGATAAAGGGATTAGATCATGACAAGTGTTGTCATCCTATGTGGTGAGACAAAATGATCTAATAATAGCTCAATCTAATAAAAGAAAAAAAACACTCCTATTTTTTTTGCTTAAGTGTGTAAAGTGAAAGTAGTTTTAACACCCCCCTTAAGTGAAAACTTAGGGAGTAGTTAATTTTTTTTTTTTTAAATGCATAAAATCAAAGAATGCATGAATGGGTCCCGACAAACAAGGCCTGATGATTTACCCATGTACAAACAATCTAGTCTCTCACAACTAGAGAAAAGGAGAAAACCTCACGTAAAAAAATCCTCTCCAAAAGAGAAAGGAAAATGAAAGACTAAGAAGCCTCCAAAACAATGTCCCAAAAGGAATAGGAACATGAAGAACATCGTTGAAGCACAAAGAAGCTATAGACAACTATCAAATTTTGATGATTATTATAGTGTTGAAATGAATAACCTCCTTTGAAACAAATAATGATCAGGATCAAGAAGACAAGAATCTGCATGAGTGGCCCCAATGATACTACTTGAACAATGATCAAATGGAGAACAAAGGAAAACATCTGGCAGTCATAGATACAAATGACACATGAATCTACATGAGTGACCCCAACAACACTACTCAACCATGCAAGATGCAAGTTGAAAATACATGTACCAATAGTTTGAAGAACAATGATCAACTGAAAATAGAAGGTTTCCTCCACAAAATAGGAATGCAACCATATGATAAGTGTTTCATCTCGCTGAAATACATGGGTAACCAACCGCTCCATTCACCCAGTACATAGGAATAAATACTGAATACATAGCTCACTCCAAAATGAAACCAAGGAAGCATTAGCGCCAATAACATAAACCATCCATTATACGGAAAATGGAGAGCCATGACAAGTCCACTGAAACTATTTGTCACCAAAAAGTGCATGAAGGAGAACAAATAACATTTGAACGTGCACATAAAAATACTTGCAACTAAAAAAGGGTGTACAAAACAAGACACACTCGCATGAGGCAAGAATCACAAGGATTCGATGTTGTCGTGGAAGGGAAACTCACTTGAAAAATGTGTGATGGAAAAAAAGGCCCTGCACAACCCCCCATGGCACTTTATAATAAAGTGCGAGTACAAAAGGCACAACAGGGTCAACCCACAATACTGTGTCCCAATTTTTGGCCAAAGTAGGACATTGAAATCAATATTTTCACCAAATTTTCACTTTATGAAACCTATAGAAAATAAACCATTAATAATTTGGAAATGATCTAAATTAGTGATTTGTGAAGATTTATGTGTAGATTCTATATATATATTATTTAAATTAATAAATAAATTATGATTTTTTTACGTAACTTTTAATAACTTGTTTTTTATAGCAAATAACATTTTTTTAAAGTGATGTTTATGTCGTAATGCATAATTTTTTTTATTGGAAGGATAAAATTATAATTTTTAAAATGTATATTTTTAATATCAATATCTAGTGCATGGATATTTTTTCAATCTTGTTTGTTGCATATATATTTTTTAGTTGATTTTTGAAGTCAAATTAATTATAATTTGGACATAGGTGTATGTTGTAATGCATAACTTGTTTTGTATGTATTAAAATTAATTTTTATTTTTTTTGCTAAAATAAGGACATCAATACTTAGGGTACACATATTTTTTAGAATTTTTTTCTCTATTTTTCTATTTTTTTCGTGTGTGAAACAAATACCTTGATGTTTTGTGAAAAACCTACATTCAAAATAAATAAAATATAAATATAATAATAAAATTAAAAATATTCAAAATTATACTTTTTGGAAAGCTTATAATAAGGGCTAAATACTTACAAAATATTATTTCTAAATAAATTTATTTGATCCATCAAAAAATTAAAAAAAAGTGGATTTTTGTCAGCATTTTGATAGATGCGAAGGAGACTCCATTGTGGGTATGATTTAAGAATAGAGGGGTTATATCGAAGGGGGTTTGATCTAAGGGGGTATTATCTATCGCTCTTCAATTAAAACCCTTTAAATGGAATCCCTCAAGGCTTAAATCATTAATTTTTCTAAAAAATATGTGATTTCAAGTAAAATTCAGGATGTCCCAAGTTTAGGACCCATTATTGTGAGATGACTCAACATGATGTGAGAAATCCCCAAAAAATATGTACAACAATGGCACTTTATCTCAATGAATCTACAAAAGAGAAAGTGATTAGAAAACATGTCTATAATTCTCAAATAGGACAAAATATTGGAAATACATGTAGACAACAAAAAATAATTCATCTTGTAGTACTCCCTCTCTGTTCAATCAATTGATGTAGATAATACATACATACAACTTAATGGACCAACAGATCCATTATTAAACAATTCATTGTCTCAAAGGTACTTCATTTAAATTGTCAACCTAAGAATCGTAATTTTGGGATGGTGTATATGCAGCTAAGAATCCTAAAACCTCCTAATCAATTGGGTATAGGAAAATAATATGTCATAACCCTCTTCCTTAGAAGATTTGCAAAAATATTTTAATTAAGTTCATGTAGCAAGTTTTGAAATAATTATTTATTTAAGGTAGAGAAGAAATATATTAAATTAATAAGTAATTAAATTTAATTAATTAACTAATTCTACAGTGGACTAAAGTATTAGAATAAATTTCATTATAAAATAAAGTATTAAATATTTATACCACGCCAATTTATATTATTTAGAGTTATTAAAATTAAAAGGGATTAAATAAATATTTAAAATTCTTTTAGTTAATGATGCAAATATTATTTAAATGAAAATATTATATTATTATTTTATTTTTAAGGACATGGTTATGGAGTAAACGAAAGTGGTGATATTTGACATTTTATTTTGTGGGGAGTTACATGCAAAAAGAAAGGGAGTTACACAATAATATAATTAACTTATTTTATGACAAAAATAACAACAAATTAGGAGTTACATGTTTTTTATTATAATTTATTCTTTAGTGGAGGATTTTGAGAGAGAATATATTAATTTTATAAAATAAAATGAAGAGAATAAAACCAAAAATAGTGGGAGTTACATATTTGCATAGGAGTTACAATTTTAATTGCACATTGAGGGTTTTTTTTCTCACTAATCTTTTTAAAACGAGATTTTTCCCTATTAAATAGGGCATTGAGAATGCACAGTAGTTTTGTTTTCTTGGAAGAATTTTATTGCAAGGAAGAAGAAGAAGCATGGAGGAAAGAAGAAGATGGCAACAAACATATTGGGAAAGAGGGTTTCTTGAACAAACTTTCTTCAAGATTTCAAGAAAGATTCAAAATCGTAAGTGATTGTTTGCATTGTTTCTTCTATGATTCTCCTCTCTAATTACTTTAATCTATCTGTATTTTTTAAAAAAACTACCTAAATCAATCTCTTTAATTCTTTTAATCTTCCTATTAAATCATTTTTATGATAAAATCTTTGAAAAATTATGATCATTTTCTTTTTTATATCCAAATGTATTATGAAGCAAAAATTTCTTTTAAAAAATCATATTGATTGACGATATATTTTGCAAAATCTACTAATAAATTTATATGAATTAATATTTGTTTATGTATTTAAAATTTAATATATAATAATATATTAAAATTTATTTAAAACTTTAAATAAATAAAAAGTAATTGTAAAAAAAATATATAATAAAAAAAAAGGTTGTGGCTTGTTTACACAAGTCGTATCTTGTTAAAAGTCGCAACCTGTGTAAAGCAGGTCGCATGCCTCCTAAAAGGGAGCCACGGTTCCTTAAGGAAGCCATAGCCTTCCTTAAAAGGCTTTAAGCCTTTCTCTGTTTATTTTAGATTTATATTTAAATAAAATAAATTATATATAATATAATATTAAATTAAATAAATATAATTTTTTTTGTATTGATTATAGAGTAAACACAATATATTACATTATGTGTATAGATAGGCTACAAAAAGCCAAAACCAGATAATATGTAACTGTTATGCCATCTCCCTATTGGTGCCTATACTACATAGTACGTTTGTTGCAGATACATGCTCTTGGATACAATATCAACACAAAAGGATCATATAGTAAAATAGATACAACTTTTACAGTGAATTAGTTTAGGTGTCTTCTGGCAAGTTCCTACTATCACTGCATAAGTCTTAATCCTTCCAGTTTACCAAAGTATCGATAGCATCCAACTCTTCATTGGAGAATACTTATTCTATTTCATAGTTTTGGTTGGTATGCAGCCTTGAATGATGGTTTCTTTGATCATGATTTTCTTTCTCTTCTTTATCTATCAGTTCTTTCTTAAAGTCTTCAAGTGCCTTCATGAAAATTGCAAGGCTTGGTTGCCCCATTGCCAAGAATGTCCATACTTAAACTCTTCTTGATGCACTAGTACAATCCCATCTCTAAGAAGTTTTAGGAACTTCCCCCTTGAAGTTTCCAGTGTAGCAATCACCTGCATGGCAACATTAAAAAGTATGAGTCTTTTTGAAGACTTGGTGAGTACTCTTCATATCCCATTAAACTTGTCATCATTTCTTGCTCTCGAAATAAGCCATAGAACTTCAGTAGAAAGGATAAACCAAAATCAATGAAACTCTTTACTGATTTTTAAATTGAATCCCATTAAAATTTCTTTCTAGCTTAATTTCTCATTCCCATCCCAAAATCTCTTCATGTTACAAAATAGTTTCCAAACTTCAAAAGCATATAAGCATTCAAAAAAATATGATTGGTGGTCTCAGACACGCTACAAATATTACAAATTCCAATATCAGTGTGGTTGATTTTGTAAGGAACCTTTTGTAATATCAACATCCACCTGGAATAGGCTTTCTTAGCCTAAGCCACATAGTGTCACATAGAAGAAAAAACATTTAACCAACATTTGTCACACAAACCAATGTTCCACACTTTGTTGAGGTAACTGGTGATAGGTCTAGAGTTAAGGATTTCTTTATAGATTAACCTATTTTTTACCTCAGAAAGTGGAGTGGAGCCCTTCCAAAACAGTGGAAGAGTTAAAGGTTGGCCTAGACATGGCAAGGAAAGGTTTGTAGGCTTCCTTGATGATGGAGTATGTTTTGAAACTAGACTGGACAGACTGTAATCCAACTTTAGCTGAGGCCAATAAACCAAGGCCCCATCCTTGATGATATTCCCAAAGGTTCTAATACCAGCTTGGAACCACTTGTTGGCTGAGCAACCTTGTAGGAGGGCCAAGGGTTTGCAATTATGTTCAAGGTTCCACCATAGGGATCTAGAATGGTGGAAGAAGTTGGAATTGTGCTCAACAAAGAGAGGGTAGAGGATGCATTTCCTAACACTTTCCCAGGCTTTCCAAATGCTTCTAAAAATTGGGGAATTTGCAGGCACTATTTGTTGCTTGGTGATAAGAAGATCACTAAAGGGTAGAGCTTTCCAAGATCTCATCATTTTGGGGACAACGAGCTTAATGTTATTTTTAATCAGCACCTTCCATGGTTCACCACCTTCTAGGGCCCCTATTATCCACTTTACCGCTAGGGTTGTGCCATGAATTTTAAGATATTTGAGTCCCAAGTCTCCATGGGATTTTTCTAAGCAACACCATTCCCACTTTACAGTGTTTTTTCTTCTTTCCCTTCCCATCAGACCAAAGGAAGTTTTTGATTTTCTTATGTACTTCATTTATTTGATAGCTACCGAAGAACCAAACAAAGGCAAAGTACAAAGTATAGGATGACATGATCTTTTGACACACCTGTAGCCTTCCTGCTAAAGAGAGATAGTGTCTATTCCAACTATCCAACTTTTTTTCAATTTTGGCCTTAATCCAAAACCACATGAGGTTTGGACTGACTAAGAAGGGGATTCCTAAATATCTAACCTATTTGTGTGGACCAGCCCATTGGAGGTCAAAATTTTGTAACCAACTTGGAGGAAGTTCAGACCATCCAAGCATAATGGATTTCATTTTGGAGATCTTGGCTCCTGAGGCCAGACAAAATAGATCGAGTTTATTCATCACATTGGTCGGGTTTTCTTCTTCTAGCTCAACAAAAATTGTTGTCATTGACAAATTGAATATTGAGAAGTTCATTATTGTCAAGAAGAGTAGGTCCCTTAAATAAATATAAATTTTTAAATATATGTTATAAAATTTATATATAAATTAAAATAATATATAGAATTTATTTTATAATATATAATAAATATTTTCAAATAAAATATATTTAAGTATTAAAAATTTAAAAGGTGATTTAAATAAAACTTATTATTTAAATAGTAAATTTAAATTATAAAATAAAATTTTAAAATTTAATGAAGTATTATTTTATAAAATGATTAAATTGTTTAATACATAATTATTTAATTTGAAAATTCAGATTTTCATTTTAATCTTATTTGTTAAATTTAATTGATGCATGCAATCAATTTTAAGAACTATTTTAATTAGTATTTTCTTTTTTATCAGTAAAAGCAGGAAAACCTACAAGTTATTTTATTCATTCACTGCAAATTCTTACATCCTTCCATTACATCTTTGTCAAATTTCCATCATTTATCCCTCTTCCATTCAATACAAATTATTTGCACCCCCTTAAGCATCAGCAACCCACCTTTACTAAATCCCCTCCTAATCGAACAACTCGCCTTCCTCCCTTATTTCTTCACACCTTACACCTACACCAACACCCTAGCAATTCCAAATCTGAATAAAGACTATGCATGCAACGTTGGTTGGACATAAGCTATGATAGACCTATTGTTGATTGTCATAAATAGTAACCACTTTGTAAAATTATTCTACCCCAAAACACCTCAAAATTTATCGGCAATCAGATGCTTTCCCAACCCTTCGACCAACAAAAATTGCATAATCCTTACAATTCATCCAGGTCCTTCCTTGGTAGCAATGATGGAGCATGTAAATTTGCTCATTCTACACTTGCTTATTAAGGTATTCGATCATTTTTAGTTTGTTGGAGCATCATTGTTTGTTGTAGTGTGAAGAAACTAGCTCCAATTTGTAAAAACCTCTGCTCCAAACCCACGAAGATCTTCACAAAGTACTCTATTTTTTTCAACAACATTTGAAACTACCCAATTAGCTAAAGTGTCTGCCACCTCATTACCTCCCCTATAAGTATGTGAGATTTTGTAATCTTCAAATTCCTCCAGTTTTTGTTTGATATGTTGTATATACTTACTCATTCTACATATCTGAGAGCTTCCATTCGCCAAAGAATTTACTATTATTTGTGAGTCCCCTTCCAGATGTTGTTTTGGAAAGGATAACTTGGATGCTAAGTTTACAACCAACATAGTAGCTTGTGCCTCAACCTTGTTATTAGTACCTTCATGTAACTTTTGTGCACCCAACACTAAAATGTTGCCTTTTTCATCTCCAATAACACGCCCAACCCCGGATGGACCAGGATTCCCTTTGGAAGCACCATCAAATTTTTCTTTTATCCAACCTTCTTCTAGTCTCAGCCATTATATAAACCTATCTTTTGTTGGTGTTGAGTTCCCTCCCATACAACCACTCGAAGAAGGAACTATAAGTTGAGGCCAACATCGTTGCAAAGTGTTATCTGCTTGAAAAAAGGGATATTTTCCAAGATTTTGATTCCTAGTTGTTGTATTAACCACTTCCAAGATTACCAGTTTTATTTTTTCACATAAGGTTTCTAAATTTACCTCTTTTCCTTGGAAAATCCGCCTATTGTGTTCTTTCCACAACTACCATATAATCAATGAGGGATTGACTTGTCATATACATGAGAAAGATGATTACTTTACATTCAATCTCTAACTTTGGAACATTGACTTTAAAGATTCTGGGCAAGCAATCTGCCAAATCAATTTTTTTAATATATGCTTCCAACAATATTGTGCAAACTCACAATGCAACAACAAGTGATCCATCATTTCTTTATTCTTTTTGCACATTGAACACTAGTTTGGACCTTGAATCCTAATTTCTTAAGCCTTTCCCCAGTCAGAATTCTTCCAACAAAGCTAGCCACGTGAAGGAACCCGCCTTGGGAAAATAATTTTTGTTCCAACAAAGTTAATTTGGCCAACCCTCTTCCTACCGTTCTTCCTACAAATATAATTTATATCCAATCTTAACATTATATTGATCATTTGCTACACCACACCATGCCAATTCATCCCTTCCATTTGATAAAAATACTTTTCATTCTTGAAAAATGTGTGAAAGTGTTCTTTGTTGATCCACTGATAAGTTCAATTCCTCTATAGGCTTCCATACCCATTCTTCAATTCCTTCAACCACCTTTTTGGTTACATAGTCTTTAACTCTCATACCCAACTTCTCCTCCATAATCATTTGAATATCTATTAGGCTTGCATCTCCCTTCAAAATAGGATACCCTTCCTAAGAGTCCTCCCAAAAATTGGCCTGCTCTCTTGAACCCACTTGCCAAGTTAGATGCTCCATAACTACTCTCCTGCATGAAAGCATGAAGTTCCATATTGTTGATCCACTTGGTTGGTTTTGCATTGTGAGAATCCATTCTTTCTAAGTAGTATCCAGATATTTCCTTTATAGAATTCTTACCCATTTCTAATCGGGTTTCCTAACCATATACCATATTAGTTTTGCACCCATTGCTTCATTCATTATATTCCATTTATGAATCTCAACTCCACCAAACTATTTTGGTTTGTATACTTTTTCCCATGCTAGTAGCGGAATCTTCTCCTACTCTTTACAACCATTCCAAAATAACTTTCTCATTTTCTATTCTATTATTGATAAGATCTTTGCCAGTTGTTTAAGCACATCATCAAGTATACCGGTAAAGTTGAGATGACTAATTTAAGCATTAATATACACCACGTAGAGGAAAGCCATCTACCCTTCCGACCTTCCATTTTACTAATGCATATGTCTACCAACTGATTCCAAAATTTTGATCTACATGCACCTGCAAACAATAGGGTGCCAAGAAATTTCCCAAGCAACTTACCAATCTTAATCCCCAAAATTCGAGCTAGTTTTGTAACGCCCCGCTAAGGGACCCGATGGATTAACACAAAAGACCTTCAACATCATGCCAATAATTATTATTTTTAAAAGAAACTAAAGTGACACTAACTAATGTAACTCAACAAATTAACATGGATAACATCATTACATTAACATCATATCATAATCACATTATGACCTAAAAGTAACATTAATCATAGCCCACTTACACACCTATCCACCATGGTCCCCTAACGTCGCTACTACGACACATCTACACTAACTAAACCTATAGAAAGACATATGATACACTAAGAACACATCTAGTCAATTCTTTGAATGTAAATTAAATCTCATACATCAAATTGCATATGATAACATAACTTAATTATAATTAAACCTCATCTAACACTATGCTAATATGAACCTAATCCTAGTCAACACCATGAAATAGGTACATAAATATATCACATATACTACTAAATTAAGTTCATATGCATCATAAATACAACATTCCTATGTTACCTTTCAATTACATAATAAACAACAATAAATATATCTTCAAGATTACATCAATTCATTTACATTTCCTTTGCAAGAATGCGACAACGTACAAGATTCATTCATCTGAGAGGTACATATATATATATATAATACATATTGGACACAATTTTCTTAGAAATACCATCCACACATAAATCCAGCTTTGGAATGAAGTGGAAGGAAAGACTCTCCATGTTGCACACAAACTATACCACCTAAACCCTAATGGATGGTTGGAAAATACCACCCTACCACGTGGAATCCTGAGGCCCACTCCCTCCGTGCTAGGAGACAACACAAGGCCCCACACATAAGCAAGCAACAAAAACAACAAGTGGTTGACACTAAACATCCAAAGGAGACTACTAAAACAAGAATCAACCAAAAATCACAAGGACTTTCACAAAGACTTTCAAATACTTCTAGATGTCCAAAACATAACACAAATGGATAGCAAACCCAAAAGATGATCACTATACAACAACACATATAATGAAACACATTACATCATTTTCACAATCATATAACATGATAGCCAATTTTAATTTCTTTCTCGGCAGTTCATAATCAGGACCAACAATGCATAACCTTGGTACAATTGATCCTTACACAATACAAAAGCCTCAACACAATATTTCACAAATAGGAAGGGATTATCAACATACAAATAGTAAAAAATTCAAAAAAAAATGGTTCAACACAATACATATCAAAGGATAGAGCTATATCCTCCTATACAACCTTCAGAACTGAACTAATTCCCTTTTGATAGCAGTCAAGTCTGCCAGCCATAAAATAGTCAAATCAACTCAAAATCCAAATCCGTAAAAAACCCATTTCAGATTTGACCCTCTACTACTCAACAACATGGGAAAAACTAACCAAAAATGACTCAGAAATTCACAAAATGTGAAACAAAAAAAATGGATCCCTTAAAAACCCTCTTGACAACAGTCAAGTTGCCAGCCATAAAATAGTCAAATCAACTCGAAATCCAAATCCGTAAAAAACCCATTTCAGATTTGACCCTTGAATACTTAGCATTGTGAGCAAAATCGACCAAAAATGACTCAAAATTTCACAAAATGTGAAACAATAAATGACTCCCTTAAAACCCCTCTTGACAACAGTCAAGTCTGCCAGCCATAAAATAGTCAAATCAACTCGAAATCCACATCCGTAAAAATACCCATTTCATATTTGACCCTTGAATACTCAGCAACATGAGAAAAATTGACCAAACATTACTCAAAATTTCACAAAATGTGAAACAATAAACGACTCCCTTAAAACCCCTCTTGACAACAATCAAGTCTGCCAGCCATAAAATAGTCAAATCAACTCGAAATCCAAATTCGTAAAAAAACCCATTTCATATTTGACCCTCGACTACTCAGCAACATGAGAAGAATTGACCAAAAATTACTCAAAAATTCACAAAACACAAAACAATCAAACGACTCCCTTAAAACCCTCTTTTCGACATACCCAATTACAGTCAAATGACAAAATGAGAGATCCAACAACCAGATCTTTTCCATATTATTAAAAACATTAAAACCTCAATTAATTTAACCCTTCTCAAATTCCTATAAATTTGAAATGCATAAATTAACAAAATCAAGAAAATCTTTACCTCAAATTCGAAGAACAATGATGAAAAAGAAGTTGAAACCCCAAAAAATCCTCCAAGCTTAAATCAAAAATCAAGAACCACGATCAGAAGCCAAAATTTCCATTCAAACCAGCAGCAATAAATTCTCATTAATTCTCAACCAAAAATCCAAACCATCCTTTTCAAATCCTGTCTCAAATCGTTTGAAATCTCACCAAAAACATCAAAAATCATCACAATTCTTTCAACTCTCAAAACCCCCAAATTGCAACAACTCTCACACCCAAAAAAATTCTTCTTTCACAATCTCCCAATTATTTCATCCCCTCTGCCCATTTCCACACACAACTCCCAACTAAAAAGGAAACCTCGAAATGAGACTTCACTCCCACCAGGGTTTCAAAAATAATTAATTATTTAATAAATAAGTTCCAATTCCAAATTCCTTTTCAATCAAATAAATACTAATTAATTTTTAATTTCATTTTTCAATAAAATAACTATTATTCAATAAACCACAATTAAATAATCAAATGGTCCTTTTCCAAAATCAATAAACAATAACATAATGATAATAAACATAACAAGCAACAATAATGAACATAATGATATGAACATACTAACATAACAACTAATTAATATTAACACTTAGCAATAGTAAATAATACCCTTACATAAATAATAATAATAATAATGATCCAATATCCCCTCGCACCAATAATAATAACATACATAGTGACATTATAACACATAATAGTCTACACACAATAACATAATACCTTATTGGTGAAAACCCATGTCAATATTAAATCACCTCCTTCACTCATATAATCATAATAATATTAATAACCAATATTCACTCACACCAAAGAATAACCATAGCAATATATATATATATAACAACATTAAATCACACTTTAACACACACATGACAATTATAATTAGCATCAACATATTTGACCTAGAAGCTAACTTCACTTAAATAGGTCATGCAATCAAAGACTAAGCATAAACCGCAAAATAACTTCTTACAGAAAGGAAACATTCACATCAAAACATAAATAATGAGAATGATCACAACAGTGACTAACCTGACTTACAAAAGGACTTAGCACTATTTGAACTGAATCCATACTCAAAGCTAGACATTGGAGTCACACAATCACATAACCCAACAAAAACATTCACACAAGTGCAACACTCTAACCATAGGGTATAGGAGATCAGGCATTGTCCCATGACAACCTAGAAAGGTGGTCACACATTGAATCAATTGTCCCTAATTGGGGCAATGGCTAGTGTTAGGGTATAACTTGGGCCTAGATGTTATCTCCTCAACCACCATTGGGATTAGAGGCACGCTCAAACCTGCTAATTTAGGTGGAGATGTAGCCTAGTACCTATTCACTCAAACATACAAGTTAGAGCACATGTGCATAATAGCCAAAGTACTAGGGAAGGGACTCTAACAATTGTATCTCATTCCCGTATGTCCCCCATACGTCCAATGGTACGATGCTGCTCTTTCCTCCTAACCTAACAACATACTATTGCATCACCCAACTATCCAAATAAATCTTTGTATAAAATAATAACATGACAATATACATCATACTCACTAAAGCACTAACAAAAGCTCATGTCTCATCTGCAACCACAACACTCGAACACAAGTCAGTACATTTTCATGACAATAAAGATAATCATAATCAAAATCATAATGACATGTCAACACAATAATAATATATTAGAATCAAGTGAAAACCCCAAAGGTAACCAAAACACTCCCATCACATCAATATGTCCATAGCATGCATCCTAGTAATGGTCATGTCTGAACACACATGCCCATCATGATAAACCTATCCTTAAGCATATATAATAAGTCCTATCCTAACCTTCACGCATAGCCCATAAATTCATAATATACAACATCAATTGCTTAACATCATTAGCACATACCTTTAAATATCCCTATTATTTTACCTTCATCTCCAAGTTCCAAAGCCAATCTACCTGCACATCCATGGTGAGAATGGAGGGGCACTACAAGTTCCCTTTGTTTGTCCAACCTTGTGTTAAAGAAGAAAACCTATGATTTGTGCCAATTTACTTGCTTTCTTGAAGCTACACAATACTTCTCTAAAGTGGATTTGATAACACATGCTTCTCTTATTGAAGATTCCCCCATTTGCAATATATAATCAACAAATTGCTGATGTGTGACTACCTCCACACCTTGATCAATGCACACTCCCTTCCATTTTTCTTCATTTTTTGATTGAATTATAAGCCTTCCTAACACTTCAACCATTATAATAAAAAGAAAGGGAGATAAAGGGTCTCCTTGGCAGAGACCTCTTTGTGATGTAAAAAACCTTGTGGGATGCCATTAACCAGTATTGAGTATCTTGGGATTTCAATACAACTCTTTACCCATTCAACCCAAGAGGTGCTAAAACTAAATCTTCCTAACACATTTAACAAGAAAGATCTATCCACTTGATCATAAGCCTTTCTAATATCTAACATCACTAACATTCTATTTGTTTTATCCTTTATTATTGAATGTATTCATGTGCAATGATAATACCTTCCACAATAGAATGCTACGGGACAAAACCACTCTGTTCCTCCAAAATTAAAACATTTAGAATCCTCTTAAGCCTATTTTATATAACCTTTGAAACCACCTTATATATTGTGTTGCACAAATATATAGGTCAAAAATCATCAAAAGACTGGGATACCTATTTCTTTGGTATAAGAGCAATCAAAGTATTATTCAGATCTCTCAACATATAAGAGTTCACTTGAGATTCTTCCACCACCTCATGTAAATATTCCTTTAAAATTTCTCAAAAATGTTGATAAAATCTCGCAAGAAACCTATGTGGGCCGGAAGCTTTATCTCAACCCAGCTGAAACACTATTGATTTTGCTTCCTCCATCGATGCACTCCTATTAAGCTCTTAATTCTAGTCTTCATTTACCACCTTTGGAATAGCATTTAACATTTCCTCCACTAACTCATCCCTTGAAATCCATTATGAGTTTAGGAGACAATGAAAGTACATGATCGCTTCTCTATTTATTGCCTCTTGCTTTGTAAGAGTCTCCCCATTACTATTCTTAATCACCAAAATTTTGTTTCTTCTCCTCCTAATTTTCATCGAATTATGATTTTTTTTTGTATTGCGATCACCTTCCTTAAGCCAACTTTCCCTAGATTTTTGTTTCCAGTATGACTCTTCCCTTTCCAATAATTCTGCATATTTTCCATTTAACTCTTGCTCTTGTTGGAAATAAATTTCGCCCATACCTTGGTGTAATACCTTGATATGAAGTTTTTCTAATTCTTCTTCTGACCATGCTTTTTCTTCAAATATATTCTTGAAATGTTGCTTATTCCATTCCCGCAGGTTACTATTGATAAATTGTAACTTCTTGAAGAAAATGAAGGCTTTTGTTCCTTCCAAATAAGGAGGATTTTTCCACCATTATGCTAAAAGTTGTTTTAAGCCAACATCCCGAAGCCACATATTCTCAAATTTAAATGGATTTCTTGCTAGAACTGAATCTTTTACAATTGCTAGAGAAATTGGGTAATGGTCTAATCCCAAAGATGGTACTATAAAAGATTCCACCACATATGGTGTATCTCCCCATTTTCCTACTAAAAAGAAACAATCTAATTTCTCTGCTATATTTGTGAAACCCTTACACTTGCTTGTCCATGTAAAATTCCCATTCTTAGTAAAAACTTCCTGCAAACCATTCCCACTAACAATTTTTTGAAATTCCAACTAAACAATATTTAAATTGCTACTCCCCCCTTTCTTTTCTTCACATGATAGAGTGGCATTGAAGTCCCCACCTAGAACCACCAGAGTATCACCTGTATTTTGTTGCACCTCTGAGATTTGTTTCCATAATTCCCTTTTTCACCCATGCTAGTTGGGTCATACACATTTATAATGAAGATTGAATCCTTCATAGATTCTAGTTATATTCTTACCATCTACTAATGCATGTTCTACACCACCTCCTCAAATTTCACACTTAATGGATTCCATAGGAAATCTAACCCACCTGATGCACCAATTTCTTCAACAAAACAACCCTTTTATCGATTCCACTTGCACATGAGCTTAGTTGCATTCTTCTTGTCAAGCTTAGTTCCTTGTGACAAAATAAAATCAGGTTGCACCTGATCAAAACATCTCTTAATCAGGCACCTCTTGTTAGAGCCATTGTAGCCCCTAACATTCCATGACAGGGCTTTCATGGTGACTCGGGAAGGACCAAGCCCTTCCCAGATCTTAGTTTTCTTTTCCCTTTTGCACTTCTAGCCAAATCGAACTTAAATCTATTTGACATTCTCCCTCATCCTTTCTTTTCACCAATCTTTATTTTTCCATCAGTTGACAAGCTCTACTTTATTGTTTGTTTTTACATGATACCCTCGTCCATATCACCATCACTATTTTCCTCATCTGATAAGAAACCACTATCTACGCATTCCTTATCCCTATACATTGGGGTTTCGAGAATATTGTCAACACATGTAACATACCCCTACACAACAATATTTGACAACAATTTAGCTTTTTCCAGACAATTGTCCTAAAGAGTATCAGGTTCATGCCCATTCTCTTCTCGTACTACTACAACCTGAGCCACATCCACTGTGTTTTCCACCTGGGGGGTGTCAGTTTCCTATAAAGAATCATCCTTAGGACAACCTTTTTTCCGTTAAACTTTCACTTTGATCTTTAATCTCCAAATTCCCAAACTGAGGGGTGTGATTCTCATCTAGGACAACACCTATATTATTAGCATGAACCATAGGTGGAAGAGGCAAATGGTATCCATGAATGTTTTTCCCAAAGAATTTTCATTCAGGCCTCCCACGGGATGAATAAGGCTCTATTCCCTCATGACTATCTCCCATTACTTTAGTGGTATTTACTATTTTGTTTAGCAATGTCACCTCTTCAGATTATTTTCCTTTCCTGTCATGAATATAGTCATTGCTTGCATGATTTGTCTCCTTACAATGGCTGCAGTTGACTATGCACTCTTCCACCATGATCTATTGTCTCCAAATACCTTCATTCGTCCTGATTTCAATCTCCTTCGAAAGGGGGGGAAATGCTTCCATTTTATGCAAATCCTCATATACATACTTGAGTATTTATTGTCAACAACATGTTCAGCTTTAACATAGGTGCCCAACCAGTTACCTATCATTCTAATAGTTTTTAGATCCCAATATTCAATAGGAAGATTGTGAAGTTGGATCCATATTGGGACCTCCTCTACAATTTCTCTCAAGGGGTTGAAGTTGGGAACCCAATCTTTTATGTAAAATCCCATTTTGCCTGTTATAAAAGGACCATTATTTAATATCCATCACTTGGTCCTTTTCTGAGTCACATTCAACAAAGTAGAAGCCATTTGTTAATGTTTTAAGATTAATGTATGGGTTCCATACCTCATCGCACCACTTTCGTACTCTAGAAAAATATGTTTGAGTCCCAACCCATTTCATAAAAAATGCTCTTTCTCTACACATCTTGACTGCATATGTCCATTCTTTCCTGCCTATTTCACGAGAGATAACTCTATCTTCTTTAACCTTTATATGCTCTTTCTCTTTTGCTATTTCCTTGTTGTAATCTTTTGGTTTCTATTTTTTTTAAAGGATCAACTCCCTATTATTTTGGACCCAAAAAAGGCTTGCTAAAACCCCAATCTGGTGACCCTTGCTTTGCCCTAGATTGTTGAAGAGGTCGTTGACCTCCTCTGTTACACCATAAATCCTCCCAACCCCATTTCGAAGCCCCCAACCTTCTATTTTCAAAAGGTCGACCATACTCTATCCTCTGTGGTGCCTGGAAATGCCTCGCAGGCCGCCATGGCCCCTGCCCTAGGCCTCCTTCTCACCACACCATTTAATTAGTATTTGCTTTATATTATCTTTAAAATTGGTAATTATTATTAGTCAAGTTATAAAAGAAATAGTACTTTATAAAGAACACTAATTTTGATTGATCTCAGTTAAAACCTCTTTTTCTAACTTAATTACTCTTAATTGCTACATGCAATTGTTTTAAAAGAAATGAGAGAATAATTCTAATTAATTAATAATATTTGGAAATCAAATTAGTGCTAATTTAATTTAATTTTCAAAAAAAACTAATTTATTATTTATTCCTTAAATTACTATATTACCTTGAAGTATTTTGCATAACATATTAGTATTAAACTAAATTTATTTTGGAAAGAAGTACGTTGGCATTTATTTTCCAATAATTAGCTTGTTAAGTTAGTGTTATTTAGAAATTATTTTTAGAAAATATAATTTTCTTTCTTTTTTATTCAAGGGGTAAATGCTTTTGACCGGAGATATGAACTGGATACAACCATTCAACAATACCACCCCAATGGGGTTTGAACCTTGGTGGCAAGAACAACAATGCCACCTATAAACCATCACACCATGCCAATACCGACTGGAAAATATAATTTTCAAATGATTGGTATTGTGTTCATTTTCTTATTTTTGTAAAATTAGTATTAATTTAAATTTATTTATTTATTTTTCAAAATAAATAATTTAGTATTCATTTCAATAATTAGTATTGTCTTAATTTAATTGTTAGTAAATTGCTTTTGGTCTCATTTACTTACCCCAGTGAATAAGTGGTTTTGACACTCACCATTGAACAAGTGGAAGAGCATGATTATATTTCATTATTTTATTAGCTTTATCACTGCAAAAGTGGATGTACTTAACTTACCCCATTGAATAAGTGGTTTTGACACTCACCACTGAACAAGTGAAAGAGCGTGATTACATTTCATTATTTTATTAGCTTTCTCACTACAAAAGTGGATGTACTTAACTTACCCCATTGAATAAGTGGTTTTGACTCTCACCACTGAACAAGTGGAAGAGCATGATTACATTTCATTATTTTATTAGCTTTCTCATGCAAAAGTGGATGTACTTAACTTACCCCATTGAATAAGTGGTTTTACATTCACCACTAAACAAGTGGAAGAGCATGATTACATTTCATTATTTTATTAATTTTCTCATTGCAAAAGTGGATGTATTTAACTTCCCCCATTGAATAAGTGGTTTTGACACTCACCACTAAACAAGTGGAAGAACATGATTACATTTCATTATTTTATTAGTTTTCCCATTGCAAAAGTGGATGTACTTGTCTTACCCCACTAAACATGTAGTTTTGACACTCACCACTAAACAAGTGGAAGAGCATGTTTATATTTCATTATTTTATTAATTTTCCGTGCAAAAGTGGATGTACTCAACTTACCCCACTAAACAAGTGGTTGTTGTTTAGTAATCTTGTAGTTCTATAATGCTAAATAATTTATGCAAATTTTCAAACTAAATTAGTGATCAAAATAAAAAAATGTTGGTTTAAAACTATTTTTACAAGTGTTAGTTTAGAATTTAGAAGGTAATTGCTATTAATATATTAAATTTGTATTTACAAGGTAATTAGTATTGATTTTATTTAATTAAATTTATTTCATAGTAATTAATAATATTTTTTTTATAGAAGTGGTTTAATTAAATTTATAAGTTAATTAGTATTAATTTATGTTAAAAAATAAATAAAAACAGTAATTAGTAAATAATCACTTAGAATTTGATTAATTCATCATCTAAGGTAAGTTGTCACTAACTAATTAGAATTAAATTAAATTATTTTCAAAAGGACAAGTTGTCACCAAGTAACTATAGTTAGTACTAATTTATTTTTAAAGACAAACCAAAATAGTTAGATTTATTAATTACATCAATTTGACTTATATTGCAAAGCTAGTTAGTAGATATTTCTCAAGTATTAGAATTAATACAATAACTAAAAATTAATATATTTTATTAAATTAATATTACAAAAACAAGTAACTAGAGTGAGATTAATTTATTTTCAAGAGTAAATCGAAACTGTTAAAATGCTATGTAATAATTAGAATTAAAAGTACTTAGTAATAATTTATTAAGTTTATATTGAAGAAATTTTAAGCAATTTTCAAAGAAATCAGTATTAATGGATTCTATATTGCAAAAGTAAGTTTCAATAAATATAGTTTAATTTATCAAAGGCAATTGAAAATTAGTCAAATCTATTATTAGTTAAATTTATATTAAAAGGAAATCTTGGTGTATATTAACATAATAATAATTATTGGTACTATTTTAGAACTTAATCAGGTGAAGATATGTGCTATTATAAACTTATTACTTGAAATATCTAGGGGAAGATTTAATACTTGTAAGAAACAATAGATCACATTTATAACTTCTTACACATCACATTCTATATATGGTAAGATCGTATAGTTTTGCTTGATGTACATTGAATTTTTAATTGAATAGTTATGATTATGAACATATATTTCATTATGTTAATATGTGGTTAATAGGTCTATTTATTATTATAAGAACTAAATTAGTTAAGAGTAAAGTAATCATTTGGGTTCATTGACTTTAAAATTATAAATAGGATTATGTATTTTTCGTATGCTCTCACCTTGCCCTTGTGGATCTTGGTGATCAAAAAATGAGAACTAATCCTTTGGTCTAAACTAATTTCATTTTAATTTATTTTGAGGTTTTATAATTAATGTTTTTTATAGGTAAGATGAGATTTATATTAAACTGTAAAATAACATTACAATGCAGTATGGATGTTGTAAAGGCATAAAGTTCGAACCAGACACCACCCCACAAACTAGACACAACCCAAAAAAACCCCTTCAAACCATCGTGGCCACGCAAGGCCGAGATAAAATGTATGCCATAGATCCAAACTAACCTATACTACTTATGACATTGTAGCATATCTTAAGCCGGTAGAGCTGAGACACCAGAAAACATACACCATTACCTATTGCCCCATAAGTTGTTTTGGGAAAACACCTTGAAGTCAAACCATCATGAGCTGAAACTTTTTCCTGAGGTATTTAGCCCCTGCCATCGCAAGCCTCTGATGTTTAATCAACTTCTCCCTTGGATATCCAGAAGAAAGGGGTAATACTTCACTATTTCCCCATACACCTCTAACAACCCAGATCCCATGGTTGTGGAATTTCAAAATCGGGCTTGGTTGCATCCAAAGATTTCTCCAAACCTAGTAATAGATCCTTTTTGAATAGTGCTACATTATGAATTTAATTTAATGTTTTAGAATTGTAGAGAAGGGGGACTGACCACACCAAGGCTCCAAGTCATAGAGAGCCAAGAGTAGAAGGATAGCCTACTCTACCTCAAGTTGGATAGGTGTTTTGTGCTAGGGATAGAGAATGAAGAGCACTCTCAGTGCTTCTGTCACTATTCTAACCCAAGAGTTTTAGTGGGGCTAAACGAGTAGGTTTCTAGAACCCAAACTGTACCTCAAACAACTCTCTTCCAGAGAACAACAACGTAGATTAAGGACGACAACGCGGCGTGCTGGAAATTCACAGGTGCACTGGCATCTATACAGATAAATAATGACATAAAATAGTATAAAATGCAAGAAACCTATTGGCAACTTAGTAGTTGAGGTTTAAAGCGATGATAAAAATAGGAAATAACAAAATAACATGAATAACAAGAGAGATGGCATGAAAATGATAAGGACAAAGGTGGTGAAGATTCAACTCACGAGAAGTCCAATTCCCTAGCTAGCTCCATGAGAACAAGTACCTACACATAATAAAGAAGGGAAAAATGTTGGGGCTGTTTCAGGGCTTGTCGTAGTCGAACCCCTATTTTGGTGTTTCCACCTCCACGGACAACTAGATAGATAGAAATGTAGAAATACGGTAAATAAACTATGTTGGAATGGAAATAAATCCAAACACTACGAGACACTATGCTACTAAAATCTAACAACAATGTAGTAGAAAGTAAATAATACCACCCTCGACCAAAAGCACTTAAGGCCAATGAGAGATGAATGCAAATCTACAACCATGGAAAATTCGACGTGGTCACAACAACACCAAAAGTAGTCTCACAAGACACCGAGTTGCAACTTCTAGGTAGATGTGAAGAATGTTGTGATTGTTGAAAGAGTTGATACTACAGGTAGTAGCTTAAAGTTGCAAGAATATGGAGTAAGAATTCCAAGAATGTGAAGCAAGATCGAACAAGTGTGTAGAGGATGTGAAGAATGTGAAAGATAGACATTTGAAGGCCAATTAGGAGGGAAAGAGTTGTTTAAAGGTCAGTAGGAAGGCATAGGGGTGTTGTGTTTCATCACCAATGGAGAACATAACGCCTTTGCAGATTCCAAAGGCAGGAATCTTGTCAGGATGGCAGTGTGTTGCACAAAGCGCGTGCATCCCCAATAGAAATTCCCCCACCGACACTAAAAACAAGCGCCAAGTGGATGGAGTTCAGATGGGTGATATGGAATTACATGGTCAAATTCAATTTTTCTAAGGTGAAGGATGTAAAAGGGGAATTTGAAAGGGGGTGCAAATTCACTACTATATAAGAACATCCTGTTGATGGCCAAATTGACTCAACAACATTAAACAAAATATTTCTACTCTATTTCTCTTGAAAAAGATAATTGATCTAAAACCACCTATCTTCCAAGGTCTCTGTAGTTGGTTCTCAATTGTGTTGTTTTGTTGAGCAGTCAATGAGGCTGTAATGTTCAAGGGGCCTACTAGTTATTGAGATTTTTGGTTGCTACAAGATCAAACTCCTATCTAAACCTACTCTAATCGGGGGGTATAAAAAAGGTAAAAGATAGATTAGGGACACAAGAGAGAAAATAATGTTGATTCATTCAGTTAACTAGACCTATTACTCTTCAAGGAACACCTAAACCAAACTGCAGAACAAATCAACCAGCAATCAATACAGAGCTTCATTCATTCACAGTGTAGAAATTAACAACAGATTTCAAATCATAATTTTGAACAAAAGAAAAGATAAAACTTCATTCCTTGAAAGATTCCAAATCAAATGATTAACAAAACAAACATCACTCCAGAGAAAAACTTAAAGTAGGTTTAAGTCTGGCTGCTTCTACTGTTGCAAAACAGATAAACAACATTTACAAATTTGGCAAGTTTCACTAGTGCACAAAAACCAATGTCTTCAAATTACCTTAGCTAAACTAAGAATACATAAAATTTTATCATCTTTCCTACTGCAAGACTCTAATCAACTAATTTGCAAAATGTCTAACTACTTTCCTAAAATTCTAACCCTTCAAAATGAGGAGATTTTACAATTAATAACCTAATAATTCCATAATTTCTACCAAAAATGAGACATCAAAAGCTGTAGCTTTTGTATGCAATCAATCACCATAAAGGCAACTTTTTGTTCTTAGCTTCTATTGACTTTAATTGACTTTAGTTAACATCTACAACTTTTAGTTTCAACTTTGAGTCCTCCGTCTTGCATGATGTAAAGCACTATCTTTTCTAGAAATAACTCCACGAAGTGCTCAGTTCACTTTCAGTTTGATGATTTTTCAAAAAATCTCTCTTTGCACTTCAGATTTGCAAATCAACCTTGATTTCTTCTTTTCAAAAAGACACCTGTAGACATAAGCCATTTTAATTAATTCACATATTTAATCAAGTAAAAATTAATTTTAAAAAAATTAATAATTTCAACTCATTTTCAATTAAATGTACATATAATGGACTTGTAATTTTCATAATTGAAAAGATAATGAATCCCCCTTTAACTTAAATTAATGTTATTTTGAATTATTGAAATCAAATAATATTAAAAGTCGTTCTTATAAGAATCTGAAATTCAGAGGCCGTTCCCCTTCCAGTCTTTCCAAAACACCTGCAAATCATACAAAAGAACATATTTAGTTCACCCAATAATTCAATTGGCAAGGATCGAATAATGAATCCATTTTGACTGAATTGATAAATTTGATTATTAGCCCACAAAATCAATCAATCTAGATTGCTAAAAAGATCCCCTATTTTTGAAGAACTTCTTATCTTAACTACAGAGAGGCTTTATTTCTGTGGTATTTGAAACTTTAAATTTTAATGTCCAAGTCAAAGTCAAAATTGCATTTCTATGTCCTTTTAATGGATTAATATGTCCATTGAATTTCTTCCTGATAAAATGAGCATTCTCCTAGTGGTGTGGTGAAATCGAATCTCCTTGAAGCATTCTTCAGAACAATTCACATACCTTATCTATGTTTATGCGCTTAGTATACATGTTTACCAGGGCAACTAT
Source organism: Sequoia sempervirens (assembly GCA_007258455.2). NCBI lineage: Eukaryota > Viridiplantae > Streptophyta > Pinopsida > Cupressales > Cupressaceae > Sequoia > Sequoia sempervirens. The sequence continues at coordinate 305,545,899 of VDFB02000017.1, read as the reverse complement.
TTTTACAAAGTTCTCATATCGATGGATGCCGATGGCCTGTCAATTTCTTCAATCAACTCGTTTCCTGTGACCATCCCTTCAACTGTATTTGCTTGAAATTTTGGAAAATTTTCCCAACATACCAATTTTGTGCAATCCTATAAGCAAATGGCATGGGATTTTTTCTTTAAATCTGCTCATTGAAATTGCTTAAAAGTTTCTAAAGCCATTGAATAAATTCACTTTGTGCATCTCCTACAATTGACATTATGGAGACCACATTCCTTTAAGAAATTATGTCAAACAATTCAATCACCTTGTTGATTCCTTCACACTTTGCGCATACCCATTAGGGAGGGCGTTGAAAAAAAGGCCATGATATTCGGCTTTAAACACAACCGATTGCATTTGTTTGGAAGTCTTCTAACAAATCAATTTTATGCATATCCAACACTATGGCGTTCTTGAAACCACATTTCTTTGAATCATTTCTTTAAGGTGGCCTGTCAAACACTTCTCTCACATTGTCTATGCTTTCACACTTTGTATGCATTTTATGCGGTGACATTTCCTGAGGCATTTTGTCAAATAGTCCACATGCTTTGCTATGCTTCATACTTTTTATGCATTTCATTAGGGAAAATAGAACTACAACATTTGACAAAACCCTCAAATTCTGCGACCATGTTTACCAGGGAAAATGAGGCACCTATCAATTGCATTTGTTTGAGACATTTAGTCAAACAGTTCATGGCGCCCGATCATGTTTCTCCATTTTGCAAACATTTCTAACAAAGTGTTAATTTAGAGTTTGTAAAACCTCTCCAACAAATGCATTTTATGCACATCAATTTTGTACACATCCCACAATCATTTCAATTCTATGCCGATTGTCTCTTTTAGAGGCATTTCCTTAAACAATCTATGCACCTTTTCAAATTCATTTTGTACATATTTTCCAATGATGGTGCTGCCTAATAAACCAAATTTTGCCTTTGTGTGTATCTTGCAATTACTATAAATCCACGACACCACATTCCTTTGAGGAATCCCATCAAACAATCACAGTGCTTTGTTTATGCTTTGCCATTGCGTACCAGAGAACATGAGCGAAGGCTCTTTCATATTTTTACATATGTGCGGGATCGGGACTGGGACTACACCTTAATCATGAGCTTTTATTTATCATGCTTGCAGGATCGGAACTTGCATAGAGTGGGATCAAAACCATTTCTAGACATGAACATTTCCTTTTGTGCCCGGTTCAGGGTTCTCCCCGTGTCCGACATTCGATACTATGCGGGTGAGAGTTTGTGATCATTGGGGCTCCTTTTTATTATTTAATTTTACCCTTTTATGATGTGGCGGGGTCGGGGATGGAACAAATCCCAAACCTTTGCATTTTTTATTTATTTTTCCCATTGCGTGCGGGATCAAAACAAATCACAAACAACAAACTTTCAATTTTGGGGTTTAGTTCACTCTCCAACCCGAACCTGAAATTTTTAGTTTTTTGGACTTTTAACTTTTTAATTTTTTTGCTTATTTAATTTTATGATTTTTTTATTTTATAAATATTAAAAATATTTTTATTTAAAATTTACAATCTTTTTTAAAACACATTTATTTTAAAATTTAAACTTTTATAAATCTTTTAAAATCAAAAGATTTATTTTTATTTAAAATTTAAAATTTATAAGTTTAAAATTTAAATATTTTGGGATTTTTTTTAATTTTCTATTTTTTGTATTTTTGATTTTTTTGTATTTTGTGTTTTCGTATTTTTTGATTTTTTTTGTATTTTGCGAGACTCAAAGGCAAGAATAGAAAAACCAAACCAACGACAACGTGAAACCAAATATGAATAAACAGAGGAAACCAAACGACAAAAAAAAAGGACAAGAACGAGGAAATGAAAACAATCAAAATGAACAACGCGAAAACGAGAAACAAAAGCAAACAACGCGATGAAAAGATGGGAATCAGGATCGGGATCGGACAAGGAACACAAACCTGAACAACGCCCGAACGAAACGCAGGTATCGGGATCAGGAATGAACATAGAACACAAACCTTCAAAAAGTGCAAGGTATCGGTTCCAGTTTGAAACACGAACCCGAAAGATGAAAAACACAATGCAAAGCAGGAACTAGGATCGGGACGGAACTAGGATTAGGAACCTTGGAAAGGTTTCTCATTCCCATTTCAGTCTGATACCCGAACCCGAACTAAACAAAAGAAATGCAAAGGAAACAAAGATTGGAGTCAGGATAGAAATGAGAATTGGACCTTTCCAAAAGTGTAGAGTGCAAGTTCTGGTCTGAAACCCGAATTCGACAAAGACAAAGAAAACAAACAAGGCACAAGAAAGGACAAAAACAAGAACGAAAAAGCACGAACATGAAAAACCAAACAAAAAAATGAGAGGAAAACAAAGGGGGTCCCCAACTTTTCCAAGCAAAAAGTTGGGGCATGTATGCAAGGCATAACAAATGGCGACTTGGTTGGGAAAATGCTGTAAGAATTTTAAAACACATAACCCTCCAAATACCCAAAATCTCTGGTTTACACTCATTCAAGGAAAAATCTAAGAAGTGCAAACACAATTGAAACTGGGACACAACAAAGGTCTGAGACGAAACTGAAATCTATTTGTGTGTGCAAATGATTTATTCCCCTCCATAAGTGTTGTCATGACCAAAGTGGAATAGACTCTATCCAAGCTACATAGTTGTGAGTTACATTTCCAACATGCAATGATATCCTGGGCATAGCTCTACTGCCAGACATGCGTCTATAGCCTCGACAGAGATACCTCCGGTTCTCTCTAAGCATCGCTCTACTACCAGTCAGACGTCTATAGCCCCAATAGAGATACTCGAATCACCCTTGTTGATTGAGTTCATCTTCATACTTTCTTTTCTTTCCTCTTTTTTCTCAGATGTTGATTCTTTTGAAGTATAATTTCTGGTTTTCCCTCAATCCTTAAGAAATGAAAGCTTAAGTAGCAGGTTGAGAACCACGGTGGATATCGTGAAAGAAATATAACCCTTTAGATTTTTCACTTGGAATAGAGCTACCCCACCCGATGTAAACTAACTGATGGATTTCTTAAGATGTACAAATCGTGTTAGGCTTTCAAAGACTCCTCAAAAATTTCATAATGCACCAAGTTCTAATTCATGCTAACATTCCCTAGTTTGAAATAGATGAAGGTCAATCAAAGTTTTCAAAGCTACTGACTAATCAAGTGTTTGAAAATACAGAAAGTGGACTCTCAATAGATTCACCCTTCGACATGACTTGCATACAACTTAGTTTTCACTGTCAATGAGAGGAACCCCCAGAAGAAAGAAAAGAAACAAACAAGAAAAGAGAGGAGCACAAACAAGACAACACAGACACCACGAACCAACAAGACCAAAATAGAAAACAAGAACAAAAACCAACAAACAAACAACCAAAAAATAGAACAAAAGGAAACAAACAAACCCAGAAACAAGAACAAAAACAAGAGGACATAGAAAAAGAAAAACAACAGAAAGAAAGAAAAGAAACCAAAACAAAAAAAGAAAACCAAAGCAATTTGTTCAACATCTTCCTTACCCGACTTGGCAATCTTTTCGGTCAACAAGAGATTAGAACTGCTTACCTTAGAATGTGAACCAAAAGGAAGAATCTTACATGAGTCATCTACAATGAAGTTCATTATGCAGCTGGAATATTCATGTGATGGGTGTGGTGCACGCGCATGAGGATCAAACTGATCCAGGAATAAGATTTCTAATTCTATCCATGAAAAAATAGAATCTGGTGGCAGATTAACATACCATTGCCATGCTATACCTTGAAGTGTTTTGACAAACGATATCTCCATGTTGAATCTGGAGAAAAATGACTAAATCCTTGCAAATATTGACATGTTTAGAAGCATTTTGTCCACTGTTAGGGAAAAATAAAGGAAGCCTATCATACATGTGACCAGATATTTCATGAATAAATCTAGGTATACACAAAGGGCTTCCCATCAGAGCTGGGTTTTCCAAGATCCAACCCACTCTAACATGCAACAAACCAAAAATTTCTTGAGTGAGCCTCCTTCTAGCGCCAATTCTATTGATGGCCAAATTGACACAACAACGTTAAACAAAATATTTCTACTCTATTTCTCCTAAAAAATATAACTGATCTAAAACCACCTATCTTCCAAGGTCTCTATAGTTGGTTCTCAACTGTTCTATTTTTTTGAGTGGTCAATGAGGCTGTAATGTTCAAGGGGCCTACTCGTTATTGAGCTTTTTGGTTGCTACAAGATCGAACTCCTATCTAAACCTACTCTAATCGGGGGGTATAAAAAAAGGCAAAAGATAGATCAGGGACACAAGACAGAAAATAATGTTGATTCATTAAGTTAACCAGACCTATTACTCTTCAAGGAACACCTAAACCAAAATGCATAACAAATCAACCTGCAATCAATATAGATCTTCATTCATTCACAGTGCAAAAATTAACAACTGATTTGAAATCACAATTTCAAACAAAAGAAAAGATAAAACTTCATTCCTTGAAAGATTCCAAATCAAATGATTAACAGAACAAACATTACTCCAGAGAACAACTTAAAGTAGGTTTAAGTCTGGTTGCTTCTACTGTTGCAAAACAGATAAACAACATTTACAAATTTGACAAGTTTCACTAGTGCACAAAAACCAATGTCTTCAAATTACCTTAGCTAAACTAAGAATACATAAAAATTTATCATCTTTCCTACTGCAAGACTCTAATCAACTAATCTGCAAAATGTCTAACTACTTTCCTAAAATTCTAACCCTTCAAAATGAGCAGATTTTACAATTAATAGCCCAATAATTTCATAATTTCTGCCAAAAATGAGACATCAAAAGTTGTAGCTTTTGTATGCAATCAATCACCATAAAGGAAACTTTCTACTCTCAGCTTCTGTTGACTTTAACTAATTTCAGTTAATAGCTGCAACTCTTAGTTTCGAATATGAGTCCTTTGTCTTGCATGATGTAAAGCACTGTCTTTTCTAGAAATAACTCCATGAAGTGCTCAGTTCACTTTCAGTTTGATGATTTTTCAGAAAATATCTCTTTGCATGTCAGATTTGCAAATCAACCTTGATTTCTTCTTTTCAAAAAGACACCTGTAGACATAAGCCATTTTAATTAATTCACAGATTTAATCAAGTAAAATTTAATTTCAAAAAAATTAATAATTTCAAATTGTTTTCAATTAAATGTACATATAATGTACTTGTAATTTTCATAATTGAAACGATAATGAATCCCCCTTTTAACTTAAATTAATGTTATTTTGAATTATTGAAATCAAATAACATTAAAAGTCATTCTTAGAAGGATCTAAAATTTTGAGGCAGTTCCCCTTCCAGTCTTTCCAAAACACCTGCAAATCATACAAAAGAACATATTTAGTTCACCCAATAATTCAATTAGCAAGGATTGAATAATGAATCCATTTTTACTAAATTGATAAATTTTATTATTAGCCCACAAAATCAATCAATCCAGATTGCTAAAAATATCCCCTATTTTTGAAGAACTTCTTATCTTAACTACAGAGAGGCTTTGTTTCCATGGTATTGAAACTTTAAATTTTAATGTCCAGGTCAAAGTCAAGATTGCATTTCTATGTCCTTTTAATGGATTAATATGTCCATTGAATTTCTTCCTAATAAAATGATCATTCTCTTAGTGGTGTGGTGAAATCAAATCTCCTTGAAGCATTCTCTAGAACAATTCACATACCTTATCCGTGTTTATGTGCTTATTATGCATGTTTATGCCTTCACACTTTGCGCATACCTAGGGAGGGCGCTGAAAAAAAGGTCATGACATTCAGCTTTGAACATAGTCGATTGCATTTGTTTGGAAGTCTTCTAACAAATTGAATGTATGCATATCCAACACTATGGCATTCTTGAAACCACGTTTCTTTGAATCATTTCTTTAAGGCGGCCTGTCAAACACTTCTCTCGCATTGACTATGCTTTCACACTTTGTATGCATTTTATGCGGTGACATTTCCTCAGGGATTTAGTCAAATAGTCCACACGATTTGCTATGCTTCATACTTTGTATGCATTTCATTAGCGCAGATAGAACTACAACATTTGACAAAACCCTCAAATTATGCGGCCATGTTTACCAAGGCAGATGAGGCACCTGTCAATTGCATTTGTTTGAGAAATTTAGTCAAACAGTTCATGGCGCCCAATCATGTTTCTCCATTTTGCAAACATTTCTACCAAAGTGCTAATTTAGAGTTTGTAAAACCTCTCCAACAAATGCATTTTATGCACATCGATTTTGTACACATCCCGCAATCATTTCAATTCCATGGCGATTGTCTCTTTTAGAGGAATTTCTTTAAAAAATCTATGCGCCTTTTCAAATTCATTTTGTGCATATTTGCCAATGATGGTGTTGCCCAATAAACCAAATTTTGCCTTTGCGCGTATCTTGCATTTACTATAAATCCGCAACACCACATTCCTTTCAGGAATCCCATCAAACAATCATAGTGCTTTGTCTATGCTTTGCCATTGCGTACCAGAGAACATGAGCGAAGGCTCTTTCATACTTTTACATATGTGCGGGATTGGGACTGGAACTACACCTTGATCATGTGCTTTTATTTGTCATGCTTGCAGGATCAGAACCTGCATAGAGCGGGATCAAAACCATTTATGGACGTGAACATTTTCCTTTTGTGCCCGGTTTAGGGTTCTCCCCAGGTCCGACATCTGATACTGTGCGGGTGCGAGCTCGTGATCATCGAGGCTCCTTTTTATTATTTAATTTTACCCTTTTTATGATGTGGCAGAGTTGGGGATGGAACAAATCCCGAACCTTTGCATTTTTTTTTTTTTCCCCCACTGCGTGCAGGATCAGAACAAATCACAGACAACAAACTTTCAATTTTGGGGTTTAGTTCTCTCTCCAACCCGAACCCGAAATTTTTTGTTTTTTGGAATTTTAACTTTTTTAATTTCTTTGCTTATTTAATTTTTTGATTTTTTGATTTTATAAATCTTTTCAAATATTAAAATATTTTTTATTTAGAATTTACAATCTTTTTTTTAAAACTCATTTATTTTAAAATTTAAAATTTTATAAATCTTTTAAAATTAAAAAGATTTATTTTATTTAAAATTTAAAATTTAAATCTTTGGGATTTTTTAATTTTCTAATTTTTGTATTTTCGCGCTTTTCACTTTTTTGTTTTTTTGTATTTTTGTATTTTATGTTTTTCTCAATTTTTGTATTTTGTGTTTTTCGTATTTTTTTTTTTGTGTATTTTGCGGGACTCAAAGACAAGAATAGAAAAACCAAACCAATGACGACGCAAAACCAAAGATGAAGAAACAGAGGAAACTGAACGAGAACTGGAAAATGGAGACGTGACGAGAACGAGGAAACGAAAACAATCAAAACGAATGACGCGAAAACAAGAAACAAAAGCAAACAACATAATGAAAAGATGGGAATTAAGACCGAACAAGGAACGCGAAACCGAACAACGCCCGAAGGAAAAGCGGGGATCAGGATCAAGAATGAACACATAACGTAAACCTTCAAAAAGTGCAAGGTATCGATTCCAGTCTGAAACCCGAACCCAAAAGATGAAAAACACTACGCAAAGTGGGAATCGGGATTGGGATGAAAATAGGAACAAGAACCTTGGAAAGGTTCCTCATTTCGGTTCCGGTCCGATACCTGAACCCGAACTAAACAAAAGAAACACAAAGGAAATGGAGATCAAAGTCGGGATAGAAACGAGAACTTGACCTTTCCAAAAGTGTAGAGTGCAAGTTCTGGTCCGAAACCTGAATCCAACAAAGACAAAGAAAATGAACAAGGCACGAGAAAGGACAAAAACAAGAACGACAAAGCACGAACATGACAAAACCAAACAAAAAAATGGGAGGAAAATAGAGGGGGTTCCTGACTTTTCCAAGCAAAAATTTGGGGCGTGTATGCAGGGTATAACACATCCACATCCAACAACCCAACTAGAACACAAGAAGAGATATTTGTATCCAACCTATAACCCTCGTTGTCGTCCATGAAACATTTTCCAACAATAAGTTTTACCATCGCAAATTAACATGAGGAATTCCGGGTGATGGATAATACGTCACAACCTCAACATTGTCATAGGGCCCCTGAAAGCCAATTGTCGCTTACTGCTCGTTAGCTGCACCAGAGTGTCCATGCCACCACAAACCAGACCACTAGCATAAACCTGCATAATGAACATCACCATGAGGAATGCAAACCAATTTTGCTAAATTTAATCCCATGTAAGAGCAGTGAATCCCAAGGTAAATGTCACAGTGCCAACTCCCTACATGCCCTTGGTCTATGAAAATATCAAATCTCCATTATTATGTGAGAGCCTCAATGTCTGGAGGTGCTTCCTTCCTAATTTGTAAATCTTCATGCATTTAATCTATTCTCTTGAAAAGACAATGGCACTTAAAACCATAATTGTGAATTGATTGCCTCCAGATTACCAAGTGTCCCCACCATGTAGCCACCCTGATCCTTTAGCTAGCAGTGCAAAAAGATTTCCTATGTGGTAGCATGCCACGAAGAGGTTTGCGTTGTCGACACTAACTCTCCACAACTTTGCTTGTGGAGAGTAACTCGCCCTACCACCCACAGGTTTTATAATTAATGTTTTCTACAAGATTAATTACTATGTACTTTCAAAAAGTCATAGGTATTGGTTTAATTTATTTATTTTTAAATGCATATTAAAATTAGTATTTACTTTCAAAGCAAATAGTATTAGTATATTTATATTTGCAAGTAATTTTCAAGTGTTAGAATAGTTTAACTTTATTTTCAAAGGAATTAATATTTGCAAAAGTAATTTTCAAAAGTTTAGAATAATTTATGTGAATTTATTTATAAAAAGAACTAGTAATAGTTAAACTTACAATTGCAAAATTTATGTTTAGAATAGTTTAAATTTATTTTGAAAAGAAATAAGTATTTATTTAAGCTATAATTGCAAAAAGTAATTCTTGAAGTGTTTAAAATAAGTTTATTTTCAAAAACAAATACTATTAGTTAATTTTATACTTGCAAAAGTATTTAGTATAGTTAAAAAGATAATAAGTATACAAAGGTAATTTTCAATCAATTAGTATAGTTTATTTTCAAAGCAATTAGTATTAGTTAAATTCATTTTCAATTAGTATTACATTATATTACAAAGGAGTTTAGAAGATGTTTTATTTAGGTAATTAGTATTAGTTTAACTTATTTCCAACAGTAATTGATTTTCGAAGGAAATCACAATTAGACAAGTTTATCTATACAAAATTAATTAACGTTCATTTTTTTAAAAGTAATTAGTATTAATTAAATTTACTTTCAACATTTATTTTCATGTAATTATTATGATTCTTATTTTAGTTCTTAGATAGAAAACTTTATACAAGAATTGAAACTAAAACTAGCAACGTTCAATATCAATGATGCTTCTAGCTCACATTTATGGGTAACGACATCGCGCTTTGAGATACTATATCTATAGCCTAACACAGCTGCACAATAATGGTGTCTGTGGCATCGTCCCTTTAAATCATTGGTGAGAAATAAGGGACATTTTGTTGGTAATAAAATCCAAGGGATGGGTAACCTCTCTTGGATCAATAATCTAAAAAGATTAATCAAATGAAAAAAATTCGCTAGTTCAAACTTAGCAAACCTTCTTATAATATTTTAATAAAATTTAATTATTTTGTTTATGCTATTTATTGGATATTTAATCATGAGAATGGAATTTTAGTTTCAACAGTTTTAAGGGTGAAGTTATTTTAGGACTAAGAATTAATTGTTTTTAAGAAACAAGGAATAGTCATGGTGACTATTTACTTATAATTAATGCTTCCCTTTGTGGGTAACAGTCGTAGAGGAACTATTTGGGGAAAAGGGGCTCTAGAAAGGGTTGCATACCCACATAAAAATCCACATCAAAATTAGAGTAGAAAACAAAACTATATATTTTACGCCTTGATCCTGTTTGGAAGCAAGGTATGTAGGCAGTATGGGAGATGAAGGATGCTCCTAGTACTCAACCATTTAGGAATGGGGGCTTAGGGAATGCCTAATATAGATTGAATGTTAATTCGATTTATAATAGAAGATTTAATAATTCAAGATAATTTCTTGATTAAGAGAAAAGCTAAAATATCTATCATAAAGATTAAGATAGAATATGTTCTTTGTATACTCATAAGGAATCTCAGATGGATTGGCTTGACTCCTCGAGGATTTAGGTCACATTATGACATGAGACTCAAGCTAATTATTTATTTTATATATACTCCTAAAGATGACGACCTTGGTGCACTTCCAATAGGGGAGTGTAGTCTTTAGAGAGTGTCTCAGGACTTAGATGGTCCTGATGAGTCTAAGTTTTTGACCAGAGCATATTCCTATCCTTTATAGATAGATGCTACCTCGTTTTGTAGATGCCCATCTCAGGTGGATAGATGAAATCTTGTCCCATATGGATAGATGCCTAACCTGTATGGTTGGATGCTTGTCTTAGATGGATGAATGCCCATCCCATATGGATAGAAGTACTTTAGTATACAATTAAATAAACACATAATAAATATTTTAAACAAAAAAAGTAGAGGTAGTTTTTGGGTTAAATGATTTAGTTCTTACATAATAGAAGAAAATCTAATTGAAAACAAATTAACTAAAATAACTACATTTAAAAACATATTCAACTAAATAGATTCAAATAAATACAATTATTGTGGGTAACTGTAATAACTGCTACGAGTAATTACTTCTATAAAAATAGTAACTTTGATGAAACCGAGGAATGTCTAGTTCCTAGATTTAGTTTCTTGTTTTAATCTCATTTATGCGAAACTTCAAAAGACATTTTCAATTATTTTTCATATACTCTAAAGAATTTCAAAGAATTTAAGTATATGATATATTATATTAATGAATGGGTGTGTGAAATTTGAATGTCTATGAGAATTACTAGAATTTTATGATTAATCATAGTTGCTAATCATGAAAAATTCCTTAAGGAATATAACCAACCCCTACAGTGAGAAACATGTCAACCTACAACAAAAGGATTCTCAACCCGTAGCAGAAGGATGACAGTTCAACACAACCAGAGGAATCAACTAGCTACAATATGTGCATATTTCTAGAATAAGATGCAATCAATGGTTTTAGGATGTGAATAGATATATATATGTGTCACTCCATCTTTTCAATAAATTATGGAGGAAGAAGTCTGCTCTAAACAAGGGATAGCAGTTATAATGGAGATTTCCTTGTTAAGCACACTTTTGTTATAACGATCTTCTTGATTGTTGTAGAATCCTTATTGGATTCTAACACTTCTACTTTCACCTGCTTTTATATTTTTGTTAAGTAAAATACTTGGTCCTCTTCTTGTTTTCTTGGAAGAGTTGACAATTGCTAATAGTTTGTTATAGTTTTTGAATAATAGGACTCTCATAGACCCTATGTATGGGGATACTCTTGTGAGAGATCGTAGCTAGATTTTTGCATGAAACTAGATTGAATATTAGATTGATTATGTTCTATTATGAGCTTTTTATATGTTGGATTACAATAAAGAAGAATATTTATATTGCATGATTTCCTGAGTTAGTCATCGAAAGGAGATACTGTGGAATACAACAGCTCAAGCAAGGGCCACTTGAGGTACTACATCATCCATGTTATCTTAGATGGTTAGTTATATTCTAAATTGTATTCTCTAAAGTATAGTTTCCAATTTACATTACATTAATTGTTATGTTGTCATTTCTAAATTAAATTCTTTCATTTACAATTATGTTCAATGTTATTAAAGTAATTAGTTAAATTAGGTTACCCTGTAAAACATAAAGAGTCACTAGTTATAGTCCATAATAATAAGTATTCGTAGTAATTACAATAATTAGCATTTACTTACCCTATTCTTTAATTAAGAGTTAGTTTCAGTTAATGAGTTTTTAGATGAGTTTATTTTTGTTCAATCCTATACTTGGTCGATTTAGGAAGCCTAGGATTCTTAACTACATATATAGTGCTAGCATCATCTCAAGTTCATGATTCCTTGGTTGACAATTTAATGAAGTCCCCTTTTGAATAATGAACTACTTAATTTGGGGATCCTTAGGTCTGTTAAGCTATATGTATGATTATCTACATCAATTAATTAGACATTAGGGGAAGCTCTACATTTTTGTTGTCATTTTCGAAGATGGTGCTAAGTTCAGAATTCCTAATTATGTTTTAAATTTTTGCTCATTACTTTCATAAATTAGGAAGTTTTCATTTGCAAGCATTAGGACCAATAGACACTTACAAATCAACCAAGAACTATTCACTAACAGTGTGCAGGAGAAGCCATTTAAATCTCACAATACTATTGTATGTGGAGGTAGAGAGATGCTTTGGGAAGATTTCTCCCCTCAACCCACAAAAAATTTGAAGATATTGGTGCAAGTGAAGAACGAATTGAGGGACTCAATGATATAGAACCACCCCTCACACCGGTACCTAATCTAGAATTAGGGGGGACTCCCATAAAGAATCTTCACACTATGAAAGAGGAAGCAATGGAAAATCCAACAGAACATGCTACATTCGAGTTTCCAATCACAAACCAAGAACAGGTTGTTGCTCTCAAGAATATACCCCCTCAACCTTGCCAAATTTCTATGGAGTGGTTACTAAAGACCCAAACACATTTCTATTCAAATTTTATGTTTTGTGTAGAAGCTATGATTATACCATGGATGCTTATAGATTAAAACTCTTTCCAACCACATTGAAAGATGTTGCTTTGTGATGGTTTATGGGGTTAGGAAGAAATACGATACCCAATTGGGAGATAATGAAAGCAAAATTCTTGCAAAAATATCAAGATTATTGTCGAGGAACAAACAAGAAGAGAGATGACATCTTTAGGATGTCACAAAAGGAAGATTAACCGCTTGAGGATTATCTGGAAAGGTTTCAATTTTATATGAAGAATCACACCAGAATAGGCTCGCTCCAAAGTCACTAAAGCTAGTCTTTCTGCAAGGAGTAAATGAAATCTACATGGATGCTTTAAACCTCATAGGGTTGGGGGATATTTCTCAATTACCTTTTGAGGAAATTTGTTAGCTATGTAGAAATTATTCAAGGTCATCTATGAAGAAGACCAAGGTTGATAGGACATTCTCTTCCACAAAAACATCCAATGGTGTCTCTAGAGTGGAACTCAATAATCTTCTATCCAACATAAAGGAGGACATAATCAAACACCTAGCTACCCAATTGGATACATTACACATCAAAAGGAAACAAGAGGAAGCAAAGGTTTCCATTACTGAATATTATCCACATTGCCACTAGAAGAGGGTAACCTGTAAATGCAAAAATATTGCCAAATTTTTTGAGAAGTAAGGGAGACTTGAAATTCGAACCCTAAAGGATGAGGATGGCCAAGTATTCTACATTTCTCAATGAAATCCATGGCCACAAAGACAAGGTAGGCCTCAAGATCCCTTGTCTTATAATATGTCCTTTACTGGGGGTAATACAAACTTCTCTAATTGGAATAATCAACCCTGAAACAACATGCAAAATCAATCATGGCCACTGGCCCAATCACCTAATTGGGCTCCAAAATATGGGATATGGCCACCACAACCATACCAAGCCTCAAACTACAATTCTTAGTGGCAACCCCCACGAAACCAATGGCCACCATAGTGGCATCAGAACCAACAATGGCAAAACCAAAATTTTAGTTACTTAGAGCCATAACAATCTTTGCCGCCATAACAACCTGCTATAATGCCAAACCCAACTATTTCAACCCCAACGCAACCTAGAGCACCTCATTTGTCAAATAAACCTATACCAAAACCTTACAACAAGCATGTTCAACATGCTTATACTAACGAGACCATCCAATATCCAACCTATGGGGTTGAGGTAAGTGATGTCCACCTTCATTTAGGAAGGATGCTTGTTGGGCCATCAAATCCCTATATTGTAGAGCTTACAGATGAGGAGTCAGTAATGAAGGCCATTGATAATACAATAAAGCCACCTAAACAAGGCAAGACCCATCCAAACTTCACAAGTCCGGAACCACCATTTTCAAAGAGACTAACAACAAAAAAATCCCATTCTAAACTTGAATATGATCTGTTGGTTCAACTTAATAATGCTTGTATAAAGATACCCCTATTTTAATCCATTAAAGAAATGTATATATATACAAAAACTATGAGAGAATTATGCCTTAAAAATCCAAGCAGAAAAAGGAAAGACACCATGATTGTTTATGTATTAGGATAACTGGTTGAAATTATGTTAGGAAATATAGTTGTCCTAAAATATGCAGACCCTGGGAGCCCCATTATAGATGTGAAAATTAATGACACTCTTATAAAAAACACTCTAATTGACCTAAGAGAAGCCATTAATGTAATGACCAGAGAAACCATGCAACAAATTCAATTGATGGATCTCCAAACCACACCTACTATTTTGCTATTGGAAAATAGGTCAACTATCAAGCTAGAGGGTATTATTGAGGATTTAGTTATTACACTGGATTCATGGGAATATCCAACAGACTATATGGTTTTACAACCCAAAGAAAACCTTGCAAGATACCCCTTAATATTAGGAAGACCATGGATAGCCATTGCATATGCATTCATAGGATGTAGGTATGGTAACATGATAATTTCCAATGGCAATATGACCAAAAAATTGGTCCTTTACCCACCTACACAACCACATGCAGACTAGCTTTTAGCCTAACTACAAACTTGCAAAAATTGTTGGATGCAGGGTTCATTTATCCCATATTGGACAACCAATGGATTTCCCCATTGTTGGTTGTGCCAAATAAAGGAGGTAAATGGAGGGTATGTGTATATTATAGGGAGCCAAATGTAACAAGAAGGAAGAATCACTTTCCTCTTCCTTTTATTGATTAAGTGTTCGATTCACTAGCAGGTAAGAAATACTTCTCCTTCCTAGATGGTTTTAGTGGGTACAACCAAATTAATATAGCTCCAAATACTAGGACAAGACCACTTTTACTTGCCCATGGGGTATATATGCTTATTTATTTTTATCATTTGGATTGCATGTAATGCACTTGCAACGTTTTAGAGAGCAGTCTTAAGCATATTCTCATATTTTACACATGATTCCAATGAAATTTATACAAATGATTTTACCACTTATTAGAACTCTTACATTATGAGGAATCGTTAAATAATTTGGAGAAAGTCTTTCAAAGGTTTCAGGATCACAATCTCTCTTTAAGACATGAAAAATGCTCCATGACGATGACTGAAGGGGTGGTATTAGGGCACTTTGTGTGCAATTGGGGAATTCAGGTAGATCCAAATAAAATTGAGGTAATTTCTACTTTGCCTATTCCTCAGAAGCAAAAATATGTCAATATTTTCCTTCGCCATGCAAGATATTACAAGAGGTTTATCAAATATTTTATTAAAATAGAAACCCCCTGTTTGTTCTTTTATCTAAAGACATTGAATTCAATTGGAACATTGCCTACCAAAAAGCTTTTGAAGCCCTCAAAGAAGATCTCACAAGGAAACCTATTCAAAGAGGGCCTAACTAGAAAATCCCTTTCTATATACATATAGATGCTTATGATTTTTCCATAGGTGTTGTTCTAGGATAGAAAAAAGGAAATTTGGAGTATACAATTTACTATATCAATAATAATCTTCAAGTAGCCGAGCTCAACTACACTGTTACTGAAAAGGAAATGTTGGCAACTTGGTATATGTCATCAACAAGTTTAGACATATCACTGGGTATTCTATTTTTGTTCATATAGAACATACAACAATAAGATACTTGATGAACAAACTAGTGGTTGGTGAAAGGATTGTTAGATGGTTATTGCTAATGCAAGAATTTGATATAACCATTGTGGATAAATCAAGAAAAGAAAATATAATAGTTTATTTCCTTTCAAGGATGCAAATCAAATAAACAAAATAAGTAGTGGATGATTCCTTTCCATATGAACATTTGTTTTCCCTCTTTGTACAAACACCATGTTATGTAGATATTGCTAATTACTTGGTTGCATGAAGAACACCTCCACATCTCTCACCTAGAGAAAGGTGCCATTTGGTAGAACACAACTTCCCTTATTCTCGGGTTGTTGGTTATCTCTTTTACACAAGGACAATAACATAATGTGAAGATGCATATGGGAGGATGAAGTATATGACATCCTTAAGGCTTGTCATGATGATCCCTATGGAGGTCACTTTGTAGCCAAGGGGACAACTTTGAAAATCTTAACCACTGGTTACTATTGGCCTACACTTCACATAGATACGGTCAAATATACCAAGAGATGTGAAAGATGCTATTGGATGGGAAGACCTACTAGGAGTGATGAAATTCCTTTTCAGCCACAATTGGTCATTACACCATTTCACAAGTGAGGATTGGATTTCATTGGGCTCCAACATCTAACAATAAGGAATACATTTTAGTCTACACAAACTATCTCACAAAATGGGTGGAGGTGAAAGGACTATATTTTGCAAGGGATGACAAGTTGCCAAATTCCTTTATGAAGAAATATTCACCAGGTAAGGTGTGCCTACAGAGATAGTAATAGATCGGGGACCTCAATTTACTTTTGATTTGATTGAAAATTTAATTAGGGAGTATGAAATCAAGCATCGAAATTCAACCCCCTACCATCCACAAGCCAATGGGAAAGTAGAAGTCACAAATAAAGAGATAACATGTATTCTAAAAAAGACAGTACAAGTACATTAGAAGGATTGGGCAACATGACTACTTGAAGCAGTCTAGGCATATAGGAAAACTTGGAAGACCACAATAGGGTTCATGCCATAATAATTGGTGTATGGAAAAAAGGTATCCTTCCAATTGAGTTTAAGCATAAAATACTCTACACATCAATAGAGCTTGGAATGGACTTATCTCAAGCACATAAGGAAAGACTACACAGTCTCAATGCTTTGGATGAAATAAGGATGAAAGCCATTCACCATATAGAAATTGTGCAGAAGCAACAAATCAAATGGGATGACCAATTCATTAAAACTAAGGAATTCAATGAAAGTGACTAGGCATTGCTTTATGATTCCTAGTATAAAGATCATAATGGGAAACTATAGACAAGATGGCTTGGACTGTATGAAATCAAACATGTTTTTCAGAATGGGGCGGTTCAATTAACTACCATAGATTCAGTTTGATTCTCATTATTGGTCAACGGATACAAACTCAAGCTTTACAAAAATCCAATACAAAAGGAAGGGCTTTTACATAATTTGCAATAATATTTCAATTCATAATTACATGCCAAACAAGCAGACACAGTGGAAACATCAAGTGATATATTTGTAGATGAGCTAACCAACTTACCTAATGATGTGTACTAAGTATAAATTCTAACAATAACATCTCACATACACCAGATACCATCACCTTGACATTTTTTTTGGATGTGCATAGAAGAGTTCACGGGACCTGTAGCAACAACCTTGAAGCACATCAATAAAAAGAGACATGTTCTTCTGCAACTTGTAGCACCTACCTCCAGTTCACTACCACTACACCCACAATTGCTAGCATTTGATGTTACATATCACCTTTGTCATTCTGACATGTATCAACTCCACTACAACATGCATTCCATGCAACATTGCGTCCCATCATTATTAATCATGTAATTACCACAACTTTCCTTTCTATAATTCAAAATTCTTAAACATGTGCCATCATCTCACCAAGCTATTTTTTTGCACGTTTTCTCGTAGTACCTCAAATTAAATTCTATCATTTCAAATTCCTTTCCTCATAGCTGCATGACGACACTCATTAACTCACACGCGCAATCTTTCAATCACTACACCATAACAGGTACTTTTCTTGTTATTAACTATGATTAACATTAAAATCATACTAATTTTTTTTACATTTCAAAGATCATGCACATATTTACACATTACATTAATTATCTCCAATGCTTTGAAAATTTATCTTCTTTGTCCTCTACGTACCTACTATTTGAGGAAAAATAACAAAACTAAGTTGGAGGGGAGAAAAAGGTTCAATTTGTCATCTCCAATTTGTATTTCCTATTTTTATTTATCGAGAGCTAAGATATGTAGAAAACACAACCTATAGCTTTAGAGGAATAATATGTAGCATAAGAAGAACCAAAAACCTTTCCTATATTAGAAGCCCTTCCAAGCCTAAGAAAAAAAAAGGAAAAAGTGAGGCCTCCACCTCTTCACCCAAGAAGAGGCAGAAGAGGTCAGTATAGTTGAGAAGATAGACACACCGCCTCAAGAGGAAGGTCCCTACAAAGGGGAAGACTAAGACTCAGAATGAATAATTTGTTGTAGTTGAATTTGAGATAGACTCCCAAGAGGAGAAGGTTCCTAGTGGTGATGAGCAACCTAAAACATTACAACCCCTGCATGATCTGAGTAGCAATTCAAACTCTGATTCTAAAGATTTGTTTACAACCAGGAAAAAAAATAAACCTCAAAATAGCTTAGTTTCAGAGAAAGGTTTTTGTTCACATGATGAGGTTGATGAGGAGATATTTCTAGAGAAATAAGAAGAATTGCTTTTGAAGGGGAAGAATGAGAGCAAGGAACTGCAATAAGTGAATACAAGAATTAGAGGAACAACTCAAAGGATACCAGTAGAGGGAGGATGGATTAGATAGCAGAATTCAAGAATTAGAGAAAAGGTTGCATGCTTTTGAGCAGCAAGGGTCAAGATTGGAAAATCAACATAATTGGCCATTTCTAAGATCAAAAAAGGAACTCCACATCATATAAACCAGTATGCACCCCTAAGAATGCCTAGAACCTTGATTGTGGTAACCCTTGGCATTGTAAGAGAATTCTCCCAAATGAAAAAGAACCAAGAAAAAGAAAAATCTAAATTAATATCAACACATACAAGATCAATTGAAAGAAAGGATGCAAAAAATAAGAAATTAAAGGTAAAAATATAAGAGATGACTGAAAAAACAATGCAACTCCTAAAATGTAGACCACCTACAAGGGTTTACACCCTATACTTGCAGGAAAGGTTTTTAATCTTTCATGTTAGTTAGTTGATTAGTGATCTAGTTTCTTTGTCCTTATCTACCTTATTTTAGAAGCATACCAACAAGATACCCCAGAAATGCAAGATCAACTATGTGAATTCTATTTGCATAATCTAGCTAATCCCTCATGAATCCTCCTAGAAACCACTTATATTTGTAGGGGATGTTAAAATAAAGGAAATAGCCTCATTTATGGGAAATGAACATCAAAGAGAATAAATACAAAGGAACTATCAAGCAAGGGAGAAGTCATTCCCCCTTCTACTTAGAGTAGAAGTTGAATATCCTCAGAAGATAGTGGAAGAATGGATTAATTTGATAGAAAGAAGGTGGGTCAAAGAAAAGATTATGGAATGCAAGGAGAATGACTATACAAGATTTCAAGAATTAGTAGCAAGGATGGGGAAAGAAGCACTTAATTTATCTCAAGGGGTAAACCCACAAAACTGGTTTACAATTTTAGTGAGGAAGGAAAATTGCAAAAAATCCCCCCATGGAGAAAATTTTGGTTTTTGGGGGTTTGCTCGAACCCCCTTTCGAGCGAACTTATTTAATGCTGGGTCCCACCATATTCCACATTTCCCAAAATGAAAAACAAAGGAAAACTTAGTGGAAGGGGGGGGGGTTGCTCGAACCCTGGTTCAAGTGAACCTCCAAGGGGGGTTTGCTCGAACCTAGGTTCATTCGAACCCCCCTTTTCCCCCCTTCTCCCCCTCTGGCACCAAATTTATCTAGAATTTTTCCCTTCAAAGCTCGAGTTGAGGATGAAAATGGAGAAGACTTCACAGACCCAACTGGATGATGGTAGTCCTCAGAATGAGCTATCCAACGAATATAATTTTAATATGTTTTGGTTTTATTATGTATTTGTTTTTATAGTTTGATTAAACATAGGTTTTTCATTGAAAATCAAGCTCTGTTCTACACATGTGGAAAAATAGCAGATTATCAAAAAAAAATTGAAAAATATTAGCACATTAGATATTGAAGTCCTTGATCCAACAAAAAAATTTGAATTTCGATACATACAAAAAAAGTTATGTTGTATACGGTCCACCTATGTCTGAATTGTAATTGGTTTGACTTCGAAACTTGATTAAGGAAAAAATATTCAGTAAAACACTATGAAAACAAATGAAAGCGCTAGATATCATAGTTACAAATCTAAATACAAAAATTAGAATTTTATCCTGCATGGAAAAAAAGTTATGTTGTATATGGTGAGCATCACTCCTTAAAAATGGTGTTTACTGAAAAAAATAGTTTTCGAAGGAGATGGAAAAATAAGTGCAATCTAATTCCAAAAAAATTTAAAAAAATATCTTAGAATCTACAGACAAAATGTCACAAATCACTAGTTTGCATCATCTTCAAATTCCTCATAATTTAGCCACTATAGGTCCCTGAAAGTGAAGATTTTAGTTAGAAAAAATTAGTTCAGTGTTTAGTTTGGCCAAAAATTGTAAACCAGTATTGTGGGATCACCCAAAGAAAAATGGAGAGAATTAATACTGAAGCTAAAAAGGAGGGAGCACCATTCAATCTTCAACTATGTAGCAATAATAAAAAGATGCTATATATACATTTGAGCCTCTCTTGAAAATAATATTACTTGGTTTTCCTTGATATTCCACTCTCCTCTTCTCTTGTTCCTAATCCCACATTGGATAGGAAGTGTTGAACACCTAGAATACTAAGAGGGGGGGAGTGAATCACTATTCACTAAAATTTATTAACTCCATCAACTTTAAACATTCATTCAATGCATCATATTAAACTTGCAGTAATGGAAAGGAACATAGAAATCATGCATCACATCAAAGAACACAAGAACACTAGATTTACGTGGAAAACCCAAAAAGGAAAAAACCACGATGAGGATTAGCTCACAATATATTATAACTGGTTACAAGATATTATAGAATGGCTCACTGCCAGGTGGACTCACTATCTAGAGGACTCACTATCTAGAGAATAGAAAAGTGTGTGGCTCACTGCCAAAGATTGAATTGATTACAATGCATCTACAACATGTTGATGACAGTTCCAATTAGGCTAAGAAAATTGACTTAACAAACTCCATACTTCACCCTAATAACAACTCACACTACTCTACACTAGATCTTCACACACACACTTAATTATCTCACATCTCACATCACCACACAAGGAATTAACCTTGTATATATATCACAACCAACAAAAACATCAAATAGATCAACCTAATTAGATGTGTCGTGCAACACAATAACCTATCGACTCAAAACTCAACCACACACACTTTATAGAATAATCCAAAACCTGTGACACATCAAAATAGGTTGAAATGGTCTGTAATTACTCTCATAAGTCCAATCCATACATGCTTTAATTTTGCACGACCCCAAACCCTTTAGGTTGGCACCGCTGGTGAAGCAATAATAGAATGAACCAACCATTCATTCACAAATCGAAACACAAATCTCCAAAGCACTTGCCACTTGAAGCATACAAATCTCTGACATTTGTAAACAAATCCTTGAAAATGTATAGCAAAAATATTCATCTGTGGTGGAATGCAGAGTATTCCAATCATGTACTTTGCTACTGCAACTCTGCCATTACCAAATCCGATACTCTATCAACTCTAGCTTCAGCTGCAGAGGACTTCAAGGCTTGAAAATTTGGATTTAGATTCCTCCAACATGCAACAAAATTACCTTAAAACCACATAACAAGATTCTTCATAGCGGAGTAATGCAGACCTCAATGAACACTAACACTATACACTAAGACTTGACAATTATCCAAAACATTTGGTCTTCTTTGGACCAACACTTCTACAATTGTTCAGTGAGATGACATCATGAAAACACCATATTCAATCATGCTCATCAATCATCGCTTATACATCAATGCATCAATGTTGACATAAATGACAACACCATATTACCATCATATTCCATACATCCATCAATCTTCTCAATGACAAAAAAACTTCCAACAATCTCCCCCTTTGTCATTGATGGAAACACACTCTCAAAACTCTTAAACTACTCCTCCTTTGACATCAAGGGCAAAGGGCTCACAAAATTAGACTTCTCAAACTACTTCAACTTTTCTCCCCCTTTGTAGATATATATGTATATACATAAGTATAGCTCCCCCTTACTGTTTTTACTCCTATACTCAACACTTCAACAATTAAAGTAGCTCCTCCTAAAAAATTTATCCATTAAAAATGACCAAAAATGTACCACAACATTATCTACTACATCCGCATATGTACAAAGAAAACAAAAACTACATAAGTAAGATAGAAATGTACATTTTCAACTAGAAGATGGCAAAATACTCTTATAAGACACCTTCAAGTTTTCAAGGTGTGCCTCCTAATCATTATTCCCAACTTACCAATCCTTCTTGGTGAAGGAAAGCATGCAACACTAACTCTCAAACTAAGTGAGGAGATCCCCTCCTTCATCCAAAGAACTGGGTATCAGATCCAATTTCACTACCTTCTCAGTATAGCTAAAGCTCCAGTCAAGGAAGTAAGTCTTGCACTTACAAAATCTCTAAGTTGATAGTACTGCATTATTATCTTTTCTTTTTGTTCTTGCAGTTGGAAAAACTATCCATATAGATTATCTATTGCTATCCTTGTTGTACCATCTGCATCACTGTTTAGATCATAAACACCAGAGACTCGAGCAATCTATGACTCTATCAAGTCCATCTGGTCCTTAATGATCCTTGTAGATTTAGGCCATGTTAAAAATAGCTGAAATAAAACTTAAGCTTCTTCTAAGCACATTTGAACCTCTTTCAAGTTATCTTGTAACTTCCCATGCGCAACACTGCACTTATCAAATATTTCGATGAATTTTTTGTCATTGACCTTCATGGCCATTTCTTTTTCTATATTTTCTTCTAAACTTGTTTAATAATATTTGAAAGAATCTAATAATAACTTTAACTTTTGTACCCCAGTTAAAGATTCATCAATGGTTGCATCGGGAATGCCTTCTCGCAACACCTTGACTAGTACCTCAATTTTGCACTCTTTTGGTGTGTTTTTAGTATCTCCTTATGAAGGCATGAAAAGCATCACCAAGTTGAAGTTTTTGTAGGGGAGAGATCTTGGCCATATCAACTTGTCCCTGTTGCATTGGAATTTGCAAGGTTTGTGTAGATACTACTGGTTCAAATTGCAACTACATATCTAGTATATCCTTTAGTGAATCTCTAGAGGCTCCAGAGGATTCACCAACAAAGTATTTTATCCTTCCTTATACACACTTTTGTCCTTTTCATCACTACCAGAGTGTTCCTTATTCTTCTTCTCTTCAACAAATTTCTCATTATCCGGAGGAGGAAAGTCTTTAGTATTTTGTGCCTTTGATTTCTCTGGGACCTTTTGTGTATCCTCTTCTTTGCTCTATTTTTACTTCTTATTTAGAGAGGGAAGTTTTTGTTCATTTTTTGCTTCATCCTTCTCTAGCATGTCCTATCTCTCTTTATTTTGTTCCTCTACAACCACATTCTTCACATCCAGAGGGATATTTTCTATCATCACATCTTGAATATTCTCTCCCTTTTCTTTATCAATATTCTCCATAACTAGAGAGGCGTTACCTTGTTCTATTTGAGCTTCTTCTTGCTTCAGGGAAACTTGTACATCATAATTCTTTTCTTCACCACCAACATTCTCTACAACCAGAGGGGCATTGTTTGTAGTCATATCTTCTTCCACATTCTCCTCTATAGGCATATGCTCATGTTGTTTAATATCAGGTTCATTGATTTATGAGACAAACGTATCAAGCTGCATTTAACTTTCATTGTTTGGAGACATTCCCAATTCTTTGGAAAGTTATTCAACCTTCTATAGTGTCTCATTTTTTGCCTTTCAATATCTTCTTTGTCCCTACTCATTAAAGTGTTGACTCTTTGCTTTTTACTGAACCTCCTGCTATATAGTTGAGCCAATTTAGCTCTATCTTCATTAGAAAGAGAAGAACCAATCTTCTCTAAGGAAAATGCCCTAATTTTGGCATCCTCATCAACAACCTCTTGCCTTAGCACTAATACATTCTTCAAGTCATCAAGAAACTGATCTTCAATCTATACTAAGTTGGTATAAAATGTTACCATATATTTCACAATAGCTTCTTCTATTGTTGCTTTATCTGTATCATCTGATTCTGAATACATTTTAGCAGTTTCTTCCAACATCCCATGTTCATAAATACCATTTAATAGTGCATGTAGCCTTAGGGGGATATGATTTCTTACTAGAGGGATCTTCTCTTTCTTCTTCCCCTTAGCTTCAAGAGAATTTTCTTCTTCTCCCTCACATAGATCTTGAAAGCTTGTTGTTTCTTTCCAACTTCTTCATTATCAATATCGACAATATCAATTTTAGTCTTCTTTGCGCTTGTCTCTACTTGAGAGACACTGGATTTCTTTTTCTGGATCAACTAAGGTCCTTCTTCTTCTTCCTCTTCATCATCATTGCTAGTATATCTCTCTCTTGTAGTTTTTTCTTTCCTTCTCCTTTGTGGAGGATTTTGTTGTTGTATAAGGGCACTAGATGTAGCTTTCTTCTAAACACCAACTGCAAGCTTAGTTCAAAAGACATTGGGAACAACTGAAGAGGAGGTAGAGGTCCTAACTAACCTTCTTGTGCTTGGAGTACCTTCTAGAGGACCAAATATTCCTTTTAATTTCTCTGTAGGGCTCTTAGGTAATACCCAATATCTCTTCCATTTGAGTTTTTATCTTCTCTACATTCTTCTTTATCTCCTTTTCCTTATGTTGTAGGCACACTTCACTGGATTTTTCCTCATAAGTTCCAAACCAATCTACTAAAAGATCTCTTGGTTTGCTCAACATCAGATCTAAAAGTTTGATAATCACATCTTCTAGCACTTCATATCCCATTTCTAGAATCTAGACTATTTTGGGTTCCACTGCTTCCATCAAACAACAATCTCTACTAACCATGAAAGTAACATCATTATTTTATTTCTCAACATACGAGACTGAAAGGATTTGAAAAATCCTCACAAAGCCTTATCCCAAGACTCGTCATTCTGAAATATTCTCATATGTTCCCTTATTTGTATTGCTATAGGAATATTATCTAACCATACTATATTCTTTGTTCCGAGAAACTCCCTAAGAAAGTAGAATAACAAGTAAATGATCAGAGTTCCATATCGGAAGGGGTATCTTGATTCTTTAGTCTTTAGTAGGTTCTCCAACAATTGTTGTCTCAACAGTTCACACAAGTCTATATTCATGCCTTCCTTCACCATTTGGTATGCAATGCAAATATTAGTGGCAGAAACAAGGTTCTCTTTGTTTGTGAAGTAAATCTTGTACCCAATCATCATAAATGCATACCTCACAGCTGAATCTTTGATGTCATTAACGGTGAGAGAATGCTTGTCAATTTTTTCTCATGTTAGCTTCATTACCACATTGTTCTTCATGGCCTTCAATGCAAGAATATATCATGTAGAACACAAACCCATGACAGACCTAATTGCATCCTTGTTGATCATGTGCAACAAGTCTATGTAAGGTCTGAAAGTCTCTTTTATTAATCCCTTAATTTCCAAAATAAATTAATAGAATGAAGTTAATTATAAAAAGATGCGAAGGAATAATTAAATTACTATCATCACTAAATTCAAATGGAATAACATACATCAATGAATCAAAGTATATTAAAACAAGGCGGTGCCTTCATTAGATTTAGCCATGTAGGCTTACACATGAATTATCATCTCATCAATACATGTAAATTCAAATACTGTGATGCAAATTAAGGAAATAGCAAGATCATAAATGCATCCACGAAGAAACCATAACACAAAGATTTTCATGAGTGGAAAACCCTCATAGGGATGAAAAAACCACTCGTAAAAGTGCCTCACTGGCTTAATGAAATGCCTCATTGGTAGAGCCTTACTAGCTACAAAATAATAATGGTTACAAGATGCCTCATTAGAAATGATCATACTGCCTTGTTGACATGACCATTTACAACTTCAATACACACTTCTAAATAATAAAGCAAACAACTATAGAGGGTCACATGGTTCCTCTACATAATAGTTATCTTCTTAACACTTCCACATTTCATATCCTAATATTCATAAGAACTGAAATCTTATCATATAAATAGCCCATTGTCCTGCATGTAGTTACAAGATACTTTTTCAGTTTCATCAATGCATCATCCTTGCATATGAAATTATGGCAATGTCAACACTATCATGAATCACTCCCAAGTATTTGCAAATGAGACAATTCTACCTTCAACGACCTCTCAAATATCACACAAGTACATTGAAAATCATAAGCCAGTCACATAAAGCTTTATAAAATTAATCCTAGCCCTGCTAAAATACACACATACCTATGCAAATATAATGAGAATGTTTACTTGTAAACTCATTGATTCATAGAGAGCTCAACAATAAGAGAGTAAAACTATAAAAGAGTTAAGAAGGTATAGATCATGTATGTATGTGAATACATATATAAGCTAGTGAATATGAGTATCCATTCTTATGCAAATAAATGATATACACTAGCCTCTCACAAGACGTCCGACAAAGTGCATAGTGGGTCAACGTGGAGTAATGTAGAGAAATAATAGATAAAATAAATCCACCTAATAAAAGTAAGCTGAGTAGAACAAGATAAACTAGAAACCATGAAAAGGCCCACAAAAAGCATACAGATATTCAATGTAGCACTAGAAGAGCAGATTAAAGAAGTCCCTAACCAATGCAATCACTGTAAGCAATTTCTATTATCAATAGAAATTTGTATCTTATGGAAAGTTTCAAGATGGTACCATATAAAGTTGCAATTGTAAGTTAAAAATTAAATCATGTAAATGGGAAAGTAACAATTTAATTAGATCAATAATTTCTATGTATTATCCATTTTGAAATCAATATAGATAGAGATTCTACTACAAACCTTTGATATCTTGTGTTATATATAAAATGTTATGTAGTTTATATGCATGATATAATCTCCATTTTCTCTCTAATTAATTAACCAAGATCTCAAGGATTTGAATTGTGATCTTAACATGTTACATTAATCTCCGAACTTCAAGCTCACAATGTGTGCAATAGTTAGTGTCAATGACCATTTCCTTATATTTTAAATACAGAAAAAGAAAAACAAGTGGGAGAGTTGCAATGTTACTCAAAATTCAAGCTCACTCAAGGATTAATGTATGAAACATATTAGACATGGTATAGTCTGTGAAGCAAGAACCACTTCCAGAAACATTTTATACAGAAATCCAAGTTCCCACAAAGACAATCCTCTTATGGTCATAAATTAAAAGAAAAAAATAACAAATATTCATCTCATACTAACTGCAACAACAATAGCTCACTTGAATCCGTTCCCTTTTCTATCTACTATGAATCATAACAAAAAGTTATTGTTCCTCAAAAATCTCGAAAGGGACATTCTTCATATGCCGCGAGAATGCCTCCGGCAGTGTGAGCGTTGGCATTGGTATGGTTGTTGTTGTCAGTTGAAGCGATGTGGTGGGAGACATGGAGGCAGAAGAAAGTGGAGAAGTCATGGCCAAAGAAGAATCGATCATCACAACTTTCCCAACTGGTGGAGAAGAGGCAAGGTGGACTGAGATGTCCACTGCAGGCGGAGAAGTAGCAACCATAGCCTATGAGATGGACGAAAGGGCAGTAGCAGCGGAGGCAGCCGGTGGAGACTTAGGTGGATCAACCTCCATATCCTCTCCCTCACAGAGTGGATCTTCCTATATACTGGGCACTATAGTGGTGTTGCCTAAGCCTTTATGTCTCTTGGAGGACTCACCCTCCGAGGCCTTTCTAGCATATACCTTTTGGTTAGGTTGATGCTCCTCAATATCTTTTCTTTTCTTTGATCTCATGAGCGGAGGGGATTGAGATGTCCCTCTTGTGGAGGCTGTAGCAACAACATCATCTGTTGCACTAGGATCACTTTTGAGCCCTTCATATGTTATGGCAACCCCTTGTTGCTTCAATTGGGCCACTTGTCCATCAACCCATTCCCTGGTGCGAGCCTCAACGGGCTTGGTTATAATATCAAGGTCATCGACCTCTTGCTCATCCCAATCTATTGTCGGCATTGGCAGGTTGGCAACCGCATTGTACCTGGGGTCCATTATGGTGCCTTCATCTTCTTCAACTTGGTCAGGTACAGGAAATATATTCACTCTTTTCACAAACTACGCAATCATTCGCATGTAATGCCTCATGCGTACCTCCTTATCGTCCTCGCAATTTGCCCATAAATCTTCTATGTGATGAAAATGGGCATATTTTGGTCCTAGTTCCTTCCTTATGTTCCCATACGGGTCCATTCGTGGGCGAGCAGTGTGTAGGCGAAAATGATATTCTACTAGTTCCTTCTCTGAGTTCCCTGCACATTGAGAAGTTTGCAACTTGTACATCCCTTGGCCAAAAGAAAGGGGATAAGGGATCCCCACCAAATTCTTGCAATTGAGAAGGGTATGCACATGTCACAGCTGTCGAGAGAGCTCTAGCAATATAATTCAGTCATTGGGGTACCGGGGCAGCTTATTCGGCCTCTGTGTAACCTTGGGCACGAATGTAGGTGAACTTAGGGTATTGAATAAACAAGAAGGTGTATTGTTTCAAGAACGCCTGAGCACTATGAGAAATTATCCTTTCAAAATCCCCTCCAAGTAGTTTGATGACGTGACCCACGAAGGCGTCATTCACCTTGCAATAATCCTTCTTAAAATTCTTGAACTGGAGCTAGGAGTATCTATCATAAACTTTGAGCTTTTGCCTAGATTCCTCATCAGGTGCCCTAAATAGCCCATTGTATATCCTCCGCTCGGCCAATGAGTAAACAAGATAGGAGGTCATGTAGAATCTAGAGGTCTTCTTGACATTCATGAATTTCTCATGGAAGCATCGCTTATTATTCCCCCCAGTAGAATGAGGCTTGTGTGGTGACGTCCTCCTTTCCACGAAGAATCTGCTCTACAAAATATACCATCCATTCCTGGAAAAATGCAACAGTGGGAAGGCCCATTACTCTACTCAACAGAGTCACCAAGTCATGATAATCTTCGTGAAATTCGCTACAAAAAATTTCTTGAGGAACTTTCGCAGCACTGCCCCTTTTCTCTTTGAGCCAGTACTGATTCAAAATCCTTTTGTACCCGATGGGATCCACATCCCATGTTGCCTTGCATTCCTTGATTGTCGGCAGTTCCATCATTCCAAAGGTAGGGATATGAAAATTCTTTGTAATTGACTCACCAGACATATCAACTAGAATGTTTCCTTCTTTATCAACTATTGTTCGAGTCTCTAGTTGATATGCCTGCCGACAGGCCATGACCAATTCAAGAGCGACAAGGGATGGAGGAAAACCTACAGCCTTAGCAATTCCACTTTGTCTGATCAACAAAGCATTGTCTGTGGTCGGTTTGACCCTGACCCTTTGCTTGAATTCATCAATATCGACCTGCCCGATATTGGTGTCTATGATTTCCTTCTAGTCTGTAATGATTTTTGAGTGCAATGGCTCTCCTTGGAATTGGTACTTCATCTAGTCTTTGTCCTCTTTCCCACAAGGAACCTTGCTTGATTTCTTCCCTCTGTCTTTCTCTACAACTGCCCCCGAGGGTCCTACACCTGGTTCCATATAGTTCCATATATTCTGCAAACAAAGGCATGATGAGCACAACCAATCATGAAAACATAAACGTTAGTCAAAATACCATGGACGAAGTCCGATTAAATGATATATCATTCATAAAATCAAACTTTTACTTCGAGATATCGCTAGCAATTTACTAGAGGGATTTTGGACAACCCGGGCCCAAGGGGCTGGACTTCCTTGGCAGGAATGTCGTTTAAAGGGTGAACACAGCAGGGAAATCTGGGTGGTTTCTCCTAGCTTCATATTTTGATGGTTTAAAAGGCTCATGCAGGAGAGGGTCAAATTTAAGCACATGGGTCAAGATTCATTTTCAAATCGAAGGTCATTTGGATCCCTATTGGAGCATCCGGAGGTGCAAGGCGGGAAAGCCATCCATGGTTTATCGTTTGGAAATGCGCATGGATCGACGTTTCGGGGTTTGGGACCCGGGAAGCTAAAGGGCGGTCAGTGTAACTTTGAAGCGTTCGGGTCTCAAGGGGTGGGAAGTCATCGACGAATTTCCATTTGAAAACTGCAGGCATTGAACGAAAGTCTAGCGGGGGCGGCCTGGTGGATCAGACCCGGCACAATGTTTGGCCCTTAGGTTCCTTTGTTAAGTTTTTGGGTGATTGGGGCAATGGGTCCTGGAGGTCAAAAGGATGCATTAACCTTTCCCTTTCGTGTCGGCTAAGATGGGATAGAGTCTCGAGTGCGGAAACCTAGCAGACAGGACACAGCGAAAGCAAGGGCGCCTAAGTTTTATCGCTATTGCGACGAATGGAGGCCCAAGGCCCAGGAGATGGAAGGACGTTGTCTGACGACTGTTTGGAAATGGTGAAGTTGCCACGAAAGTCTACGGAAAAAACTTCGCGATACGGGGCCCGGAGGATGCTTGGGACACTACACTTTGTTTGTTTGATTCAAGCGGAGAAGGACGAGATGGGCCCTGAGGCTCGGGCAGACGTGGCGGATATGTCGTTCGAAATGACAAACACTCTACGACGTCCTGGGGATAGAGTCCCACAGGAACGGGCTTGGAGGAGATGAAGGGAGACCAAGAGTTTATTTGAATTCGTAAGTCCTGATGGTGAGCAGGGAAAAGAAATCCGAGTTCTCAGGCCCAAAGAGACATTTCTCCGCCTAAATCAAAATTGCTTGATTTCAATGTTTTATGGACGGTGAGGGGAAGGCTTGGGTCCAGAGGGCTCAGGTCTAGAGGGCGCGAGCGCTCTGTAAGAAGAATAGCATGAAACCATTAAAGTTCCAGATTCAATTTTTATGGCGATTCAAGCGCTTTCTCGCAATTTGACAACATGGGTTTTTTGGGTGTTAATTCCCTCTATCATATGAAATTATTTAAACCTAATTTTGTTCACC
Source organism: Sequoia sempervirens (assembly GCA_007258455.2). Taxonomy (NCBI): domain Eukaryota; kingdom Viridiplantae; phylum Streptophyta; class Pinopsida; order Cupressales; family Cupressaceae; genus Sequoia; species Sequoia sempervirens. Next base: position 305,514,618 of record VDFB02000017.1, on the reverse strand, counting down.
ATTTAAGTGCGAAATCACCAAAAACGCATGTAGGAGGGCAGAAGGAAAACCTACCTTGAAAACCCAACGAAGAAGACCACTAAATCATGAGGAACCGGTCTATGAAGGCAATGGGCATGACGGTGACGAATGGCGAAGGCACTGGATCTCCCTGGAAGCTCTAAAATTTCATTTGGTTAACTTGACATTATCAAAATGAAGGTCGAGCTAGATATTTATACTCCCAGATGCATTTAATTCACCCCATTAATGCAAGTACAGTGAACGAAAGGGTTGGTAGGTTCAAATTCTTGGACGACGGTAGGAGGTCTGAGACACAGATGCCGGGAGGATTTCAGCTGGTGGCCGTATTTGAACGAAAAACTCACAGCAATGTCCCAGGCAGAGAAGTACGGCTAACCGGGCCCGAAGTACACGAAGGATGGCCCATTTTGCAGCACTTTGTGAGGACGATGGTTGAAGACCCGGGTCCCGGGTTGCGAAAGGCTCGAGAAGGATCGCCGTCGGAGACGACGAAAGGGGAATAGAAGTCCGTTGGGAGCATCCTGAAAGACCAGGTCTGAAGGGCGTGGTGGTAGTGCAATTTAAACTTGGCCACTAGAGGCATTAAGACACAGCGAATGGTTGAATGGAACTCGAGGTGCAGAGAGATGGGGTCATTTGGCCATTCGAGACGACAAGCACCAAAGGGAGGCCTGCGATGGGAAACCCGAGGGGTTGGGCCCGGGAGATGCCAAGGACGTTAGTAGGGGAAAACTGCCAAAGGAACTTTGCAAAGGCCTAAGACTTAGCAAATTTGAGGGGGATGAAAATGTGGACAACTTAAGGAAAGACATGAGAGGCACGTTGACCATCCAGGACACCAAAACAAAGGCACACAAAATGAGGCGATGACAAAATGACCCAAAAAGGAAAAGAAAAGAGAGGGTCCCCATTCCTAACGAGGTGTGTGTGTTGAGGGCACAACATCCATCTTTTTAATTACATAAAGAAAATAAAATAGTTAATCAATCTTCAGCTACCATAACCCAGTGGTCTTCCGCAAGTTGACGGTCAAGAGCATGTGGTTAAGGTGATTTTCCCACCCAACCATGAAGCATAACACTTCCCTAGGATTCTTCCTAACTCGAAGAATACCCGGCCCTGCATGAGGTGCCTAGAACCCAATAATAATAGGGCAGGAGGGAAACTCTCGATGTATTCCTAATGCCTTATATGCACTCTTATACTGGAATTAACATATTTCTTGCATACAGGATGTGGCAAAGAAACATATAAAAAAATTTAGGCATTCATTATCCATCTATTTCAATGGTACAACTCGCTTTGGCCAAAGCATAAATACAAAATTTGGTTGATCTTGGAAAAGAAGATCACCTTCTCTATTAACCCACATTCGACATCCTATCCCGAAAGGTAAGCTTAAAATTTATCACACACAACACATTCAACAAGAAAAATCAAATTGCATAGAATAAGGACCAGATGATATAATAGTGCATAACATGCTCAAGTGCACATAGGATGAATAATTAACAAACAAGAATACATAAACCCCTTGTGCCTAACTCACATAGGGTATGAATACATAATTTACTTGTAGTGCCTCACTCACACAAATATGGAACATGTCTCGTATACAATGTGCATTACTCGTTCAAGTTTTCATACAATGAATATGGTAAGTGCATCTCTCACACAATCGCATTACTTGCACAAAAGGTGAAATATGCATAAATTACAATAGTGCAGTTATAGTGATCATTACTCGATCCAATAAACACAATGAGTATCAAAATTATATACAAATACGGAATGCAATAATTACTCAAGTGCTTTATCTACACGAAGGAATCAAGAACTTTCTCTAGTGCATCACTCGCACAAGAACAACAATAATGTGAAATATGCATCACTCATATTAGTATAGTGAACATTTCTCGTTCAAGTATAGATATAAGTATAGTTAAGGAAACAATTTTCTATGATATGCATACAATCACTCATACAGATGTGTTGTTCACATGGAGCATGAGAAGTGCATTGTTGCACTAGTATCATTCTCATATAGTGCATATGTACAAGTACTTTCACTAAAAACAGTCAAGCGTATAAGATTCATCACCTCAATCACTTTTTCCTTGTCTAATAGACAAAACAAGTTATTTACCAAATCAACTTCTATCATGAATTGCCAATGAAGATTATCAAGACATCACAACCTTGCATTTTTTAAAGATCCCGTGGATTCTATTAGATCCAAATCCTATAGGAATAAGACGTTGCTCAACAATAAACTTTCCCCCTAATACTAATACAAACATTCTCACCTTTAAAACATCCTTCTTAGGTTTCCTACCTTTGAGAAGGCTCAACCAATATTTATCCATTATTATCAACTTTAATTACTTCACAGGTGTTTTTCCTTCTTCCTTTCATTAGAAATTTATTATTTTCTACTTCCCTTGTATCTTATGAACTCATTCATCCTTTATGTCATCAGAGAGATCTCTCTTCACAATATATTTCTCTTATTAATCCATTTTTATTGCCACATCATCATTCATGGGTTGTCACCATTTACTATCCAGCTTGGCTCTCTTCAAGTAACACTATATATTACCCATCTTGGCTTATTTCAAATAGCCACCACCACTCTTACTAGCAATACTTAGGAAAATGTGACTAAGGCGAAGAGGTTTCACACCTCTAGATTTCCTTGAATGATCAAACTACATCTAAACTTCTAATCGGTTTCAATTAACCATCAAAGAATCACCAACTTATCAAAATAATCTTGACCCACAACTAGGGTTCTCTATTCAATACAATAGATTCATATATTATAATGCAACCTAAGCATAGAAGAATCGAGGCTCGAGTGTTGAAGCTGAGTGCTCTAATACCAAAATGTAAGGTCTAATAGTCTCTTTTACTAATCCCTTAATTTCCAAAATAAATTAATAGAATGAAGTTAATTATAAAAAGGTGTGGAGGAATAATTAAATTACTATCATCACTAAATTCAAATGGAATAACATACATCAATGAATCAAAGTATATTAAAACAAGGCGGTGCCTTCATTAGATTTAGCCATGTAGGCTTACACATGAATTATCATCTCAACAATACATGTAAATTCAAATACTGTAATGCAAATTAAGGAAATAGCAATATCATAAATGCATCCACAAAGAAACCATAACACAAAGATTTTCATGAGTGGAAAACCCTCATAGGGATGAAAAAAAAAACGTAAAAGTGCCTCATTGGCTTAATGAAATGCCTCACTGGCAGAGCCTTACTAGCTACAAAATCATAATGGTTACAAGATGCCTCACTAGAAATGATCATACTGCCTCGTTGACATGACCATTTACAACTTCAATACACACTTCTAAATAATAAAGAAAACAACTATAGAGGGTCACATGGTTCCTCTACATAACAATTATCTCCTTAACACTTCCACATTTCATATCCTAGTATTCATAAGAACTGAAATCTTATCATATAAATAGCCCATTGTCCTGCATGTAGTTACAAGATACTTTTTCAAGTTTCATCAATGCATCATCCTTGCATATGAAATTATGGCAATGTCAACACTATCATGAATCACTCCCAAGTATTTGCAAATGAGACAATTCTACCTTCAACGACCTCTCAAATATCATATAAGTACATTGAAAATCATAAGCTAGTCACATAAAGCTTTATAAAATTAATCCTAGCCCTACTAAAATGCACAGATGCCTATGCAAATATAAGAAGAATGTTTACTTCTAAACTCATTGATTCATAGAGGGCTCAACAATAAGAGAGTAAAACTATAAAATAGTTAAGAAGGTATAGATCATGTATGTATGTGAATACATATATAAGCTAGTTAATATATGAGTATACATTCTTATGCAAATAAATGATATGCACTAGCCTCTCACAAGACGTTCGACAAAGTGCATAGTGGGTCAAAGTGGAGTAATGTAGAGAAATAATAGGTAAAATAAATCCACCTAATAAAAGTAAGCTAAGTAGAACAAGATAATCTAGAAACCATGCAAAGGCCCGCACAAAACATACAGATATTCAATGTAGCACTAGAAGAGCAGATTAAAGAAGTCCCTAACCAATGCAATCACTGTAAGCAATTTCTATTATCAATAGAAATTTGTATCTTATGGAAAGTTTCAAGATGGTACCATATAAAGTTGCAATTGTAAGTTAAAAAGTAAATCATGTAAATGGGAAAGTAACAATTTAATTAGATCAGTAATTTCTATGTATTATCCATTTTGAAATCAATATAGATAGATATTCTACTAAAAACCTATGATATATTGTGTTATATATAAAATGTTATGTAGTTTATATGCATGATATAATCTCCATTTTCTCTCTAATTAATTAACCAAGATCTCAAGGATCTGAATTGTGAACTTAACCTGTTACATTAATCTCCAGACTTCAAGCTCACAACGTGTGCAAGTGTTAGTGTCAATGACCATTTCCTTATATTTTAAATATAGAAAAAGAAAAAAATGTGAGAGATCTGCAATGTTACTCAGAATTCAAGCTCACTCAAGGATTAATGCATGAAACATATTAGACATGGTAGAGTCTATGAAGAAAGAACCACTTCTAGAAACATTTTATACGAAAATCCAAGCTCCCACAAAGACAATCCTCCTATGGTAAAAAATTAAAAGCAAACAGTAACAAATACTCATCTCATACTAACCGCAACAACAATAGCTCACTTGAATCTGTCCTCTTTTCTATCTACTATGAATCATAACAAAAAGTTATTGTTCCTCTTGTAATCAATGGAAAATTAGATGGAGTTAGCTTATTAGATAAATAAACATCAAAAATACAAAGAGGCTATCAAGAACAATGGAAAATAAAAATAAAGAATGATTATACCTTCCTTTCCTTCCATGCTTCACCTTCATAGCACCTTCTAGTTTGCAGCAAATCGAATGAGGCCCTCAGATTTCAAATGAGCAACCTATGATAATGTCCAAGTCCTATGCAAATGTTGAAGGATTTATAGAATAATGCCTATGTCTATGATAGTATGCTAGAATGAAAATAATGACTACTAATGCCAAATGACTATAATGACTATCAAATTAAAAATGAAGTTGTCGGATCCTGAAATTATGAGCAAAATTGTCTTTTATAGAAAACACAATTTTGAGTGGACGGATGAGATTAATTGATGACAAGAACCTAAAATGAACGATCCAGATTAAGCCTGAGAATCCCTAATTAGGGTTAGGGAAAATTCATTAATCGAACGGTCAAGATAAAACCTCAGATAAATGGATCGACGGTGGAAAATAAATGAGACAAATTAATTAAAGAAATAAAGATTTTCAAAAAATCAAGAAGATAAGATTGCCTGATTTGCGAGATTCGAAAAATCAAGAAGATAAGAGTTGGACTGAAGATCAGATTTGGAAAATCAAGAATCTGCCTGATTACTTGATTTTTGGAAGATTAGTTACCAATTTCTAATATGGATTTTATGAGATACTAAATAATCTTTTTCAGATTATTTATCAAAAAAGACTGACAGTTAAGATTGTGATGACATTTTAAATAATTTAATTTATTTAAAATGAGAGGAATATTAAATTGGCAATTAAATAATTAAATTTAATTATTTAATTGAGAAGATAAGATTAATTAATTAAATAAATTAATCAATTTATTTAATTAAGACAGTTAGTGACATATTAAGTAAATAAATAAAATTTATTTATTTAATAATCAGGAAGAAATATATGACAAAGGGGAATTAAATAAATTAAGAAATTTATTTAATTAAGGGAAGACTTAAACAATTAATGACGTATTTAATAAATAAATAAAATTTATTTATTTAATAATCATGAAGAATAAATGACATGAATTAATTAAATAATTATGAATTATTTAATCAATAGTCGAATGTGGACCAAGGACATAATTAAATGCTTTAATTATGCTAGGACGAAAGTGGTAAAAATGAAGCTTGCAGGCCTAGGTCATTTTTAGGTGTCTACATTTTGCCCCTCTTTGTCATAATGTAGCATGTCACATTGTGACAAAGAAAATAAGTCAAAAGTATGCCCCAGTGCAAAATAAGATGAGGAAGAATGATGAGGAGGGTTATGGTATGTCCCCTCGAGAGGACAGACAGGTTCCAAGAACATGGGTGTGCTCTCGAAATGGATGAGAAGAATAGAATATGAAGAGACAAAGAAATGTTAGTACAAAAGATATGGATGATGATATGGATGCAGTGCCTATATGAGATGAGACAGAGAAGATGGCAAGACTAAAGAAGATGTATGTTAGTTCCTAGACTAAATCCTTCAAACATTGCCATAGGACTTTAATATTTATTGCTCTTAATCATCATTGGGCGGTAAAATGACACAAATGGACAAAAAACACCATGATATGATGTAGACCAAGGTGTGCAAGGTCATCCACTTGAAAAACAGACAGTCACAGACAAGGAATGTCCTAACTCATACTAAGGGCGAAGTTGCCCCAGTCTTTTTGTCGAGACAATCCACAGACAGTAGTCAAAGAAAATAAAATAGGTCAGGATACGTCATCGCACCTCTAAATCCTTCATGGGACATCCTCGAGGTAGCTAGTAACATGACCAAAAGGACAAGACAGTAAAAATATAAGACAAAATAGCCAAGATAGTCAAAAGATAAGACAAGATAGACTAGAAAGAGTAACAGCCATTTTATTTTGTTTGCCAATGTTTGTTTGCCAAAGATTGAATTCTTGCCAGTTTGACAGTTTTGACAGTTTAAGAGCTTTGCCAATTTGACGGTGTTGACGGTTTGATGGGGCCTATTGTCAGGAAGGACACATCCTGAAAATGCAAAGGACATTTTGACGAGGTCTAACTCCAAGAAGGACACATCTTGAAGAGGACCAAAGAGTGACGAGAGTGACATTATTTTGACTAATATGTTTTGGCAAGTTGACTGATGTTGATTGTATGATTGATTGGACTGTGTTGTCTAATTTTGACCAATTTTGACATTGACGTTTCAAATGACTGTCTTGTGTCTGAGTTTGACTATGTCTGACTTATTTGATCGATGTGACGATTGTGACAAATTCCATGATTTTATTTGGACCAACCTAAAAGGACTGACCTAATGTCTCGGGGACTCATCGATTGATGGCCTTGCCTACGTAGCAAATGCACAGAGACAACGTAGTTCGACAATGACATGGACTGATTGACATGACTGACTTTGACTCCATTTTTAGGATTTTGACATTGATTTGGATGTTTTTGTGTTTTTCTTCAGGACTTTTTATAATTTTTAGGTCTTTCTTCAGGACATTTTATGATGTTTTTGGTCTCTCTTCAGGACATTTTATGATGTTTTTGTCTTCTTTTTCAGGACTTTTTGTGATGTTTTTGGTCTTTCTTCAGGACATTTTTATGATTTTTTTTGGATTTTGACGTTTAAGAGGATCGTGACAAATGCAAATGACTAATGCCTACACATGAGAATCCAAGGACAAACATGATTGAGCCCCTAGTCAAGTTGAATACCAATTGACAGGTGATGACAACGTTGTTTGACGGGAAGGACGCGATCCCGAAACAACATGAGGATGATGATGATAATGTGATGAAAGTATCGTGGTCTACAGCCAGGCCAGGAACGCAGTCAAGTAATGTTTTGGATAATGTGCTTGTATGGATTAGACTCGTTGCATTTGGAATGACTTGGTTAGGACTAGATGGGATGATGATTATCCTTAGACCGTTTGACAAGGGAAAGCCAAGATAGGTGATAGGCATGAAAGGATAGGGGTGGCCTTGGTAAAGGACGGGAGACATGAGACTAAGGGAATTGTCATATGATTTTCAAGGACTATGTCATATAAGGACAATAAGACTATGATGGTCGATGACATGATGTTTCGTGAATCGTGTATGACCGAAGGATAGACATGTCAAGAGTTTTCCCAAAGCATGATTTATGTGTGCCAGTTTTATGCCAAGACCAAGGTAGATGGGAAAATGAACGGAAATGATAGGGCTTAGATGGATGTCAATGTCATGAGGAAGGTATGGGAAATGAGACGACTTGCCCCCAAGTGTAAGATTCCACATAGACGATTTATTTTACACATGACACCTGTTTGCCAGGTTTTCATCATGGTACTTATCCAGGGCGCCTGTTTGCCGGTTTTCACCATTGGATGAAATTTTTCTCTTTACTATTTTTTTGAATTTTTGATTTTTTTGGTGTCACCAAACGCCTGTTTGCCAGGTTTTCATCAGGGTGACGATTTTTTGATTTTTGATCTTTTTTGTAATTCTGATTTTGTGGATAGCCTGGATGTTTTAGATAACCACTGACTGTTCTGAATCCACTGACGGTGCTGATGTAGAGACTGGTGCCATGATATGCCAATAATGACCTTGCTGAAGGAGTTGTCTTGTCAGGATCGTAGCACTTGTATACAACTGATCGATGTCATTGTGATCCTTTCTGATACTAGAGTTGGCATTATCAAAATACACACATCGCAATAGAGTGCCATGAGAGTCCTTGTGGTAAAGAGTTGCTGCCATGACATGACAGATTTGTGACGTAGGATTTTTGGACTTTAGGCGAGATGTAAGATTATGACAGATGATGGTCGATGTGGAAAGGTTGTTTGGACGTTTGGATGAATGACCTTTTATTTTCCAAACTTGGGATGGTGTATGACAGATTTTGGAGGGATGGCGTTTGGAACCAACACTTTTATATGCCTTGATTGATGACCATTTTGAAGGAGGTGGACATGTGTTATATGTGGGAGTCCTCTTGTCTTGTGGCTCCACATTGTGATTGACTTTTGTATTTGACTTGATGTCTTTGTTTGATCCATCTTTCTTTGGGATCCATTTTAATTTCATTTGTCCACTTGTCCTTTTGTTTGATTCAATGGCCTTTGACATTTGATTTTGATCTTTTGATTTGTATAACTTTTGTTTTTGTTGGTCCCAAAGGGAAGGTTTATTTATGATAAAATGATGGTTTATGGTGTGGGTGGATGGGGTGTTGGCAACAACCTTATGACAAGGATTTCTCATGGACTCCATTTTGACGTTTGTATTTGACAAAGTTGCCCCCAATATCGAGGAGGTACCACTGACATCATTTGATTTGCTTTCTGAGGAATAGCCAAGACCTTGATGTCTGTAATTTTCCTGAAGCTGTATTGGTTCTAGAATGCCTTGCTCATGTATGCCTAGTCCTTTGCCTTGATATTGTATGCTTTGACAGATTCTATTTGCGATGGGGTATTTATTGTTTTGAAAGCAAGATGCTAACCCATCATGATGTCTATGGACACTATCACTTGTAATATTTTCATTTGCAAGAAAGCCTGCTCTGATAAAGATAGATGACCCTAGTTGATAAAGTGTCTTAGCTTCATTGTCATGTTGGACATATTCCTAACTGATATCTTTAGTCTGATCGTGTGACATGTCAAGTTCAGTAGATTCTGTTGGTGCTTCCAAGGCAATTTCAAAGGCATCATTATGTTTAATGTCATAGAGTCCAATTATTTTAGCTATAACTCGATCATATGCAAGCATGTCCTTAGTGGAAGATTCTTGTTCTGGAGGAATATCATCTATGTGTCCCGTGAAGGCAAGTGTCTCATCGTGGGAAGTGTCAATAGTCGAGGCTTGTATAGGGTTGGCAAGTGTTTGATTATGAATGGCATAAAGGTCAAGGAGTGGACCATTTTGGATTTCTTGGTCAATGGTAGGGTCTTGCTCGAAGATGGGGTTGTCATGGATTATATAGTCGAAAATAGAGTCGTTGTCAAGGAGAGGTGTGTTCTGGATGTCATGATTGTCTTGAAGGACTTCATGGATGGACTGAAAGATAGGGTCATTGGATGAACTACCTTGTTCTTGACATGAGGGTGACATTATAAGGTCATGCTTTGGGCTTTCATTTTGACATGTATTCTCAGGTTTACACAATAGGATTTGACTTTGAGTAATGATAGAACTTTCATGACTAGATGTGGCTTGTGAGGGGATGACTTGAAAAGGATTAATGAATGACAAACTAGGATAGGACGTGGGGACTTGGACTAGACTAGTATGTGAAGAACTAGGATAGGACATGGGTACTTGCATTGGACTAGTATGTGAAGGACAAGGGTATGACGTGGAGACTTGGACCGGATATGATATGGAGTCTTGGACTGGATTAGGATGTGACGGCATAGGATGTGACATGGGGACTTCGACCAAATATGCCATGGAGTCTTGGGCTAGATTAGTGTAAGGTTGACTAAAATGGGACGTGGAGACTTGGACGGGATCGATATGGTATGATGTGAGGACTTGACATGCATTCATAGATGGTTGATAGGGCATATAGACGTTGACAGGATTGAAAGGTGAAGGGTCAGAATATGACGTGGAGTTTTGGAATGGACTAGTTGATAGTTGGCTTCCCTTGTCAAGGTTAGGATAAGGGTGATAAGTGGACGGTTGTTGTGAATTACTGGTAGGATTGATTTCAAGTGACTATTGATTGTGAGGGTAGACAGATGGTGGCAAAGTATTTATGTCAAAGCCTTGTGGTAACTTAGCCCCTTCGTCCAAAAACATGGCTAGATACCTTTGAGGGTCACGTAAGACTGATTTTTTTACAAAGGAGAATATATCAGGATTTTGCGCTGCAGCTTCTGTCTTTGAAATATACTCGTCCATTTTGGTCTCTTTTTATGAATGGTTCATAAATTTTTTGTGATGAAGATGGCATGTTCATGGAAGATTGCATGTTCATGTTGTGAAATGGGTCAGAAAATGTCCAATGTTTGTTCGTGTCATAAGTGTTATTGTCGATGTTGGGATTGGAATCTTGTCCAAAGTTTTCCATTTGTCGTTGTTGTCTTTGAAGCCTAGTCTTAACCGTAAAAGGGATTTTCTCAAATGAGAATGATGAGAATGACAACTAAATGCAAGGATGACACTAGCCTATGTTTTTTGGATTTTTTTTGGATAAAGGATGACAATGCAAGACTATGTTTTTGGATTTTTGACAATAAGGGATGCAATATTACAATGTTTTCTAAAGAAAATGACTAATGCCAAAGGACAATGAAGACTAAGATGACAAGTTATGTCACTAATTTTTTTTGTATTTTTGGAATAAAGGATGACAATGCAAGATGATGATGACGCTTTCCTAAGGAAATGATTAATGCAAGATGACAAGGTTGTCAAGGCCAATATGAGGACTAAGATGATGATGTTTGACTAAGGACTTAATGCCAAGTCTAGGTTCAAAATGATGACTAAGATGAACAATGCAAAGTCTAAGTTCAAAATGGGGACTGAGATTGTTTTTTGATGTTTTGTTGAAAAGTCTGAGTTGTCCAAGGTCGATTGTTTGTGTCCAGATTTGTGAATGTTGTGTATAATGTTTGAAAATCTAGAAAACACTTGACAAGCACGATGTTTTGGTGTAAGCAAGCACACATGAGACAAGTACAATCATAAAAGGCCAATAGGCCAAGGGTTTGTATACTTGGTATAGCCCACCGATATACCCCGGATTGGTGATAAACACCTTTCCTTCTCGAGAGCGGATAGCTTAGAATTTTGGTGGCACCCCCTCTCATTCCACCACACCAAATTCTTTGGGTAGTGACATCCCAAGAATTGCTATCTCTACTGAAGGGGATCAGTAGTGAGTGTCTTCGGGCATGATACTGTACCCTGCACTATACCAAGCAACGGCCAATAGAACGGTTGGACACTAAGACAATGGGTTTTTAATTCAGGCATTGTGTTCGTGGGGCATGATCCATGCGGCAAGAGTCCCCTTTCAGATCCATCTCGTCGGAACCACACTCATGATTCTTGGACTTTCCCCAAAAACCCACTTTTGTATACCGGCTGGAAGTCCCTCGGTGTCAGGGTGCTACCGGTCTGAGTCATCCTGGGGTGAGTACTTTTTTCCACCAGAACAAGCCCAAGTTCTAGAGTCAATAACCATTTCTCTTACACCCAGGATCGCCCGAAAGCGCAAGGGGAGAGGATACTTCGATTACTAAATCGTAAGGGTGACACAACATAAGATGGGTCTGGTTTTCTGATCACCTAGTTTTCACAAGGTGAGAGCATAATCACCTACCACCTTCAAGCACAATCAAACATAAACAAACATGCATTCATTTTAAAAACACCAAAATGAAGTGTTTTCTACACTAGAAATCACAAACATGTTGTTTGAGAAATGAGTCTTTGACAAGCGTAGCTGCAAAACCACATGTCAGTAGTTTGAATATATGTCTTTGACCCACGAAAAACTCCAACGCCACATACTGCCAACAAAGATTAGTAACAAAAATAAAAAATAGAAACTTAAATGAAAACAACAAACTTAAAATAGTGATAACTTCCTCCAAACTTAACAAAATTTTAAATGGTAGATATCCATGGAAAGTTGAAAATTAAACCTTCAAAATGCAGAAAATATTTTCCACAATTCTGCACAAAAATAATGTTATATGCAAAAGAAAACGCGGGTTTTAAAAACAAAATTAAAAAAAATAGTGATCACTAAAATAGTCATAACTTTATCAAATTTTAACGAAATTTGAAACTGTTTAAAGTTCTGGAAAGCTGAGACTGAGATCTACAAAACCCAGAAAACGTTTGAAAATATTTTACTCGCCCATTTTTCTGTGCTCAAATGAAGGTGACGGGATTTTGTATGACGTCTTGGCTGTAACCTGCAAAATAGTGAAAAAAAAAAAAACACACACACACAAATTTCTCTACAAAATGTTGGGTTCACCAATGTAATCAATGGAAAATTAGATGGAGTTAACTTATTAGATAAATAAACATCAAAAATCCAAAGAGGCTATCAAGAACAATGGAAAATCAAAATAAAGAACGATTATACCTTCCTTTCCTTCCATGCTTCACTTTCATAGCACCTTCTAGTTTGCAGCAAATCGAATGAGGCCCTCAGATTTCAAACGAGCAACCTATGATAATGTCCAAGTCCTATGCAAATGTTGAAGGATTTATAGAATAATGCCTATGTCTATGATAGTATGCTAGAATGAAAATAATGACTACTAATGCCAAATGACTATAATGACTATCAAATTAAAAATGAAGTTGTCGGATCCCGAAATTATAAGCAAAATTGTCTTTTATAGAAAACACAATTTTGAGTGGACGGATGAGATTAATTGATGACAAGAACATAAAATGAACGATCCAGATTAAGCCTGAGAATCCCTAATTAGGGTTAGGGAAAATTCATTAATCGAATGGTCAAGATAAAACCTCAGATAAATGGATCGACGGTGGAAAATAAATGAGACAAATTAATTAAAGAAATAAAGATTTTCAAAAAATCAAGAAGATAAGATTGCCTGATTTGCGAGATTCGAAAAATCAAGAAGATAAGAGTTGGACTGAAGATCAGATTTGGAAAATCAAGAATCTGCCTGATTACTTGATTTTTTGAAGATTAGTTACCAATTTGAATTATATTAATTCAAATTATGGATTTTATGAGATAATAAATAATCTTTTTTCAGATTATTTATCAAAAAGGACTGACAATTAAGATTGTGATGACATTTTAAATAATTTAATTTATTTAAAATGAGAGGAATATTAAATTGGCAATTAAATAATTAAATTTAATTATTAAATTGAGAAGATAAGATTAATTAATTAAATAAATTAATCAATTTATTTAATTAAGACAGTTAGTGACATATTAAGTAAATAAATAAAATTTATTTATTTAATAATCAGGAAGAAATATATGACAAAGGGGAATTAAATAAATTAAGAAATTTATTTAATTAAGGGAAGACTTAGACAATTAATGACGTATTTAATAAATAAATAAAATTTATTTATTTAATAATCATGAAGAATAAATGACATGAATTAATTAAATAATTATGAATTATTTAATCAATAGTCGAATGTGGACCAAGGACATAATTAAATGCTTTAATTATGCTAGGACGAAAGTGGTAAAAATGAAGCTTGCAGGCCTAGGTCATTTTTAGGTGTCTACACCTCCAATTTATTAAACTTGTTGAAAATTGATACATCAACTAGTCTTAGAACTTTAAATGAAACTTTCACTCTTAAGGACAAAATATCTAGCTTAAAAGACAAATTTCAAAACTCTTAGGGACTATCGACATGAAATCAACATGATTGGTAAAAGGCAATACATCTCAATATATTTAAATAACATATAATCACACTCAATATATACATTCATATTCAACCTCACAAAATTTATACACATACAACAATTTGAATGAAGCAAACTTCATATTTTAATCAAGTTTGAGAATTTCTTTTAAACTAATTAAAAGCCACAAGGGTCGACACTTCCCATTAGGGAGGATTCTGCTTGTGGAGGGCAACGCCCTCTCCACAGGCCTTTGCCTGTGGAGGGCGTTGCCTCCACAACACAGCCCTCCCCAATGGGGGGGTGTAGCTATGAAAGCCCAAAGTCTCACCTTTAAATTTTCAATCACAGAGATAAAAGAATCGACGATTCCAATATTGCATTTCTATTTCAAATACTATGTATTTAGCATTATATATTTGGATATATATATTTATACAGTTTGGCATATATATATATATAAATATATAATATTATCAAGGTCTAGAACAGTATTTTGACTAGATGAACAAACTGAAATCCCAATTCTGTGTATAATACAGGGGTTTGCAAAGGTGTATATATATATATTTAATGCCAAATATATATATATATATATAATGAAAAGGAAAGAACAATTAAATTTGTACAGTCAAGATGATGAAAATCATACAGAAAAATAGAGCATTTAAACACCCAAATACAGTGAATATTCTCAAATGGTTTTCAAAGAGAAAATCAATCTTTTCACAGTACAAACAATCATTCACACATTTCAAAATTTAAATGCATTGGAGAGGATTTAAAAAAAAACCTGGAAATTTCTTCCCTTCTTGATTCTTCTCTTTTTCCTATTTTGCTTTCCTGGAAGTCTCCTATAAATTGTCCCCTTCTTCGTATTTCTACTTCTCTTCTATTTCATCTCCTCTTACTGCACTCCAGAAGCCTTCTACCTAGCCCCCATTTTTTTAAAAGTTATTGTTCTTGCAGAGAAACTAAAGATCAAGAAAGCTTATGTTGTGTTTCCATTACCATTTTTCCTCTTTTAAACATTTCTCCCCAATTCCCAATACCTAATCTTGAAAACAAAAAATAATAATAAAATTTTATTTTCATGCACAATATTTATCCTTGATAAATAATAATAAAGAAATTCTATTTTAGTTGCACACTAAGTACTTATCCTCAGTAAATAGTTAGGAAAATACCATTTTCAAATTGCAAAAGAAATATTTATCCTAAATAAATAATAAAGAAATATCATTTAATTGCAAATTAAATATTCATTCCAAATAAATAATAAGGGAATATCATTCAATTGCAATTTAAAATAATTATCCTATCTAACAAAGCATTATCATTTATGTACAAAATAAAATCTATAATTAAGTTATGATTAATTCCATTTGTTTCATTGCACTTTTATTTCACTACTAATTAATTTAATTAAACATTCAGAAGTATGAACAATACAATCATTCACTAAATTAAATACTAAATGCATTAAAATAGTATTATTGAATTATAAATTACTTATTGAAAATAGGGGTCGTGACAGTCTAACCACAAGAATTTGTCATGGATTCTACTCAAGACATATCTAACCCACTCATCCACATAACATAAAATAGGCAAATTGTTCCAAACATCTAATTTCTTCTCAATCAAACCCACATACTTTGCTTTCAATTCAAAGTCATCACCGATTAACTCATTTACCCATAATTCTCCCAACTTCACATGATTATACTCATCCATTTTCACATGGATGTACATTATTACATCTTTTGCATGCATCACACCATATGGAACCCTAAAAAATGTGCCATCTGGATCTGTTTCCATGGATTTGAAAGGATGCTTCTTAAACTTAGGTCTTGGTCATTCTAAGACATCAATCACATGTGGAGTAAACATTATGAACAACACTAGGGTTTCACATGACACTAGAATTACTTCGCCTGTTAGTGTTTCACACCAAATGCTTCCAATTTCATTTTCTCTGCTCTTCAATCTTCAAATGATCGTTCACAAATGACTTAATTATATGAAAAATCACATATATACACATTTCCAAAGACCTAAAATGCATTAATTGCAGTGACTAAATTTACATCAAAAAGTTGGCAATCCCTCACCATGTTGACATAGTTACCTTAAATCACTTTGCAGATCTCTACAATAGGAAATTTCATATCTGAAAAACCATCAACAGATCAACCATGCTGATCTACACATGTAACAATGTGCTAAAGGCATCAACACCACAACTTTGGTGGGGGGCTTAAGGATTTTTTGTTAAAACTCCCCCTGAGCCAAAGCTCTTCATGTAGTTTCTAGAGGAAACATTTGTACCAAGAGCTGGCATAGACTCATTCTTCACTTTACTCTCATATAAATATTCTTTTAGATCTTATTCATTTCCTTCTTCAACTTGCACTTTTAGATTGGTAATAGTCTCATTTTATTTCTTGAGTTGTTCATTTGTTTCCTTAATTCTTTCTATAGCTTTCTTGAGTTTCTCTCTCAGCTTCTCAATGCACTCATCTGCATCATTAAGATCCTTTTTTCAGATCTCTATTCTCAACTTTAAGACCTGATTTAAGTTCTCCTTCCATGTAAACTTCACAATCTTCTTTAGTAGACCCTTTAGGGATAGTCTCTTCCAGAGGAATATGATACTTCCTTGTAGTCATGTGTTCAACCTCCAAGATCTACCTCAACGATCAAACCAATTGAAGGAGCCAAGCTTTGATACCAATTATTGAACACTTAGAATATTAAGAGGGAGGGTGAAGTAGTATTCACTAAAATGATTCATTAACTTTATCAACTTTAAACATTATTCAATATATCATATTAAACTTGTAGTAATGGAAAGGAACATAGAAAGCGTGCATCACATTAAAAAACACAAGAACACCAAATTTACATGGAAAACCTAAAAAGGGAAAACCCACGTTGAGGATCAGCTCACAGTATATTATAACCGATTACAAGATATTATAGAATGGCTCTCTACTAGGTGAACTCACTATCCAAAGGACTCACTGTCCAAAGAATAGAAGAAATGACTCACTACCAAAATAAAAAAGAGGGTGGCTCATTGCTAGAGATTGAACTGATTACAATGCATCTACAACATGCTGGAGACAGTGTAACGCCCCACCATGCAACCCTAGGGGAAGTTGCAATTTACTACACAGACGAACTAATTTTTTTTTTGAAATAAGAACAATTAACATGCAAGTTCACTAACTAATTGCCAACAACCCCTAAGGTTACGAGACTGAGTTACTTAAACCCAAACAAGAAACATGAATTATAACCATAACATTTAATTACTTAACAAATAAAGTTCACATACATTCCAAACATAATAATTTACATCAAAGAATATGAGATACCACTTGATTCCAATAATATAATTTACAACATGATTACAACACTCATTCCCCGAATGAGATAAATCCCAAAGCAAGATTACATATTACAAATTCCACCTCGATAACAAATGAGGGGTAAAAGAATTACAATAATTTCAGAAAGAATACTGCAAGAAGAGAAACTGGATCCCACGAGCTCTCCAACTGGAAATCTCATCCACACGAACAAGAAGACAACCCAACGGATTAAGGTGCACGTTCCACCCAACCATGTGATACCCGAAGGCTCACCCCCTATGCTAGGAGATAGTAACAAGGAATCCAACACAAGACCCTCTACCTCTAGACACAGGCTTAAACATAAACTAAACTGAAACAACTACAACCACAATATCACTTAACACAAAGTTACAGTGCTTCCAGAGAACAATGATCATGAACATCATCTGTACACCACACAATAACTGACTGATCGCTGACGTAGGAAGAGTGTCATACATAAATTTCCATGAGTTACCCTAGCTCAACCTTCCTAGGCTACCGAACCCCCTTCTTGGGTTACCCTAGCTTGCCTCTACCGGCCGCCGGACCCTCATGCAAAACTATGTGTCTCGTCTCATCTCAAGCCTTAACAAACACATACTTCATGAGAGAGGCATTCATTATCTTTATTAGTGTGAAAGTTCCCCATTAATTCTTTTAAATTATCACTTGATTAAACCCTAGGTGAGTTACCCTGGCACCCCTTTGTGTGTCGGACCCCCACAAAGAGCCACTCTCCTATTGACAACACACATGATAAAACCACAATCCAATGGGTAAACTAGAAAGACAACCTCTCCAATCCAAGGAGGCAACATATAACAAAACCCACTTCAAACACTTGGAGGAAACAAAGAATATAATACACTCCTTCCAAAGGAGGCACAGACCATAGAAACCTCTCCTAATCCATGGAGGCACTTACCACCCTGTTCAAGAAAACTGGGTGAACAACATGATACAACTCAACACATTTCCCAAGACGATTCGCAAATCGAACCACTACATGAAACATCCCAAACTAGAGAACTTCTTTGGAAGACTTACTAGATAATCAACCCCATTTCCCCAACATCGAGAAGGAACAAAACCTCATTTAAAAAGCATTTCCGACAACCCAAGCCAAACACTGGTATAGTACAAGAATTCAATTTAAATAATTAGCATTATTCGTTCGTATTCAAAATAAAACAAATCACTTGGCACCATTGAGGAATTTAAATTTAATATTTTAATTCTATTTTCTCTAACATAAATAAGGATTAAAATCATCTTTATAAATAAAGTCATTTGTTTCCAACGTCCACTTTAAATAAATCAACTTTCTAAATAAAAAAATTGATTATCTAAATTCTACTTTTAAATAAATCATTTGACTATTAAAATTCAACTTTCTAAATAAATCATTTGAATATATAAAATCTACTTTTAAATAAATCAAAACATTTGATCATAATATCAATTTGTGCATCTATTAACTTAAAATAGCCATTTCAAAAATCAATATATTTAAATATCAATATGTATTAAATATTCATATAAAGACACATATATCTACTCAATGTATATATACAATTACATATATATATATATATATATATATGTTTAAAATATTTTAATACTTTTATATCAACCAATTAAAAATCCACTTTCCAAATTAATAATTAATTTAATAAGAGAATTATACACATAAATATATATATATATATAAAATAATATATACAATATATATATAATATATACAATATATATATATAATATATATATATATTTATCAACAAATAACATACATATAAAAATAAAGATATATATACATACATATATATCTATATAATATATATAAAGAATTTATATTATAAAAATAAATTAAAATTAAAATAAAAACAGCCAAAACTTTGACTGCTGTGCAGCCCCCAAACAGGGGACGCAGCCCCTGTGGGGACTGCGTAGCAGCCCCTCCCCTTTGGGGGAGTCGCTGCCTGTGGAGGCAGCGCTTGCTGCCTCCACAGCCAGCGCCTCCCTCATGGGGGGCCAGCTGTGGGAGACAGTCCCCACTCCCCCCAAACAATAAAATTTTAATTTTAATTTTGTTTAATTTAAAACAAAATAAACTCCCCTGCTACAGGAAAACAATAAAAAAATACCAGAACAGAACAACACATAATTTTTAAAAGAAAAATTAACCAGCAAGGAAAATATGATTATATAGCATATAAGCTTATATATATATGTATATATTGCAATATATATATATATATATATATATATATATATATATATATGTTTCCATATTTTTAGCCAGATTGGGCAAATTTTCTTCTAAGTTAATCCAAAACATGCCATAAAGATAACATCCGAATAAAATAACATCACAACAAAATATAACATTCACATCGTTTAACAAATAACGGTCAAAAGCAACCAAGTTCCAAAGTCACATCATAAACAGAACAAAGCATTACAAAGAAAACATTGCCGATCCAAACATCCAAAATGGAGGGGTGTTACAGACAGTTCCAATTAGGCTAAGAAAACTGACTTAACACATTTCATACTTCACCCTGATCACAACTCACACTAATCTACACCATATCTTCACACACATAATTATCTCGCATATCACATTACCACACAAGGAATTAACCTTGTATATATATCACAACCAGCAAAAACATCAATTAGGCCAACCTAATTAGATGTGTTGTGCAACACAATAACCTGTCGGCTCAAAACTCAACCACACACGCTTCATAGAATAATTCAAAACATGTGACACATCAAAATAGGTCAGCATGGCCTATAATTACTCTCATAGTTCTGATCCATACATGCTTTAATTCCTCACGACCCCAAACTCTTTAGGTCAGCACCGTTGGTGAAGCAACAATAGAATGAACAAATTTATCATTCACAACTTGACACATAGATCTCCAAAGCATTTTCCACTTGAAGCATACACACCTCTGACATCTGTAAACACATCCTAGAAACTACATATCAAAAATATTCATCTGTAATGGAATGCTCCTTTCAATCATGTACTCTACCACTTCAACTCTTCCATTACCAAGTCTGATACTCTGTCAACTCTAACTTTAGCTACAAAGGATTTCAATGCTTGAAACTTTGGATTTAGATTCCTCCAACATATTCTAACATTACCTTAAAACCACATAACAAGATTATTCATAGTGGAGCAATGCAGACCTGAAAAATGGTTCACTTAATACTAACATTGTACACCAAGACTTAGGCAATTATCCAAAACATTTAGTCTTCTCTGGACCAACACTTCTACAATTGTTCAGTGGGATGACATCACTGACAACACCATATTCAATCATATTCATTGATCATTACTTATACATCAATGCATCAATGTTGACATCAATGACAATGCCATATTACTATCATATGCCATACATCCATCGATATTCTCAATGAAAAAAAAACTTCCAACATGAAGGAGATAAGAGATAGATGCAACAAATAAAGTCAAATGGGAGAAAATAGCAGAGAAAAAAGGGTTCTACTTGAAGCAAGGTGAAGGGGTCACCAATACAATGGACTATATTAGAGAGGTTGCAATGCAATACAACCAGAGACCCTAAGCTTCTTGAGGACAAGCAAAAAGTTAAGTTGTGGGGATGAAAGTTAAGTTGGCTTTAGTTTCATGTTTTTATCTCATTTCTGCTAAACTTCAAAAGACATTTTCAAACCTTTTTCATATACTTTAAATAATTTCAAAGCATTTAAGGATGATATATTATATTAATGAATGGGTGTGTGAACTTTGTATGTCTATGAGGTTTAGTAGAATTTTATGATTAATGATAGTTGCTAATAATAAAAAAAATCCTTAAGGAATAAAACTGACCCCTATAGTGAGAAACCTGTCAACCCGCAGCAAAAGGATTCTCAATCCACAATAGAAGGATGACAATTCAACACAACCAAAGGAATCAACCAGCTACAATACATGCATATTTCTAGAATAAGATGTAGTCAATAGTTTTAGGATGTGAACATAGATATCTATGTTTCACTCCACCTTTTCAATAAATCACGAAGGAAGTCTATTCTAAATAAGGGATAATAGTTATAATAAAGGTTGTGTTATTAAGCATGCTTCTATTATAACAATTCTCTTGATTGTTGTAGAATCTTTATTGGATTCTAATACTTCTACTTCCACTTGCTTTTATATTTCTGTTAAGTAAAATACTCGATCTTCTTCTTATTTTCTTGAAAGAGTTGACAGTTGCTAATAGTCTATTTACAGTTTTTTAATATGACTCTTATAGACCCTATATATGGGGATACTCTTGTGAGAAATTGTTGCTATATTTTTGCATGAAACTAGATTGAATATATTTTATTATAAGTTATGTATATGTTGGATTACAATAAAGAAGAATATTTTTGTTGCATGATTTCTTGAGTTAGTCATTGAAAGGAGATACTGTAGAATATAGTAGCTCAAGTAAGGGCCACTTGAGGTACTGCATCATCCATGTTAACTTAGATGGTTAGTTAGATTCTAAATTATATTCTTTGAAGTATAGTTTCCAATTTATAATACATTAATTTTTACGTTGTCATTTCTGAATTGAAGTCTCTCATTTACAATTTTGTTCAATTCCATTAAAGTAATTAATTAAATTAGACACGTTGCAACATAGAGAGTCACTAGTTACAAATCATGAATAATAAGTACCTGTATCAATTACAACAATTAGCATTTGTTTACCCTGTTCTTTAGTTAAGAGCTAATTGTAGTTAAGGATCTTTTATATGAGTTTATTTTTGTTCAATCCATGTACTCAGTTGATTCAAGAAGCATAGGATTCTTAACTACATATATAGTGCCAACATCATCTCAAGTTCTCGATTCCTTGGTTGACAATTTAATGAAGCCCCATTTTGAACAATAAATTGCTTAATTTGGGGATCCTTAGGTCCATTAAGTTGTATGTATGATTATCTATATCAGTTAATTAGAAATTAGGGGAAGCTCTACAAACTCGACGACTCAAATATGCTGCAACTTACTGTATTGACAAATAATTATTCATTCTCAACTCAATAGATTGTAAATCAGGAAATACAATTTAGTAATTTATTCTACTACAAATAATACTTTAACCTATAAGGAGTATTGTAGTGCCTTAGGTGGCCCTTTCTTGAGTTGTTGCAATCCTAAATACCCATCTTCAAGTCCTAACTTAGAGATTCATGGAAAATGTTGTATTCTTCTTTATTGTAATTTGAACATATAAAACTTAAGAACTGAGTATTTGATCAACAATACTTATGTTCAAATCTTCTTTATACAAAAAATCTAGCTGTGACCTCTCAAAAGATCAGACATATATACAAGATCTTTGAGAGTCCCATTGTTTTTGGACTAAAAACTAGTTGAAAGCAATTGTTGAATCTCCCAAAAATATTGGAAGAGGACTAGGTCTTATTTCAATAATAATAAAAATATAGTAGAGATAAGAGTGTCAAAATCACATCAAGACTCTACATTTTTAAAGAATGTGGTTATAACTAAAAATATGCTTAACAGGGAAAAACTTATTGCAAGCCATGACCACTATTATTACAAATATCTTTTTTCCTCCATGACCTAATAATAGCATAAAGTAAAAATATGGAATAATCCATAAGCAAATTATGTTCAGAATCTCCAACCACTACCTCCATTAGCTTTGAGAAATTGCACATGTTATAGGTGATGACCTTCTCTAGATATGACAGACATGCATCCTTTTGTTGTGAGTTGACAATCCCCTTGTTGTGAGTTGATAGATCCTTTGTTACAGGGGTTAGTTTATTTCAAAGGTATCTTTTCATTATTAACATCAACCATAATCAATATAAAAATATATTAAATCCCATAAACATTCACAAATTCATATAATCATCTATCAATATAATATATCATCCTTAATGCTTCAAATACTTCAAATATATGGAAAGGTTTGGGAATTTCTTTGAAACTTCAGAAATATGATGAAAAATATGAAACTAAAACAAAGGGAAACATGACAATTCCAGGACTCATCACATCCCACACAAATTTTTTTTTTCTAAGAGCTAAAATGTCCAAATAATTCACTAGAATGTGAAAACAGAAAAAACTAATTAAAATGTACATGGAGAAAAATCCAAAAAAAAATGCATAAATAGCTATGAAGAGATCTAAAAGACCTTTCCAGCTCTGCAAGATTCATGAAAAATAAAGAAATTGGTCAAAAGTTGTGATATTGGAAGTGAAAAACACATCTGTCTTTGACAAGTTGTAGAATGCACCAAAAAAATCTGAGAGAATTACCTACACCATTGGATAGTGCTCAAAACTAGCTTTCTACTGATATCTCATTTTCCCAATTTTGAAAGCGTACGCTCAATTTATGACCAAAAGAAAAAAATTGCTCTCTTAAGCCAAATGGGGGATAGGAGGGGGCCTGCTGGGCATCCGTACCATTGATGTCATGTTGATGTTAGCATGATGTCAGTGTAATATTTTGAGGAATATTCCCAATCACCGAAAAATAACTTTTTCAATCAAAAAATTAAAAAATCACTAGAATATGCCATAAAATGTCAGAATATGCAAAAAAGATTCTTGTCCATTGGAAAATGTTGTAATGGTGTTGAAAAGTTTGAAGTGCACTAGAATAATAAAAAAGTCACTACTTTTTTGGAGGTCGTCATTGATTATATAAATGTTGTATTGTGCAACAAGTGGTCGCCGACGAGCACAAATGGTTGGGTGGTTGCAAGTGGCCACTGACAGGCACAAATGGCTAGGCGACGGGAGGAAAAGCCACCTCTTGGGGACCCATGTGTCCCTACTGTAGGCGGCCTGTAATGTACATCTGTGAAGGCCATACCATGCAGGGTACACCCCTTTTTATTTATTTTTTCAAAAACCTTAAAAAATAATTAAAAAAAAACTTTTTTATTTTTTTAAATCATTGTATGCATGGCCGTATAGGGGTCATATGGAATTTGTACAATAAAAATTCCTCAGAAGCTCTCAACATCAACTATAGGAAAATTTATAGTCAAAATTCATTTGTTTAGTCTCTTGAATGCAATGGTGAGGTTCATTTTGCTCTAGCATGCACCAAAAAAATTCCCAAGCCTAAAACCTACAAAAAATATTAAGATTCCAAATTTGATGTCTTTGTAACCCTAGTTGAAGAAAACCCTCAAAATTTTAGAAGGGGTTTGTTGAATCTACACTCTTCAATACTATGTTAGAATTGTGAAAACACACAATAAGTAGGATCCAATAGAAAATTAGAACACCTTCCACACATGAGAGTTGCAAACAAATATTTGTTATTTCCTCAATAAGAAAAAATTACAAGAGATGCCAAGAGCTTTCATTGGACTTCTAGAGACTCATAATACAATGAAGGAGAGTGCTTATAAGAGAAAACCCTAAATGAGAAAGGGATTATATCATGAAAAGTGTCATCATCCTATGTGATGAGACAAAATTATCTAATGATAGCTCAATCTAATAAAAGAAAAAAACACTCTTAAGTTTAGATTAAGTGTACGAAGTGAAATTAGCCTAATAATTAATTAAAGATTAATTGATTGCTAGCTAATAAATGATTACTCTAACAAAACCATCAGTGTTAATTTTAAAGAATCCACAGGGGGGTGGACCTCATTTTCTAGATCGATTCTTTCTTAGAGACATAACCCCTATTACCATAACTGAGCCAAGAGAGGTTAGGAATAGAAAGCTCCATAAGATTAAATAGGGTAAAATCATAAGAGTTATGTGAGTCCTCCAAAGTGAATTTTACCTCAATTATTTTTTTAATCCTTTTTTTTTTAATTTTGAGCCATACATGTAAGACATTTTTTTGACACTCCTAGAAGATTCTTCAATTGGACTCCAGCTAAATTTTCCAAAAAATGAAAGAAGGTCCAATGTCCAAAGTAGTAATAAGAATTAAGTTTGAGGAAGGAGGTCGACCCAGGCTATTCCTCTAAAGAAGTTGCATGAATGGCAAGGATTTTCCAAAGCTTCCACCATAAATTCTAGATTTCAACAAAGAAGGGGCACTGGAAGAAAAGGTGATTGATGCATTCTTCATTATTTCCACATAAAAAACAAATGGAAGGCCCTTGGAATTTTTTTTTCCTAATACTGTCCCAAGTGAGATATTTATTTTGGCTCAAAATCCAAAGAAAGAAATTGCATTTGGGTCATCCAAACTTATTCAAAACTTTCTTCCACCACGGGGACTCTGTGTTCTCCTATCTTTGTGTGTCAACCAATTGATACCTGAGAACCAAAAATTAAACACCTTTAGAGTGATGACCCCAAGAAAGGATATCAAGGTCTTCTTATGAAAAATAGGGTATCTTGGCCAAAATAGAATCCAAGGTATCACAATCTTCCATAGAACCCCCATTTGGTCATCTAGTAGGTTCCTTCCATCTATAAATTGAAGACATTCACAAGGTAAAATAGTATTTGAAATTAATAACCTTGGACCACCTTGCTTCCAAAAAAATGTCACAAAGAGGTAAAGATACAAAAATAATGAGATTATAGTAGGATGGTTATCCTATGACTCATCCCAAAACAAGGAATTGTTACCATTATTAACAATCCAAAAAAGCTCATTCTTAATCAATGGCACACCCTTTTTAATAGTGTTCCAAATCATAGGTCATTTCTTAGACATATTCATTCTTGGAACATCTTCTTTTGGGACTCCCCCAAGATATTTGAAAATTAGGATTTTTACGTATTATTGTCTCATATTCTTATTCCATCTTGAGTATGATTTTGCAACCAAAGCATGATAGTTGAACCCTAACTGTTTGAGACCAAGGCCCCTAGCTTCTTTAGGCTTATAGACTAGGTTCCAAATCACAAGACTCTTTTTGGGCCTCCAAATTACTATTCCATAAAAAATTATGGACGAGAGCATCAAAATCCTCAAAAAAGCTTTTTGGGGTAGTCAAAATTAAAAATTGTATATAAGAAAAGAAAGCAAGACATACCTTCACCTAAAATTTTTCCAAAATCTTCTTCCATTATTCTCTTCTAAGACTTATAGGAGAGAGATGAATCCATAGATATTCCACAAGAAAATAATCTATTTAAAAATGAAAAATGTTTGCAATTCTATACCGAATAGACTCTAGTATGTTGAAGAATAAGTTATTGGATTTGTCCTCACTAATGGTCCTCAACCAAAAGTAGATAGATATATATCCAAAGCTTTTGTAAAATTAACAACCTCCTCTATTTTGGCCACCCCCATCAAGGACATATCATCCATGAATGAATCCCCTTAGTTGAAACTACTTTATTGACCGGACCATGCCTTCTATCATTAAAAGAAACAAGTAAAAATATAAAGGATCTCCTTGTCAGAGACCTTTGGAGGTAGGAAAGAGAGGCGATGGGATATCATTGATTAACACTACAAAGGTTGACGAATTCACACAACTCATAACCCACTCAATTCATTTTGAAGAGAAATTGAAGCCCTGAAGAATAAGAAAAAGAAATGATCATCTGACCTTGTCACAAGCCTTTGGCATATCTATCTTGATGAACATAGATTTTTTCCTTGAAGTTGACATGGAATTAATGGATTCCGCAACCACAATAATTCCATCCAAAATATGGAACCCTTGGACAAAACCTCCTTACTCAAGGGAGATAAGAAAAGTCAAAATTTCTTCAACCACTTTACAATATTTTTTGCAATTATCTTATAAGTAACATTACATAGGACAATAGGACTGAAAGAATCTAAAGAACCTATGCCTTCCTTTTTTTATATTAAAGGAAGAAAGGTGGATTTAATAGCTTTTAGTATCTACTTATTATGTTATGACTCATGAACCACCTCCAATAGGTCAAACTTTAAGCTTTCCTAGAATTCTTGAAAAAAATCAATAGGAAAAATGTCAAGCCTTGGGGACTTACCTTTTTCATCTAGAATACAACCAACTCAAGATCCTCCAAAGATTTAGGATCTAGAAGAGAATTATTCATGTTTGTAGTAGCAAGGGAGGGGATACAATTCAAAATATCTCTTATTATCCTCATCTTGAGTTCCTTTCTCAATAAAAGAGATGAAAAATGTCTTACAACCTCTTTAGAAATATCTTGAAAATAGGACAAATTTTACCTCTGGGCATCGGTGAATGAGAATATGACATTACCCTTTCTTCACTCCTTGACTGTATTGTGAAAAATAAATTATTTCCATCACCTTCCTAAAGCCAATTTATCGTGGATTTCTAGTTCCAAAAATCTCCCGATGAAGCTCCCATTTCACTAGTTCCCTAGAAAGAGAGACTTCATCTTGCAAGAGATGTTTTGTCATGCCCTCATCCTTAATTTATAAAGCGACTCTTTCCAGTTTGTATTGGATTTGAGTTTTGGTTTGAAAAATACATCCAAACATAAATCCATTCTAGATCTTGAGTTCAAATTTGAAAAACTAAAGACGCTTGATGAATGAATACATGGTAGTACCAAAGTCAGGTTTACCTTCAATCCACCATCCTGCCATAAGAGAATATAGATTAACATTTCAAAAATACATAAGCTAAAATTTGAAAGCAGGCATTTTTTGGATAGTAGTTACTATAGAAAATAAAATTATGGCCCAATGATCAAATCCCTTCCATTCCAAAATATCTGAGAAAGAAGTCCACATGTTACCAACCCAAAATTTAGACACAAGGAATTTGTCAAGCCTTTCAGAGATACAATCTAAACCACATCTTCTATTGTTCTAGGTGAACATACCATTTCTTGGAATCAAGTATACCAAATTAAGGTAAGATATATTATCCCTTAATAAGGAAAAGGAATGGCCCAAGATGAGAAATACCCCTCTTTTCTCGTTCAAGTTAGCAATAGCATTAAAATATGCTACTAGAATCCAAGGAAGAAAGGGAACAAGAGAGCAAAAAAATCTAATGTGAGACCAAAGAAACACCTTACCAAGAAAATCAGTGGATGCATACGCAATGGTAAGTAGGATGTCAACCCCTGAATCAAAGCAAGAGGCCACCGTAGAAATAAAATTCTTTCTTCCAACCCACCAAGATGGCGTAATTCTATGAGGGTCTAAAAAATAAGCCAAACCTCGAGAAGATCCTTTAACTCTAATACACATGAATTTTCCCCCTTTCCAAATCTTTGCAAATATAATAACCATATCTTCAATAGATGGTTTAGTTCCCTAAATAAAAATAGTGTCTGATGTGTGTTCTCAAATCAAATCTTAAGTAGCCTTTTGTTGAGGAATGTTAGTCAAACCCTTGGTATTCCAAGGTATCATTTTCATTTTAGGGGGTTAGAAAAATGGGAATCTAATACTCTAATGATGGTATATTCCATAAGAGACTCTCTTATCAACTTTTCTTTCTCATGATCCTTTTTCCTTATTCCCTTAGAACTCTATACATGCCTCCCTTTTTAATATTATTTGTAGCAATCATAGCACAATAGGGGCCTTATTTTTACCATCTTCCTTTGACTTAGAATCATGCAAAGGTTTTGGAGCCATCTCTAATTTATTTATCTCTAATTAGTTTTCCATCATTGTGAAAGGATCAACCATTCTTGCAATTATTATTGTATTCTCTTGAGTCGTGAAATTTATTTCCAGAGGTCTCGAAATGGTAAATTTTCCTTCTTTAAAACAAATTTACTTTTCTAGAGAAGTATTAGTACTTGCTTCAAAGGTGTGCATGTCTTGACCATCTTTGATGCATTCACATTCTCTTATGCCTAACTCCTCAAAGGATTCTAGGACATCAAATTTATTTCCAAAAATTCCTTTAGAACCCACTTTAGGTTGGAAATTAATAAACTTTGGCTTTGAACAAGATTTGACAGGAATGAATCCATTAGTATCCAAAATATCAAAAGAAATCAGGGCCTTCCATTTATACTTTAAAGAGTTTTACAACTCAAAATTAGGAGGGGAAGGATAAGGGCTCACCTTTGTGTAGTTCCTTTGAAGATGGCCATATTCATGACATGTATGATAATGAAATGGGAGAGCTTCGTAGTCAATTTTTTTTATTCAATTCACACTCCCTAGTCTGATATCCAAGGAATCAATAAGTGGGTTTTAGATTAACTTTGACACAAAGGTGATATAAAGAAGCAAACTTCCTATCAATGGTTTGGCGAGAGGGTCCCAGAGGTTTCCTAATGATTACTATAATCAATTGCAAAATATGAAGCCTCCAAAATTCCATCGAAAGCTAGGGGAGACAAACCCAAATAGGAATCTTAGAAATAATCTCATCCACATGATCAAACCCTACATGCCAAGGTTTGATGAAGAGCCTCACTTGGTTATGAAATAAGGTCCTTCAAAAAAATTGTTGCGATATGCCATTTGGGAAAAAACCACAAAAAATCCATTGGAAGCCATAATTATTTCTAAATCATATTCTAAGGACCAATTCTTCATGACCTAGTTCTCTAAAAAGGACATATAGATTTGAATTCCCATGAATTATAGATAAGGGCATGCTTCGAGAGATAGGTATAGGAAATCATCTAAAATTGATTCGAGATTGATGACTCTAATAGGGTGATCTTTACTTTTCTCCAAACATCTATTATTCTTTGGGTGAAACCCTAATGATCAAATAATATTGGATTCCTAGGTTGCATGCAACATAAATTTGATTGCATTCTCATGATTTGACAAGGAGGATTCACCTCCATTAACAACTTCCTTAAAAGACATCAAATGGAGGTCCTTTAGACCCCTAGAGGCCTCCATAGAGGCAACCACAATAATAATAATAAAAAGAACAAAGAAGGAGATCAATGACTAGGTAGAGGAAAGGAGATCAAAACCATCGAATAAACCTATAAAAATACTTTAAAATGTGAATAATAGAAAATAGTAGAAAAGCACTAGTCAAGATGCCCCTTTAAACCACCATGTAAGGCTTAAAAGATCTAAAAAAAACCCCACAATGCAAAACACAAACATCCAATCACTTAAGGGGCCAAAATGAGCAGAGATATCTTCACTGTTGTACCATGCAACATATAGGAGAGCTCTCCAAATGCCCACCCATACCCCCAACATAGACTTCCATCACTCTCCAATTGTCCTCCTAGTGAAATCTCACTTCCTCTATGTTTTGATTTAACATTTAAGAGAATCCAATTTTTTGGCCAAATTATTTCTACATAAATTAATTCTTTGTAAAAAAGGATAATTCAATAATTGGACAAAATCTCTTGCATCTTTTGATATGTCTTGATTCATGTTTATGTTATAAATCAATTATATTGTTCCTTCTTATTTATTTTTTCTAGTATTATTTATCCATGTAATTGTATTTATGTTCTTCCTATAAGTGGCTTTACTATTTATAATAATTTCCTTTTTGATGATGATCTCTCTTATAATAGTATTCTACTATTATATATAGATTCTTTTCAAGCTACACATGCTAATGTTTTATTAGATTTAGAGGAAATTCTCTCCAATCCTTCACATTTGCCCTATTTCTTCAATCCCATTCCACACTCCCATTTTTTTTGTATGGATTGACTTATCACCCATGTAATTACTATCCCCAACAACCAACTAATCAATTTCAATTGTCAAAATGTCACCTCCACACAAGCTAAAATTTTCCTTTGGGATTTACTTCAAGTTTTCCCTTCTTATCCTTCTAGAAAGTTATTGTCTTATATTTTTCTAAACCAATTGAAGTGGCTCTCATGATTGAGAAGATCACTTTTCTTGGTAGACTCCCTCCTTATAGGATTTAATAAGAAAATATCTCCCTTCTTATCATGGATAATATTAATTCTTAATAATGGTTCTAGATTCAACATCTATAGTATTGATTTCCTCAAATGTACTTGTATTAATACTTATAACCTAACACCTTTTCATGTTTCTATAAATGTATCTCATAATATTAGTTGAGACCCTCTAATTAATATTACTCTTCCCATCTATCTCAACCCCATTACCCTCACCACATTATTTCATGGGATGCCTAAGACTCTTTCTTATGACCAGGGATTTTTTGCGAATCTTTTCCAATTGGCGAATAGTTCATATCATCCAATTAGAAATTAGCAAATACATTGCAACTAACAAGGTGGCCAAATCACCTATATTTTATGATTTATTGATCCAATCCATTTCAATTCACCATCAATTTATTTAATGAGGCATATGTAATTATTATTTTTTCCATAACAAACTACACATTACCAATGGTCTAATTAATATTTTTTTCCTAGAATTTCAGAAGCATGTATTAAATCACCCATATATTCACCAATACTATTGAAATGACATTGTCTATTAGGACACATTTCATCAACAACATTAAATGTTCTCTACATGTGAGGACCCATTTTGCCAATAAAATTTACAAATAATTGCGTACGAGGACCCATTTCGCCAATAACATTAAAAACAATTACATATGAGGACACATTTCACCAGTAACATTAAAAAATAACTGTGTATGAGGACCCATTTTACCAATACTATGATAACTTCATGCTAATTGTGGGCTGATAATTGCCTTGAAAATTACAATATATGTGTTTTGACAAGGTTTGATTTTCCCAACATTTAAATGTATCGTATAATCATGCGAGATTCACCAAATTTTTACTAATTTTATAAATATGAATTGATATAAATACAATCGAAACTCTGATTTATTTTTACATAATTTGTTCAGTTATGAACTTGTGAGCTCTCGATTCAAATCATAGGCAAGTTACAAACTTACAACTACAATTAGCGAATAGCGAGTCAGTGATAACCTAAAGGTAAGTGATCATTTCTTCATAGTGTTATAATATTATTTATCTCTTTGTCATTCTTGCTTCAATCTTAAAGATGATATTGAGTATGGAATTAGATCTATATTCTATGATTCCTTCTTAAATAACAAGACATTTTTTGACATCTTTTATTTCATGAGAGATGTCGAGAAGGAACAAGAGTAAGACTCCTCAGGGTGGTGAAGGGAGGCCATAAAAAGGCCCAAAATGTAGAGTTACCATAAAGTCATACTTTGGTAATGTTTCTGGTCCATTAGATCAAGATGAAAATTGTTGATACCAAAAATTGGCAAGGTAACAACCTTTATGGGAAACTCAATTAATGGGGGGACCAATTGCATTAAACTGAGTGACCTTCGGGTTTTTAAAGAATTTGGCTTCTTCTGTAATTGGGGTTTTGAAATGGGAAAATGAATCAGATATAAAAAATAAAGATCTAACTAAGGCGATGCCCCAAGGGGTAGATATAGGCACGGCAAATCTATCTTTGGGGATTCGATTTAAGGGCCTGATTGGTGAACTGCTATGTTCCATAATTAATAGAAATCAAAGATAAAGATCCGAACAATTAATCTAATGACATAAAATAATTTTCACACTCATTTACTAAAAAGAGGAGTCAAAGATGTGATCTAAATCAACAAACTTGTCTTAAAATCATAGAAGTTTTGCAAATGAACAATTCAGGGCAATAATGGCACAGTATCAATGTCTTATCAAATAACATAAGAAAAACATAAAGGTCGAACAATGACACAGTCTGAAAGTCTCATACAATAATCTAAAAGCAAAAAAAAGGCCTAGTATCTTTCTCTAAATTTTTTGCATCTTTTGAACTCATTTTCTGAAGCAAGAAGCAATATATATAGCCAACAATCCACCACCTGGGGAGCTTGTAACATAAAAGATTATATATCGTGAGCAATGATGGCTGCAGCAATGATTTCCATCAGTCATTGTAACAGAAAATATTCGGGCCATAGCACGTAGCCGCTTCCCAGCCAAATACATCCCCTGAGAATGATGGCAGTGGTACAGAAAAATCTCATGCAGAAAAGTGTCGCTTCCCAGTGGAGGTAGTTAGAACACGTGGCAGCATGTCACATCCTGTTACTCACTCCATTCTTCTCTTTGATAGAACACCCACCGAAGGGACTCATGGCGGAAGTTCGCAGCCCGAGGTTCTTTCTCCCTTCCCTTAGCTGAAAGCTTGCACTAGGAAGACACGTGGCAACCTTTATTACTATTGGCACCAATTGTAGGTTCCGCCAAAAATTTATGCAAATGGAAGCTACGTGGCACGTAGATGAGGCTCGATGAAAAAGTGAAGGGAAGCAGCTCTAAATCTCCCGCGACATAGACATGTGGAAGCATGGCGGGGGCCAGTAGAAGAGCGAAGGAAGGAATTATTGTGAGGAGCACCCAACGGACACATGGTGGCAACTGATGGAGTTTATCAAAAAGAAGTCCGATGAAAAGCTAAGGGCAACACTTCTAACATATGAGACACGGGTCGTCATTTAGCAAAACAAAATCACCCGAATGGAGATCAAAGAATTTTACATTCATAGCTTTTGGCGACTACCAGGGGCGTTTTTCCTACAGAACAAGGAACCCAAAATTTTCTCTTGCTTGTAGACCAGAGCCCCCATCCATAGGGTGACAAAGTCAAAGCTTAGAAAGAGCTTTCTACAGAGGCAACCAGTCAACCTCAGATGGTCTCGATATGTCGCGTAGATTCGCTTGTGCTCCGCTCAGGTCAAGCATCTTTTTATAAGGTAGTGTTGCAAGTAAACTGGCCCTAGACTCAAATTGGAAGAGTAGTCGTGCAATCGAATGAATGGCACCTTCAATATCTGATGTGGTAGGAGGTTGGCTGAAACTTTGAAAAGTGGTTGCATCTTGCTCCTCTTCAATCTTCGCCACAATTTTTTCTATTGTGGCGATCGACTCATCAACAAGAAACGGGGAGGGCATGCCCATCTCATTCAGCCGGGAGAAATTTTTCTGCATGTTATCCATAGTCTGGTTCAAAGTAGCTGCGCATTTGTTGGCATGAAGGATAACTGAGTGATAGTGGATGAATTTGTTCACCATCTTGGCAGTAACTTTTTGATCCTCGATCCTTGTCTTTGCTAAGTCCTCATCCGAGACCACATATAACTTACTCAACAAACTTTTTTCTTTGGGAACCCTCTTCACGATGAACTGCGGGAACTACTTAATTGCTTTGTGAACCTCCTTGCTCAATTTTGTTGGCTCTAACATATATTGAAGTGTCGGCTATAGTGTCAGGCAGAAGGCCTTGACCTTTTCCCAGTATGAAACATATAGTTGTTGAGCCACTGGAATGAGGTCCGACTGGGCAGCATGGACCTGGGGAATGCTCCTTACAAGGGAAATCTTTGCATTTTTCGAGTCGACATCCTGCGTCAATTTTGCAACTCTCCTGTTTGCGGATGCAAGTTGTTCCTCAATGTTTCTTAGTTCTTTGGACCAGTTCTCCTTGGCCCGACTTTTGTTTTCTGACTCCAATTGAAGGGAAGACTTCACCTCTTGGAGCTCCTTTTGTAATTGGGCCTTTTGGCTCCCAAAGTCTGCATCCTTCTCTTACATTTGTTGCTCGAATTGAGCACGCTGCTATTTAAATTCCTCACTCTTTTGTTTCATTGCATGCTCTGTCAAAGTTAACCAGTTCTGATAGTCTTGGTTCCTCTTCTGCAACACGTCGACCAGGGAGGGGTCAATGGATTGGAACTTTGCAAGTTCCTCCCAGAGTTTTTTCTACTCCACCTCTGTTTCCTGCACTCTCTTTGATAAGCACACAACTTCTGCTCCCATCGAATTTTATTTCATTTGTAGGAACTTGACCCTATCTTTCACAAGTTTCAACTCCTCTTCTTTCTTCTTTAGTTGACAACTAGACTTGAGGAAGTCTATGGTCACCACCCGTTGCGTTTCTTCCATGAGCTCAACTTTGTCCTAGGGTCGGGCTATGCTCAGATCGAGTCCCATGGCGAACATGTTGTAATCGTCAGGCTGCATCTCCCATTGGAATTTGATGACGTTCGAATGCATGGTTGTGAAATGGATCGTATTCTGAGCTTCATTGTAAACAGTATACACCTTTGGCTCCACCAGCTTCTTGTCATACTTGGTCTTTCGCTTTTGAATTTTGAGATCCCGTGCTTCCTTTGTAACATCACCCTATGCCATGAATTGGGTCGGCGACTGAACTAGCCTACCTACGAAAGGTGCACCGTGAGGTAGGGCGAAAGGGAATGTGAGGGTAGTGGTTCGGGACGCTTTCTTTTTTGGGAGATCGACTGTAAGTGGGGAGACATGAGGGACATGCCAAAACCCAATTTGTGAACCGACGGGAGGACTCATTGACTGTTGTGGCGATTGTGGGCTCATGGCGGACTCCAACTGCTAGGTGAACTGGGCTGAGCTTGATATAGCGGTAGCAGGAGGGGTGTCAATGGCGGCGATGCTCATAGAGAGAGAGGCGAGAGAAGATTGGGAGCGACAGATGATGTAAGGGTCAATGAAGGCGTTAAGATAAATGGCCCCTTATGAGAGAACTGGAAGAAACCTCCCGTGACCATTATGATAGAGGTAGAAAGGGAAGAGCCGACACTAGTAGTGATGGGCACCGTAGAGATAGCAGGGGACACCAGAGATTGTGAAGTAAGAGAAGAGGGAGTGAATGTTACCTGCTGACTAGATGATTGCGGTGCCTGGCTCACCATGACCTTCTGGCTTGCTGCGGGTGTTTGCAAACTTTTTCCAATAATTACTTTTGTGCGCTTCCATTTGGTGGGTGGGGGTTCCTGTTGGTATGTGGCGACTGATCATGCTATACTGTATAGCCCATGGTAAACTGTACACCCTGGCCCCCCGTCCTCGTCGGGGTCCGGGGCCGGGCTGGGCCCCGGGCGGGGGTTCGGGCGGCAGCAAAGCGGGTTCAGGGCGGTACCGAGAAAATTTTTCCTACTTTTTCGTGATCACCGAAAAAGGGAAAAATCAATGAAAAAGGAAAAATCCGATTTTGTAGAACCCTAAAATCTGGAATCTTTGAAGCTTGGTAAAAAGGGGTTCGGATGGGTATTACAGTATGATGAAAAACGTGATTATTCGCAAGATTGTAACAGGTTTTTCACTGGATAATAAAAGTATTGGATGGCTGCAGTTTGGTGGATGTAGCCCAGATTGGGTGAACCACGTTAAATTCTGTGTTATGATTTATTCTGTGAATGTTTTAGTTTCTCTGTTTTGTTAATTAAAATCTGCATTTAATTGTTAGATCTGCCATCTCTAACCCTAACAGTTCCTCCACCTTTATGGTTTCTGACTATTGTTGAGTTGTTCTCGTCCTTGTTGCTAGCTAGGTGAGTGTTCGTGAAGCTCTCGATAGGTTCAACCGCACATTTTAAGTAACCAGGCTAGGCCACTCTATTGCCTTCCTCTTTTGTTGAGCGGAGGATGAGTACACTTTTGCTTCTTTCTCCTTTCCTTTCCCCACAATTTCTTTAGACTCCTCATCAGAGTCATCGTTCTTATCAGCACTCACGTCAGAATCCATGTGTGCCTCATTCCACAATCTATCAAACTCCTCATCCAATGCCATGCTTCCATAACGGGCCTCGGGTTGTTTTATTTCTTGGTGGTACACCCAGAAATCTCTGATTCTTTTCTCTTTCCATCCCTCTATTTTTAATAATTTATTTTGAAGGTCAGCTCCTATTTTTTTCTTTTCATCATACTTCATCGTGGCGAAGTAGAACTTATGCCATGGCGGCCTATTGTCCTTGGTAGGAATCTGGATCAAATCAACCAGTAGATCATCCAGATCTTTAAGTGGGTTCTGCCTCCTTTCCTAGTAAGGTCAGGGGTTGTGCGTTACCTTGAAAAATTCATTAGGCGAGTCATTTTCGGGGTTGTAATCCTAGTTATCGCAAATCATCACCAACCCTAGGTGAGCCAGCTTATCTTCAATCAACTTGTGCGTTTATTTCTTGTTCATGACCATTGTTTTGAAGCTTAGCGAACATCTGAAGAATCCCCTCTTCTTGGCCTTCCCCCTACAAAATTTGTAGTCGATAATGGATACTTTCTAGAACATTTTGAGGGCTAGCACCTGATTTGTGACACATGCTGGAAGGCGAAATGGTTCCCTAGTGAAACAACGCAGCCAAATGAATGTGAAATCCACTCAGAGAAACCAATCACATTTGGGAATGAATTTTTGCATATACATAGTCTGCTCCTTGGTGAGTCGGTCAATATCGTCCTCCCCTCTCAAATATTGCAAAATTAGAGTAAATTTTTTTTTAAATGCATAATAGTCATATGTAGAGGAGAGGAGTCCATACAGAAACCGGCCTCCTTTTTCCCGATTCATAAAAAATAGACAACCTTACATACTTCTTAAAGAAATCAAGGTTCTGGTGCAAAAACATATGGGAAAGGAAGGAAGGAAACCTGAATCTCCGTTGTGTTTGGTAGTCCCTGATTTTCCTTATCATCTAATCAACCAGGAATTGCACAAAATTATACTAGAAAAAGGAATGTTGCTTGCGGAATTGAAACCCCTGACCCAACTGAAATTCGTGCACATCCTTGTCAATGTCGAGGCCGCAAAAAAATGCCAACATTGAGAAGGTATCTTGCATGTCTGGTGGGAAGGCAATGTGCAGCGCCGAAATCTTTGGTGGCTTTTTATAATCTTCCTTAGGCCTTTGGGTTTCTTTGTTATAAAATTCCAGAGCCTTTTTCATGCCTCTCCATTTTTCCTCTCCCTTCGTTGGGTTGAATGGCTCTACATCTTCTGGTCTGGAGCCGGGGTCAGGGATGCACAACATATTCCAAATAGCTTCTGGGAAAATATTGAATTTTAACCTCTGGCCCTCGATGGTGCTGGTGCTCAGGTTGAAATGTTCGATGTCTGCATCGACTAGTTTTGGGCAATAGTGAACAAACAAGACCATATATTTTGGGAGCCTGTTGTACCATAGCTTCTATGACAATGACTCTGGGTCGGTGAATTTCTTCATTCTTTCATAGGCCGCCTCACTAAAATTCTTAAGGTTTTTTGCAAGGATGGGATCATGAATATTATCCCATTCCTCCTTAATTCAGCTATGATCTCTGTAACTTTTAGGCTTGTCTAGGACCCGTGTGTTTACCCATTCTGGCTTCTATGGTATACCAGGCGAAGCGTAAGAGACATCTTCAAAGACGTAGATGACTGATGCTGTACGCATATCATCAAACAAGCTCTGCATTTCTTTTCTCTGAACTTCTACTTTTGGCTCTGATTGTGGCTTCATTTGAGAACTCTCTTCCATTTCTTTTTGCTATAGGTTTCTGCTTAACTCAATTTTTTTGCAATTTACCTTGGCTCTGGTTGCACTAAAAAAATCTTTTGTTCTAGGTAGCATTTTTTGAAAAGCATTCACAATGCAAACCCTTTTGCATGTGATACTCAGTTATTTCCCTCTTGGGGTGGCCAACAACACTTACCTTCTAGCATTAAATTCGGCATGTACCACTAGTCATTTGCTCATGCGAAATGAATTACTTGCCATTTTGAAATGACAAAAACTCATATTGACCTTTGGTAATGATGTACTCCAGCGTGATTTTCTTTGAACTTGAGTCGACGATTTGAAGGAAGCTTAGGCATTCGTATGCCGTGGCAATTAATATCCCAAATGAAATGATTAAGCCAAATATGTAATAAGTGCCTGAAAATATTTGCATTCCTTTTTGGAGTTTGAGAAGCGCCTGCAAAACGACACCTCAACATTCGATCGTATGAACTACCGCCAAAGATTGCCACCAACTTATGCTAATTAATTAGCTCCCACTAATCCTACATGCAGCTGTTACATCCCGATTTTATAGCTACTATTGCATAGGGCAATTGATTGTAATGTTTGAATCTTTGTGATGAATAAAACAATGATGTTCTTGTTATCAATAATGGTGTTCTGTTTAAATGAAGGTTTCATTTGATTGTTACTTCTATTGATTTAATTCTTAATTAAATGTAGCATATAAGTTATGGATAATGTTTATTCTAACTTTTGAGATGTTTTATGTGCACTGCTTTGTTATGAGCATATGACTGTCGATATCATGTCATGGTGTGCAGGTATGAAGACTGTTCCTCCGGACAGAGGAGAGACTTCATTCGGGGAGGAACTTGGTCGGGTAAACAGTAACAATTACCAAATTGAGCATGCACACACGCATACTATAGATTGAGTAAGCCAAGTCTATTTGTTGAGATAAGGGTAAGTCATCCATAGGCTTGTTTATTGACATTAGGAGACTAAAGTTCACTTCTTTATGCTTTAGGAGATATTATTAACGTCAGACTTGCTATATCATGACCAATGTGTGAATAATGTGAAAGTTATGTGTTAAAGATTGATTGGGAATGCACATACATCTATACATTGTGAACACTTATTTATATGTACAGACATATCAATACACGTGTACGTTAAGCAGACGGATATGCTCATACACATGTGTCGACATGAATATACGCATACATACGTATACACAAGTGGATATATGTACACATTCCGCCAGATGTCTATGGTGAAAATAATATTTAATATTATTGCCTAGCAAAATTACATATGTATTTATGTATAAATGTATATATTAAGGATGTGATAATATTTATGGATATTGACATAAATACATAAATACCTATGTAAATATATTATATATTTATATATTTAAAATATATGTATTAATATTAAGGTAATATTTACATATATGTAAATATATATAAATATCACGATGTAATGTCAGAAACTATATATATTTATATATTTAAAAATATTACACTTAATTGAAATACTTATATGATAAAATATATATATGTATGATATTGAAATGTGAATTATATAAATTTAATTAACACATACAAATATTCAATTGAATAGAAATTGAACACAAATGTAATAGAAAAATAAATTTTTTAAATGGTGAAATATTTCAATTTTGGCTATAGAAAATGATAATCTCAAACATAGAAATCGAATTCTTTTGCTGGAGATATTAAAAACAAGAGGGTCGAATTTATTTTTAATGAACTTTTGAAAAGGAAGAAAATACATTTTATTTTGAAAAGCTCATGAAAACTCGTGGGAAAAGTCGCGTGCCTGATAAAAACGTGTCTGGTTCGCCACTTTGGCTGCGACCTGGTCTAAAGAATAACCGAATGCTGATCTCAAGGCACGAAATGGTGACGTGGGAACATTTGAGACTTGACCTTCTCATCTGGAACAAACTTCCTGATTTAATTGCTACAAAATAACCTAAAATCTGAAGAACGCCTTGAGTTGTCAAATCCGCCATGTGAGTTGATTTATTCTTCTCTTGCTGGCTCTAAGGAGGTCGAATCACCTACAATTTTGATGACTTAGGGTTTAAGAATCTGCCAAGTATCATTTTGACTATTTTTGGGCACTTTGTTGTCAATCAACATGCCTTCTTAAGTGGAAATCTGTTGCATTTCGGGTTTATAAATATAGACGCCATTTCATTATTTTCTACAGACCTCTTGCTGAATATGAGTTTCACAACCTCTTGAGAGCTCCCATATCTATTCTTTTGAGTTGTGTTTTCCCTATTTGCTGCATTTCCTGTATGCTGAGTGAAAGAAATACAGTGAGCTTATACCAAACATTATCATATTACAGTGATAAATCCTTTTTAAGATTTGAGTAGAGTGAAGCCATAGATGAAATAACCTTTAATTAGAGGAGTGAAAATTGTGAGGAGTGTTTTGAAAGGTCTCCATAATTTAAGAAACTAGCAAAGAAGCCATTTTTATTTGGAATTCTGGAAGCTTGCTGAAGAAGTATCAAGGAGAGTTGTGTTGGGAGAAGGAGCTTTAAAATCAGGCATGAGTCCTCTTAGTTTATAACTTTAAATGAAGTGTTGTTTCCTTTTTGATCTTGTGATTGCTGTTTTCAATTAGCTCTATTAAGAAAGAAATATTTTGATGAATATTTAAAGCAATGCATTGAAAGAGAAAATGTAAAA
The DNA here is from genome assembly GCA_007258455.2 of Sequoia sempervirens. NCBI lineage: Eukaryota > Viridiplantae > Streptophyta > Pinopsida > Cupressales > Cupressaceae > Sequoia > Sequoia sempervirens. The sequence goes on along the minus strand of VDFB02000017.1, from coordinate 305,473,023 downwards.
GGGATTCAATGATTAGGGGAATTGAGAAAAAGGGATTATATGAGTAAAGAGCTTAAGGGAATATATTATTTATCTTACATTAAAAAGAAATAACGGAAAAAGATAAAAGGGAAGGATTTATTTGCATTTTGAATGGTTACTGCATGTTGTGTATGATCTTTGTATATGGAGAATACATAGAATAAGTATTATCTACTAGGATAGGAATGAACACAGAATCAAGTAAAGTCTTTTAACTTGAGTTATTAGGATAACTAAGACGAGCTAAGTACTCCTAGGATAAAGATTTCCTAAGTAGGAGGTTTGATACAAGACACTTGTAGTCTGTTTCATTTCTAGTAGGTTCGTAGATTGTAGGATGTCTGGGGTGACAAATTCATCCATTGAAGGACAAAACCTATGCATAGAGTAAGGAAGCCTCAAGTCAAATCGGCCCTAAGTAGTGTTTATGATAGATGACCTTCATTCAAAGTACTGAATGAGAATACTTTTGCCAAAGTAGTGAAAGGTACAACATCCACCTAGATGTGAGATAGTTGAGACTACACTGTCAGTTCATTGTGATCCGAGTACTAGTTCGAGATTGTGAAATAGCAAGGTTCTAGTTGTGTAGGACACAACACTATGCTCAGTTGGTAATCGTTAAAGGATACCCTACCAATCTCTTCGAAGGGAGGGTCGTTCATTATGAAATGATCGGGGGACCGCATTATAAGTCCGTGGTTGGCGGAAAAGCGCCCGAGTGATGTTTCTCCTCCACAGCAAGCGGCCGATGTACCAAGATTTGAAAGGACGGACTCCTGGACCTTCTTACTTCTATTTGTGCAAAAGCTTACGAGCTATGTATGTAACTATATTACTTTTGATCTTTGATTTATATTTACAATGAAAATGAAATTCATGTGGAAACATATTGTAACTTGTACAAATTTATCAATAAAGGAAGGGAATTTTTTATTGTATTGTCTTTGTTACTTGTTACCTTTACATGTTTAAAGTAAGAACTTGGAAATTTTTTAATTACGCAAGGATTAGGTCATTACATGTGGTATCAGAGCTACTAGGTTCTGCACTGAAACCTATGAGCTCATTACACAACAATGCGTAAACCTTGTCAGAAGATAACGGTTGAAAAGTTCTTATGCCACAACGGCAAGAGAAAAGAACTTAGAGAAGTGAAAAGGAAAAAAAATGAGATCCTTAGTAACTTATGTTAATTGGAACAAGTTAAAAGTTATCCCTAGAAAAGGAACTCCTAAACCAACAAATGTCACTTAGAATTGCGGAAGTATATGAAATTAGGTTAGGCAGAAAGGTTAGGATGAATAACCAGGTTATATCCTTATCAAACAAAATAGTTTTATGACTCCAAGGAATGAGAAGGAATGTGATAACCTTTTGTACTTGCAAACTATAGTTATAAAAGAGTTGGGAACTTTTGGATTTTATTAGAACAACTATGAGTCTATGAGAATTTAGGAATGAAACAAGGGAATTAATGTCAGAGTTAAGACATCGGAGCAACAACAGAAATTGTCGAATGAGAAACCACTAAAACCTAGGAAAAAGATAGAGTAAGAGGCTGCACGGAATGTGGCAAAGTAATGTCCGGGATACCAAGAAATGAAGATCGGATGTCTTCATTGGTAGCACATACATACTCTCTTTAGATTCTAGAGGAAAATGATAGAACATAAGACAGATCAATCTGATTATGTTAGTAGAACTAACATAATGTTCTAAGTGGATAAACTCATCAAGTAATCAACGTTTTGAAAAACTTGACTTACAGGATTTTGATTTTAAATAATATATTTTGGAACAAGTAATTGCTTAGAATCCTGAAAGGGTATTTCAGTTTAGCAAATAATGATAGGGTTGCATGAACCATGATCATACTTGAAACATTCAGTTGAGCGAATGTACAAAATATTATAGTCAATAAGTGAAAGTGGTAAACCAAAACTTGCATGAAAATTTTATGAATGTATGTTTATATGTTTTCCAAAAGATAGTTAAAAGTTTAAATTAGGCTAACTTGTATTAAACATTCAGGTTTAAGTGAACTTTTTAAAATCATGGTGAAAGTGTATGAGAGGACGAGAAATATTCTTGGAACAAGTCATGAAGAGGAACAAGAACCAACAGGAATAGAAGCAAAGCTGGATCAGATTCTGGCAAGATTGTCCAATCTTGAAAAGGCAAAAGCAGTTGAGATACCTATCACCAATAATGAAGAGGAAAGTTCTTCGCATGGAGAGGACATTAATCATAATCATGAGAAGGAGAAATCTCCAACTCTGTCTATTGAGAAGAAGAAGAAACAAGTGTCCACTGAGTTAACAAAGGATATGAAGAAGATATATCCTCCAAAATTTGATGGAAGTACCGGAGGTGACGAAGCTGAAACTTGGTTAGTACAAATGGAAAAGTACTTTGAAATAAGAAATTATGACGAAGTTACTAAAGCAGCTTGGGGTGCTTATCAATTAGCGGGTGAAGCCTCTAACTGGTGGATGAACAAGAAACTAGAATTGGATATAAATTCCTGGAAGCTGACTTGGGAAGAGTTCGTTGAAATCTTCCGCAAGCGATGGTTGCCACAACTTTATTATGACCAAAAACTCTCTAACTTCCAAGAATTGAGGCAAGGGACCATGTCAATCAACGAGTATTGGGAGAAGTTTACTCGACTTCTTCGATATGTTCCTATCTATCATAAAGATGAACGATTCTGGATCAGGAAATTCATCTTGGGACTCAACAAAAATATTGGAGGTGAAGTCGATATGCATGGTCCGACCATAATGGATCTTGTGTATGAAAAATCCATTAAGCGGGAACAAAAGCTTAAGGCAGACTCCAATCAATGTGAAGGAGAAGAACAAAAGAAGGAAACTGAAGTCCCAGACAAGATTGCCCCCAAGAACGAATAATTTGCTCAAGATCCAGCAAGGAAAAAGGGGAAGAGATCTCGCTTCAATGAGAAGGAATTCAGAAGAGATTGGAAAAGAGACAACTCCAGGTATAATGACACTAGTAAAGCTAGTGAAGGTGATAATAAGACCTGGGAAATCATAGAGAAAAGAGGACCAAGAGCAGGATGCTTTATTTGTAGAGGTAATCATTATGCAAATGAATTCCCTAACAAAACTTCTGGTACCCAACATGGCAACTCACTGCCTACTCAAAAGGCCACGTTTCAGCAGAGGAAACACGCTACCATGAGTGATGGAAAAGTTGATGTCCAGATTTCACCGATCAAACATTCTTGAAACTTTCAAGAGTGTAGAATAAATGTAGAGTCATGTTTTTATGCTTTTGAATAATACCTTAGTTCATCGGGGACGATGATTCCTAAGGGGGGAAGTATGTTACATCCCGATTTTATAGCTACTATTGCATAGGGCAATTGATTGTAATGTTTGAATCTTTGTGATGAATAAAACAATGATGTTCTTGTTATCAATAATGGTGTTCTGTTTAAATGAAGGTTTCATTTTATTGTTACTTCTATTGATTTAATTCTTAATTAAATGTAGCATATAAGTTATGGATAATGTTTATTCTAACTTTTGAGATGTTTTATGTGCACTGCTTTGTTATGAGCATATGACTGCCGACATCATGTCATGGTGTGCAGGTATGAAGACTGTTCCTCCAGACAGAGGAGAGACATCATTCGGGGAGGAACTTGGTCGGGTAAACAGTAACAATTACCAAATTGAGCATACACACACGCATACTATAGATTGAGTAAGCCAAGTCTGTTTGTCAAGATAAGGGTAAGTCATCCATAGGCTTGTTTATTGACATTAAGAGACTAAAGTTCACTTCTTTATGCTTTAGGAGATATGATTAACCTCAGACTTGCTATATCATGACCAATGTGTGAATAATGTGAAAGTTATGTGTTAAAGATTGATTGGGAATGCACATACATCTATACATTGTGAACACGCATTTATATGTACAGACATATCAATACATGTGTACGTTAAGCAGACAGATATGCTCATACACATGTGTCGACATGTATATACACATACATACGTATACACAGGTGGATATATGTACACATTCCGCTAGATGTCTGTGGTGAAAATAATATTTAATATTATTGCCTAGCAAAATTACATATGTATTTATGTATAAATGTATATATTAAGGAGGTTTGATACAAGACACTAATAGTCTGTTTCATTTCTAGTAGGTTCATATGATTGTAGGATGTCTGGGGTGACAAATTCATCCATTGAAGGACAAAACCTATGCATAGAGTAAGGAAGCCTCAAGTCAAATCGGCCCTGAGTAGTGTTTATGATAGATGACCTTCATTCGAAGTACTGAATGAGAATACTTTGGCCAAAGTAGTGAAAGGTATGACATCTACCTAGATGTGAGATAGTTGAGACTACACTATCAGTTCATTGTGATCCGAGTACTAGTTTGAGATTGTGAAATAGCAAGGTTCTAGTTGTGTAGGACACAACACTATGCTCAGTTGGTAATCGTTAAAGGATACCCTACCAATCTCTTCTTCGAAGGGAGGGCCATTCATTGTGAAATGATCGTGCGGGGGACCGCATTATAAGTCTATGGTTGGCGGAAAAGCACCCGAGTGATGTTTCTCCTCCACAGCAAGCGGTCTATGTACCAAGATTTGAAAGGACGGACTCCTGGACCTTCTTACTTCTATTTGTGCAAAAGCTTACGAGCTATGTATGTAACTGTATTACTTTTGATCTCTGATTTATATTTACAATGAAAATGAAATTCATGTGGAAACATATTGTAACTTGTACGAATTTATCAATAAAGGAAGGAAATTTTTTATTGTATTGTCTTTGTTACTTGTTACCTTTACATGTTTAAAGTAAGAACTTGGAAAATTTTAAATTACGCAAGGATTAGGTCGTTACAGCAGCAAATCGTACCTAGTAGACGCAATTGGGTGGGAAAACTAAGTGAGCCTTAGTGAAATTTTTGAGATAGTACTTGATTAACCTCATGCTTATGGTATGCCAATTACCATGCCTATCCTGGTCATTTCTATAAATAGTGACTTAAGCAATAGTGAAATCACACTTAGCAATTTTTAGCAAAATAGGTAATAGGTGATTGGCCTAGCATTTGGCATTAGCAGTTGCGTAGAATTTGTATAGAGCTTAGACTTAGGCAATTTGCGTCGAGCTTTTTTCAGATAGTTGTATAGAGATTGTCACCATGAACACCCCAATTAGGCTAGTCTGTAAGAAATCCTAGTCAGCTTTTCTTGGTGAAATTTCAACTAGGCACCTCAAAAGGATGACCAAGAATAAGCATTCTTTGTCCATTATAGCGATAAAATGGGTTCTGGGGGGATTGCATTGACTATGAGGATAAGTATAGAGTTAAAACTGATGTGTGCTCTAACTTCATGGTGTCCATGCTTGATATTGCAGTTCCCAAGCCACTGGTTCTACGCCTGGTGCTCAAAATATTTTTGAAGAAATATTTGGGTGGCCTTGGAGAGGTTTTGGCTAATGCTGCATTTGGAATAGGCCTGCCAATGAAAAGCGACCTCCAAAAATACATTGAGGAAGATGCAGTCATGCCATGGGTGTCGTTCATGAGCGGCTTTTGTATCCAGTCGCAAGAAGAACATCACCAAAGGGTCACCCCTGCATGTCATTTCCTGTTTCACCTATACAACGTGGTTTCATTTTATGACATTGACTGGTACACGAACTTCAGGAACCTGGTGTTCCCTCTGCCACTTGTAGTTGCTCCTATGGATGTTGTTGTTGTTGGTCCTCATGCTACCCCTTCTGATGAAATGATTCTAGATGCTGCCGCCAATGCCTCCATTGCTGTTGCATAGGCCCACGACTGAAGTTTTCTTTTTATGTTTTAAGAACTAATACTCGTTAGTCTATTTTTTGTACATATGCTTGGAAAAGGCCTTATAGTAGCCATATAAAGAAGATACAAAAAATATATAGATATATACTCTGAAAGCATGGCCTTTGAGCCATTTTGATACTATACTTATCAAAGTATATAAATATAATGAAGATATAGCTTATGTTAAAAATTATGTCTTTCCATTTCTTTTCCTGCATATGTATGCTCACTTTAATTCTGCATATGGGTGTCATTCCTTTGCTTCATGGGTTGCTTCTATATCTCTTTGCACTTTGCAATAATGGGTTACATTCGTTTCTGCTCCTCACACTTGAGAATTAATTATTTAAAAACCGACCGATAAAAACATTAGGAAAAATAATTATATTATCTACATATTTACATTGGTAGAATAATTTGAAGCTTAATTGAATAATTTTAGATGAATCCCGTTGACTGGAATTCCCAATGTTTCATGCTCCATGGTTTCCAATTCAAATGCGTTATGCTCTTTGCATCGAATTATTCTAAAAGGGCCTTCCCATAAGTTGTCAAACTTCCCATGTTGGTCGGGCTTTGCAGCTCTTTCATTAAATTTTAGCACTAGATCCCCGCACTTTAGACCTTGTTCTGAAGCCTTCTTGTTGAACCATATTTTAACCACCTATTGGCGGTTGGACATGGCTATCAGGGCCTTTTCCCTTTTTTTTGCACTTCCAGTAACTCGGCCAACCGAACCTCCATGGCACCATTTTGCTCTATTTCGAGAGATTTGAGCAATTGCAGTGCCAGAATTTCCATGGAGATAGGCAATAGCGCTTCCTTCCCATACACTAGCTCGTACGACGAAGTCTTGAGGACTTGCTTAGGGCTTATGCGGTCTTCCCAGAGTGTCACCCGAAGGTTTTTATGCCATTCTCGTCGGTGCTCTGAACTGATTGTTTTGATGAGTTAGACTAAATTCTTGTTAGTGGACTCTGCCAAACCATTACCCTACAGGTAGTAATTTGATGATGGCTTTAAGAATATGCCATGCATGAGTGCAAATTGACATACCTTAGAGTCTAGGAAAGCCTTGGAGTTGTCAAAGATGATGGTTTTAGGAGGGTCGAATCTCGTCACGAGTTCTTCAAGGAAGTCTACTATCTCCGCCTCCATCGCATTATTCAGAGGCATGGCTTCAGTCCACCTGCTGAAGTAGTCTATTGCCATTAGGATCCATTTGTGTCCAATTTTGGAGGCGGGGTTGATCATTTTGATAAAATCAAGGCCCCATTGCGCAAATGGCTCATCAACCACTATCGGATTGAGAGGCATTGCAGAGTTTTTTCTTCTCCTTGTGAAGAATTGGCATTCTTTGCAAGCTTTTACCAGGGAGTATGAGTCGTTAAATAGCATAGGCTAGAAGTACCCAGTGCACATAATTTTGATGGTGGTGGTCTTTGTGGAGAAATTCCCACCTGCGAGACTGCTGTGGAAAGTGTCGAGAATCTGTTTCACTTGCTTTGTGGTGACACACCACAATAAAACGCCATTGAAGTTCCTCTTGAAAAGGACCCCTTCGATGAGTGCATATCCGCTATTTTACAGTCGGTAGAATCTCCTCTTCTAAGAAGGAAGGCCGGGCAGATACTTTCCTGTGTACATGAACCTTACTCTGTCCACCAGCCAGCAGCCTTCAAATTTAGACTCATTCATTAGAACCAACTCTAATTGCTCTTCTTCGGCTGTCATTTCCTCGTCGTGCACCAAATACTCGCACAATCCTCTTCCTCGAATGATCTTTGTAAGCTTGACCTCAATGTCATAGTCAAGGATCTTAGTGATCCAATTAGACCTCTTTTCGGTGATTTCTCCTTCCATGATGTATTCGCACACACTAGAATGCACGACATAAACAATCACCTTATTGCAAGATATTAGGTGTCAGAACTTCTTGAGCCCCTTAACAATTATGAAGGCTTGCCTCTCGAAAAATTTGTAGTTCGTCTCATATTCTTTTAGGGTCCGAGAGTGAAATGCTATCGGATGTTCTCCCTTGCCTTCATCGTCCTTTTGAGTTAAGACAATAGCAATGCTTGAATTTCTACTGAATACATACATTATGAAGTCCTTCGATAGGTCTAGATTGACCAACACAGGAGCTGAAGAAATAACATCCTTAACCTTCTCGAAAGCTTCTCTAACTTCTTTAGTCCATTTTAATAGTTGATCCTTTTTCAGCATCAGGGTGATCGGTCTAATTATCCCTGCAAAATCCAAAATGAATTTGCTCACAAAATTTACCTTCCCCAGGAAAGATTGGACTCCTTTCTTGTTGACTGGTAGGGGAAGTTCTTTGATTGCTTTCACCCGCTCTAGATCAATTTCAATTCCTTCTTTGGACACTATGTGTCCCAATAGCTTGCCTTGTGGCACTCCGAAGACACATTTTTTTGGGTTCAGGGATACCCCAAACTCCTGAATTTTTTTGAAAACCATCTCAAGGTGATCAAAATGATCATCCTTATGCTTGGAGAAAATAGTCAGATCATCCAAATAGATTAGGATAATCTTGTTAATCAATTCACTAAAAGTGATATCCATGGCCCGCTAGAAAGTGGCTCCCACATTTGAAAGGCCGAACGACATTTTTACATATGCGAACGTTCCCCACTTAGTGGTGAACATTGTCTTGTGTCGGTCCTCTTCTTTAACCTGGATCTGATTGTAACTGAAGAAGCCATCCAGTAGAGAGAACATTTTTGAACCTGCCATTGTTTGCAGGATTGTCTCCATAGAAGGCAACGGGTAATGGTCCTTTAGGGATGCTTTGTTAAGGTCCTGAAAGTCAACACACAGGCGGATGTCTCCATTCTTCTTTTGAACTGACACCAGGTTGAATACCCATGTGTTGTGCTTGATTGAGAAGACAATCTGAGACTGAATTAAGTTTGTTAACTCTTGCGCCATCATGGCTTCGATCTTCGGGTTCACTGGCCTCTATTTTTGGCGAACTAGTTTTGCACCTTTCGTTAGCTCTATTGTATGCTAGATGATGTCAAGATCGTATCCCTTAAGGTCATCATATGACCAGACAACTACTCCTTCATACCTCTCACAAAAGTTGATAAGCCTCTCTTTATCATGATGCAGAACATCTTTTTCGACTTTAAGCTTTCTCCCATCTCCAACTTGAAGGTCCGCATAGTTGCTTTTGTCCGCTACAAACTTCCTTTTGTTGTTCCTTGCATCATCACAATCGAACAGGTTCTCTAGAGTGACAAGTCCCTTCAGAAGCTTATTAGACCTTAGCTGAATGATTTTTCTGTCGTAGGCTTTAGCAATCTTTGGTTGGAGTTGGTCAGAAAACTCTCCCGACTGTTGGATGAATGAGGCGATGTGTTCATCACTGTCAAATACTTGCCAGCTCTGATCATTATCTAGAATTTTTGGTCGGACTATCACTCGTACAAAGTGTTTGTTATGCATTAGGTCAGAGGTAGGTTCAAATTGAGATTCGATTGCGGTCATGTGATCTGCATCAACATTTTGTTCTCTAGGCACTGTCTGAATGTTGAAGGCTTCAAAACCTTCTATTAGGTCCCAAACTCTATGTCTGTAGGATCTCGTGCAGACATTTTTAGCTGCAGAAATCCATCGGACTTGGTTGACCACTAGTTTAGAATATCCGAACACCATTAATTGCTTAATTCCCATTCGCTTGGCAAGGCTCAGACCTTGCACTAGGCCTTCATATTCAACTTCATTGTTCGAACATGCGAACTGGACGCAAAAAGACTAAAGTGTTTTTTCACTATGTGGGTATGTCGAACATATTCTGGCTCTTGCGTCCACTTTGCATATTGCTCCATCAAAGTGCAACGTCCATAGCTCTGAGGCTTGACTGTTCTTAGGTTCATGACTTTCAGAATCTCTTGTTCCTCGTCAAAGATGACATAGGTGCCCATCCCGGTAGCATGATAGTTTTCGAAAGGGTCAACATCTATATATTCACTTAAGAGAACTTTCTCTTTATCATTTCGATCTCCAGTCACCTTTTCGTCTTCTAGCAACTCAATGCAATATGTCTCTTCCTTAGTGAAAGAGGTATGGGTAGCTTCAAAGTTGATCATAGCTTCATCGGCCACATGTTCTGAGTGAAAATCTTCAGACACTATTTCCATTTTACCTCCATGCTTGGTCCTCAGGATCGAGTGTGACTAGTCTAGAGAAAGATACCCTCCTATCTTTGAAGTGAATTCTTGGGATAGGTAGAGGTCGAACATAGGGGGGACATCTATGATCATAGTGTCTTGCGAAACTGTGATGCTAGGGCAGGAGAACAAAGTCAAGGGGAGGTCTTTGATGACACCTACGATTTTGGCTTTGTTCCCATCAAGTTGCATAACCCCCTTCTTTAAAGGATCATAACTAAGTCCCAAGGCTTCGGCTATCTGCCTGGGCATGACTGTAGTGCTGGCTTTGGAGTTAATCATGGCGTTATGCAATAATTTCTCTCCTACAATGAGGGTTAGGAAGAAGGGTTTCAGTTTCAACTTATTTTTAACCTCAGTAGGGGATTCCTCTGTGATATTCGTGAGAACTTTGACAGGAGGTGATTGATCAACAACCTTTCCTTTGAGCATTTGCTCTGTTGGCTCAATAATTGGATCCTCTTGGAGAGCCTTCTGTAGCAATGTCTTATGTTCCGGAATAGCTAAAATATCCCATAGGGACACATTAGTGGATGATTTTTTCAATGGTGGAGGATTTGGAGGCTTCTACTCCTTAGCTCTTGTTACCACAATTTCCCTTCGCGACGGAAATTGTTGTGCCACTGTGGAGGTACTGGGCGTCTGATCGAAAGCAATTTTGGATTGTGGACTAACTATTTGTGAGACGACTGGTTCACCTGTGAATCTCTTATTTGAGAAATTATTGTAATCGGGTTGTACTTGTGAGGTTTTTGATGTGGATGCATCATTTACGAACACTGCCTCTTCTTCTTCCATCCATTAGAAGAGTGCGTGATCGAGAGAAATATACGTTTCTTGCTCCAAGGACATCCCCTACATTCGTGCAGTAAGCACTATGTTTTCCATTTGCAGACAGGCATATACAAAACCTCCATGGTCCAACATCGTGCCTTGACTGCACTGCTCTGCAACCTTTTGTTGTAGATTGTCGCGCAGGCAGTTTCAGGGCATATGTGAGTCGTCGCAAGGGAAACACCAGGGGTTGGTGTCATCGAGTAAATTTTTATGCCCAATTGTCAGCTCTTTGCTCGAGCTTGGGTTAGCACTCTGCAATGGAGAAGGAACTGGTACTATTTGATTAGTTGTTTGCACCTGCGGATTTGTGCGAGTGCCTCCTTGGAACTGGTTTTGTTGGTAAGGAGACCTTTCGCCTTGATAATTTTGATAAGTTGGCTTCAAAGGCATGGCCTGGTTCTACTTGATCACAGTTATCTCATTGGCCATAGCCCACAAAATCTCCTTAACGTCGCTTATATCATCCTTTGAAGAGCCAGATGTGGAAGCAATGTCCTGCAGTGCGCCCGGGTATTCCTTCTGTCCAATTAGAAAGTGGTGAAATATGAAATGACTTTAAAAAAACATCACCAATTCCAATCCAATCTGATGGAATTACAGGAGAACAACTCCTTGCTTCTTGCGAGACCTGGCTCTTCCAATTGATTTTAACCAAGAGGGGACTGTTGCTGCAGTGTCGGGAGGAAACGCTTCTATGAGTGAACGCTATCCGAGTTTGATTGCAGCAATTCGGGAGCCTTAGACAACATTTTTTTTGTAAGAAAATTAAAGAAAATGAGTATAGAAATGACCTCCTATACCAACATAATTTTTTTATGAAAATGATAAGAGAAGCTGCATCGGGTGGAAAGGTCCCGGTTGGGGAACTTGGCCAACTAAAGGGCCAACCCACCAACCTACCCTAGCCAGTACCCAACTCACCTTACCCAAGGATGGATGGTCGGAAGGGAAAATAAATTACCCCTACAATTCTATGGGGCCCACAGAACAACTAGACTAGCTACGTATGGGTGCACGTGTACTTCCGAAACAACACTGCAACACAACACCTGCAAAGCATCTTAATATTAAGCGGCTACTGAACCAGCCTAACAAGGGACAAAGATTCTTTATACGGAACTTGCATTCTGTTCAAAAGGAAACTATTTTGCACTAGTACCAAATCCATCCTTGTTCAAAGGGAAGGTTCTTTCTTGACTGACTAGCAGGAAGGCTCATCTTTCTGACCGTAACTTGCTACCTGTAAGTGCCAGGGTTACAAACAAATAGGACCCCATTCCTACCCTAACAAGGATTCATCAAACCTACCCTAACTAGAATAATGCTTTCTTACTGATCTTGCTGATCAACAACACCCCATAGCCCTACTATATTCTATTATTCGCCCTACTATATAATATATAGGAAGGTGGAAACTTGAAATCGTGCATCCAGAAATCACCCAAAATTTGAATTGCCCCCGCCACTCCCACTTTATGACTATTTCTGACTAAGTGGTCAAGGGAACCTCTAAAAGTGAAATCAAAGCAGAAAGGGAGGTCCTACATTTTTGAAAGCTGGCCCCGTTGCACTTATATTAAGCGGCTACTAAACCAGCCTAACAAGGGACAAAGATTCTTTATACGAAAATTTCCTAACTCCAAAGTGTCGAAAGGGAAAGTCCTATTATACTATTTATCAATATTTGGGGAAGTCTATATTTTACACGTCAAGTAGTGGAGAATAGGAATAATATGATAGTGGAGAATAGGAATAATCTGATAGTAGTGATGGATGGTTTTCAGGAAGAGCCCGGGCGGAGAAGTCGGACTTTCTCACTTCAAATTGAACCAAAGTATGGTTGGAACAACATGAATATGTAGTACAAATTCTTAGATGTGTAAGATATGGGGATGAGATATTTTGAAAGGTCAGATTACTTATCCCAATAGGTATGAATTGTCAGACGTGTAAATAGATATGGGGATCTAGATATTTATTTTCTACTCATTGCAATACTGCATCTTGATTTTATAATCATTGCAATTCTGGATTATATCTATTGTCGGGTAGGGATGTAGTATATTGTTTGGAACAGACATTAAAATATTTCCAATTATTTACCAGGGAGGGTTATATCTATTGCCGGGCATAGAGATGTGGCAATAACATGCCCACTTTGCAAAATTTGCAAGAACAGGAACAATGGATAATAAGTTGCATCTATAACATGGGTAGCAGGATTCATCTCAAGTGACTGAATGAAGAGAAAGGGATCCCTCCTCGGTACAGATAGTCTGTACAATGGATTAGCAATCCACCGCCCATAGAATTGTAGGGGCTGTGGGCCCCATAGAATTATAGGGGCAATTTATTTTAATTGGAATGTCAGATTACTCTTGGGTGGGAGGGAATAGTGTAATAGGGACAAGATATTTGAATTGGGAGGTCAGATTACAATTCTTGAATGTGGAAACCAAGGATGGAACGAAGGATGAAGGAAGCAACCGATACTCATCTTACCTACCCAACCTTACCTACATTAACACCACCTACACTTACACCTACACTTGCACCTACACTTACACCTAAAATTGCACCTACACAACTATTTATATTGAAGCAACTCATAACTAACTAACTAACTGGTATACATGGATTGAGGAGGAGCGGTTGCATTGGTAGACGACATCACCTGGGCAAGAACTGATATCTCGGGAAACATAGGCATGGAAGGTCAAGGTGACAACTTTCTGACATCTATTAGATTATTCTCTGCTTTAACTGTGACACTATATGCATCTAGTAGAGTGGTTTCATCAAGTGATTGGATTATCGTTGAAATTTTGGTGTTGATGGACTTCAAGTAGAACATGAACGCCAAGTCGGGCGGCGAGCGAATTGTGACCTGAATTCTTTGCTAGGTTATGTGAAACTGAGCATTGAAGTTAGTCATGGCTTCATATGGGGCTCGCTTTATGATCTCCAGTTGATGATATTACAAAGACCTATCTTCGTCATTAGAGAATCTCTCGTAGAAAGGATCTCCAAGCTGATCCCAGGTACCGATAGTATTAGCCTACAAAGTGCAGTACCAATCTAGTGCTTTGCCTTTGAAAGAGGCAGCGAGCAACCTTAGCACTACATTTTGGTCTATAACACCATGTACTAGACATACGTTCGCAACATCTTGCAGATGTTCGGATGGTGTTCTTGAGCCATCTCCAGTGAATTCAGGTATAGCTTTTAGAGTAGAGACCGGGATAGGGGTTCAAATGGCGGGCGCTACTAGCGCTACAAGAGGACTTCCGACGTCCCATGCCACATAATTTCTGTTAGCAGCGAGCAACATGGCTAGCAGAAGGGGTGGAGGAAGCAGAACATTCACTAATTGGTTTGCGGCTTGTACCGTTCCTAATGGCGACACTAACAACCCAGGGTTATTTATTGCTTGGGATCTAGTAACAGGCCGATGACTCAGACACCCTCTTTGAATTTTGATTCATTTAAACAAGTCCCATCGAGCATGAAAGAAAAAATAAATTGTTGATGCCAAAAATTGGCAAGGTAACAACCTTTATGGGAAACTCAGTTAATGGGGGGACCAACTGTGCTAAACTGAGTGACCTCTGAGTTTTTAAAGAAGTCGACTTCTTCTATAATTGGGGTTTTGAAATGGGAAAAGGAAGCAAATATAAAAAATAAATATCTAACTAAGGCGATGCACCAAGGGGTAGATATAGGCAAAGTAAATCTATCTATGGGGATTCAATTTAAGGGCTTGATTGGTGAGCTGTTATGTTCCAGAATCAATAGAAATCAAAGATAAAAATCCGAACAATTTATCTAATGACATAAAATAATTTTCACACTCATTTACTGAAAATAGGAGTCAAAGACATGATCTAAATCAACAAACTTGTATTAAAATTATAGAAATTTTGCAAATGAACAATTCAGGGAAATAATGGAACAGTATTAATGTCTTATCAAATAACATAAGAAAAATAGAAAGGCTAAACAATGGCACAGTCCGAAAGTATCATACAATAATCTAAAAGCATAAAAAAAAGGCCTGGTATCTTTCTCTAATTTTTCTACATCTTTCGAACTCATTTTCTGAAGCAAGAAGCAGTATATATAGCCAACAATCCACCGCCTGGTAAGCTTGTAACATAAAAGATTTTGTATTGTGAGCAATGATGGCTGCAACAATGATTTCCCTTAGTCGTTGCAATAGAAAATATTTGGGCCATAACACGTAGCCGCTTCCCAGCCAAATGCATCCCTTGCGAATGATGGCGGTGGTCCAAAAAAATCCTGTGCAAACAAGTGTCACTTCCCAGTGGAGGCAGTTAGAAGACATGGCAGCATGTTGCATCTTGTTACTTGCTCCATTCTATTCTTTGATAGAACAACCGCCGAAGGGATGCATGGCAGAAGTTTGCAGCCCGGGGTTCTTTCTCCCTTTCCTTAGGTGAAATCTTGCGCTGGGAAGACACGTGGCAACCTTTATTACTATCGACATCGACTGTGGGTTCCACCAAAAATTTATGCGAACGGAAGCTACGTGTGTGGCACGCGGACGGAGCCCGACGAAAAAGTGAAGGGAATCAACTCTGAATAGCCCGCGGCATAGACACGTGAAAGCATGGCGGGGGCCGATAGAAGAGCGAAGGAAGGAATTGCTATGAGGAGCGCCTGGCAGACACGTGGTGGCAGCCGATGGAGTTTATCAAAAAGAAGTCCGATGAAAAGTTAAGGGAAACACTTCTAACATATGAGATGTGGGTTGACATTTAGCAAAACAAAATCACCCAAAGGGAGCTCGAATAATTTTGCATTCACATGAACTACATCAATTCTTGCACCAAATATTAATAAAGAATGTAATACCTCAAAGGAAGACCATAATGAGTTAATTGAGGCAGATGAGGATGAAAATTCCAAAAAATATGTTCCAAGGGATATCCAAGGTAGTTGGAATGAGTTAATTGACTTGGATGACAATATCGATATTGTAGATGATGTTGTTGCAAGGAAGAGGAAAATAAAATCCAAATAAAAAATGAGGCACGAGTGGGATGTGAAAGGGAATTTTTAGATTGATTGGGTGTCAAAGCACCCATTCATTGAACCAATGGAGAATGCAAACAAAGATGAACCTCCAACAAAATGCAAGTGTCAGATTTGTAGTTGGAAATATAAAAGGGATAAGAAGGTATAGCTAAAACTTGACACTATAAAAAATCATATCGGTAAATTTATGGAAAACAAATCATAGATAGAAAGGAAAAGAAGTAGTAAGATGGAAATAAAAGGAAGAATGTTGTCATGTTAAGCATGCCCTAGAATATGATGAGCATATTTAAAGAATGGTGAAGCTTGTTGAATGTGTAGGTTCAATTGAAACTCAATTTGGAAAGATAATGATAGGAGCACAATTGGCAAAAACTATTCAGTTGACTGTTATTTTTCATATTTTGTCCAGAGAGCGTTCTATGACAGACTACCCAAAATCTATTAATTTATTATCTTCTTTGGGCGTTCCTAATTTCCTAGCACACATTGATCAATAAAATTTAGATGGGAATGGGAAAGTTGTCTTGTTGAGGTGGAAAAACAATATTTATAGGAGACAATAAAATAGTCAACCTTCATTGCATTATCTTTAGATGGTTACTGCAGTAGATAATACTTCTTGGGTATGTATGCATGTATTTAATGTACATAAACATGTCTACAAACCTCATCTACTTTGTGTTCATAAAATGAAGGAGAGTTTGACATCATAAAATTTATTTGAACTAGTTAAGAAATCTTTGAATGAAATTGGAGGTATGGATGACTTCACTATTGCCAAAAAGTTGGTGCATGTAGGTGTTGATGGAGCTTTAGTAATTCAAGGTCATAGGAATGGTCTTTACATAAAGTTACAAACTATTTCTTCACCATACATGATTTCCATTCACTATATGGCTCACAAAATGAATTTACCATTTAAGATTGTAAGAAAGTTTTCTTCAGTATCAAAAGTTGAAAATCCAATCCATGAGCTCTACTCATACTTCTTCCGAAGTCTGAAACAGTTTGTAGAATTTCAAAATTTTGCTGAGGGAATAACAAGAAACAAGCTTCTTCAGGATGTTGATACCAAATGGAAATCCTTGCATGGAAAAACACAAAAAAAAAAATTAGATTATCAATCCTTGATTGGAGTAATGTACGAACATCACCACACAATAGGCAAATATCTTGACCTCTTACATTTTAAGCAATATGGAGACACTCTTAACTTTATTTGGTCTTCTCCCCATGCTGGATGAAATGAGAAATATTGTGAAAAAATCCCAAGAAAGAACTATATATATTTATGAATATAGTAAACTACATAGAATTACATGCATGACTATTGATAATCTATATCAGATTATCCATTTGAAAGTCCAAAATTTATAAACTAGCAATTACTTACAGATTTGAACAATCCTAATTTTTTTTTACAATTTAACGCAAGCAAGGAGTTATGTGTCTTTGTACATGGATTTGAGATACCAATGCACTATTCTAGTATGGTTTGGTGCTCTACCAAATAATATTCAATTATAAAGGAAGCTTTTGACGACATTGGTAAATTTGTAAGTACTACTTTAAAAGCTATTGCAAAATCTCTTTTGTCATATATTCTAGAATGATTCTCTCAAGATGAACTACTTGAAGCTATTTCTATTGTGTATCCTCAATTTTGGGTCCAAGCCCACCGTAAACTAAATTATTTTCATAAGAACATAGTTCCTTGGTCAAACATTTTTCAAAAAGTTTAGAATACAATGGAAAAAAATAGAAGGAATTATAAATGCAACTAAGCTTAGAGAGAAATCTTATCATTTTTCAATAACTGTGATTGAAAAATTTGAATCCATAGAGAATCCCATGCAAGTGGGATCAATAACAAGGGTTTGGGAAACATTAGGTTAGAGTGAAATATTGTGTGATTCATTATCATAATTTTTCGAACTTGTTGATTTATGTGAAACCATGATATTAGGGTTGGCGGAGGATGAGAGATTTTTTAGTGCATTGGGATTTTTGAAATCAAAGATAAGAAACAAACTAGATATGAATTTGGAAAATTTCTTGAGGATGTATACAACTAGATACAATATCCAAAGTTTTCCTTTTGAAAGGGCACTTACAATCTGGAAGTCCATATGTGAAAGAAGAGGGTAGTGCAACACTTCAAATGTTAGTGACAATGGGAAAAATGATAGTGACGCAATGAATGTTGAACTTGTGATGTAGTTAAGAGGATGTATGTAGGGCGAAGAAAATGAAGACTAGACTCAAAGTCAAGAAGGCTCTCAATCTCATCATCAGAGTGAGGACTAGGAGGTGAATTCAAAAATGCAAGGTATTTAATAGTTTCTATGTATTTATACTGCATTTCATGAGTCATATTCCAAATTTTCGTTGATGATCTTTTATATTGTATTCCATAAAATTATGAATCAGATTGAATAAATTAATGTACTAATATTTTCCACTATTCCAATTTAAAATCTAAATTTTGAACATTATTTTTGTTGTTTTTTTTTTTGAATTACAACTAGTTCTTGAAATTATCTAAAGGATAGCCAATCCTTATGTTCAAATATTTCAAGAGGTTGGCCAATGAACAGTAGATAGATTTGTAAACACCCAAGGTCAGTCAAACTTGTGTAAACACCATTTAACATTTAAGTACACACTTCCTATGATCCAAATATGACTCATAGACCTCACACAACACTTGAACACAGTATGGAATATTCCACAAACACCCTAAAATCTAACAAATTCCTTCACAACAACTTTTACTTGAAGAACAAACTCATCCTATTCACCCAGATAGTCCTCCACACACTGTAACTCAAGAAATCAACTTGTGGAGCGCCAAACCATGAAAAAATTAAAGTGAAGGTAGATATGAACCTTATCAGCACACTTCTAGAACTGTAAGACTAGGAACCAAAGTGCAGAGAAATGTGGAGCAAAACCATTTCTCCCAGACACCACTACAACATAGTTCACACATTAGTGGACAAAAATTTCTCTACACAATGATCTAGACCAATAAATTATATATATAACACCTATGAACACCTTTGATCAACATACAAGCAGATCTTTAACACTAGAGAAATGCGGAACAAAACCCGAACACCACTTTGTATGTCAGAACACCTCTACAACACACTGTTTCCTCTTTTATTCAAATTTTCTCAAAATTACTTGGAGAAAAAGTACCAAAAACACATTCTCATCATATTCACCACTTCCTAATCATCACAAAACCAATTAAAACACAACATATCAACCAAAAGACACCTACAAACAAAAGCTTATCAAAGCAACATTGGAGGTTGACATTAGTAATATTTACTACTGACAACATAATGAAATTGGTCAAAACATCATCACAACTTCTCAACCATCAGTAGACATAAATGATAGCACAAACATAAGCATGTTGACATCAATGACAACACCAACTACACATTCTCACAACATTTCCCACACTTAATTAAGCTTGCTTAGGATAATAAAGCGAGTTTATCATTTAATAACTAGGAGATAAGTGATGTGTGTTAGAAAACAAAAGGTGAAAACAAATAATAGAAGCTTAAAATTACTGTAAATTAAATCTAACAGTGTTAACCATGTGGATTTTTAATTAGCAATAACAATGAAATACAAGAATGGAAAGCTAAACACGAAACATAGTTTTTAACGTGAAGAAACCATTTCGGTAAAAACCTCTACCAAAGAAGAGATGAATAGCTTGTATTAATAACAAATATGTTTACAATACATCCAATCTAACTCCTGTCCAACCTTCAATCTGATAGCATAATTACCCTTAAAAAGAAAACTTGATGAAGAACAACACCCCAACTCCACATCCAAGCACCTATTATAAAGAATAACTCAATACATGAAGAATGGCATCTAAATTGGTATAATCCTCATGCCACAACCTTGGAATCATCACATGCATCTCATAATGACCTATTAAAAATTATCTTATATTTTTCATAAGGCATCTTTCATGCATGGGCACCTGGGGACCAAGATAGCAAATATTTCGTCATAGATGTTGTCATAGTCATCATAGAATCTTATGATAGGTGTCATAGCTATCATAGATGCTCTTACAACTTATGATGGATTTCATAACATGTCATAATGAAATATTCCAAAGGTGGGAGCCTAGAATCTCTTGTTTGACCATTTTACCATTATTGTGACAACTATCAAGTAAAAGTACAACACAGTAACTCCATGTTGGTAAAATAATAATTAGCAGGGCCAGTAAAAATTAATTACCACTATCGGTGAAACCTTCCATTCCTTATGAGTGAATTACAAAAAATATTAGGAGTGATTAAATTACATGATATTTACAAGGTTGATTGCACCTTTATCCCAACATTCTCCCACTTGACATCATACATTGCAAATACACCCATAGGAAAACATAAACAAACTAAGCACAAGTAACAAGGCCCATGTCCTTCCTGCACCAAGTAAATTTCTATGTGCTCATAGGTTTGGTAAGAATATCTACAACATTCTCACATGTATCAATATTCTTCAGCTAAATCTAACCATTAGAAATCAATTCATGAACAAAATGATACTGAATATCCACATGTTTAGTTTATGCATGATACATCAGATTCTTAGCTAAATGAATTGCACTTTGAATATCATAATTAATTTGAATAATTTTGCAATCAAAACCAATACTTGTACAGAACCTTTGTAACCAAATTTCCTCCTTAGAGACATGAGTAGGAACCATATACTCTGCTTCTGTGGTGGATAAAACAATTGTAGCCTACCTTTTACTCATCCAACTCACTGCTCCTCCAAATAAAGTAAACACATACCCACAGGTGGACCTTCAACTATCCAAGTCACTTGCCCAATCTACATCAACAAATCCCTATTGTGTGATGATAAAATGTGTAAAGTAAACAAGATCACACAAGAAATGAAATGTATTACATGAGATATTTGAATCATAAAAATGATCTAATTGTAAACAAAAGCAGAATCTCTAAAATCGTTCCATTGTTCTCTATTCTCAAGGATCCTCTAAATCATTAGTGCTCTCAGATTTGTATATTACACTATGACTATTTGGATGACAACCTAAGAAATGAGATGCTATAGAATGCAAGATGATTGATATACAAATGATATGATACTAAGATTATGATGCTGATGTATAAAATGGAGATTATACTATGATAATGATACTAAATTCTATGAGGCAAATGTTTTATAAAAGCTAAGATGATAATGGAAATGCAGCTATGAATTAATACATGATTCTAAACTAAAATGATAAAATAATTCTAAATGATAAATGTCTAAATGCTCTATGCTTAAACTCTAAATGCTCTAAATGCTCCAATGTTAATCCTGTATAGTAAGTTTAATCAAAGATGGGATGTAAAATGTTGTAGAATGGGCTTGTATTTATAGGATTTCCAAAGCATCTTATGATGTGGCAGAAATCAACGGTCAAGATTTCAGCATGAGAGATGAACGGTAGAGATGGAAGAAGTTAGAGAGAATCATGGAGAATGTTCCCTTGACCAAGGGCAACATGCCAAATGTATGAGAGAATAAAATGTGTGAAATTGCCAAGTGTCCAAAGTTTGTTTTGGAATTGGTTGAGGATAATTCTAATTTAGAAATTAGATTTATTTAAATTCATGTGACACTTGATGATGTGGCAAGAAAAGTTGGAGACATGTGCCTAAATTCAAATTGGGCATTTAAATTTAGTGAAAAGGTTATTAATTAAATAAAACAAACTATGTGAATTTGTTTATTTAATTAAAATAGAAGAATATGATTTTAGATTGAAGAATTAGAATAGTGTGAACTATATAAATAAATTTGGAATTTATTTATAAGTAGACGAATTAAAGGGGTCATTAATTAAATAGCTTGTATTTAATTAATTAATTGTCTTGACCGATTTTAGGTGTATACACCTATATGTCCAATGACTTGACCACATTATCAGTACCATGATAAAATAAATAGTAATCAGAAGTACCTCACAAATATCTAAATACCCTCTTAACAAAAGTCCAATGCTCTTTACCTGGGTTAGACATAAACCTGCTTAGAACTCCCATTGCTTGGGCTATATTTGGTCCAGTGCAAACTATTGCATACATCAAACTAACAAAGGCACTAGCATAAGGAACCTTAGACATATCCTCAAAATCATCAGATCAATATTAGGACACATATCTAACCTCAACTTATTACCAACCAGAAATGGAATACAAACCAACTTATAGTTATGTATATTAAACCTTTGCAAAATGGTATCAACATACTTACTCTGACCTAACCAAACCTTTTTGTGACTTCGATCCCTATTGATTTCCATCCCAAGAATGTATTTTTCAGCCCCCAAATCCTTCATATCAAATGTGCCAGAAAGCTATTTCTTGAGCTCACCAATCATCACCTCGTTGTTACCAATAAACAACATATCATCAACATACAAGATAATAATTAGGATACGATCATCAATAACCTTAATTTATGCACAATGATCCTCTTTGCTCCTAAGAAAACCCAAATTTAATGTAAAAGCATCAAACTTCTGATACCACATCTTGGGTGACTGTTTCAAACCATACAAAGATCTCTTTAACCCGCAAACCAATTTTTCTTTTCCCTTCACAACAAAACCGTTAGGATGTTGCAAATAAATCTCCTCCTCAAGATACCCATGCAAGAAATTAATTTTAACATCTATTTACTCATCTCAAAATCACAAGCAACAACAATAGATAATAATAATCTAATAGAAGTTAATTTAGCAACAAGAGAGAAAAATTCACCAAAATCAACTCCCTCTCTTTGGGAGTAGAGCTTAGCCACTAATTTGGCCTTGTACCACTCTAATTGACCATATAATCTTTTTTTTTTTAAATACCCATTTACATTTGATGGGCTTTCTACCTATGGGAAAAATAACAAGATCCCAAGTGTTACAATTATCCAAAGACATCATCTCCTCCTGCATGGCCTGCAACCAAGACTTACTTTTCTCTAAAGAAGGAGCCTCCCTGAAAGATCTAGGTTCATTATCAATTCTCAATAAAGAAAATATACAATGAAAATTAGGTGGGCAATAGCTATCAACTAGATTTTGTTGTCTTGTGGACCTTCTGAGAATAGGAGTATGAGGCTCTTGTTGTCCTTGACCTTGCTCAACTTCTTCCTAATTTTATTCCTCATGTTCTTTGGTTTGATAAGTAAATTCATCTGAAACTTCATCTTCTTCCTCATCATCCTCAAGTCCAACTCTTTGTTCTTCCCAAGGTGCATCTTATTGCTTAATTTCAAAATGCACTCTCTTTTCCTTATCCTTTTCCTTTGGTTATTTAGGATCAAAAATACCACTAAGTTCCTTGAAAATCACATCTCTAGAAAATATATTTTTCTTGGTTAGAGGATTCCATAACTTGTAACCTTTTATATTATCGCCATATCCAATGGAAATGCACTTTTTAGCTTTTGGATCCAACTTATTTCATTTTTCGTTAGGCACATGAACATAATCCTCATAGTCAAATACCCTTAAATATGAAACAAAAGATTTCTTACCTATCCATATTTCATAAGGTGTTGTTTCAAGAGCCTTACAAGGAGATCTATTCAACAAGTAACAAGTAGTACTTACAACTTCTGCCCAAAAGCATCTGTCAAGCTGTGAACTACTTAGCATACTTTTGGCTCTTTCCATAATTGTTCGATTCATCCTTTTTGCCACTCCATTCTGTTAAGGAGTGTAAGGAGTAGTTTCCTGTCTAACAATTCTTGCATGCTTACAAAATTCATCAAATTCCTTAGACCAATATTCCCCTCCATTATCAAACCTGAAAACCTTAATATTACAATCAGTTTGCTTTTCAACTAAGGCTTTAAATTCTTTAAACTTAGTAAAAACTTTAGATTTATGCCTCATAAAATATAACCAGGTATATCTTGTAACATCATCAATGAAGGAGACAAAATATCTAGATTTTTTGATTGATTCTACACCCACATGACCGAATACATCTGAATGAATAAGTTCCAATTTATTCTTAGATTTAGTATTGCCTGAAGGAAATTTTTTTTTGTTTTGTTTACCAAACACACAATGTTCACAGAAATCAAAACTCTCATCAGAATAGCATTTAACAACTTTTTATTCAAAATGGTTTTTAAACTAGTCTCACTAATGTGGCCCAATCTATGGTGCCTCAACAGACAAGTATTTTCAGATTTTTTAGTTACATTGGTAGAGTTAACAACAGTAGTGACTTCAAGCCTAACTAGAGTCCCCTTCCTTTCCCCTCTTGCTATCACCAAATTTCCTCTTACCAATCTACAACCATGCTTATCAAATGTTACATACAATCCTGAATCATTTAACTTAGAAAATAAAATCAAATTTCTTGCTAATCCTAGTATATACAGAAAATTAGAAAGGATTTTTAACCTCCCATCATTGAAACACAACTAAATCTCACCCCTTCCAACAATAGGATATGTTGAGTTATCACTAGGATATAAGTGGAAAACCACTCCTTATGAGGAGTCATACGAAACAAGCATCCTAAATCAATTAACAAGTGTTCATTAGTCATAATATGAAGAGAAGAAACCAAAGCTTCATCACCTTAGTTTGAGGATTTCTCCATGGAGGAATCAATTTGTTTCTTTATATTTCTTCATTCCTTCTTCACATGTCCTCTTTTTCCACAATTCAAGCATTTCACTCTGTTCTTCTTCCTAGGAGTTTTAGATCTTCCCTTAGACTTGTCCTTAGGTCCATTCTTATCTCCTTTAGACCCTCTTTCTTTAGGCCTTCCCTTGACATTAAGAGCATCACTTGAAATATCCATAGCCTTTTTCCTCATTTCCTATGACAACAAAGTTGCTACAAGAGCATCCATCTTTGGATCTTCGATGTTAGCAGTGATAGCAAGTATGAAATTACCCCAAGATTCAGGTAAAGAACAAAGAAGCATAATGCATTTATCTTCTTCTTCAACATTAACATCAATAGGGGCTAGTTTACTCAAAACCAAATTAAAATAATTTAAATGCTCGGTTGTAGATTCACCTTCCTTCATCTTAAGAGAAAACAACTTTCATTTCAAGTAGATTTTATTTACCAAACTTTTTGCTTGATAAATCTCACCTATCTAGTTCCACAAAGCATGTGTAGTCTTTTCCTTTGACACATTCAAGAGAATAGAATCGGAAAGACACAATCTAATAGTACCACATTCCTTTTTATCCATCTTCTCCCAATCTCCATCACTCATTTTCTTGGGTTTCTTTTAGTTTATTACAACCACCCATTGATCTCGTTCTTCAAGGAGATCCTCCATTTTCAGCTTCCACAACTCAAATCCCACTCTGTTAAATTTTTCTATGTCCAAACAAGAAGAATTTGCAGCCATGGTTTAACACAAAAAACTACAAAATACAGATCAACCAAACTCCCACTATAGCTCAAAAAACCTTTGTTCTACCACCGAAGACACATAAATGGCCAGGCTCTAATACCAAATGTTAGAAAATGGAAGGTGAAAAAAAAATAGAAGCTTAAAAATACTATAAATCAGATCTAACAATGTTAATCATATGGAGTTTTAATTGGCAATAACAATGAAATACAAGAACGAAAAGCTAAATACGAAACACAATGTTTAACATGGAGAAACCTTTTTGGGAAAAAACTCCACGAAAGAAGAGATGAATAGATTATTGTATTAACAACAAATATGTTTACAATACATCCACTCTAACTTCTCTTTAGCCTTCAATTTGACAATATAACCCTTGCAAAGAAAACTTGATGAAGAACCGCATCCCAACTCCACATCCAAGCATCTATTATAAATAATAACTCAATACATGAAGAATGACATCTAAATTGGTCTAATCCTCATACCACCACCTTGGAATCATCAAATTCAGCCCATAATGAACTATTACAAATTCTCTTACAACTATTATAAGACATCTTTCATGTATGGGTGCCTAGGGACAAAGATAACAAATATTTTGTCATAGATGTTGTCATAGTCATCATAGAATCTCATGACAAGTGTCATAGTTGTCATAGATGCTTTTACAACTTCTGATAGATGTCATAACATGTCATAATGCAATATTCCCAAGGTGGGCACCTAGAATCTCTTGTTTGACCATTTTACCATTACCGTGACAATTATCCAATAAAAGTAACACAGTAACTCCCTATCGATAAAATAGTACTTACCAGGGCCAATAAAAATTAATTACCATTGTTGATGAAACCTTCCATCCCTTATGAGTGAATTACAAACAATATTAGGAGTAATTAAATTATATGTTATTTACAGGGTTGATGACACCTTTATCCCAACAATGTGGTGTCCCCTTCCTTAAAGGGTGGAACACTTTCCACTTTTGGTGGCCATCTCCACTTTTGGTAGTCTATATCCACTTTTGGTAGTCTATATCCACTTTTGGTGGTTAATACCTATTGGTTGGATTTTCCACCCCTATCATCTCCTTAGTTCTATATAAACTCATTACCTAGCTTGTACTTGCATACACTCTTGCATATTCTAGAATTGTTGCATACTTTGACATACATGCATCTTGATGCATGCAATCATTATTCTACAGATTTGCTTTGAGGTCCTAATACAATCTTGTCATCTTGACATTTGCACATCTCTTGGAATATTGGGTTTGTAATTATGTTATTTTATTTACAGTTTTATAGCTTATCTCTCTCATAGAAGATCTTGGTTATTCTATCTATTTCAAATTTATAACAGAGACCAGTGTCCAACCATGGGGGCTATTTTTTTTTGCTTTTTTAGGAAAATAGGTATAATTGGGAAAATAGGCATAACTTTTTGCTCGATTATCAAAATTGAGAAAAACGAGATATCGTCGGAAAACTAGTTCTGAGCACTATCCAATGGTGCTAGTTTTTTCTTAGTTTTTGTTGCTGGTGCATTCTACAACCTGTCAAAGTCAGAGGTGTTGTTTTCACTTATGAGATCATAAATTTTGACCCATTTCTCCATTTTTCTTGATTCCAATAGTATTGAGACTGTCTTTTAGAGCTCTTCACACCCATATATGTAATTTTTCTAGATTTTGTCTCGGTACATTTTATTCAATTTTTTGTGTTTTCACATTCTGGTGAATTACTTGGATGTTTTAACTCTCAAAAACTTCCTGTTTATGTGGAATGACTTATTTTAGGCTGTTCTACATGTATTTGTATCTTTTTGTCCTATTTGGGCATTTTGAGCATCTTTTGCATTCAAATTTCTCTTTTGTAGATGCATTAAGATAAAGTGCCATTTTGGTGTATGCTTTTTTGGAGATTTTGCACATCCTATTGTGCCTTTTGTAATCACACTATGATATAAAGTGTCATGCGATGGTTGTGTGTTCCTTTTTTCCCTCACACCTTTGTCAAGTGAGTGTTCCTTCCATGAAAACATCAAATCCCAATGATTCTTGCCTCACGTGTGTGCGCCTTGGTTTGTAAACCCTTTTTATTTGTAGGTACTTTCATGTGCACATTCAAATATTATTTTCTCTCCTACATGCACTTCTTGATGACACACAAATTTAGTGTACCTGTCTTGCCTCTACCTTTCTACATTATGGGGGGTTTCTATTATTAGTGCTAATGCTTCCTTGGTTTCACGTTGGAGTGATCTATCTATCTAGTTCTTATTCCTATGTAATAGGTAGCTGCAACATGGCTGATTACCCATGCATTTCGATGAGATGGAACATTTACCATATTAACATTATTGGATTCCTATTTTGGAGGTGACCTTCCATTTTAATTTGATCAGTGTTCATTAGACTATTGGTACCTGTGTCATTTGTATCTTCAAGTTTTAGATGTTTGCCTTAGTTTTCCATCTGATTCAAGTAGAATCATTGAGGGAACTCATGCAGATTATTGTCTTCTTGATCCTAATCATCATTTGTTTCAGAGAGGGCTATTCATTTCAAAACTATATTAGTCATCTTTCAATAGTTGTCTACAACTTCTTCGTACTTCAATGATGTTCTTCATGTTCCTCTTTTTTGGGATATTGTTTTGGTTGGAGGCTCCTTAGTCCTTCACATTGGTTTGAAGGAATTTTCAGTACTTCATTTTCCTTTCTCTCTTTTGGAGAGGAGTTTTTCCCATGATGTTTTCTCCCTTGTTCTCTAGTTGTGAGAGATTTCTTTGTTTGTACATGGGTACCTTATCAGGTCTTGTTTGTCGAGACCCATCGTTCTTTCTTTACTTTTTATGCATTATCTTTTTAGGGTTTTATAGCTACTCCCTAAGTTCATCTTAAGGGGGGTATTAGAGTAGTCATACATTAGATAATAATTAATTATTCTTTAATTGATTATTAGTCTAATTCATTTCATGCACTTAAGCTAAACTTAGGAGTGTTTTTTATGTTAACTGAAGTTCAAGCTATAACTGGATCATTCTATCTCATTGCATGAGATGTTGACACTTGTGATGATCTAATCCCTTTATCATTTAGGGTTGATCCTATATAGCACTCAACCCTCATTATATTATCTCTCTTGACTAGATCTTCTTAAAGTCTCTAGAGACTCATGAAAGCTTTTCATTCACTAGGTTTTTCTTGTTGAGGAATAAAAAATCTTTATTTTGCAAATCTCTTGCATGGAAGGTGTCTTTGTTCATTGTTTGATTCTGCATCTTGTGTTATTCACAATTCTAACACTTATGACACAAAATGTATCTTAAATCACATGCAACAAAACATAAATACTGTGTGTGTGTGTGTGTGGGTTCTTAGAGTCATGATGTCTCACCATTCTCCTTTATTTGTTTCCCTCTCTTTGGTGATGTTATCCCTCTTCATTTGGGAGGGGAAACTAGTTTCCTACATCCACCTCATTTAACCAATAAGGTAGTTAGTCCATACTCCATAACATCCATAACATAATATAAACATTCATTAAACAATAATCATGAAGATAAGAAATCACATCTATTTATTTTAATCATCAAAAAATTGATATTCTCTTCTTGTATATCATGAAAAATGTAGGACTATCTCAACATAATTATCCTTGAGACAAATTTTTGATAAAATAATTTAAAATACATAGCAAAGAAATATCATAAATAAACTTGTCCAAAAATGAGTTTTGACACCAATACAAATAAAAATTCTCCTCGATAACACATATACATAAAAGTTTATGAAATTGATTCGCAAAGATTTCAACATCATATAAGGAGGCCATATAGGTGCATACACACAACCACATAACCAACATAAAAAATTATTAATACTAGCACAAGCCCTAATAGAGGGAAAGATAGATAGAGAAATGTGTGAGAGAGAGGGGGTGAGAGAGATAAAGAGGGAGATATATAGATATATAGAGAGATAGAGATTGATATAGAGATAGAGGAATAAAGAGAGATAGGGTAGGAGACAAAAAAAGAGATATAAAGGAAAGAGAGAGAGAAAAGAGAGGCCGAATTTTGATCAACTATTTTGTGACAAAAATCCAAAGATGGAACATGTCCATGGGGATCTACCTCTCTACCTACCCTATCTTTCCATGTCACTCTATTTGTTTCTCCTTTTGTAGCTTTCTATGTATCTCACTCTCCCTCCCCATCTCTTATCTTTCTCCCTCTCTATCTCTCTCTTTTGCTCTATTTATTTTCTCCTCTTTGTCTATCTCTCTCTCTCTATCTTTGATTCTCTATTTTTGCTATATATCTATTTGTCACTTCTCTCTCACTTCATCTCTCTCTTTCTCCATATCCCTCTCCCTCCCTCCCTCACTCTCTCTCTCTCTCTATCTCTCCCCCCTCTCTCTAAATATCTCTTTCTCTATCTCTCTATCCCTTGATATCTCTACATTTCAAAATATTTTTCCACCTTTATCACTTTATTTCTTTGTCTCTCTTAGCCTCTCTCTTTATCTCTTTATTCTTCTCTAAGGACATTCAATTGGCAGCAATGGTCAATTTTACAACCTTTGCTAGTATCGTCCTTGCTTATGCCAAAATGGTAGCTTTGGAAAAGGGACCTATGAACATCCATCAAAACATAAAGGCTAGAGAAATTTCAAGATATGTTGTTGTTAACATTTCCCTTATAAAAATGTAAGTAAACTATGAAAACATAGACAAGGAATGCAAATTGTTTGAAAAAATGCCCCAAAGATGTGGTCTCACAACTCACTATGAAATTGAAAAATATGCACAAAATGGATTTGTTGAAAAGTTGTTAGAAAATTTTAAGAAAATGTAATTGACACATATAAAGTCAATCTTGACAAATTTTTCTTGTTTTCTCCTCACTTGTCCCTAAATGAGAGATTTAAAATGGAACATGACATTATCAAAGTATAATGAAAGAGGGATTTTTCGTTAGATGTTAAAGATGCAATTGCCTTGGTGGACATGTATGAAAAATGTGGAACCATAAACATGACACTTTAATTATTTGGCATAATTCCTCAAAGAGATGTCATCCCATGGAATGTAATGATTGTTGGATATGCATTATCTTCAACACAATAATAAAAAGGTAATCCATAATCTAAAAAGTATAAATCTAAAAGATATCGCATGGTAAATGATTATAGTGCCTCAATTCGTTTACACAATACAAAGTTTCAAGAAAAATAAATTATTGTTCACTTAGAGAAATCAAAATCTTGTTGACTGGTAGAGGTCAAGGTGACTTGTGTATAGGGAATTTTATTTGGCTCCATGGGCAACTAACACTCCATGCCTTGCGCTCCTTCAACTCTTTCGTCTTTGCCCCTTTTTTCCTTTTCCTTTGTAGATGCGACTACATGAGGGAATTCTTCTCAAACTATTGTTGATGTCATGACCTTTTCAAAAGAAAATTATGAGATTTTTCCTTATGGATGTGGGACCTTACCTACAAAGGATGTCTTCTCCTTCACTTCTATTTCACATCCCAATTTGGGGTCCCACTCTTATAAGGGATTATGAAGAAAATGAAGTGGCCTCCACATTGTTTGTAACTACCAATCTAATATTCAAGTTATAATGTTTTCATTTGTTTAGAAATTCTCTAGTTGAAGTTAAATTTAACATTCAATAGTCTCGATCTCTATATGTAGAAAATTTTAGATACTTGTGAGGAATCCTCTAGTTTGTTTGTTGATGGAGCTATAAAAATTGCCATATAAACTTAAAAAACTAAATCTAGGAAAAACTAAGATCGATTTCATTGATTTGCATCTTCTTGAATAGTTTGATCCATTAATCTTGGAAGTATGTGGGCTAATAGATTTTACTGTCTTATATTGTTTAGGGTAAGTTATAATTGTTAATTTCCAAAAGTAGGTCTCTCTCTTTTTATATATGTTTCTCCCATTCTCTAGTTTCTCTGCCTCTCTCTCTCTCCCTCTCTTTCCTCTCTTTTCTCCATCTCTCTCTATCTATCCTTGTGTCTTCTAAATAATATATCATGTAAAAAATTAAATATTATATATATTAATTATATATTATATTTATATGTATAATATATTTATATTTAATAATATACATTATACATTATATTATATGTATAATATATTTATATTTAATAATATACATTATATTTCATATAATATGTAATAATAAATATAATTTAAGTATATATTTTTAATAGATTTTAATATATTTATATGATAAATATAAATATATGAAAACTATATTATATATAATATACTAAATAATAATCAATATAATTCAAATATAAGTTCTATATATAAGAGACATAAATAAATATTAAGCATATACTAATTATTTAAATATAATATACATTAAATTTTTTTATTTTTTTATTTTTTGAAAAGAGGGGTAAAAACTTTATTGAAAATCAAGAGAGAGTATTACACCAAAACCAAGGGGCTAGCCCCAGAAAACCAAAGAATCACCAAAGCAGGAACAAAACAAAATCAACTATCTTCCAATATCTTTTTATCCTCTTCAAGGACTCTATCCAAGTCCTGACGTAACTCAGGGGAGACCTGCATCCAATCCTCAATCTTCCAGCCAGTATCATGCTCAGAAGCCCATTTAGCCAAGCAGTCAGCAACCTGATTCCACTCCCTCAGGATATGAACAAAAGAAACCGCCTCCATCCTGGAGCAAACCTGAAGAATACTTTGAACAACTGAAGCCAACTGCCAATTAATATCAGACATCTTTCTCTCATTCAACAGATTAATCAAGATTTGTGAATCAGCCTCACAAATAACCTTATGCCATCCCAAAGCAAGGGCCCGCTCCACAACATAAAGAATTGCCAAGCCCTCCATGAGATTGACCGTCTTCTCCCCCTCATGAATAGAGAAAATAAAAATCACTGAACCCCCTGAATCTCTGCCAACCCCACCAATCCCAGCAGGCCCAGGATTACCTCTAGAAGAACCATCAGAATTGATCTTCAAGACTCTAGCTAGAGGAGGAAGCCATCTACAAAACGTTGCACTCTCTTGGCCCCAAGTCTGCATCTCCTGGAACCCCTAGAAGAAGAATGTCTCCCCTGAAGTCCCAATCTATCAACCAACTCAGCATCCTCTTTCCCGAGGGGGAAAGACACTTTGCACTTGGCCACAACTGACTCCTGTATCATACCTAATATACGAATCCACACCTGCTGACCCACCAATTTAACACCATGGAAAACTATACGATTCCGCTCCAACCAAGTCTGCCAAAGAAGAAAAGTAGGTCCAACACACCAGACATCCTGCAAAAAGGAGGCCGACGAGGGGGGTCTTCCCATACTATCCCAGAACTCCACCAAAGAGGAAGCATGAACACACGGTTTCTTCCAAACCTCCCACCACCAATGCCAAAGTTGAACAACAAAGGGACATCAGAAGAACAAGTGAGAGGATTCCTCTTCCGCCTTCCCATAGAGAACACAAATTGAAGGCCCCTGAAAACCCCGTTTACGAATGTTATCCCAGGTCAAGCATCTATTCCACGCTAAAGTCCAAACAAAACAATTACATTTAGGCCATGATAGCTTACTCCACACCCTCTTCCACCACTGAACCTCCGCCCTAGCCAACTTTTGATCCAACAACACCTGATAGCCCCAAGCAACAGAATAACTCCCCTTGGGATTATGAGCCCAAGCAATAATATCCTCTTCCCGTAAAGAACTACAACGCCTACTATGAAGAATCACGTTAAGCTCGGCCCTGCCTTCCTCCTCACCCACATCCGGCCATAGGGTGGGATCCTTCCAACAAGCCTTCTCCAACCGCCCATAAGAAGAAAAAGACTTGAAGTCACTCACCCGCGACCAACCAACCGCAAGAAAACTTTGGCTCAACGGAATCAAGTGAGGAAACTGAGAAATAAGCAGAGGGAAACCATCCCAAGAGTCAGACCAAAAGAGAGCTTTCGAACCCTGACGACAGATCCAAAATAAACCCTCCTTAATGAGCTTCACACCCTTCTGAAGAGTACTCCAAATCACTGACCCTTTCCCCTCAAGAGGGTACCTAAGGAGATCATGCCGAGGGACACTAGGGAAATACTTATGAGATAATATCCTGGCCCACACCTGATCCTGCTCAACACACCAACGCCAGAAAAGCTTAGCAGCCACAGCCACTCCAAACAAAGAAGATTGTCGAAGTCCCAAACCACCATACTGCTTAGGACTACACACCTCTTCCCACTTGACCAGGCTCCACTTGGAGGACGACAAGCATCCAGCCCATAAAAATTGTCTCTCAAGAGAGTCCAACTCCTTAAGAAACCCAACCCGAGCCACTTGAAGCATACACCTGTAAGTAGGGAGTGCTTGCACAACTGATTTAAGAAGCTGAACCCGTCCAACAAAAGACAACCATCTATGAGTCCAATGATTGACTTTCACCTAGAACTTATCAATGATATTCTGCCAAGAACCCTTGGGAAGACGACCAACAAAAATTGGAATGCCTAAATACATAAAA
The DNA here is from genome assembly GCA_007258455.2 of Sequoia sempervirens. Classification (NCBI taxonomy): domain Eukaryota; kingdom Viridiplantae; phylum Streptophyta; class Pinopsida; order Cupressales; family Cupressaceae; genus Sequoia; species Sequoia sempervirens. The sequence continues at coordinate 305,439,028 of VDFB02000017.1, read as the reverse complement.
GGGAGAACCCCTATCTGAAACCTCAAAATGTTAGCAATTCTTCTCTGAATGGGGGAAGGCGTATTGAAGAAGAAGATGGAAGACTTATCCTCATTAATCAATTGCCTCGATGCCACCAAGTAAACATCCAACAACTGTCTCAAAAAAGTAGCTTCCCTGACAGTAGCCATCCCCATCAAGGCAGTGTCATCCACAAACTGCAAATGAGACTGCGGAGGCAAGTCTCCACCCCAATGCCAACCCTGAATGCTCCCTAACCCAACATTTCTTCTCAACAAACGCCCAAGACCTTCAACAAAAAGAAGAAATAGGTACAGGGATAGAGGGTCCCCTTGGCGAAGACCCCGAGACGCTCCAAAAAGTTCAGAGTGATCTCCATTTATCAGTACCGAGAAGGATACTGACGTAACACAACTCATAACCCATTTGATCCATTCAACACAAAATCCAAAAGCACCAAGGATCTTCTGAAGGAAGGACCATCTAACCCTATCATAGGCCTTAGCCATATCCAATTTAATAAACATAGTCTTCTCTTGGGAACTGGCCATGGAGTGGATGGTCTCAGTAGCAATAACAACCCCGTCCAAAATTTGTCGACCTGCAACAAACCCACTTTGTTCCTCCAAGATCAACACTTTAAGCCACTTCTTCAATCTCTCAGCCATTAGCTTCGCAATAATCTTATATACCACATTGCAAAGGGAGATAGGCCAAAATTGAGTTAACCTATCCGCACCTTCACACTTGGGAATGAGAGCAATGAAAGTGGAATTAAGAGCATGCAACATCTGCTTGTTCCTCTGGGATTCCTGAACAATCGCTAGAAGGTCCAACTTTATGATTTCCCATAACTCTTGGAAGAACTCTATTGGGAAAGCATCCGGGCCGGGAGCTTTGCCCCTCTTAATCTGAAACACAATCTCCTCCAGCTCCTCTAGAGAAATCTCCCTCATCAGATCCTCATTCGCCTCCCTGGAGACCAATTGAGGGACACATGAAAGAACCTGTTCCTCCTCGACTGAACCTCCTTGAGAGTCCTCTTTGAAAAGAGCAACAAAATACTGTGATGCTTCAGTCACGATTTCCTGAAACGAGACAACACGATCCCCTCTGTCATTAACTAACACAGAGATAGAGTTACCATGCCTCCTAGCCTTCACAGAATTAAAGAAAAAAGCAATATTTTTGTCCCCTTCCTGCAACCAGTCAATCCGAGCCTTTTGCTTCCAATATATCTCCTCACGTAACTCACATTCCTCGACCACCTTCAAATTTCTAGCCTCTTCTTTCAAAAGATCCTCCGTAACCCCAATATCCCAAATCATTCTTGTAACATTATTTAACTCTTCTTAGGCAGCGGCCTTATCGTGAAAAATATTGCCAAAACACCGGCGATTCCACCTTTTAAGCTGATACTTGACAAATTGAAGAAGCTTAGCAAAGGTATACATTGCAGTACCAAAAGCAGGTCTACCAATCCTCCACCACACAGCCACATGGTCAAAAAGAGTAGAGTCCCGTAACCACATAAGCTGGAATCTGAAGGAAGGAGAACGAGGAGCACGAGCAGAGATGATGCTAAGCTTGATAGGCCAGTGGTCCGAACCCCTCCAATCCAAAATTTCAGAGGAGGTTGACCATAAGTCACCAACCCAATAACAGGAGACCAAGAACCGATCAAGCCTCTCAGCAACACAGTCTTCACCAGTTCGCCTATTATTCCAAGTAAAACGACCATTACTGGGCTGAACGTCAATAAGATTTAGATCAGAAATGCTATCCCTGAGAAGCAGAGCAGAAGGCTCCAATCGAACAATTCCACCCCTTTTCTCAGACAACTCCACAATAGCGTTGAAATCCCTAGCCATAATCCATGGGTGGAAAGGAGCCAGGCTACGAACATATTGAAGATGAGACCAAAGAAGCTGTTTACCTTGATACTCAACAGGCGCATACACATTGGAGAGGAGAATACATTCTCCAGTCACAGAGCAAGAGGCCACCAACGAAATAGCCGACCTAGAAGACAACCACCAGAGAGGGAAAATCCTCTGTGGATTCCATAAGCAAGCCACCCCCCCAGACGCACCGTGAGCTCCAACACACTGAGACTCACCATACTTCCACAGCTTAGGTACCATATTCACCATGCTCTCCATGGAAAGCTTAGTTTCTTGAAGAAAAAGAACATCCAGAGATTGATTCCTAACCAAATCACGAACAACTTTTTGTCGGGGGCCACTGTTCAAGCCCCTCACATTCCAAGATATAACAATCATTTCTGGGTACACAAGAAGTGAGAATCCAGGGGCTTAACTGCCCCTGACTCCACTAGAGTCTCCCCAGTTGACTTTATCTTTTCTAAATCCTTTTTCCTACCCAGCTTGGGGTTCTTCTGACCAACCCCTTTCTTTGGGTCTTTTTGTTGAATACCCATGCGAGAAGAGGAACTGGAGCTCTTCCTAGCTTCCACACCAATCTTTATAGGAAAAGGAGAACCCTCTCCCCCAATCGTCAAAGTCCCATGCATAGGATCCAGTCCAGCCGAAACAATCAACTGCTGATCCGTGTCCATCTGCCCAACACCCGAGTCCTGCACAACCTGTATAACCTCCGAAGGAGGCCCATTCTTTCCTAAACCCAAAGCTCCTTGATCCAAGTCCGTCAAACCTGGATTCACTTCCTGTTGGTTGAGATCATCCAACACCTCAAACATGTTAAAAGAAACATCATCTTGCCTCTCCCCTAGAGTCCTCTTCTGCCCCTGATTTCTGTTGCGAGCTTTGACAAGAATAAATCCATCCTCTGCAATATCATCACCTGGAATAGACCCCTTCCCCTTATTAGCCCCAGGTGGGTTGCAAGGAGTTTGGCCAGAATGGGTCCCTACTGGCTTAGCCCTAGGGCACCTGCGCTGCAAGTGTCCATACTCATGACAAAATCGACACCGAAAAGGAAGAGTTTCATAGTCTATCTATTGCACCCATGTATATGATCCTGCACTCACCTCCACAGAATCTGGCAATGGCATGCTTAAATCAATTTCTACACAAATACGGGCAAAATTCATTACCTTTTTAAACTGCGTCTGTTGTGAAGACCCAACCGGTTTACCAAGCAGTGAAGCCACCAAATGTAGGACATCCTCTCGCCAACATTCGACTGGAAACCATGGCAGACGAACCCACACTGGAACCCTATTCGGGAGCTCCTCAGTCAGATTGAAACCCGCATGCCACGGCTTCATAAACAAACCCACTTGGTTATAGAAATAGGGACCCCCCTCAAAAATCCTATTCCGATCGGCCATGCAATCAAATGAAACCATAAAGTAATTATTAGCTAGGAGTCTAATCTCCATTTCTCCTTCCGGCAGCCAAGTCCTCTGAGCCCAAGATTCCAAAAATTACAACGAGACCCTTAAACCCATAAACTTACAATAAAAGGAGTGTTTCGAATAATAATCAATATCATCCGCCAGCAACTCCATCGGGATAACTAGTTTCGGTCTCTCCTTACATCTTTCCAAACATCCATTAATTTTGGTAACTCTTGGTCCTCCAGACAGTCCAGAACTATTCATTTCCTGATCCGAAGCAAACATATTATTATCAAAAACCTTTGTCCCCTGTGTCGATGGTTTAGATCCAATGGCATGACGGAAATCCATCCCAGGTCTAACCCCAGATGAATCCCCACGTGCCATGAATCCAAGACAAGAGCTCAAGTGGGCATGCAAGCCCCCGGGACGAGAAAGCACAGACAACAACTTGCACAAGGTAAAGCAAATTCCCTCAGACACCAAACCACATCCCACCAAAATTCAAGATATACGGATAAAAAGATAGCTCCACCCCAGACCGGGGCACCACTCAGCACGAAAAAACAAACGGCGCCACACCAAACCCTACTCTCCTCACCCAACAAACAAAGCCCCACATGGGTCTTGCCAGTAGACAACACTTACCTAAGAAAAGGCACATCAAAACTTGCCAACACACCACCCGTTGTAGAGAGAACACCCGACCACACCCAACCGGCAAGCAAAGAACTCCTCCACCATGCAGTAAAGGAAACTGACCCTGCAAGAAAGGAAAACCAGGCCCTAACTTCACCCCAAACGTAGACAGAACCCCCCCTCTAGCGCACAGTCAACAAAGCTCAGAGAACGAGCTAGGGCACAGACGCCCTAGCTCGGCCGACGAAGCACAGAGCCGTCCTCATTTTCATAAATCATTATATTCTAATTCAATATACATTATAATATATATATATATATATATATATATATATATATATATATATATATATATATTTGGTAGGTAATAAGAGTTTATATTGCTTTAAAAAGAAATTTACATCTTCAGTCTAATTTTCACCACATCCAAAAAACCAACAACTGTAAATCCAGTTTGACAGCATCTTAACATGCCTGAGTTACATCAATCCCCTGTTCATCAACTTCTAAAATTCTAAAACTACCACAAAAATTACCCCAACTATCTTCACGTAACACCAAAATGACTAACCGAACTTTTTCAATAGTTCATCTATACTTCTCGATGTATAATACTAGAGAGACATTAAAAAACATAACAAAAAGGACTTAATATCCAACTCCATCATCTTCCCGGTTCCATTGTTGCACTGTTCAGCTCCACCACCTTCCGCTTCCTTTGGCGCTTCCCCTTTGTCCTCGTCCTATGTTTTCCTCTCTTCGTGTTTCCCCCCACAACCTGTAGCTCTGCCTTCGCCCATGCTATCACCTCCTCCACTTCCATGAGCTTGATAAAGAGCTTTAGTGCCTTCCAACCTAAACAAGCTTCCTCTCTGCACTATGACTTGAACTTTCCTTCTGGCCATTGAATGAAATACATGTATCTGTCCACCCCGAATAATTCTGCCAACTCCTCATCCACTATTCCCTCGCTAACATCTATCCCGACTCCTGGAATTGACCATTCCAGGATTGATTCCATGCCGACCAGGAAGTCATCATGAACAATTTTGTTCATCACTTTTTGAACCGTCTCAATTTGCTCGCCCAAATCTAACCCCCAAGTTGCTATCAATGCATAGACGCCCATGCTCGTCCTATAGCAATGACTCAGGATTCTAAAATCCCTGCCCAAGATCATTTGCACACACTACCTCAACCTACCATCCTCCACTAGAAACAAACCCATTAAACGCTTATCCGAAGTGTCGTTGTAGAAAGGTCTTAGTTGCCTTCGGGAATGAGAAGTAAAATTTTCCTCCATAGCTTATTTATGCTACTAGAGTCGCCTCCACCACTTTCTACCACTGCAACTCCTACCCACACAGAACTCCCAACTTGACAATAATGACATCTGCCTCAATCCTGGAATAAAAACATTCTAACTGCATTCATTTCACATTTAATCCTTCGAGTACTGGAAGCCACCAAACTCCAAATACATGAGTTCTCTTGTCACTTCAAATTGCCTTGGTAGTCCTACATCCCTGCCAATTAAATGTGTAGTACTCATCAGATGCCGCTGTTTAAGCCTCCAAGTTTAGCTCTCTAAGATCTTTTAACGCTAAAGCACTGCTATCTTTAAACGTTAGAGCCCATTTAGATAATGTGTCGGCCTCCATGTTCCCCCCTTTTCTAATGTGACTAATACAAAATTCTTCATAAGTTTCTAACTCCTCTTTAATCCTTTCAATTGCATTCAGAAGGTGCCAAGCACCAATAGTTCCCTTCATCACTGCTCTAACTATTATTAATGAGTCACCTTCTAGATGAACCTTCGTTGCTCCTAGTTGTTTTCCACATTTTATTGCTAGTAGAGCTGATGCTGCTTCAACTTCATTATTCGTGCCTTCCAATAACTTCTTTGCCCCTAAAACTAAAACGTCACCCTTCCAATCCCGGATTATAAACCCTGCACTTGATGGGCCAGGGTTCCCCTTAGAGGCTCCATCGAAATTAATTTTCCACCAGCTTTCTTAAGGTCTTTCCCAACACATTTTCTTAGGATCACCAATAGCTGAATTCACCCAACCCAACCCCTTAACGGGCAATTAAATATATATTTTTAATAAATTTAATATATATCTAAATAATAAACATATTATATACTTAATATTTTAATTAATATTATATATAAAATTATATTATAGAGAACATAATATATAGTAATAAATATAATAAAAAATAAAAAATTATATATAAGCAGTACAAATAAATATTAAACATATAATAATTATTTAAATATAATATATTTTAACAGTTATTAACACATTTAATATTATATTTTAAATATAATAATTAATTTATTAAACTAGTAATATAATTTTATATTTTAATGTTTCATGTAATTATATTAAAATCTACCTTAATATTAATAACATAAAGGTTAGTGCTAAAATTTCCTTGTCAAGCACAAGATAGTATATGTATGCACTCCGAGCTTTATCAATGAACTAATATGATTATTGCAGCCTACAGAAGACGGCATACATCATACAGACATAAATACAAACACTCCTCCTTGAGTCACCGAAAAAACTGCTGAACGAAAAAATAATTGATGAAAAAACTGTGAAAATCCGACGGCTGACATACGTTCAATCGTTTTGAATTGTACTGAGATATCGTTAACTGTTGATCGCTGAAACTAGCTCGCTGAAGTACTTTCCCTCCCGTCTCGAAAATTGCCGGCTGATGTTCCAATGACTTCACACTTCGACCTTATAAATTTTATGTGCGCTCCAAAAATAGCCGTAATCTTTGGGCAGCTCAAGCAAAATAATTTGCAAACTTTTCTCTAGTCTTTGTGAAATCTCTGCTAAAACATTTTCCGTCTCTTTAGTTGGATCGGAATTCGAAAGTAAGGTAATTTAGCAGACGAACATTTTGTCCTCAGTCTTACATTGAGATTCAATTTGGAACCAGTCTACTATTATTTCGAAATTAGAGGGATTTTATTTTTTCTGGTTTGCTTCAATAACGATTTATTTGTAGTTATTTTCCATTTTATTCTTCCCAATTCACGCTTCTGTAAGTCTAAGATATGACGTCTTTTGAAGTAAATAAGCTTTAAATTCGTATTTGGCAATGCGATCAAGCCTACACGTTGGCATATTTTATAAATAGATGCATTTTATTTTAGTTTAATCCTTACATTAGATAACTTTCATAAATTTTGATGCTGAGCAAATGACTTTATTTTGGCAGATTGTAGAAATTTTCCTTACAGCGAAATGCAATTCATATTCCAAAACAAACTGGCCTTGAGAGCTACGGCTCCAATATCCTTGGAACATGCTTTGAAGAAAATAGATGTCAACCTAATAAGTCCCTCGGATTCATTGTCGTGCAATTTCGTGGAATCCTTCTGCTGGAAAATTTGCAGGGAAAATAATTTTGTTTGCATTATGAATCCTTTTGATGGTTCAAAGCTCCATTTTATTTATCAGGTACATGCAATCCGGCTTAGAATCTTTCCCTTCTTTGAATTTGAAGGCTTAATTAATGATTCTACACAGTTCTTAAATTCTGTTTATGAACTATTATGTTAAAAGTAATTATTTTCTGGAAAATCTACCAAATAACAGTCCCACCAGGGTTAATTTCAAGGAAAGCCAGGAATCCTACTAGGGTTTTTGGATTTATTCTGAAGTGCTGTTTACATCTATCCTTTGGCTAAGCCACCACTGTGTATCCATGCTGTCAAATTCACCCTAAGACTTGCACCTTAAGTCTCGTTGCAAACAAAAGTCTGTCACCTGCAGCTTGCTTCTAGGCCACACCTCGGGGGGGTTAGTAGGGTTGATTTAAAGGAAAATCATATTTGCAGAAGTTTAGAAATTCTGGAAAGCTCTATTTGAACGTTGAGTTTGTCATAAGTCGAGAGTGTTTTCCTAATTTCCTTCAGATTTTATCTGTTATATAAATAATCTAGCAATTTTTACAGAAAACTGATATCGACAAATAGGAGGTTTTTTTTTTGCATTGTTTCAAATTATCTTGCTTTGTTAAAGTTTTCCTGTATAAACTGTAAAGAATCTATTGAGGATTTTGTGCAGTTTATCCAGAAAAGCTTCAGTAGCTTCTATGAAGATTATTCAGAAAAGCTTTGACATTATGAATTTCTAAGAAAATAGTTGATCCAAATATCATTTGATCAAAATCCAGAAAATCTTCATTTTCGATTGGTGTTTATGTAGAATATTTGACAAACATTATAGTCAAGGAATATTTATTGCTAAAACTATCATTACGTCCTACAGTTGTTTTGGAATTTCAACTAATATGTGTACTGATCTTTGCAGAATGCACAGAGGAAAGCAGTTGAAAAAGCATTGACGGAATTAAAAAGACATTTACAAGTAAATCCTAAGTTCTCCTGCTATTTTTCTTCGTTGTTGAGGTCATTTGATGCAATGCTTTCTGTATATTTAATGTTTTAGTTTAAATGTATTTGAAGGTTGAAATTGATGAAACTACGGACATAGATGTGGTTTCCAGTACCCTGATGACCAAAGCCGTTGAAAGTGGTATGGTATCAGCATTATTGAATCAGGGTTGGACCTCAGTTGAAAATGGTCTGATCATGAACGGCAATATTGCTTTCATGGAAGAAGGAGCTCACCTGGAGGCCATTTCTGTGGTAGGTACCTCACCTTTTGATCTGATAAAGTGTTTTGTGGAATTGGTTCAAACGAACTCTTCTGTTTGAGTTATTATATTGCTGTCGGCATTTAAAGATACAGGGAATCATTTTGCAGGCAGTAGAGCTCGAAGGAGATGATCAAATGGTTTTTGTTATAGCACCAGACATCGTATGTTTCCATAGAATTAGGGTATGAAACCATTTAGTCAAAAACTTGCCTATACGCTAAATATTTGTTTAGTTTTTGTACTTTGAATTTGAAATGTTTATAGATGTGGGTTTGTTGGATTGGGTGGAAAAAAGTGAAAGATTATAGAGTGCTTTGTATTTTGGATAAGAATTCTATGTTTCTTTGTTCATGTCAAAGTTGTTTTAACGATTAATACCTTGTATAAACAGAAAATTTCTATTTCTTGTATATTAGACATATAAGAACATCAAGATTTGTGCTTAGATAAGGTTAGAGTTTAAGTCATTGGTCTGTTTGGTGCCAATAAACATAAAAATACCAGTTTGAAACCCCTGGTCTTGTTCATGCAAACAAGGTTCTGCACTCATAATTCTATGTATATGTTGTAATTAGAATTAATGTGTGAGAAATCATAAAGCAACTTGTGGCCCCTTTTTAATTTTTTTTCTCTTGGCTTGAGGAGGGCAATCTTGAAAGACATATTCTACAATTTGAGAGAAAAGAGCCTTTTGGCAATCTTGACCACCTCCTTATTTCTCTATAGATAATTATTTTGACATTGTTTTTATTTGGTATGTTTTTGTGAAGAGAAGTTAAATTCATTCAAAAGCCATGACGTTGTATGTTTTCTAAGTGGTTATGTTGTCAAATATGTGCCATTGGCTTATGGCTCATGTTTTGGTTTCTAGCATAATAAAAGGTGCTTGTAATAACCAACCTCAAACTTTTTTTAAAATGTTAGCTTCAATTGCAAATGAGATGCATAAAAACTTCTTTTTCCACTTTTGATTCACCCAAATTTCAGAGAGGGCAAGGTGAGAGCATACGGTGTCTAGGGTTACAATTAATTAAATCAACAACTGAGAGTAACACACTAGGTGGCAAGCCAACCAATACCACATATCCAGTGAAGTGCATAAACAGTACTAAAGAAGTAGATATCCTCTTTCCAACTATATTTACAAGGGCACATCCACTTATTTAGTGGAAAAGCTTATACAACATTGAAATGAAACTTCAAGATTTTTCCACTTATCTAGTGGTGAGCAAGTACCAAACAGGAATAACAACTATTCCACTTTTTAGTGGTGAGTGATTACAATAAACCACTTATCAGTGGGGTAAGTATTAGCAATAAACAAATCCACTCACTGACATGTAAAAATGAGAAAGAGATGGCTTTTGGCGGTATGATCATCTAAAGCATTACAATGATAGTCCATATGTATTGCGAGCATCAAATAAGAGGGTTAATTGCTGTTATAAAGTGTTGATACAAAATAAACTGTTGTAACTCCCCACAATAGTGCCAAATATCATAAAAAGCCCACTCGACTTGAATAACACAATCAATATACCTTGAATGATGATGAAATACATCAGTGCAATTCTGTTCGCACTCATTTGCTATGATGTCCCCTCAGGGTTTCAAAACTGATTTTGGAGTCTTCTGTTAAAATCTGATTTTTTTGTTTGTTTGCTGTCAGTGGCGGTGCCGAAATTTTCAAGAAATTGAATTAAACAATAACAGAAGGGAAATTGTAAATAAATGAGAACTCAGTAATCTTTATTTCTTCACAACATAATAAGACAATACCCATAAGCTAGAATACAATAAATTGGAACTTGGGTTTTTACACGGCAGTCACGACAATCAGATGCAAGGATGCCACGAAGACCCCCAAGATTTAGCTTTCAGGAAATATCATTCCCAGGAGACCCCCTTCAGAATCCTCCGAGCTATCTAGCGAGTCCAGCCATTAGTTCGTTGGACCTCTTGATCATCCAGAATTGAGAATTCATCAAAGGATCGAAAAGCAAGTATAAAAGTTGAAAATCCAAAAAAGACAGTCTAGATAATAAAGGCGCCCTAGCTAGCCAAGGGCGCCTAGACTTTTGAGGCCTTGAAATCAGTTTTCAAAAGATATCACCTCTAAAAGACCCTCCTCAGAATCAATCAAGCTATCCAGTGAATCTGACAGCTCGTTGATTGGGTTGATCTAGCTCCGGAATCGCAAAATCATCTGAAGGTGAGGAAAACAAGCAAAAGTTGAAGAATGTCAAAAATGGCTAACATTGGAAGCCATGGGCGCCCCAGCTAGCTAAGGGCGCCCATGCTTTTGAAGGTCAAGATGATGTTTTTATCCAAAGTTGCCTCTAGGACAATCTCGTCAAATTCGATCAAGCTCCACAACGAGATCATCAACTAGTTCATGAGATCAATCTGACGTCTGAAAATCAAGATCAAATGGAGGTCAAAATCAAGCAAAAAGTTGAAAATGTCAGAAAATTGGCTAAGTTTGCTAAGGAAAAGCGTTCCTAGTCAAGAAGGGCGCCCAAGGCTCAATGTCTTAGAATTTTTTTTTAGTTTTCATCATGCATCATCCAAACAGTGTCCACATTCAACGTATCTGCTCAGGATTGGCTTCAAAGGATTTAAAGTTGGAGAATAAAACAAGTTTTCAACCTAAAAGCCTATTTAAGAATGCCTTTGCATTCATTCTTCACAATTTTTGCAGGTGGCGTCCAAGGCAAGAGAGGAGAAACATAAATTTTTTCTTCAATCAAAGATTCAAAGGCTAAAACTTGATGATTTTTCAAAGTTATTCAAATTTTCCTGATCAGCTCACATAGAGGCTTCCTTTTTCATGCTTTATTTTTCCAGGGCATCAATTTTCAGAAGAAGGGGGTCAATCTTTTTCAATTTTCAGCAATCTGGGTCAGCTTGGTTCATGATTCTCAACAACTTTGGAAAATTTTTCAAACTTCAAGAACCTGCTTTTTTCATGCATGTCCAAGAAATCTTCAGTATTTTCAAAATCTGATCAACTGGGTTCATCCAAAACATGATTTTGCATAAAACCCAGCTCTCAACTTTTTTCAAAAAAAAATTCAAAAATTAGGGTTTTTGATTTTTCAACCAGCCATCAACAATTTTCAAAAACAAACAATCTGGGTCTTCTTGCAACGATATTCTCTACAAAACCCATATCTCAGATTATTTTTGAAAAATCTGCCCATTTGAAGAAGAAAAATCATGCTATTTTTAACTTTTGTACAGAACTTGTTCGAGCATAGTTGAGTTTACCGTCAATCTTCAAGTTTTTTCAGCATGGAGTACTCTCCCATCGAATTCCAAGCCAAGACAGTGTTGTATCATGATTTCATCAAAATTTTTGAAATTGACTTGCATCATATCAAACCAGTGTTCAATTCGCGTGCTTTGGAAGACGCATGAAATGATGCAGTCAGACATCTTGGTCATTTTGGGTTGTTTACAGTCTCAGGCCGAACAATGTTGAGAGTGCTTTGAGCAAAAGGACAAGTATTGGAAAAGAGTTGTACAATACTCTTCCATTGAAAAATCAGAAGAAGTGTCAGAAGCATAAAAGCTACGAAAGATATGCTGAAGCAAGAGGATATATTTATAAAAGGTCATCACTCTAGCTGCAGAGCCGCCGAGATTAGCAAGATTTGATAAAGAAGCTGAAGATGTCAAAAATTTCCTAAGTTCAATTGCAGAAGGCAGGGAATCCTAGAAAAGCGGAATATTGCCTTAGATAGTATTGATGCTCTTGATAAAGATGCAATTTCCAACTTTTTGGCGGATGTGGTTGAGATTTAAAGTGGCAGTGAACTAGAAGCTTTCTCTGAGCTTTCTTTCTATTCCTGTCTCAGGCTTATCCATTCTTTCAAAGAGAAAAGAAAACAAGATGCAATAGTTGGCACTTTCCCTGTTTTTATGCTTTCATAGGTTGTTAGATGTTTATCTTGTTTTAGTTTTAGAAATAAAGCTTGCATGTTGGCAAGTCTTGGTTGTAAAAGCAAGGAGATCTTAGGTTCCCTACTCTACTTGTGTATAAATAAGGGTAGCCTTGCCCATTTTTCTTTAACGGTTATTGTAATAGAAAATTGCTGAGCCTATTTTGCCTGCAAATTGTTGTTGTTCAGTTTCAGTTCACTTAGTGTTAGAGCAAGCTTGTATGCCTCTTTTAGCTGCAAGTTATTGTTTAGTTCTTGTGTTACTTGTGTCAATGTATTCTAGTTGATCGTTAAGCTGTATGCCTATTTTGCTACAATCCTACTGTCCCAGAAGTGTAATCTTTTGTTCTTGAGATTTGAGAAAATAAAGTCTTTTGCTTACTTTGCTGCCCTGATATAAAGTCTCAGATTTCCGTTTTATATGTTCTGCTTATATGATCTTTATTTCAGCTTGCATTGAAAGTACAGTAGATGTGCGTTGGAAGAAAGTTTGTTTAAGTATTTATGTCAAAGAATCATTCCTTATCTATTTCTAACTCTTGAGCTCTACGTTTACTTGAGTAGTTGGAAATGTCATTAGAGTAGGCTTAGTCGTAGTTGAACTTCTAAAAGAGAAAATCTTAGCTATGGCGCTAGAGTTTTATAACCTTGTGCTCTTAGCTAAACAAAAAGATTGGCAAATTAGTTTTAGTTTACTTTCTTTAAACAACATCAGCAAAGAGGGAGCTTCCCCTCCTAATTCGAAGAGCAGTTAATCTGTGCATAGCTGTTCGTTTCTAATTCGCATACCAGAGGTGCGAATTGAAACGCCAACATTGTCTTAAAAGCCTTTGAAGAGGGAGGTGTGTACCCTTTGCCAATCTTTGCAAGTTTTTGAATTGCATTTCGAAAATGCAGATTTCTATCTACATTAAATGGAATAGTACTTGATTAAAACAAATTAGTTAATGCATCATCCGCCTGTTGTTTCTTTGACAGTTTCCAAAAAATTTTCAATGTTCCACTTTCTTTCGAAACCCCTATGTCCTTGGGTAGACTAGAAGAGGAAGAAATAATATATGTGACTCTAGATACATCCTCTTCAATTCTTTGTTTATTTTGTGCCTTCTTCATCTTTCCTGCAATTGAATAGGAATGCTCTTTCTCTAAAATAGCTCTAATATTTGGAGTCACAGTTGGACATGCAGTAACACTTCCACCTGCACCCCCTGTAATACCAAGCAAGTGGTCCATTACCCTTGTTAAACTTCCGATAAAAGTTTTCGGGCACTTGTTACAACTGATGTTAACACCATTGCAAGTCACATGTTTCCATGCCTAGAAGTTGATTTGTTCGGAGCCATTACATTACAATCTGCATAATGAAAAATAATATTTAATATTTAAAACATTAACCAAAGTTTGCTTAAAAACATTAAAACAAAATATACTAAATTTTTATTTTTAACTTTAAAAAGCAAAATAACTCAATATATAAATATGTAAATATATTAAATTTTAAAATAAAACAATATATTGAAATATATAATATAATATATTTGTTAAATTTAAATTAAATGTGTTAAATTTTAGCATATTTGTTAAATTTAATTTAAATAGCTTAAAATCTAAATTGAATATTTTAAAATATGACATTTTAATTTATTAAATTTTAATATTAAAAAATAAAAACTATAAAAATTAAATAAAATAATAGTAAATTTAATTATAAATAATTGTTTAAGTTTTTGATTAGGTAAGCAACATTTGCAGGGTGTTGTACCCTTCACAAAGAGCCACAAGGGCCAATAGAGTTCAAGACCAAAAAAACATCAAAAAACACAAAGCCAAAAAACAAACACCACGAAGCAACAATAGACAGACAAACAACGAACCAGTAGCAGACTAACTGGCATCTTCCTAGTTCTTTGATAGGAGATTAACAACATCATCTCCGACCCATTCCTGACGGTCTTCAGTCTTTTTCATGTCCATCTCATCCTTCATAACCGCCGACAGAGTACTGGTGACATAGTGGACCAGCTTAACCGTGAAGCAAGTCAAACCATATAATTTTTTGCCCAATTTATCCAATCTTTCCTTTAGCACATAGAGCTCCTCCCCTCCAACCATAGTCTTGTCGGTATCAGCATGCTCAACATCCAGCGGTTCTGAAGACTGAGAGGCCGAAACCTCCTTCTGAACTTTGCCCATGTTAGGAATGGAGTTGGTTTCTCTAGCATGCTCCTCCTCCTCACCCTTAGACTCCTCTTCCCCTGCTATCTTTGCTGTCCAACTGTTCCTCTTCCGTATCCAAATCTTTAACCTGCACTTTTTTCTTGTTCTTGGCCAGCCTACCAGAGCGCCGAATGATGGCATCACAACCAATAACCACCGTATCCCCCATAAAGTCCTTGCTCACCACATTTTTTCCTTTGCTCGGAGGCTCCTTCAATCTCTTACCTTCCTCGCCTTTCTTTTTCAGGGTGGGCTTGCTGGTAGTCTTGGCGGGGGTTGATTTGAGTTCACAAAGACTAGCCGCCGCACTAGTCTGGGCCGCTCCCTCATTTCCCTTAAGCTTTTTAGCAGTGGGTTTGGGTTTATGCGTGTCAGCAAGGACCAAGTGGTTTTTCCTAACAGGGCCTTTGGATTCGGCCGGAGATAAATTGGTCACAGTGGGAGGCTCAATCTCTTCAATGCGGACAACCAATATGGGTTTTGGCAAGCATAAAGCAAGATGGAAGTGGTAGAGCCTCAAAATGAGGCCTTGGTGGAGCGGCAGGGGAGGAGGGTCATTAGGATTTAGATCAGCAGCCTCAACACATTTTTCAATAAAACTTTCTAAGTCCATAAGCAGGAAAAAAGTAAAACTTAACAAAACTTTATGCCTGAGGTGATTCAAAAGAGGGAAATGGTAGAAGTAATAGGTTTTGTATCTACCTTCTAGAGTCACATACTTCATCAAGGCAAGGCACACTTGGTTCCATGGCTAAGGGAGAGCCTCTCGGTCGAAACCCGACTGGTCGCGCACCAGCGCCTCATTCCCCACAAAAAAACTTGTTCATACTTTCATTGTCCTGAGTTTTTGTGTGTTTTAGATGCTTCATATCAGTACACTGGAGCCCCGTAGCTTGCATAATCTCTTCCTCGTCCAAAGTAAAGGAAATGCCTCCCAAAGTCACACGGCGATCTTTCCACGAGTTGACAAACTGAGCAGACAGATTAGGGTCATGGCCCTCCAGTCTCTCCATTAGAGGAGCTAGACCACCTTCAACACAAATGTGCCAAACAAGCGGATCTTTGCAAAATTCGCTGTAGTTATCCAGCTCAGTTCGCACCCTATCACCACCCATAATGTCACTCTGCACACAGGATAACCAGAAACCCTGAGAAAATAAAAGGTTAGAGATAATAGAAAGGTGAAAAATCACCCGCACATTAAAAATTTTAAGCCAGAAATGACAGTCTTTGATAATCAAGGCAAAGGACAGGTCGCACGCATGAGTAAGTAATTTCCAAAAAGCAATCTTAGCGGAATCATAAGTGAGGATCTCCACACACAATCGGCTAAGTAAGCAGGACATGAAAGGAAAGAATGGTTTTCCTTCCACGTAGAAGATGCACAAAAACCTAGGCAAGATGGCCGTGTGGCCAAAATTAGAAACACTTAAAAGGTTAGCTTTCAGGAGCGGGCCAAATTTAGTAAAACCAAAAAGGTTAGCTTTTAGACGTGAAGACAAAATAGTGGACAATATAGGGCCAATAAGGAGCTAAATAAAATAAAATTTTCCATGATAAAATAATTGTTTAAGTTTTGATAACTCAATAAAATAAAATTTTCCATCAACAATTTAATTTAATAAAATTTAGCTATATTATAAGGTGATTATTTAATGGATATGCATGGAAATAGAACTATTAAAAATATCATATATTATGTAATGTCCCCATTTTAGCCCTATGCTCTTCAGTGACTATTAGCCTCTTTTCGGAAACCCGTAGGTTAATCAGAAGTGGAAATTAGGGTTTCCTATCTTGTAGGAGGTTTCAGATGAGCTTCTAAAGGGTTGCATGGAGGAGTTTGACAGTGTGCTTTTTGGGTTTTTGGAGAGCTTCAGGGTGTGGTAACATGCATTTCATGAAAATGACACGCATTTCTATTCGGTACCTTGCATGCAGGAAAGATTTGTGGGTTTTTCTAGGTTTTTTGAGATCTCCAGAGGGGTGTAACATGCATCTGATTCTGTCAACCTTTCCAGACACTTACTATTTTTAGTAAGTCATGGCAGCTGCTTGGTTTGTGTTCAAATGGAGTTTGCAAACACTTACTATTTATAGTAGTTTGCTATTTTTGGTAAGTTCTATTTATGGTAGTGTTATTCTAGCAGTAGCTCATCTATTTCAGTCTACCATTCTATTTTTGGCAGTAAGGCAGTTCAGTTTGGGCGTTGGCATCTTCAATCTTCCTGGAGTTGGAATTAATAACTTAGTCATTCTATTTCGGTGTTGCTTTTTGGACCTCGTGCCTAGGCGAATGACTTCGAGTTGTTTTAGAAAGTGGGGCTTCTTAAGTGGACGCCCAAGTGAGAATATTAGTGTTTTAAAGTAGTTTTAATTGCTACTTTATTTGGACGCCTAAGTTGTGAAATAAAGTGTTTTATTAATAATTCATTTCTTTCAAAAAGGTGGCGTCCCTTTTGGGAAGTTGAAGTGATTCGTATGTCTTTCTTGGAGGTTACAGAGTGATTCGTTTTCCAAGAGAGTTTTATTTATTTAGGCCTTTCTCCTTCATTTGTATCTTTGGAAAAATTATTATTTTGAATTGCTGCTGAAATATTTTTAGAGCTTTGCTTCGAGGAACGCATACCTCTTAGCTTCTTCTTCCAGACTTCGTGCTTGAAAGATAGTACCTAGCTGGACTTATTGAAGACTGTGTTTCACTCAGGAGTGCAGATAGAGCTTCAATTTCTGGTTTATTATAAGCAGATTGCTGATTTACAATCTGTTTATACTACTGCTGATTTGAATGGCTGAAGCATATTCTGACTGTAGCTTCGCCACTGATTTGAATGGCTGAAGCATATTCTGACTGTAGCTTCGCCACTGATTTTTGTTTGGTTCTGGGTATTGGTGCAAGCTGTTCTACTATGGAAGGCACCCATTTTCCCTAGGTTGCAGATTTTAATACTAAATATTAGATTTTATAGAAGAGGTCGACCTCCTGAAGAGGCTGTACCATTTTGGGGCTATGCATTGGGATTTGTGCCAAAATATTGATGTAGATTTGAGGTTGTCTTACTGCTGCTACTTGGATGCCTAGCTGCTATCTTCCATTTGCATCCAGTTTCATGTCAATCGGACTTCAATTGACCAAGTTATGAACATTTTGGTGAATCTCTAGCTTGCTGGTTTGATTTTCTGTTTCATACTGTTTCTTATCAGATCTGATAAACTACTATAATGAGCTTAATTTCTTATCGTTTCTCATGTTGTTTTAGTTAGGGAAGATATCTCTAACTCTATGATGTATTTGGTCACATTATACCGAACTGTTGTGCAGTTGAAGTCGATATTGTAAGGCTTGTTTAGTAGTACTAAGTATCTGATATAAATCTGCACTTTATATTCTTGTTTATACTCCCACTGAAGAAGTGGTTGAATTTGTTATTTAATTTTCATCATTTTATTATTTACTTCCCCCCGTTGAAAAGTGGTTGTGCGGAATCATGGCTGGCATGTCGCCTATGTATTTGTTTTACATTTCCACTCCCGCTGCATAAGTGGTCGAATTGTAATCTTTCAGTTCTTATATGGTCGGCTAGCTGCCTATCTTAGTTGTATTTCATTCCAGTTTGCTAACGATCCCCGAAACTGTATGCTCTCACCTCACCCACATCGGGAACTTGGTGATTAGAAGGTGAAGGGTTACCATTCTTGCTGGTTTATATTTGGAGCTAATGCTAATAGTGGTGAAATTGCGATGATATTTTCAAGAAAAAAAAACATAAGGGGATATTACATATTAATTGTTCTATATTTTTAAAAAAATATTAAAAAAACATATATTAATAGTTCTATTATTCTATATCCATATGAATAACTATAGTTCTATATCTATATTAAAAAAACATATATTAATAGGTCTATAATCCATCATTAAAATATGTTTATTTTTATTTTTTTATTCAAGGGGTAAACGCTTTTTGACCGGAGCTATGAACTGGAATACAACCATTCAACAATACCACCCCAATGGGGTTTGAACCTTGGTGGCAAGAACAACAATGCCACCTTTAAACCAACACACCATGCCAATACCGGCGAAAATATGTTTATTTTTATTAGTATATTAATTTTTAATTTATTTAAACATATATTAATAAATACAATATTATAAACTATATGGAAATGTTACAGATAAAAAAACCCCTAAAAGAAACAAATAAAAACAAATCCAAAGCAACACTTTGCTGAAAACTGAAAATAGAAGGCAAAAAATAAAAGGAATGTGTGGTGATGGCCTACCAGTAGTCCAGGAGAAATTGCAAGAGTCCAAGACTTTGGCGGTTTGTCATAGGTGGGAAAAATTGCAAGAGAAGTCATGCAAGCCCACCCAAGTCGGCATGGAAATGAAGACGCACAACTCGTTGTGCAGCCCGTGGAGAAATGAAGACATGCAAGGACGAATGTCACGATGGGAAATGACAACTCTATTGCCAACTCTCAACCTCTAAAACTCGAATTCCAAACTTAGAAGATTTTTGAACAGTCTAGATTCGGTTGTGTTTAGAGGACTTGGGAGTAGCATTTTATAGAAAAAATAGATTGAAAACCCTAAAAATGTTATTGAAAACCCTAAAAAACACTTTAAAAATATATATTTTAATGAAAAAAAAAGTGATGTGTTTTTGGGTACGAACAATAGGGAAATTTTTTACAAATTTCATATAAATATTTCAAATCTGCCCAAATTCGAATTTTATGGTTCATGTTTTCTGATGACTATGACATAGGTTGTGGATAAAGAAACTAAATCCTTTTTCTTACTCAACCATGATACAAGACTATTGCTTAGAAAGAATGCATCTCCACTTGTGCTTTTTCTATCATCAACACTATGAGCCCAATTTGCATCGGTGTATGTTGTTAAGGTGAAATCTTCACCTCTTTGATACCACAAACCAAAATCCAAAGTGCCTTTTAGATATTTCAAAATCTTTTTAACCACCTGTACATGGGTTTCTTTTGGTGCAGCCTGAAGCCTTGCCACCATAACAACTGCTTGCATAATGTCAGGTCTTGAAGCTGTCACATATAACAAACTCCCAATCATTGATCTATAGAGAGTTTGATTGGCCTCAAGGGATTCATCATTCTTACTCAATTTTCACCCTGTGACCATGGGTGTACTCATCGATTTGCAATCCTCCATCCTGAATTTCTTTAACATCTCCTTAATATATTTGGTTTGTGAAATAAATATTCCTCTATATGATTGAGAGATTTGCAACCCAAGGAAGAAAAAAACTCACCAAGCATAGACATTTCAAAATCCTTCTGTATGTTCATGGAAAACTCTTGGCACATTTTATCACTGCTACCTCCAAAAATAATGTTATCCACATAAACTACAACAATTAATTGATGTTCACCTTCAGTTTTAATGCATAGGTTGTTGTCATCAATACCTCTTTTGAAGCTTTGTTGTTGTAGATGCTTATCCAATCTTGAGTACCAAGCTTTGGGGGCTTGTTTCAATCAACAAAGTGCTTTCCTTAACTTGCATACATAGTCTTCATTTTTTGATAGGATTAACCATTCAGGCTGTTCAATAGACACCTCTTCTTCTAAGTTTCCATTCAAAAAGGCTGATTTAACATCCATTTGGTAAACTTCGAAATTTTTAAAACTAGAAAATGCTAAAAGCATCCTTATAGCCTCAAGACAAGCAATAGGAGCAAATGTTTCTTCAAAATCAATACCTTCAACTTGAGCATAACCCTTGCATACTAACCTTGCTTTGTTCCTCACAATTTGGCCATCCTCATTTAGTTTGTTTTTGAATACCCACTTAGTGCCAATTACATTATTATCCTTGAGTCTTGGAACAAGTTCCCAAGTTTCATTTTTTTCGATTTGATTCAACTCCTCTTCCATAACATTTACCCAATACTTGTCTTCTCAAGCTTCTATAAAATTCTTGGGTTCTACTTTAGAGAGCAAGGATAGGTTTGCATGTTCTGATATACTAGCTAATCTCCTCCTTATCTGAATTTCTATATCTTTGTCACTAAGAATTAGATCTTTTGGATGATTCCTTTGAACAAATCTAGATGGTGTCTTCGTGTCTTAGCTTTACAACCTCATTTTCAATCTCTTCCTCTGCTTCTTCTTGTTTGCAACTTTCTTCCTTTTGACAATCAACTTCTTGTACCTTTTCTCTTTGATGCCTTTCCTCATCCGCTCGGACATTTCCATTTTCATTAATTTTGTGCAATCTCTTATCGTAATACCCTTAGGCTTTGCTCCTTGAAGAGTAACCAAGGAAAATACCTTCATCATACTTAGACTCAAATTCTCCCAAATCTTCCTCATCTCTTCTTATATAACATTTTCTCTTGAATAATTTGAAATACTTCACTATTGCAGGCCTACCCTTCCATAGCTCATAAGGTGTTTTGCTATTGTTTACTCTGATTTGTCCTTGGTTTAGAATGAAGATTGTTGTATGCTGGCTCACAATTCAAACCCCTGTAATTTTCCTTATCTTATTTGTGTTTTTTTGTTTTTTTAAAGAAAGTTTGTAGACAGAAGAGAAGGGGCGCATCATATAAAAGCTCATAAACTGTAAAACTGAGCTATTTTCTACAGAATGGAAGTGCAAAAGGTATTATTTTACTGAAACAAATAGATCACAAGTGATAAACATACCAGAATGCTTCCAGATTATTTATTTAAAAAGATAAGTCAACTTGCCAGCCAAGAATGGTGAAAACTGGCAAATATGGACGCCTAGCCTCCAGAAATAACTTCTCCCACTCTGAAACAGCATACAAAGGGTTGAAAAGCATAGCCTCCAAGAATGAAGCACATTCAAGAGCAAAGAAGAAGGCGTTTTAGCTTCAAGCTCACACGCCAAACCTCCAGGAAGCCACAACACCCAATGCAAATGGTACGGCCATAAGAAGAAGCTGAAGAATCAAAGCTGGAGCTACAGATTTGTTGAAGATGGCGTCCTTGGTGAAGAAACCCTCTTCCTTATTGCCAACAACTGAATACTGAACAATAGAACCCTGATTGAAGCATGTAGAACCTCTGTATGAAGCCCTCACAATTGCACTAATTCGACTAGTCTCTCACAGTCTCAGAAATGCTCAACACTGAAGAGATTTCGTTCTCCAATGGAAGATTTGCTCAAAACCCTGATCACAGAGAATGGCACAGAAGAAAACCAAAGGCAAAGTCAAAATAATCAATAATGAGTTTCTCATTGCCCAAAATGCCTTATATCCTCAAGAGGCACGAATTCCAAGAAGTGACGCCCCTTTTCAAGTTTTAAATATTTTAAAATACATTTAAGTCATTTTCAATAGTCGTTGACTTAAATACTTGG
>VDFB02000017.1:305163909-305416739 GCA_007258455.2 Sequoia sempervirens | reverse complement strand
ATACTTGATAATAATATTCCACTTTGAGGGGGTAACCTCCTAATCCACTTCGATGGGGATACCTCCAATATTATTTAAAAAGAATATAATACTCAACATGATGATAATAGCCTACCTATACCTCCTATATATACCATACTTATGCCTAGGATATCACTTAGGCCGACCTAGATAAACCTATATATGCCTTAGGTTGACCTAAATAACTAAATAACAATATAATAATGATAATATGACTTAATTAAGAGTTAAGGTAGCCACAAGTCGACTACCCATAACACTATACACACTATAGGGGTGGGGGCATAACATTTCCCTCCTCTTTACAAAAGCATTGTCCTCAATGCTAAGTTTTTCTTCTTCTTCTTCTTCTTCTTCATCATCATCATCATCATCATCATCATCTCCTTTTTTACTTCTACTTCATCTCCTATTGTTGCTTCTTGTTCTTGTTCTTCTTACATTCATACTCTTATTCTTTCTCTTTCTCTTGTTCTACTTGTTATTTTTATTTTTCTTCTTTTTTGTGGCTACCTTTTGTTGTGAAGAAGTTATAGAAAGATAATTTTACAATAAACCACACAAATGAAGTAAAAATATTGAATTTTTTTTTGTAACTTACCAAGTCCTAGGTTGCACTTTCCCCAAAAATATCCCCAAAATTAGTTGTTTTGTAGCCTTGAGAGAAAATTTATCGGAAACCCTAATTCTATAATAAATCCTTTAATTATGCTCTGATTACTCTATTTTTTTAACTGCAAGCACTTCTTTTACTACTTCAAAAACCCACTAAAGATTAAGAAGAAATTCATCAGGATTTGAAAGATATGCACTTTCCCAAAAAATTGGTTAGAAACCCTGATTCTATAATAAATCACTCAATTCTACTCCAATTCCTTTGAAATATGTATTGTAGCTTCTTGATGTGCTCTTCAATAACCCTTTAAAAATTAGATAAAAATTCACCAAATTCTAGGAGATATGCATTTCACAAAATGATCTCCAAATTTGAAAAAGAATGCCTTGTTGTCATGGTGCCAAGATCATGCTTTGATACCACTTATTATGAAATAACTTACACAAAAGAATAATATGATAGGAAAATTTTGTAAATACTTTATAATAATATTCTACTTTGAGGGGGCAACCTCCTAATCCACTTCGAGGTGGATACCTCCAATATTCTTCAATAAGAACACAATACTCAACATGATGATAATAACCCACCTATACCTCCTATATATACCATACTTATGCCTAAGATATCACCCATGCCAACCTAGATAACCCTATATAAGCCTTAGACCGATCTAAATAACTAAATAATAGTACAATAATGATAATGGCATAATTAAGAGGTAAAGTAGCCACAAGATGACTACTCATAACACTATACACACTATAGGGGTAAGGGCATAACAACCATTTAATATGCATTTATTTAAATATAACAAAATTTATTTGCTTCTAAAGTTCTCTAACATCAATTTAAGTACTTGGAAACGATCCTTTATTATCCCATAAACTATCAAGTTGTCTAGGTATACTTCCAAAAAGTCATTAATAAAATCATTAAATGTATTTATCATAATTCTTCTAAATATTGCAAGGGTATTCTTCAGGCCAAATGGAGTAATTGTACATATAAATGATCCCCATTATATTATAAATGTGGTTTTAGGTTGATCTTATTATCAAATTCTTACTTTATGTCATCTTAATATTTTTTTGTGAATGAGTAAACCTCCATTCTAGCTACTGATTCTAAAAATTCTTCTATACAAGATTTTGGGAACAGATTATGTATACAAGATTTGTTTAGATATCTTTATCGAATACATACTCTTATTTCACCAATCTTATTTTTTTTACAACCATATAGCTTATCCATTTTGAATCTTCCACTATTTTTCTAATACCACCATCTAACATCTTATCTAGTTCTTTCTCTACTCTAGCCTGCACATTAGTATTCAAATAACAAGGCCTCTTTTTTGTGATTTTACTCATTTCAACTAAATTAAATTATAGTTCCTATTTCTTCTTTGATTCAATTCATTAAAAATTTGAGGAGATAAGTCTTCATATTCTTTTAAAATAAATTACTTTCATAACTTATCTTTCATCATTATAATCTCCTTATTTTGTGAATTTAAGACTTCCTTCTAACACTATTCTTTCTTCTCTAGTTCTTAATGGTTTGTTGAAGTAATTATTTTGTAGTGCATTATTGGTGGCTATCTATTTTTCTCATTCTTCTACTTCTACTTTTAAATTTTGAGGATCTTCTCTAAATCTTTAGGCTCCACAATTTTTCTAGAATTACCACATAAATTTTGCAATCCTTATCCATCCATTCTATTAAGTTTCAAATGTCTTTTTACAAATTGGTGGTATTTATTGATGTTCTTTTTTAATGACTATTTCTAATAGATATAAAATTATTTGCTTCTTCTTTTGAACTATGATTAGCTAGTCATTACTATCTATTAGAGTGAATGGTTTTATCGTTCACATTTTTCTTAAGTTAACTTAGGGGTAGTTTTTTCTTTTAATTTATTTAATCATCGGGTGGTTTTTTCCCCTGGGTAGTTGTGTACCCGTCACATATTTTCATGCCTTTATAAGGAACTTTGTACATTATGTATTTCATCACGTCTCTTAATGCATTTTCTTTTCATTCTTGGTGAAATAGCTTCTTATGCTTCTCTCTTTTCGTGAAGGTTTATTTTGGTGTGCAGTTGCTCCTGGGTGCTCCACCATGGTATCAGAGTAGTTCTACTACAACCACCTTCCAGGGAGTTTTTTCCAGGCATGATTTGTCTGTCTGGAGGCTACAAGGCTTTGTCTCATTTGTAGAGGGCATTGGAAATTAGTTTGAAGGGAGAGCGATTTGAAGAGGCATTTTTTCCTTCAAGAGGCTGCAAAATTTGTAGAAAGCATTTTTTTTTTGCAGTCAATTGAAACCTATTTTGGCATCAATTTTCATTCATTGGGAGGCGTTTCTTTTCGGCTGTGGTGCATTGAGGAACTCCTACTTAGTTTCTACTTGGTGCGGTTCTTCTTGTTGAAGGAGGCAACAATCTATTTGCAATTTGAAGGCATTTTTTTCCAGTCTCAACCTGCGTTGTGAAGAGAGACATTGTGCATGGAGAATCTTATTCGACTATATCATTCTCGAAGTTGGAAATCCCTTTCAGGCTTGGTGCATTTGAAGTTGGAAAGATTGCGTTTTAGTGCTTTGGAGGACTTGGAATTGGAGTTTCCTCATGAGCAGGTGCAAATTTCTTGGTTTTTTTTTCAAACTTTATATTCCCTAAATGTTTAGGGTTTCCTTCATTTATTGGGTGTAGAGGATTGTCCTACATTGGCTGCGTGTGGATGTTTTCTGCCATTCAAATACCCTTGTTTTGTTGTGTTAGTGTGATTCAAGGCTCACCTGAAGAGTCAGGCATGTGGGTGTTTGGCTGCTTGATCATTCATTTGGTGTGGAGAAACTTGCAAAAGGCATGATTGGAGCTTGGTTGAGGCACTTTTTTGAAAAAAACTTCCCCCAAAATTGCAAGTTTAAATTTTTCCATCTATTGTAGCTTGAATTCTTTGCTCCAATTTGTCTTTTTTTGGCAAAAATTGTTTTGGGAAATTGCAAACAGTTGGTTCTATTCATTTTTGGGGAGGGTATAAGTAGTATATTTCTCTCCTTTGCGTTCATTTGCACATTATGTTAGAACCAAGAATTGAACCACTTACCCCACACAACTACCACACATGGAAACTCAAAATTTCACAATTGTTGTAATCTCGAGGGCTTTGGAAGATGTTGGATGTCGAACAACCCGAGTTCACTAAGGATTTTGAGAATTTTGTTCATAGAAACAAAATGGATGAGGCTAGAGGGCTCATAGGTCTCCATGTGTCTGATAATATGTTGTTTCACATTGCTGAGTGTAAGACACCTAAAGACGTATGGGATAAGCTTGCTGAGTTGTATGGGAAAGTAAACCAGTTCAAAATATTGCAACTTGAAGCCGATCTCACCTCTCTCTCCCCAGATGCCTTTCCCACTATTCAAGATTACCTTGCACAATTCAAATTGATCTCATCACAACTAAAAGGGTGTGGTCATGCCAAAAATGATGATGAGTGTATATTCCTGATCTTGTCAAAACTGAGAGGTCCTTTTCAAGTGTTTGCCTCTACCTTCTATTCTACTATGGATGCCATGGGAGAAGACCATAAGATGCCTTCCTTTGAGGTGTTTTGTGATTGACTGGCTAGGGAGAAGGACAAGTTGATTCAGATGGATGCTCTTCCTAAGAGTCATTCCTTGATGGCTCAATCTTCAAGTGGCAAGAACAAGAAACAAAATAAAGATTCTAAGTCTAATGAGAAAGTTAAGGATCCTACTCCTGAGACCAAAACCTCTTCCAAAGAGGAACCATCACAAAAGAAAAAGATCAAATGTGCTTATTGTAAGAGATCTGAACATGATGAGCATAGGTGTTATACTAAGAAGATTGATGAGATTACTCACCATCTTTAGAAGAACAACATCTTGCTTCCCTCATCAGTGTCTCCTTCTTCTTTTGCTTCTCTATTTGCATCATCATCCAAACCAACATAGACTGGGAATGCAGGATTTGCTAATGGGATGGAAGGTAAAGCACTCTTGGCTTCTACTATTCCTAAAAGTGGGCAATGGATTCTTGATTCAGGTGCATCACATCATATGGCATCTTATATGGATATGTTCTCTTCTTTCAAGCCTTGTAGTTCACCTAACATTTTGATGGGTAACAATACTTACATGAAAGTTTGTGAAAAATGTTCTATTGATTTGGGTGAAGGATCTGTTAATGATGTTCTTTATGTACTCTCCTTGACCACTAGAATCTTCTTTCAGTGTATCAAATTACTCATGGTGCACAAGGTAAGACAGTTGAGTTCACTGCTGATCATGTATACATTCAGGACATACATACTAGAGATATCATTGTTATAGGGGTGGTGGATCATGCATCTCGTTTATATTGTTTTTCTCATTTTATTCCTGATGATGACGTTTCTTTGGCTGATATTCATACCCTTCCATCAAGGGTGAATCATGTTTGTGAGGAGAATTTTGGTCACTTGAATCTTGGTGTTCTTGAGCCTAGTGTTGAGATTCCTCCCTCACCTCCAGCTTCTTCAGATTTGAGTTCTTCTCTTGAGCAAGTTGGTCATAGTTTTTCAAATCTTGCTTTATTTTTGTGGAATCTCATCTTGCAGATTTGGGAGACATACTTGAGGGGATTTCTCTCCTCTTTGATGACAGTTTCACCGTGGTTGTTGATACATTTAGATTGTCTTTGGAGATTGTTATTGATGATCCTTCACTTGATTTGTCACATTTCTTGGTTGTTTTTTATCATGATTATGTGGTGGATTATTCATGCTTGGAGACTCCTCACTCTTCAAAGATTTCCACTTGGATACTTCCCCCCTTTTTTCACTTGGACATGGAGTGGCTTCTTCTAGTGGACTTGTTTCTTCCTAAGGGGAGAGGAGTTGCTTGGAGGCATTGGATCATCTTTTGTTTTTAGGCATACTTCATCGACATTGGAGCTTCTTCATTATGGGGGGGATCATTTATTATATATACATGATGTTTGTAGTCCTTGGGGGGTGTGATTGAGTCCTCCATCCATGCATCATTTTTTGTTTTCTTTTCTCTCTTTTGGAGAGGGGTTTTTTCCCACAGGGTTTTTCTCCTTTTCTCTAGTTGTGAGAGATTTTTGTTTTGCATTGTAGTTGTGCATGGGTACCTAATATGGCCTCGTTGTTGGGACCCATTTCTTGCATCTCATTTTGCATTTTTAGTTTCCCTAAGTTGCACTTAAGGGGGTGTGTTAGAGTGAATGGTTTTACCGTTCACATTTTTCTTAAGTTAACTTAGGGGTAGCTTTTTCTTTTAATTTATTTAATCACCGGGTGGTTTTTCCCATGCTGGGTAGTTGTGCACTTGTCACATATTTTCATGTCTTTATAAGGCACTTTGTACATTATGTATTTTACCACGTCTCTCAATACATTTTCTTTTCATTCCTGGTGAAATAGCTTCTTATGCTTCTCTCTTTTTGTGAAGGTTTATTTTGGTGTGTAGTTGCTCCTAGGTGCTCCAACACTGTCAAATAAAAATGTTCTACATAAGCTATTTTATATCATCTCCCAACTTTTGATTTCTCCTCTCTTTTCTTGGTTAATATACTAGATTTTTACAATAGGCGATAATGTCCAATAAAAATATAAATGTACATTCTTTCATCATATTCATTTTTATTAGTCCATTGCCTAATAAAAATTTAAAGGTGTAACTTTGGAAAATCATCTTACCGTAATATTCTAGAATATGTTTCATATCTCCTTCTAGTAAATACCTAGTTTTCAGAAGAATTATAAATACTTTCCAAGTTGGGATGTTGGGTTTTTGTTAGTGTAATTAATTAATTATTACACTTGCATAAGTTTACTTAGGTAATATTTTAATTCCTAGGCTAATAGTTGTCATCCTTATCTTGTTGAGCTATCTTGTTGCTCAAAATAAGATTAGGGTTATGCATACATTGCTTTTATAAAGCAAATCATCTCATGTAATTATTGAATTCTTGAATATTATTATTTGCACATCTTCATGCAAATCTCTTGCTTTTATTTGTTTTTCTCTTATGTGGAAGGTTTTTTGGTTTGCATGTATGATCTTGGTTTCTAACATGGTATCATAGCCTTAATATGCAGCCCCTTCTCAAATTTTTGGAGAAAATCATTGCAAAGTCGTTCGGGATTCCTCGAGGGTATCATGCCTTGAGTTTATTTATGCAACATTTTGGATCAGATCGGGCATCTCCATTGGATTCATAGCGCTGAAAAAATTCAAGATTGGCTTTTATTTTTCTGATTTTGGTCATCATTTTCCAAATTTGTGAGGGTTTCAAGCTTGGTGATTTTTTACAAGCTCTGGGGGTAGCCTATTTTTTGGAGCATTTTGAGCAAAAACAGAGGTCACCATCGCGTTTGTAGCGGCCAAAGACCCTAAGAACGCCTGTTGTTTGGTCGATTTCTGAGCAGTTGATTTAGAAGGAATTTTTTTTTTTGCCAGGGAGGCCATACGACCTCCCCAACATGCTTCCCGAGGCACATTTTTTGAAAAAATAAAAATAAAAATTGATTTAAAAAAAAAATGTTGCGCCTCCCATTTAAAAGGAGCACACTGCTCATCGACCACCAAGTGGCCATCGGAGGGCTGCTCATCCCAACGACACCACCCCACAACACCGCCCACCACCGCCTATCAGACTCCAGCCCTTGCGGGCTCCTTCAGGCTCCACCCTAGTCATGTGGAGGACCGAGGGCCCTCCACCAGCCCCTGAGGGCTCCTCCTCCAGTGCCTGCGGTCACATGGGGGGTCGGGCACTATGCGCCCAACCCCTAGCCGCCACCAACAGAACTGCATGGTCATATGTATGACCAAGGGCTCTGCCCCAACCCCTTGCCCGCTAGCCCCTGGTCGCGCATAGGACCAGGAGATTTTTTTTTAAGCCCCCTGGGCGCTTGTAGGCCATATTGGCCTTCTTGGAGCAACTTTCACTAAATTGGGCTTAACTTTTGTGTACAATATCATTTTTTCGCAAACGAGATACCATTGGAAAGCTGATTTCGACTTTGATCTAGTGGTGAAGGTTGTTTTTCTAGATTTTTCTCCAATTTTATTTTTCAGGTCCTTGAACTCAAATGTTATTGTTTTCATTCCAGAGGGCATATCTTTTGACTTAGTGATCCTTTTTTCGCCATTCTTGCGGCATTGGAAAGTTGGTTCAGTCCTCTACAAAGATTTGAGGTCCATTTTTATCAGGGAGGTAGTTGTAAACTTTGGTTTGTGCATGCACTCATTCTTGTTTTCTTGCACTAGGTTTACTTTTTCTCTCTCGTTTACGCATGTTTTGCATTCTCTCCTTTTACAATCATGGGTTATTGTAATAAATGAACTGATATAAAGTTCCATTAGAGGGGGTTTCTTGCATAATAATCTAATTAGAGTGTAGTTGCACTTTGATCTCCATCTTGATTTTGATGACAACTCGCATGGGTTGTATCTGGTTTCTATAGTTTCTTTTGGCCACATCTTGCTTATAGCTTGACACATATAAGATTCACATCGGTTCACACTTCATATTGAGAGCCTATGGTTAATGATATGCATTGGGTCACATCTTAGTATGTTTAATGTTCTAGAGTCTTTATAGTACTTGTTCCCATGGAAGATTTTTAGTCTCAGTTTGGCATCAACATCGAGATACATGACTTCCAGATTCTTTCATCATATCATTCCCTCTTATGGGGGCATCATTTTATCTATTGTTGCTTCACAGATTCCAGTTTGTGAGTTTTCTAGTGTTCTGTGGCATTGGGTTTGTTGTTGCATTATTATGATTATGCCTGAGTCCTTTAGTGACTCTCATATGGTTTCTTGTAGACAAAAGTATCTTTCCTTGCTTTCCAGATTCAGGTTCCAGTGTTACTCCACAGTATTCTTCCAGCGCTTCTTTGCAGCAGGTCCTCTCATTGAGGGGGGTTTTGTCCCACTGAGTTTTCTCCTCTTTCTCATTCATTGCATTTGTACATGGGTACCTAATCAGGCCTTGTTGTCGGGACCCATTCATGCTTTCTTGCATTCATCCTAGCATTTAGGTGCATGCTTTTTTAGTCTCCCTAAGTTGCACTTATGGGGGGTGTCAGTGTAATTAATTAATTATTACACTTGCATAAGTTTACTTAGGTAATATTTTAATTCCTAGGTTAATAATTGTCATCCTTATCTTGTTGAGATATCTTGTTGCTCAAGATAAGATTAGGGTTATGCATACATTGCTTTTATAAAGCAAATCATCTCATGTGATTATTGAATTCTTGAATATTATTATTTGCACATCTTCATGGAAAGCTCTTGATTTTATTTGCTTTTCTCTTATGTGGAAGGTTTTTTGGTTTGCAGGTCTAATCTTGGTTTCTAATAGTTTTTGCATGTACCACCATCTTATTGCACTAAGACTAGAGTTTCTTGAAGGGGTTATAATTTTAGGTTCTCCTTCCCAAATATTTTTTTCCATATTCTCTAGGTATGTTGACAAATCTCCTACTCTAAAATACTAGGGAATCTTAATATGAGAAATACCATGTGAGATGTGGTTCAAATATCTTGAAAGTTTAGAATGTTGTTTGAATTCATTATTTTATTCTATCTTTTGGTTTTTTGGTGGGTTCCCATTATTTATTTTGGTTAGAATGTAATTTTTCTCAACTTTGCTTATATTGTAGATTCTTCTTGCACTTAGTATTTTCTTGGATTTAAATTCTAGTTCATCCCAAAGCTAAGCTTCCATAGCATCCTCACTATCCATGGTATAACCATTGATATCTACTATGGTTTCCCCTTTTAGTTAGGTTCATGCATCATGTCTTTGACTGGTATTCTCAAAGAGTATAGGGCCTTTGGTTCTTCTTCTTCCATTTCCTTTTGTGCAAATTTCTTAATATATGAATTAACTATATAAATGCATAGAGCTATATGTACCATATTGCTTGGTGGTAGAATTTTTCAATACAATTTATCAGTAATGTTTGTTTGTGTTTGAAGGATTTGTGTGCTATAATTCTCTTTAAAATAATTTTATTTTAAGAGATATATTTCAAAATAAAAAGAAATTGAATATTTGTCAAGAATGAAGCATAGAGGGGATGGTGATAAGGTCAATTGTTAATAATTTCAACATTGGAGGTTATTGGTTCAAAATTCATGGTAATATTTTCATTCATGCTATGACTAACAATTTGATTGAAGAGATCTGATAAGGTGGTTGATTTAGATGTGTCCCTTGTTGGTGTGGAGTCTGTGGGTAGAGGTAAAGTTAAGATGGATTCTCCTGGTGGTAAGTTCCTCGATGGCCAACCTAAGAAATCTGATACCCTTCAAGAAGAGCATATGAATTGGGAGCTGGTTGATTTGAGTGATGTCACTAGAATGGCTAAGGAGGGGACTGATGACCTCTTTATGCTCTTTAAATGGATTCTTAATAAAGTCAAACAGATTAATATCAAGATGAATTCACTAGCTAATTTCAATGTGGATCTTACCAATAACAGTAAATTGGAGATGTCTATTGTTAATAGGGTAAAAAACATGAATGCTATCCTCAATAAAATCGTGATTGATGCTACAAAAATGAGGGAGGGTCATGATTCTAGAATTGCTACTCTTGAGCAAAAAATTACTAAGATCCATGAGGACATGTCCATTCTTGTCAATGTTATCTGTAATTCACTTCAAAATATTCTAGAAGAGTTGATTGTGTTAAATGAAAAAGCTAGAAAATGGATTGGGAAGCCGCTTTTCAAAGGGAAAGATGTGCATGATTTGAAGGATGAAACCCTGATGGGAAATCTGGACAAAGGAAAGGATGTTGGCCCTTGTATCTGGACCAAAAGTAAAACAAAGAAAAAGTTTGATGATTTCGGTCCAGGAATTGAATGATGTTGTGGAAATCCATGATAAGGTCATTACAAGAGACTTGGAGGCAACAAGGATCTTGAAGAATCTGCAGTAGTTGCTTTTCCTTTTTTGGTCGGCTTTTGGTTTACTGTTGGTTTGTCCATTGTTTTGATTTCTTTTTGTGATGGGGTTACTTGGTTTTTAATGTCTTCTTTTTCTAGCAACCTTTTCTTTTTGTAAAGGGTTTCGAGGCCCCTTCAAAACCCGCTTTTTCGCTAATCAAAAACAAAGATTTCAAAAATTCACATGCTTGTGCTATTAAAGAGTCTAATGCAATGCCGAATGGATAAAGTGTAAAACAATATCATAGTGGAGACCTGCTGGAGGATTTTTATCATTTCAAGCTAGCTTATGATACTTTACATGAGAAGCACCTTGGAAGAATTTTCAGGTACAATTAGTGTATTCACTTTTGGTTTAGTTTCATTTGTATGCCAAAGAAGGGATTGGTTCCCACAACATTGGATAAGGGATATTGACATTTTCAAAGGTAAGTGGATTCTTAGAGGAGAATTGTTCCACTAGAGGAGCGATTTTGACACACTCAAAGGAGATTTTTCTCTCATTGTGTATGTAAAGTGAAAATATTTTATGTTCTCATGTGGTACAAAAAAAATTGTGTTTGATAGTCAAGAGATCCATTGAAGGAGTCAGTTTGATGTTTCTTGGATGAGCGAGGAGAATTGGTGAAGGTGCTTCATCAAAGTTTATATAATGATTGTTGTGTTTCGTCCTTCATTCAAATTGATGTAATAAGTGGGAAATGTTGGAATATTACATCTTAATAAAGTAAATGAGGTTAATAGTTAATGAATAAATAAATAATAAATGTTAATCTATAAATAAATATTGTAGTATGAAGTTAGTTGTCTTCTTGTCGAGGAATTTTAGGAAGTCACTTGTGGGAAAGACTTTATAATCCATATTGTAATGCAATGTAAAAATTAGATTAAGTGAGAATGGAATTTTGATGAGTATTAATATCATTTTATTATTTGTTGTGTAATGGTATAATTTGAAAATGTAATTTGCTCTGCTGTTTTCAATATTACCAAGTATAGTAATGATGATGAAACACTAAAATAGCCCAACATATACAAATCCAAATATATGGATTCAAAAAGATAACATCACAACATACACATCCCACAAAACATAGTCCGATAATAGATGCCAATATAAAACCTCATTGATAACAAACATCGATGGTGATCCAAAAAATTATGTAAAGTAATAAAACATCAAATCACATAATAGGTATGTAAGGTACACAATTAGAACACCTCAATGGAAATACGGGTTCTCACCAAAAAGTTTGATATAAGGGATAATAACATACACTAGAGTGATCTTTACAAGACATGCTTTCCATATGG
This sequence comes from Sequoia sempervirens, assembly GCA_007258455.2. Classification (NCBI taxonomy): domain Eukaryota; kingdom Viridiplantae; phylum Streptophyta; class Pinopsida; order Cupressales; family Cupressaceae; genus Sequoia; species Sequoia sempervirens. The sequence goes on along the minus strand of VDFB02000017.1, from coordinate 305,404,781 downwards.
AGGGGAAACATAGATTGTTAACTAATATTTTCTCACCACAAAATTGTAGAATATTTTACAAATAATATATCGAAAGTAGAAAAGAGTTTAGAGAGTTATCATGACATGTTGACTAGGGTGCTCAACACAAGTGTATATATATAGTATAAGAAACAAATTAGTAACTCCATTAAGTGACAATCATTCTAAGCCACATGATTTGAGACATAAATGCAGACATCAATAGTCATCGGAAATATAATGTTGAACTAGATAATCATAATCAATTCACATATAACAAGTATAGTTATATCAATGATGTTGAAACACTAAAATAGTCCAACTTATACAAATCCAACTACATGGATTCAAGAAGATAACATCACAAAATACACACCCCACAATACATAGTCAGACAATAGATGCCTATATAAAACCTCATTGATAATGTATATTGATGGTGAACCAAAAAAACATGTAAAGCAATAAAATGTTGAATCACGTAATACGTAAGGTACACAATTAGAACACCTCAATGGCAATACAAGGTCTCACTAAAAAAATTCGTATAAGGGATAATAACATACACTAGTAAGCATTACAAGGGATACTTTCCATATGGAGGGGACACAAAATTGTTAACCAACACTGTCTCACCATGCAATACTAAAATATATTATAAAACATATATCTAACGTAAAAAATAGTTTAGAGAGTTATCATGACATGTTGACTAAGGTGCTCAGTACAAGTAGCCTAAATGATCTTGCATCATGTGTATAGGGTGTTCTTGACTAAGATAGTTGATGAACATGACAGGTGCACAAGAAATATGCGATATGTTGCTCAAACTACCTCTTAGTGAGTGCATAGGTCTTTATTAAAATCTTGGACGAAAGATGTCCTATAGTCTACATATGAACCATGATGATGATCTAAAAGAAACTTCATCCATGCATATATGAAGCACCTCATGCAATTATATCATGTGTATCATAGAAGCAACAAGATTTTGGTCATATTCTTGATGTTGTAAACATGCAAATAGAAATTGTGAAACACACCAGCAATTGTTAAGGCTTGGCCTAAATTTCTTTTAATTCTAAATAGTGACTCACTTGAATATGATGATTTATGATGAAGTGTGTTGTTATATAAATCATTTCAAAAAACCAATATAAATGACTCTAAAAGTTATAAATGTGTAGCGCTTGGCCAACAAGGCTATACATATCTCTAACTATGGTCCATTTGATTGCATTGTTAAGTGTTACTATTTTTAATAATATAGCACTATTAAATGTGACTTCAAGGTTGTTAAGATTGACCAATTTTTATAATAATTGAATGAAATGCACTCATTAAATCAAAAAGCAACAAATCATATTATGCTGCATCAACATATCAACAAAATACTACTTATGTACAACTATTGATCTACCTTTTTAGAGGTATTTTATGACAAGTCAACAAAAACATGATGATGTGAACCCAAAACTATAAATTTAACAATAAGACTTGCCAATCAATCAATGACAAAAATTTGAAAATAATTCAAACCTAAGGTGCACAACACATTATCCATTGCGCTACAAACAAAAACTAAGTCAAAGATATGTCATTCGCATTACAGGGCCCCAGGGGCCGAGGCAAGGAGTGCGCTTTTAAATAGAATTGGGTGCCCAATGAACATCTAATTTAAAGTCTTATTTAGGAAATAATCATCTTCCAAAGGAATTCAAGGAGCTGAAACACCCCAATTCCTCCGAACACAAGCATTAGCAAGAGGTCAGCTGGTTTGATTTCTCTCAAGCAATGCTTCAAGCTTGCTTTGTCCGATTTGCAGAGTAGATCTCCGGTATCTTGGAGAATGCTGTAGAGTTTCTAACTGGGTGTTGAAACTTTTTTCTTAGCATTTATGATCAGCTGTGACTCTCCCTCAACATGCACAAACCTCAAACCTTGAGAAAGAGTAAGATTTAACCCTTCTATAACACGGATAGCTTTCAAGTTTTGTTTCATTATACTTGGCTATAGGGATAAAGGAAGACGATTTTGATTCCCTTTAAGCATACCGTTATGGTTTGTCACAAGGCATCCAAGCTACACCGGATTTCATTTCAAAGACCCGTCAAAATTCATCTTAATGATGCTGGTAGGAGGACAGGGCCATTTCGGCGATTTTCATAATTTGTTTTCTCTTGCCCTATAAAGAGGTGCATTCTTTCTAATTATAATCTTCTTGCTATTAAGTGTATTCAAACATCATTTCCATCACCATTTCTCAACAGCATGTGAAGGAAAAAAGAGAAAAGGAACCAAAATTTTCAAGACATGGTTGTATAACTTGAAATTAATTAAGAATGTTTTGAGCATTCAGTTAAAATGCTGACTGAAATCTGTTGTACATATTAGATTCTACTATAAAAACAACCAAAAAGTAAAAATCTAATAAAGAAATACTATTTTATTTTACATACAACTTCACTGAACAAATCTAGTTTCTATCAATGCCTTCAATTTTATCTTCAACCTCTTGATACAACTCCCTTAATCTCTCGATATTCTGCTCAGATGTTTCCCAATAACCTCTTCCATTTGCCTCTAAGAATGTCTGAACTAGCTTCCTGACTGAATTTGGGTTTGTTTCCAACAACCTCTTCAACATGTTTTCATCTTCAATGAAAGTGGTATTTGCTTCCTCATACACCCAATTGTCCACTTGGCCAGATGTAGCACTCCAGCCCACAGTATTTGTCAACCTCTTTTCAATCTCCCTAACACCTTCATACCCACTTGAAAGCATTCCTTCATACCACTTAGGATTAAGTAGTTTTGTCCTTGCGTCTAGCCTCACTGTCTCAGCCAGAGTTCTGACTTGTGCATTTGCTGTAGTTGTATCTGCAATATATGCATTGGGCTTTTTCTTGTCCTTTCGCAAGCTCTGTACAAGATTTGTGGGGTCCGAGTCAAAGTAATGACTAACATCTGTAAGAGAGATCTCAGATGAATCTAGGTTCTGAAAAGTAGCCTCTGCTGTTGACAGTGCCATTTCAAACACTTTTTTATTCTCCTTCATGCCTGCTCCTGGAGCGTCAGAGTCAAAGGCAAAGGATTTCCTGCTCACATACATGTCCTGCAATTGCTTCTCATCATTCCAAGAAGAATTCTCAACAGCTAGATTGACATTAGACGAGTAGGACCCAGATGCATTTGAAAATACACGAGTGGCAGCCTCACGGACACCAATTCCCAGTGTTTCAGCTTGCTCTATGGCATGTTTCCTTACATAGTTCATGTCCAGAGGTTCATCAAGCTCAGCTACCATTTTTATTGCTCGGTCAAGGAGGTTCATCTGCATACACATAGGGTGCATATTAGAAATAAAATGCATAAATAAGCCTGACCAAATCAGTTACTGTCAAGAAAAGTTTTGAGTTGTACTCCAAAACAAATAAATTATAAACAATTTCAAGCTTCTACATTCCATAATGTTTCAAGAAAATGCTTTTGGAAACAACTGTATATCAAGCAAAGGATTTAACGAGAAGTGCCAAACCATTTGCTTTATCCACAGTTGTCTCCAAGTGCATTTTCTTGAAATAAACTATTGGAAAGAACAAGTTAGGATTTATAGTCCAAAACAAATGCAAGGTTCTGGATTTCAAATCCAAAAAAAGAAAAGAAAAAGTTATAGAAATCTATCACAATCTGATATGATCCAATGTGGTCCAAGCAGAATCATCTAAAATATGAAAACCTAAACCCTCCATTGATTTGTAATAAAAATTGAGAATATGTTGTCTGATTTTCTGCATTAGAAAAACAGCTCCAAAGTATCTTCCTCTTCTCACACCTTACATATTTGTCATATTCATTTTAAAGAATCAAATTTCTCAACTTTAGCAATGCCTGCACAAAATGTTTAAAAACTGGACAATAACGTACCTGATTGATAAACAGGTCTCTGAAAACTCCAGAACAATTCACCACCACATCAACACGGGGTCTCCCAAGTTCCTCCAAAGATACAGGCTCCACCTTGTTGACTCGACCTAGAGCATCTGCTACAGGTTTTACACCAATCATCCACAGTACCTGTGCAAGTGATTCACCATAGGTCTTGATGTTGTCTGTTCCCCAGAGAACCAAAGCAACTGTTTCTGGGTATTTTCCATCATTATCTGCTTTCTGCCTCTGTAGAAGCCGCTCAACTACCACTTTAGCACTCTGCAGTGCTGCTGCAGTTGGAATAGCTTGAGGATCCAGTGCATGAATGTTTTTTCCGGTAGGCAGTACCTTGGGATTCCTGATCGGATCACCTCCAGGTCCAGGTTCAACATAACTGCCTTCTAGAGCTTGCTTCAATGCCCCAAGTTCGTTATCAGCCACAACTAGCCTCAAACAATCACTCAAAAATTCAAAGAGGGTGCGTAGTTTGTTTTGATCAGCATTCCAAAACTTTGTCTTTTCTAGATACTCAATCCAAGGTTCCTTTCGTCCAAATCCAAGTATAGATCCAAGCTTTTGTGCAACATCAGCCACCTGTCCTTTCTGGTTTGTTGTCCTATCAACAAATGCAGAGACAGCACCTCTGGAGGCATCTGTTATCTGTTTTAGCAACTCTACATCCCTTAAAACTCCTTTATCACTGTTTCTGTAAACATCTTCTATATTTCGGTTCACTGCTTCTGCAAGGATCCCTGGCAATGCATATATCTCATCCTCAGGTCTGTCCAGGGCAGCTATATTGACAAGAGTAGCCACAGCTTCCATTGCAGAAGGTGGTTGCCCTATAACATGCAATCCACAAGGTAATAATCGAGATTCAATTTCCATTATCTTACTATAAACTTTACCCACCACAGAATCCCTCTCTTCAGGCTGAAGCTCTGTACCTTCTTCTGGCAGAACAACATCTTTGTCAAGGTTGCATTGTTTAGCAGTACTGATGATACTGTTGATTATCTGTGAACCTCTTCCAGTGTCCTTAAGTGATTGATAAGAAGATATAAGCTCACTTAACTGTTTCAGACCTTTATACAATCCAGCATTCTCTGCTGGAGGTGTCAAGTAACTAATTGTGTTAGCATAGCTCCGGCGTTTTGCTATGGTAGCCTCAGAGGGATTGTTAGCAGCATAGTAGTATATATTGGGGATGTTTCCTATCAAACTGTCAGGATAACACACATCACTCAGTCCCACTTGTTTGCCAGGCATAAATTCTAAGGATCCATGAGTTCCAAAATGTAAGACAGCATCGGCTTTGAAAATTTTCTCGACAAATGAATAATAAGCAGCAAATCCATGATGTGGACTTGCTGATTTTGCAAAAAGAAGCCTCATGGGGTCACCTTCATATCCAAAAGTTGGCTGAACTCCAATAAAGACATTGCCATACTGTTTTCCATATACTAGCAAGTTTTCCCCATCAGAATTGAGATTTCCTGGCGGCTTTCCCCAGCTATCTTCCAAAGCCTTTGCATAGGAAGTTAGCTGCTGATACTCTCTTACATTCATTTTGTAAGCAATATTCAAATTCGGACTGTTAAACTTAGCCTCTTTGTCATGAATTATATCTTCAATGAGCAATTCAGGAGTATCTGGCAAGCCTTCTACATTATAACCATCTTTCTGTAGATCTCGCAGAACACTGAAAATTGAAGAGAACACATTGAGATAGGCTGCAGTGCCTACATTGCCTTTATCAGGTGGGAAGCTGAATACGGTGATAGCAACTTTCTTTTCCTCCTGCAAACATGTAATACTTCATGAGATCCATGGATGGCTTCCATATAAACCAAGGCAACACTAGTACTTGAATCATTCTGAACAATTATGGAAATAACTTTTCTCATCATTAAACGTAATATTAAGGACTGTGGTGCCAACATTGTATGACATTTTGATAAATTATTACTATGCAGAAACAAATTGAAATGGAGGATGAAAACAAATTACCTTTGTTTTTTGCTTTAAGTCAGCCCACTTGATTGCTCGTGTACAAAGCTGTTCAACACGCTTATGGAGTGCATGAGACTTGCCTGCAAGAGATATATAGAAGTTAGAAAAGAAAAGTCTGTATCAGCTTGTAATGTTCCTCCAATATTTTAGGAGAAATACGAGTTTCTACGCATTTGTTGTAAATTATTTGCCCATCACCAAGGACATGATATCAAGAGCTGCCCAACATCACTTTCATTTTTGCATTAACCATTAGGACCACTCACAAATATACAATCGATCAACTTGCTAAAAACTGAAACCTACCAGTTCTTGCATCACGGCCTGCGAAAACAATGGGCTCCAAACCACCATCAAGCTCAGGAAGAGCGACCTGTAATGCAACCTGAATTGGATGTAATCCCAAAGTGCTAATAAGCCATTCCTCTGTAGTCTGGAACACCAATGGCAAAGCAACAATGTAGGGAACATCAAGTTTGGCTAAAGCTTGTATGGCACGAGGATGATCCTGTCTAGCAGGTCCACCTACTAGTGCAAATCCAGTCAAGGAAACCACAGCATGCACAATAGATTTCTTTGTGAATGGATCATACAGGAAACGCTCCACAGGAGTAGAGAAGTCTAATCCACCTGAAAATATTGGGATAACTCTTGCCCCTCTGGCTTCCAGTTCCATCACAACAGCCACATAGTGACTATCATCACCGGTAACAATGTGGGTTCTTTGCATGGCAATACCGATCACAGGCGCCTTTGGGTCTTTTAGTTTTTCATTTGCATCTTTCCTGGTATCATACCAATTCAAATACTCCTTGACATCATCAAACATACGAGGAGCCAAAGGGTGCCATATTCCAGTGTCCAAATAGAGGACTGGATCAGCAAACTCCATTTTTGTACTTCTCAGAGAAGGTACATAAGACCCAGCAATCATTTTAAAGAAGTTCTCAAGATTATCCGGAGATCCACCCAACCAAAATTGCAAGCTCATTATATAAGCTCTAGCATCCTGAGCCTTGTCACTAGGCAAATACTTGAGGACTTTGGGTAGAGTCCTAACAAGCTTAAGCATGCTTTCCTCAAAGCCTGCTGATTTCTTCTTTCTCTTGAACATCTGGAAGAAAGGGCTCTTGGATTGTCCTAACTGGGACATACTAAAAGTGCCCAGTTTGTTCAATCTCATCACCTCTGGCATCGAAGGGAAAATCAACACAGCATCCATTCGTTCCCTCTCAGCCTCCACTGCAGCCTTAACTTTTTGAGCAAGCTCCTCAATAAATATGAGAGATCCAATGAATATATTAGCATCTGAGAGATCCTTACAGAAAGTGTCGTAGTTGTTTTGGTCTCTTAACTCCTCTAAAAGGTACCCAACAACCTCAAATGAAGCATCTTTTCTTCTCTGGTTAAGATTACGAACGGCTGCACTTACAGAGGCTTGATATTGAGCTTCAAGTACTACATAGACTATTTTAACAGTAGGCAGTCCCTGATTTCTTTCAGGACTGATTCGTCTCATTTCTGGGTTTCCCTGTGTGAACAGACCTTTCCCAATTTCTGCAGGGGTTTCCTCTGTGACCAAACTGTTCCCAGCAACTGCAGAGATCACCTGACATGCATCCATATCAAATAACATCAACTAAGAAGTCAAATTTTGAAGAGTATTTGTATAAAAATGAAAAAGTGAGATCTCATTGCAGAAGTCATATCTGCTTTATAATTCTCCACCTACATCTAGGGTATTCATCTATGTTTTTAAGGCATTGTTTGAGGACTCATGTGCTCATTAACTTCAAAATAGCTCAACAAATTAAGCAACAACATAGTTGCATAGATTCTAGAGAAGAATAATGTGTTACAGAAAGGAATGCATTCACAAGTTTACATAAGAAAATCAGTCTTAGAATGTAACTGTATATTAATATAGAGAAACAAGCTAAGCTGGTACAGGCCCTATACCATTCTAAGCCTTAAAAATGAAATTGCAGTTACTGTGATCATATTATCCAAGGAACTTGGCAAATATAATTGTCATAGAATAGAGTTCTACAAAATCCAAATAGGATTCAGTTTCAAACATCATGGTATCATAGAGTTGAACCAACAGGTGTGAACCAACCAAAATTATGTAGACAAGATCCTTCTCAATTTGTATTGGCATAGAACCTCTGCGAGTTCTGAGTAACATTTTGCATCTTAGTCTTACTTTGTTCAATACAGTACATCCAAGACAGAAACAGACTCAAGCAACATTTCCTTTCATTCTACTGTGATATGAGGAAAAAGGCTTACTGTGATATGAGTAAAAAGGCTTACATACCTTTGGTGCTCTGTTGCCAGCTTTTGGGCTGTAGGCTGCAAATGGAGATGCATGACAATGACCATGATACTCTCCCTGCAATATGCAAGACAAGGATCGTTAGGTGCCTAAATCCCAGAAGATTTGCCAATTAGTATAAACTCGTCTACCATTCATTCTAAGCCAATTTTGGGATTCCATTTGGGTCATAACTTCTTTGGGAGAATGAAGCCTTAGCCTAGAGTTGTAAAGGCGGGGCTTAAAAATTCAAAAAATTGAAAATCTAATTGAAAACAGAATTAAGTTTCAGAACATCAATCTTACTAGTTTTCGAAGAGAATCTACGCTGTTAGGGAGTTTAAGGCCTTCAAAAGCCCTATGTACACCTGCACATAGACATTCATAAGATCCAGTGTTTGGAAACAGTAGTATGGAATGCATAACTTCGTAACAGAGGATATGGGTCCTTGATTATAAGATAAACCAAGGTACCCACTTTCCTTGGTACATGAATTCTACTAGATTGTAGCAAGCATATTAATTGATGTGCTCCAAAATTAGTTAATCCAGAACAAGATGCATTATATGTACGGACTTTTGTAAGCTGAGCATTTAACTATCAATGATCATGAGAGGCGGGTTCTTGGAATCGCTACTTATGAGAGATGGATCATTGAAATAAAGATGACTATAATATGAATTCTTTAAGCGATTTCTTAAGGAGTGAATTTCAAACAGCCATGAATTCAACTTATTTATAAATAACAGGGAAACAGACCCCACCTGATAGGTATGCACGACTAGTTTGATGAAAAGGAACAAGCTTAAAACTTGGGGATGTGTACGAAGATGACACCACAAAGGCCATTGTATTATATTATGTCACTCCTCGCTGGCCTGAGACTAATCCCTCAGCATCGAATTCTCTTCTGCATGGGCATTGCGTTCCACTTGTCAGACATGCTAAACTCATACAATTTGCATTGCAAAGAACATAAAGAACTATATTCTCTTCCTGCATGAACACCCCTTCTCAAACAAACTAAATTCATACTATTTCCATGGCAAAGAACTACAAAATTAAATTCTCTTCCCCCCACGCACACCAGTTCTCAGACAAGCTAAAATCATTCTATTTCCATTGCAAATAATCTACAGACCTGATGCATTCCACCATAAACCCAAATGACAAATTCCCACTTAAATTTATCAGCGCCATGTTAAATTTATAAGCACCCAAATACTTATCAACATCCAATTAAATTTATCAACCCTCAGTCAAATTTATTGGCACCCAACAAAAAATCATCAGCACCCAACAAAACTTTATAAACAGCATTGATTGTACTGCACCTGTTTATGGATGGTGTCAAATTGTGAAGAGAAGAAGCAGTGGAAGCTTAAGCCTGAGACTTGATTGAAGAATGTCACAGAAGCCCAATTTGTTATATGAGGAAACTTAAGTCTCTCTTGAAGAAGACAAGCGAGTGACTTGGCACTACCACTACCACTGAATCTAATGAAGTCTCTCAACCTATAAGACAATGCACATATTAACATTCAGCAAAATTAAGGCATCATTTAGTGAAGATTTTAACGTGGAGAGGGGACATGTGAGCCATTTGTTTGGCTGCAGGCAGTAGAAAACAAACAGATATCGAACAAATATCAGGCGAGAGTGTGGCTATAAGCTCAAGCTTGATAACATGTAATTAATGTATTATATTCTATCCGAACAAGCGTAGATTTCCGCTATGTAAGATGGACTTTCTTTGGTCGTGATTGGTCCTTTGAGATTCTCACTTGTGTTCCATATCGAAACACTAAAAAAGAGACCAAGTACCTAATTAACACAGATGAATTAGTGTTCTTCATTAGGGCTTTATTGCCAAAGTAGCCTATTAATTATGGTTTAATGGGCTTTAGTTGAGCATGCTGGTCTCTCTACGAACACACGCGCATTGTTGATATCAAAATAGTTTTTGCTTGGAGTGGATGTATTTATTTGTCCTTTCGTGACTTTGTAACGACTAACTTGTGCCACATTAGCACCTTAGAGTTTGAATGGTCATGGGGTAATGGGAAACGTCATTTTGTTCAAGTGACTTATCCAAATACATAATTTTGTTTGATTGGATTTTTTTTGTTTCAAAAATGTAATCTATTTTTTATCGAGACAATATTCAATTATTGGATTAACTTTTTTTAGGTTCATTATTGTATTTGTAAATTTGATTTAGTTTATTTTTACACTTGTAAATCTAATTTATAAAGTTTTAGATCTAAATTTTAAATTGGACACATATTAACTCTTTTTAATTAGATGTTATGTGTTGATTCTCATGCTAACACTTTCAAATTGTGTGTTAAGTCAAGTGTAAATGGACAACTCCTCTAGACCATTTGATCATAACCTAGATGCATTATCCTTGTCTCACCCTTCATTGACTATTCTAAAATCACCCATTACTTCAAAATCAATTTTATTTCTATTATGACGTTATATTACCTTAGCATATCTTGATCATTGCTTTGATAACCAATTCCAAAACTCTAGTTGCATGTCAAGTCATTACATCACCCTTTTTGCACTTATGTTCCAAGTGTTGGAACTTTGGTGTGCTATTCACCTAGAGAGAGTTCCTAGTGTAGTTTTCACTAGTAGAAGTTGACAAACTTTGCTCTAAGTTCATGTTGATATTTATTTAGTCATAGACTAGTAAACAGTTGTAGTAATTTATAAAAAAATGCAATGAGTTTCAAGTGTTGTGGGTTACTATGAAGGCTTATCTTAGTCCAATGTTGATATGTACCCAATCACAAATCATTTGAAGAACTCACAACCACATAATTGTAGGTATATCACTAGTTATGTGTATGACAGTGTAGGAGCATTTGTAACACTATTGGAGCACATGTTGTGATGCCTAGAGGCATGGTGATGTTCAAAGGGATGCACAAAGGTATTGCATGCAACTTAAACCAATCAAGTGTTTCTCTCTACTATCACAAGCCATGGTTAGTGTTTTGTTGTAGTGCAGGAAAATGCGTATAGGATTTAGGAGAAGTGGTTCAACGATATTTGGATTATAACAAGTGGCAATGGTTCATTATGTGTAGTGGTCATTCATTTAAGGTCATGTACATCTAATGTACAACAATTTACATCAAGGTATGATCATGAGATGGTTGAGTGATTATTGGTATTTTACATGGCAATTAGATAGTTAGATGATTAGTATTCCATGAAGATGGCTATATCTATTTTTTCATATGAACGTGCCAAGGTTGGATAGCGTGGGACTGGTCTAATGTTTTGTATCTTGAAGGTGTGAAGTTTTGGTTAGAGGTTGTATATTGTTGATCTATAGATTGAGACTATGTTGAAGAAACCTATTGTATTGGATGTATCTTTCCTAAATAGTATAATTGTTAATCTTCTTTTGTTGGTGGGTTTTTCTTATATGGGGTTCCCATGTATATATCTATCTCACATGTATGTGTGACTTGTGTATTCTTTCATTTGCTTCCTTTAATGTTGCTAAATTGAATTGTAACAAACATAATTATATTTTATCATATAATCTTAATGCGTTCCAATATCCTAATCTATCAATCAACCAGATTAAGGATTGAATTCCTAACACCAAGTTCTAAATTTTTAATTTTTGAAATCACTTTCATTAAGGCAATGCCTGATGCATTCATTATATGTTATCTTCCACAATTTTATCAACTACTATTGTATTGTCATAAGGTGAAAACATTTCTAGTAAGCTCCCAAAGGTGTATGTCAATACTACTAGTGTGTCATTGTAGGTCCAAGCATCGAACAAAATCTCTATTTTGCAAGTACAAAAGAGTCATGGTCAATAGGTTCATGTTTATGGTCAAATTTTAGATCCACGTGTAAGGTTTAGACCTGTAGTCATGGAAGTGAACCTAGTTGAGATTTCATAGAGCTCAATTATCCCAATTTACTCATCCTAGATTTGACTATAGAGACTTTCTCTTCATTTTCCCTTTTGACTAAGATATATGTTCTCAAAATAATCAGGTATTGCTTAATTAAAGTCAACATCTTTTCTTTTACAAAGTCACCACTCAACATCATTTTGGTTTCGCTCTCTTAGCACACTTCAATTTTCTCAAAGCACTTCAAAGGTTGGTAAGCTTAGCATTTTTCCTTCACAATTTTTATTTTAAATACAACACCAATCAATGGTTGTCAATGAAGTTAGAAAAATGATACATGGTAAGATCTCACAAAAAATAAACATTTTCAATTTGATATGTTTATAATGTTGTGTCATTGGTCATTGCATATGAGTTGACATATATTGTGGGCCCTATCTCTTCCCAAGAGATTAATCAAATGAAAGTTAGCACAAGATCATGGACACCACATGGCAATGTCTCACAATCTTTTAGAAAAATAACTCTAACATGTTATAACATTGTGCCATTGGATGGCATGAGTGAGTTAGCTAATTGGTGGGTCCAATAATGAAGATTAATTAAAGGTGTCTTTAGTGACACTTGGTGGCTCATCACTTTTCCAAGTAATTGTTAGATCTAACACAACTCCTTATTGCTCCTTTGGTTAAAGGAACACTATCTCTAGAGAAAAATAGTGTGTTAGTATCTTTCAGTTAGAGCACATTGATTAATGGTAGCAACACTAGTTCTAAAACATGCATGAATTTTATAAAAGGAGAGAAATATTGGTTTTTAAGGGGGATAAAAATCTATAATAGACAAGGTCTTTATGGGCATTTCTCAAAACTAATCAAATAGTGTCAATTTGTGCTTTCAAGCCTCTTTGTAATATGTTCTCAACTCAACAATGAAGAGAAAATTGGCATTCTATGCCAAATTTGTCGATGTAGTGTGTTTCCCCAAATGATGTTTTTATTATGTGCATATGTTTAACAATTGATGATCTTTTATTTAGTGATCATGTGCTTAAGTGCCCTCCATTATAATGATGGATTGTTATGATTGTTGAATACTATGTGAATTTTCAAATTGGTGCATTGCCTTTAGGATTGTTTAGATTGTTAATTCTTATTTCCCTTTTCCCACTTAAAAAATAGAAAATTAATTGATATGTAACAAAGAGATAACTTTGGAAATCCAAAGGTTAGCCCATAGATATTGTCTCTTGTCTATGATATTTCCCACGTTGGTACAAATTTTTCTTTAACATTTGAATAACAATTTTGGCACTCTAGGTGGGACCCAAAATAGTCAAGAGTATAAAATATGTCACTACTTTAGGAATAATAAATTTTACAAGCAAAAGACTTGTGACTAGATCATTCATAGCTAATCATCTTGGAATATTGGTTCCACTATTAAATATGATCCCTAGAAAGAGAAATATATGACCACCCTCACCACCACCTTCTCAAATGGTAGGACAAGTGGTTCCTAGAAATTTGTTCCTTGGAATAATGGTAATCCTCTAGTAGGTCCAATGCCCCTGGCCACATGTGACCCTATTCCCACCAATACTTTGAAAGTATTGGCCAAATTATATAGAGAAGATTTTGAAAGTCCCAATGATCATCTTAGATAAGTTACAAATGCTTGTAAAAAATTATTCAATAACTAAAAAAATACCACTTTGAGATTACTCATTGCTTCTTTTAAAGGAAAGGTACTTGATTAGTATTGTAGACACCTAAAATTATCCTAAGCATATCACACATCTTGATTTCACTTACATCATTTTCCTCATTATCGTCTAAATCCTCCATTTAATTATATAATTTCCAATTATTTAGTTGAATTGACTTTATTCCCCTATTAATTGAATAATTAAGGTTATATCGTTAATTCAACATTTTTACATTAATAATCCCATTTGATTAAATAATTCCCAATTATTTAATTAAAAATATTAAGTCCTCCATCCTCACAATTAAATAATTTCCATAATTGTTTAATTGGCTAATTTTCCTCCAACTCTCCAACTTTCACAAAGAATATTCCCTTTTCAAATTCAAATTCTTCCCTCCAATTCAAGATATCTCCAACCTATTTCCATGAAATTAGAGATATTTTGAGCTATCATGAATCCTCAACCATTGATCCTCCTTGATCCTCACTCATGTCCTTGATTTCCTCTCATCCATTGATCAAAATTTCCAAAATCTATAAAACAAGCCTTCATCAACATGAAATTCATTCACAATCCTCATAAGCATATAGACACTCTCTAGAATTCTTGAGTCATTTATTAAAGTTCTGGTTTTAAAATATTTGTAAAAGTAAAATGGATTTTATTTTGGAGTGGGGTCCACCAAAGAGTTGTTTATATAGTGAAATTGGACTTTTTGTTCAAATGAGCATAACTTTCACCTAGGATGTCAGATTTTCAACTTCTTATACTCGTTGGAAAGGTAGTTCCAAGAAATACGCAGTGGTATAGGTTTGGTTCCATGATTTTTCTATTTTGATAAATTTTTAGGACCTGAAAGTTAGATGTTCTCGGTTTCACAGTTTTGAGCATAACTTTTGCATATAGAATTAAATTTTTGATTTCGAATAGGCGTTGGAGGGCATGGAAAGTGTACTACATATTGGATTAGTCATATTTTCAGTTTGTAGTGTAGAATGAGTTTGGTACTTGTTTGATCACTCGTAGGTGCCTAAGATTCGGGGTGTGATTGTATGAGCATCCAGACAAGTCAAGAGGTGAAATATTGAGGGAGTACATGTTTTTATATGATATTTATGATGGTATAATTGATTATCAGTTTGGTGCTTCCTGGTATAGGTTTACATGTGTTTTTCAGAGTTGGAATTTGATGGTGACAAGTACATAGGTCATCTTCGATTTTGAGGACATGGTTTGACATGAGTGGAGACTTAGAGTCTAGTATGGGTGATAGTTGAGTGCAGGTACAACATGGCTATGGTTATGGTGTCATGGATATGCAGGTGCATTTGAACATTGACACGACATGATCATGTATGTGGTTGTGTGGTGGTATTATGGTTTGTTGTTAGGAAGTTGTTCTTATCTCCTATATGCTTGATTAATTACTTGACTATGGTTACTCATTTGTGGACTATGGTTACTCATGGTGTTAGGAAAATCAAATTTGTGGTTGATTTGGTGTTTGAGTCTTGATGTCTATAGGATTGTCTTCTTTGATATCTTGGTTCGTAGGTTACTAATGTGATGATGAGTTTGTATGCTTCATTGTTTTGATCATGAGTTATATAGTTGTATGGATTGATCACCCATTCAGTTACAGTGGGATGACTCGGAGTGGATTTTCTATATCCATGAGATTGTTTTAGTGTTCATTTAGATTTTGTTAGTTGACCTTATTTGTGGTATTTTGTGCATTGGTATGTTTCTTTGGGATGAGAGGATGGATGGTTAGAGTACCTGATTAGTCGGTTGATGGGACTTGTAACATGTGGTTCAATCATGATGTCATGATAGCTTGGTACATTCATTGGTTATAGACTTTCAGTGGGAGATTTTGACAGTGCTGATTTGGTAGTGGAGGATTGGTTCCTAATGGTTTGATGGTAGTTGTATCTTCTTGGCTTGGAGATATTGGTTCTACTTGGTATGATTGGCATTTTAGTTGCATATGTGTGGACCTAGAGGATCTTCATGGAGGATATGGTTGTCATGATGCCATGTGTAGCTTGATATCATGGTTCAATAGGAGTTGTTGGTAGTGACATGGATTCATCACTGGTGATGGTTATCTTCATGTGATTGTAGATGTGGATTCTTGGTTTAGAGTGTGTTTTTTATTATGTCATGATATACTCTTGATTCTAGATTAGAGTTTGGCATGGTACATGTTCTCTTGATACTAAGATGTATGCATTGTTGCATGTGATCCCCCAGGAGGAGATGGTTAGATCATGATGTCATGATAGGTTCCTGATTCTATGGTTGGAGCTTTGACATTGATCTTGGTGGTTCTCTTTGTATTGAGTACATGATCATTTTCTTGATTTCTTCATGATGGTGCTATGTTGCATTTGGAGTTTGGCATGTATGATCGGTCACAGGTGCTCATGGATACTTGGAGATGTAGGTGAGGTTGGAGTTCTCTTGTGATCAGATACATTTGCTTGAGATAGTTACTCTTTGGAGGTTTCAACAGGAAGATCGAGGAGCTTTCACCTGGATATGGACATGAGTTCATGATGGACATGTAGAGGAGATTATTCTTGGAGTGAGTCATGATGACTTGGTTAACCTGGAGGATCATTCTCATTCCCTAATCTTGGTCTACTCGACAATTTATCATTTGAGAGGTATTTTCCCATTATTTATTTCAGATGTGTTTTGTTTCATGCTTTGATTTCTCATGGGAATGAGTTGATTCATGGTGATTGATTTTTGGGAGACTCATTTAAGGATTGTTTAGCATGATTTTATATTGTTTTATCTTTCATAGATATGGATCTTGAGCTACATATAGTTAGTTTTGGAGGATTCATTTCGATGGTTGTTTGGCATGGTTATCTCCTTGTGCATTTGAGTTTATGATATCATTTATTGATGAGGATTGTTAGGAGATGGTTAATGGGTTGACTTCTAAATTTGGTAATAATTACTTTGAGTTTGATCTTCTTGATTATAGAGGCTTACATCTATGTTGGCATTTACATGATTAATATGTTGTTTGATCTAAGAGGTTGAACATTATTTTGGGTGTTGTTGAGGCTTTTCATTTGGGGTTGTTAGGAGATCATACTTGACACAACATTGCACTTTTGAGGTGTTGGTAGAAGGATATGTTATGGTTTACAAGTTTTCTCTATTCATGGTTCCTTCCTGGAGGTTCATGTTCATATGATTTGGGAGGATGGTGGCGACATGTTGTGAGAGATTATGAAACTATTTGTGTTGCATGTGTAGATCATTGTGATTGTTCTTGGTACTTAATTTTTTTATTATTTATCACACCTTTGTATCTAGTGTTGATTGATAGACTTGATATGCTATGACCTTACCCATGCAGTAGGAGTTCCTGGATATGTATGTTCTTCATTGACAAGTTTGATACAAGGAGCTTGTGATTGTGGTTTATGGGTTGCATATGTTGTCGGCATGTGTTTACTGATGTTATTGATACATAGGAGGTATGGATGGTTGGATGTATTAGCATGTGTTGTGGATGCTATTTCCAATCATGTGGGTTTTTACACTTGACAACAACTTGTTTGGAGCCTTTGTTATCACTTGGATTTGATGCTTGTGTTCTTGGATTGGTGCTTCTTCACCTTGGCATGTTCCTTTTCTTCCATAGGTGGCATGTTGGAGGATGAGAGGATTTCTTGCTTGAGATGGTGGTCACTTTGTTCTTATTGTAGGTATCTTGATGGAGCATGAGTGCATGTTGGATATTCATGTGGTTTCATACATATGGCTATGATTATGTATTTCATTGATTGATCCCTTATGCAATGTATACAACAAGTAGGAGAATGTTGGGATATGGTGTTGTACACCATTGCATAAAATGTTATATTATAATGTTGTAATTAAATAATTATTTAGTTTTGATGCACCTAGGAGGTACAGTTAATGAACACTAGGTAATTATTTGGGGACCACTTTATGTTGTATTGTAACATTGTACTATTATTTAATGTGAGAGACATAGGATAATAATTTAATATTAGAGAAATATTTTAAAAGTGAAAACTTAGTACCCAATATTAAATAAGGGATTAGTGGTTTTGTGTTCACATGGTTTTGTGGCACATAGTTTTATCTTACCACTTGATTGTATTTGTGTGAGCTTGTATCTATAAAAGAAAGAACATGTTTAGTGGTTAAGATTGTCTAGGTGAGTTGGTTGTCATTATCAAGTCTTTTTGAGGAGTACATATGTGAAGCATGGCATGGGATGTGTGGATGCTTTTGGAGGCTGGGTTTTTCCCTTTTGAGGGTTTTCCCAAAGTATATCTTGTGTTATCTTATGGCTTTTCTATTTGATTTATGAATTATGGTCACTTGTATGCATGCTTATCTCTCATGGGGTTATGTAGTAAATGGATTAAGATTCTGGATTATGATGCATTATTTCCTAACATTCTTGAGAATTAGAGCACCTATTTTATAAATCACATACCTCATATCAAGCTTTTCCAACATGGATTATGTACAATTTGAGCGATCCACATCACAAATATGCATCAATCCACAATGCGATTGAAGGTTTGCACTTTCAATTTTTTTAATTTCTTTGATTTGAGTTCAATTTCTTAGATTAAACCTTTTTAATGCTTTACAAATGAATTTAATTGAGTATGGGTTTGTATGGTTTCCATTATGTGAATTTTTAGTGTTTTAGACTCTAATTACTTCATTCATGCTTACTTCCCCTATGGCATTTTGGCATGCCCAATGGGACCCACGTCCTTATTCTAATCATTTTTGTGGATTTTTTGTTGGCATTGAAGGTAATAGAGGCAATGTGACACTTTTGTTTCAATAGTGCAACACCTTTGGAAAATATTGATGCATTTGCAGATCAAAGTTTGACGCCTTTGTTAAATAGCGACACATCTTCCTGATCACTATTCTATTTGTTTGTAGGTTAATTCAATGCTTTTATTCAAAGAGTGGTGCCTTTGCAGGATTTTGACGCATCTGTCTGCTCAAAGATCATCACAATTGCATAAAAATTGATGCTTTATCTTTGACTATTTTTTTGTTGTTTGTAGGTTAAATCGACATTTTTGTTCAAAGATCGACACTATTGAAGTAAATCAGTACATCTGTATTTTGGCACTTTTATAACATCCTGACACTTTTTCAACAAAGTGGTGCATAGAATGATGCTTTTGCAAAAATCTTGACACGTTTGTCAAGTATCAACACTTTTGTTCTAACAAGGTAAATACAATTTTTCAACTTGATTTTATTTATTTTCCTAACCCTAACCATTCTCTATTTTTTCGATCTTATCTATCTTAGCTAACAATTTGTAGTATGTGGCGATTGATGGAGGAAGACTAGAATTTAAAACTACTAACATTTGTGTTGTAGGGTTTTGAGTTAACTTAGGAATCTCATTTTGTGCACTTAAAATTAGCTTCACATTTCATTTGGTGCATTTAAAGATGAACAACACAAATTTAATTTTCCCTTGGTGCACTTTGTAGACACCTAAAAATGGTCTAGAGAATCTAATTAATTAAATACGACTTATTTGATTAATTAATCTTAAATTCATCTACTTAATAAATAAATAGAAATATTTATTTATATTAAGTTCATTATTAATTCTTCTATTTTATCATATTATTTCTCTCTTAATTAAATAAACAAAATTAAATACTTTGTTTTATTTAATTATTATCATTATTATTTCTTCTATACTTTATCCATTAATTCCATCTTAAATTAAATACACAGCTTCAATAATTTGTGTTATTTAATTACCTCATCACATTTCTTCTTAATTAAATAAAGATATCTTAAAATCTTTTATTTAATTATCATTTTCCTTTTATTTTAATTTAATAAACAAATCCTATGGTTTGATTTATTAAATTATTTAATCTTCTTTTGCTAAATTTAAATAAATCAAAAATATTTAAATTAATGCAAAAATCATTTAACACTATTCACTCACCAATAAAATTAGATTTTTAAAATCTAATTAATTCTACTGTCATTCACGGGAAGAGCTTTGGGGACAAACCTGCAGGAAGTCCTCTCAATCTTCTTCCTCCAATCTTCCCTCTCATCTTTCCTGGTGTTTTCATGGGGAGGAACAATCCTCCATGATCAGCTCCATCTTCTCATCCCATGCCATTCAATTCTCTAGATTGAATCCCAGCCTCTTATCCCGTATCCCTGTGCAAATGTGCTGCCGTGAAAGCTATAAATACAGCTCTTTGGCTACAGGAAATGGATCCCAACTTGTGCAATCTTACTCTGCAGGTTTTCCAAGCATCCAAGCATCCAAGCAATCAAGCAATCAAGCATTTGAGCATTCATCCAGCATCTGTCAAGCATCTAGCATTTGCAGTCATGGCTGCCATTACAGTAGTTTTTTTTATTTAATCATATAGGAATAGAATAGTTTAATTCTCGTTCTCTAAGTGTCATTTCAAATAGTCTAATTAGCTTCTAGAATCTGAGAGCAAAGTAGATTAGAGAGATCTTTAGAGTTAGAGAGCAATATGATAGATTTATGAAGATTTCTAGTTTAAATTAGTTTAAATTTCTTAAATCTTAGATGCAATGTCTTATTTAGAAGTGTAGATACATGTTTAGATTGTTTAACTCATTCCTACGCTCACACACTTAAAGTCCAATCTCACACTTCATTTGTTGCATGTAAAATGAACAACACAAATTTCATTTTCCCTTGGTGTACTTAAAAAGAACAATTCAAATCTCACACTTAGTTTTGGGCTTAAAATTGAGCATACAAATCTCATTTTATTTTGGTGCACCTAAAATTGAACAAGACAAATCTCACATTTGCTTTTAGTGCACTTAAAATGATTTTTTTGATGTGCTTGGTAGGTTAGTGAGTACGTATGCTCTTTTCTTACGCCTAGTACAATCTTGGAAATAAAAAAATTACCATTAACTTGTAATCTGTTTGTACACCTTGAGGTATAGTGTTGTGTATGCTCCCCCCTCACGACTCCCAAGAATGATCTTGGGGATCAAAAACAACACCATTTTCATTTATTTCAAGTAGGAGACTTGCATGGGGGCCTCATCACCCCAAGTTCTAATCTCAAGCATGTTTCCCAGTGAGATATATAAAGGGGTGAGAATGAAAGTTGTACCCCAAGGAGTGGCTCACGCTCTTCAAGCCAAGCCCCATGACTCTTGGTTCGCTAAGAAAGGGAGGTGATGAGTAGAGAGGAGACCCCTCTCAACTTAGGCATATTGGACGAGCTCTTTGTTCACAACATACCCCTACTATGAACTTGTTCAATCTAGAATCCTAAGATCCATTTATAAACCGTCAGCTTAAAGTGGTGCAATGTACAAGTTTCAATGCGTGAGGTTACTCGCAATGTATTGAAACATAGAAAAAGGTGAACCCTAAGATTTGACCCTAGGGTTTGGGCATTTTTCCTACATGTTTCATTAAATATTTGAATGGTAGTGGGGGTTTGATGGATTTGGACAAGGTATGATATTGACTTACAACTCGCTAGGTGAGTCAACCAACCCTTAACCAAATCTGGAAATGAACTAATAATGAAATGCAATGATATACCTAAGCTAACAATGCAATTTACTATTCTGATGCAAATACAAAAAATTTGAGATGTTAGAGGAAATTGAACACCAGAAATAGAAAGGGGAGGACACTATGCACTTGTGGTATGAATTTTAGTTGAATTTATTGGGATGTTGGTATTGGGGGTGCCATTGTCCCATTAGGTATTTTTTAGATCTATTTTCGTAGTCCTTTGATGTCGGATCTGCACTTCCATTTTATGTCTGTAAACTTGTCAAATCTCTATTGGATATTTCTGTAATTGAGTTTCCATGAGTTGTTGAGACCTAGGGTTTTGAATGCAATAATGAACAAATTGTCTTCAAGATTCCTTTGATCCTCTTCAACCTAAGATCCGCACATTCACAGAGAGAGGAAATGTTGGGCCATTTTAGGGACTTTCCTTAGTCAAACCCTATGTAAGTGTTTCCACTTCCACAATGGCAATGTCAATGATAGGAATGATAATTGAAAGGAAGGAATGATGAATGAACAAAATGCTACAACTCACCACCCTTCAATGGCTTCCTTGAAGGAATGAAGTCATACACATCACCTCAAGGATCTTGGATCTTGCTTGCTTGATTTGCTTGAATTCTTGAATACTTGAATGCTTTGGAAACCTACAACAAAGATTAGCCTTCAAAAAATAATGAACACACATGAATTCACATACACTTTGATATGATGTTGGATCTTGAATTGCTGCGATAAATCTCTAATGGCTACTCTTGACTTGTTGAATAATGCTCTTGATCGCAATACTTGATCTTAATGCTCACTTGTTGCTAAATAGCTTTGAAATGATGCAATAACTAGGTATTTATACGCTATTATTCTATTTTTTTGAAAATTAGATCCCGATGACCAACTTTAGATATTCAAATTTCAAATAATAAAGTGCCACAATTGACATATTTGAATTTGGAGCCAAAATAGGGGGACATAGGCTCCCTAGGTGCCAGTGTCCTAGCCCTATTTTGTAAAGTTTTAAGTGTCAAATACAAAGTATTAAATGAGATCATTTGTTTTATGCTTGCAAATTGTTAGAAACTATTTTAAATTGGACCACAAAATGCATAATTTAGGAAATTAGGAGCATAATTAGGTCCAATAAATTAAGGGGGAAAAATCATAGTGTGAAATTGTCAAGGTGATAATTAATGATGTTACATTTAGCCTCCACTTTAGTGAGAGTATGAACTTACGCTCATAATCACACTAAAGTAGGGAAATATATGTCAAGAGGGGTCCAATTGTACAAATGTTGAAGAGATAGGATGACTAAGGATCAAGGGAGGTGATCAAGCCCCAAGATCCAAGATCCCATGGAAAACCAACATAAGCACAAAGGAACAAGCACATGTATGATATGCAACACGACAACATACAAAAATATACATATTGGAAAAAATGAAGCATACACGATGAAAACACATGACATAATATAACATAGAGATGATGATGAAAATAAAAACAAACATGATGTAAACACAAAGAAGACACACAAAAGGAACATAACAAAATACAAGGTTAGTACTAAAAGGATTTGAGTCGGTAAGATAAAGAGACCCCAGTCTTAAATTGTCTCAAATACCAAACATCATCCATCAAATAAATGTTAGCTCCCATGAGGATTGAAGTCATACACATCACTCATGCAACACACAACTCCACTGGCAAGAAAGTTGTATTATGCTAGGTGGCCATGTTAAAAGGCATTCATGACACACAATAGAAAAGTTTGATATTTGCTAGGTGAATCACAAACAAGAAGGCACACAGGCTAGTGAGGATCATTTTTCACTAGGTGAGCCCCCAAAACCAAGTAGAAAAATGAAAAACACATGCTAGGTCTACAATGTGTGGCCATAACCATACCAAGAGTTATACTTCTTGATAACCTTGATAAGGTGCTACAAAATGATCAAAATTTTGTGCCAATGCTACACCAAGTTTAGCCCCTATGAACAAAGTGAAGCAAAATAAGTCACACATGGCTGGCAAGCTATATTATGCTAGGTTCCATGAAATAAAAAGGTTGCACATGGATAGAAAGCTGTATTATGCTAGGTTACATGAAATAAAAAGGTTTGACATTTCAAGGGATGAAGAAAAAAGTAAAAAGACAATGCCAAGACCTCAATGGATGTTGTAATAACATCACCACAAAAGGTAAATAGTCAAAAACAATCAAAGGAGCTTTTCTCAATACATGAAAGGTCACACCTTAGGGAATATCACACATGACATCACCACCAAGAGAAGAATAGCTGAGGAATACAAGATTCACATCTTAGGGAATACTAAACATAGCATTACCACCAAGAGGAATGTCATATGCCAAGAAAATTCACACTCTTATGGGACATCAAGCCTAATATCACCACAAAGGAGAAACTAACATAAATCAAGAAAGCCACACAAGTTGATTAACAAGTTCACACTTCCTTGGAGATGTATGCTATCATCACTAATTAGAAGGGACTATTTCACATGCAAACAATGAGTGGGGAACTATATGCCCCCCTTAAAATGTTAGTGTACTTGCTACACTAACGATTTAAGGAGATAAAAAGGGATCCCTTGCTAGAAGGAATGCACCTAGGAAAAGGCTACCTAACCCCTTGCCCCCAAAGTGTAGGGACACATATGACCCAAAATGGATGATAATATGCTACTCCTTGCAAAATGAAATATGATTGCATAAAGCCAAATTTATACCCTCATGAATGGTAGTGAGCATTGTGTGATACTACAACTACCACATGACAAAGAGCAAAAACTAATTCTATTGATTAAGTGAAAGGAATTTTGATGTTTTGATTATTTTTGAAGGACAATAGCAGAAACCTCTTATTGTTCCTTGTGTGTTAGGCTCTATAGGAACAAAAATTCCTTGTTCTTTCACTCCACATTCATTTACATTATAACCAAATTATTTCAAGAGTTGGTACCCTCTTCCATAAAGTTCTTCCATTTTTTTGGGGGAAGGTGGTTTCTCATAATCACTTTCATCATATGTAGATGTGTAATCCATGTTTTCCTCATTACTAGAAGTTGTGAATTCTTGTGTCTTGGACGCTCAAACCTCAAATTGTGTTGATACCATTGTAGCTTCTTTATCTTTTTCCTTCATTTTTTTTGAAATCTTGTATTCCATCATGAATGTAGGTGTGAAATCTAATAATCCCCAATCATCATCCAAAAAAAATGTCATAGATGGAAGGCTCTCGTCTTTATCAAGTCAACTTGTAAAGGTTCTACTTTTGTAGTTGGTGTCAATGTTCTAAGAGGATCCTTCACTCCTGTTTTAGTTTGTAACATTTTTTCAGACTTTGGATACACTTTTATCATGTAAACCTTATTGTTGTATATGTATGTCATTGAACGATGAAGCATGGAAGGCACTCCTTTCATCTCATGAATCCATGGTCTACCTAAGAGAATATTATATGAAAAATCATGGGGAATCACATGGATGGTAGTTTGCAACACAACCTTTCCAACTTTGATAGGTAATGCTATCACACCAAGCGGTTGCTTACCCACATTATCAAAACCATAGATGGAAAAATTATCTGGTTGAATCTTAGTCTTATTGGCTCCAATTTTTTCTAAAAGATTCACACTACAAACATTAAGTCCTGAACCATTGTCAATAAGGGTACATCTAATCCCAACCATATTAATAATAGCCACTATCATCAAAGCATCATTTTTTTTGCTTTTCCAAAGGAGGTAATTCACTTTCATGAAATAAAATGTCCACATTAGGTGAATTCACATTCTCAATCAAAGTTGCCACATCATTTGGTTGCACACTAGGAGGGATAACAACATTTTACAAAGCCTTTTGAAGCATGTCATGGTAAGCATGTGATGTTTGAATCAAATCCCACAAGGATATCTTAGCAGGAGTGTTATGAAGTTACTCTACAAGTTCAAATTCTTTACCACTACGCTATGGGATGTTAGGTGCAGGTGGGAGATATGGTTGAGGCAATGGGATGGAAGTTGGTGTTTTTTTTGGTTGCTTATTGTTTCTAGTGTTATATGTGTGAGCTATAGTATGATAAATTGGTTGTTGTGAAACATGATTACTAGTAAGTTGTCTTGCAAAGTTTAAGATAGCACTTGGAGGTTTAGGAGGTCCTATAATGAGATGTGTCTTAGGAGGTCCAATAATTAGGGGAATTTTAGGAGGTCCAATAATTAGATGACTCTTAAGAGGTCCACAAGGAGTTTGAGGAGGTCCAATAATTAGAGGACTCTTAGGAGGTCTAATAATCAAATGAGACCTAATAGTCACTTGTGCATTCATAAGCTAAATGGATTTGACTTCTTGTTGATGATATTATTTTGAGGGGGAATCTAAGGTGACCTTAACATATTTATCTAAGCAAGCCATATTACTATCTTTTGAAAGGAATGTATCAATGATGTCATATTCTTGTGTCATAATATCTTCCCAAGTGGGAGAAGCATTGGGAGAGGGATAAACAAGATTATCATGACCCTCAATGATTGGATCTTCTAAGTCACAAGTAGGGGAGGTATCAGAAGAAGGACAACTATGATTGTCATGATTTTCCATGATTGCATCCTCTTGTCCAACAATATCTTCCCAAGTAGGAGAGGTAGGGGGAGAGAAACAAATAGGATTCTCATGACACTCAATGCTTGGATCTTCTAACACTAATATACCTTCTTCACAAGAAGGTGAGGTATCAAGAGAAGAAAAAATATGATTTTCCTGAGTTTCCATGATTATATCTTCTTGCACCAAAAAATTCGCACAAGTGGGAGAGATATTGGGAGATGAATGAAGACTAGGAAAAGTTATATTAAGAAATGTGTCAATGATTTCATTCTCTTGTGCCAAGATACTTTCATAACTAGGAAAGATTTTGGGAGAATGACTAACATTCATATCAATGATTTCATTTTGCTTCCTTAGATTATGTTCATAAGTAGGGAGATTACAATCATACAAGCCATGCATTACCCTATGAAAAGCACATCTTTGAAAAGGAAACATGTTGTTACTTTCCCTATGGATGAAATGATCAAAATTGTAGTTTTGTAAAAAGAATTAAAAAATAGGCACCAAATTTGGACAGAGGACATTGAGAGAGCTCTATCATAGAAATATGGGCTCAAAAAAGTAGGACAGAGGCACCTAGGGAACCTATGTCCTAGATAGGGTGTTTGCAAATTCAAATTTTGATTTTTTAAGGTGTTGTTTAAGGTTTTTTATTCTGTGTTCAAATAGGTGTAACAATGAATATTTTCTAGATTTTTGTAATTTTATGAATGTGAACTTAAGAGTGAAAATGTGCAACAATGTTAAAAGAAAAATGAAAATTTTGAAATGCAAAAACAAAATTTAGACAATAGAATCCAACATAGAACACAAAGACAAAAATCTGATGCAAATTGTAGGCACAAAATGCAAGACAAAGGTGCCTAGATGCAATAATTGACTGATTTGAAGATGCAAATTTCTAAGAATGATGATTTGATACAACTTTAAAACTAAACTATTTAAAATTTTCACTTTTTTGACTTAAATGAAAGATGCAACTTTGAACGTAATAAAAAAATTCAGATTTTAATGACCTAATGAATATAGATCTAATCTAAAGACTACTAAAACAAACCCTAATGCAACCTATGATATTCATTTTTTGTATTTTTATGCCTTTTTATGATGCAAACATGAAACCCTAAATGAGAAATGCAAACTGATACAATGAAAGATCTAGATTTAGGGTGAATTTCCTTAAATTTCAGAAGGTATATAATCTTAACATGTTAGGTTCACAAAAAATGAAACATAAAAAAGGTGAAACCTAAGATTTGACCCTGTGGTTTAAGCACTTTTCTTAAATGTTTCATTAAAGATTTGAATGGTAGGGGGGTTTGATGGATTTGGACAAGGTATGAGATTGACTTACAACTTGATAGGTGAGTCAACCAACCCTTAACCAAATCTGGAAATGACCTAATAATGAAATGCAATGATCTACCTAAGCTAATAATGCAATTTACTAATTTGATGCAAATACAGAAAAATCTGAGATGCCATAGAGGAAATTGGACACCCAAAACAAAAAGGGGAGGACACTATGCACCTGTGGTATGAATTTCAGCTAAATTTGTTGTGACATTGGTGCCAGGGGTGCCACTATCTTGCTAGGTATTTTTTAGATCTATATTTGTAGTCCTTTGATGTTGGATCTGCACTTCCTTTTCCTATTTGCAAATTTGTCGAATCGTTGTTGGACATTTTTGTACTTGAATTTTCATGAGTTGTCAAGGCCTAGGGTTTTAGATGCAACAATGAACAAATTGTCTTCAAGCTTCCTTTGATCCTCTTCAACCTAAGATCTGCACATTCACAAAGAGAGGAAATGTTGGGCCATTTTAGGGGCTTGACTCAGTTAAACCCCATGTAAGTGTTTCCATTTCCACAATGGAAATGCCAATGATAGGAATGATAATTGAAAGGAAGGAATGATTAATGCACAAAATGCTACAACTCACCACCCTTCAATGGATTCCTTGAAGGACTAAAGTCATACATATCACCTCAAGGATCTTGGATCTTTCTTGCTTGATTTGCTTGAATGCTTGAATACTTAAATGCTTTGGAAACCTACAACAAAGATTAGCCTTCACAAAAAAATGAACACATGAATTCACATACACTTTAACATGTTGTTGGATCTTGAATTACTATGATAAATCTCTAATGGTTGCTCTTAACTTGTTGAATAATGCTCTTGATCACAATACTTTCTCTTAATGCTCACTTGTTGCTAGATATAGTAGTTTGAACCCTTAGAAACCTTAATCCCTTCTGGAACTTAACTCTTTTAGAAAAAGACAATCTTCTTTACTAGATCAAGAAACCTTTAAGTAGAATAATAACAAAGAATGATATAGTAGTTTGAACCCTTAGAAACTTCAACACTTCTTAAACAATGAAAGAAATAACAATTCTACTTCTAACCAGATCAACAAAAATGAGAAATAGAGAGCACACACATGCACAAGGAGAACACCAAATTTATGTAGAAAACTCAATGGGGGAAAAAACCATAGTGAGAGTTAACTAGCAATATAAGGATCACTGCCAAAAAGACTTTCCAAAAGGCTCACTACCTTAGAGAAAGATATAGAGGAATTGTTGAACTGAAGACAACACGACTTTAGGAACAAGATACAGAGACCTGATGAGATTCACTATCTCAGAGTAGGATACAATATGATTTAGAGATAATTACAATGATTGTCAACACAACACTCTATTGATTGAGGTGTTATAGCACAATTGATCTTTCCTTTCACACAATAGCATTATCATTGTTGGATATTCAATACCATTCACACACTCTTCTTTTCTCTTAAACACTACCCCATCTAGTTGCATCTAAAATGATCTTGCATTTATATCCATTGCAACACTTCAAAACTTCAATTAGGTTGGTCAGGAAAAAGGATAAAACAATGAAATCAAATGGTCAACCACCAAAACATAATGTGGTCCTATCCAAAAGATAGAGAGGACCAAAAAACCTCTTAGCACTTCTTTCAATGTGATCCAAAACCATTTACTCGTAGGTACACATCAACCTAAGTCAACATTAAGGAAACATGTGGATGAAACGCTGAAGCACATAACTAGTCGGCCCATAAACATACTTCTTATTGAATTAACATGATGTGGTCCTAAACATGATAGGTCAAGACCCAAATCTATCACAACACATCTTCCATTGTTGGCGTAGCCCCCCAAGTACACGACACAAGTAAAGGAACAGGCCTTGTCGGCTAGATATCCACAAATAACCCAAAAAGCTAACTCAAGACACAATGTGACATCAAAGCGACCAATTAGCGATCTGTGGATCACATGGGGATGTTCCTTGAACATACAACAATACTTTCATGCACTTCTTCCATATTGTCATGCCACTAACAACCACCACAAATCAAATAGGAACATAAAACTGTATTCCAGAAACACAAAATTCTTAATCATGAGATATAACATTAACATATCGGCTTGTGGACCACTTCAACACATGAGATTGGAACTGAGACACTACACAAATTTTGAGAGCACATTCACCAAGCCGCAATGCTAGATACATCAATGTGGAGAAATGTAAAGCATTTCTTGGACTAGTCTAGACAACCAACAACACTACCAACCTTCTATAATTCACAGAGATCTCCTCGACAACACAAGTGACCTAAAAATATAGGAGTGAAACATCCACATAACACTAACATTTAATACCAAATCACAAGACCAGAGCATCAATAGCAGAGGAATGTGGAGCATTCTCCCGGAAAGACTCCACTGCATCTTCCTGAACCAGGAACATCAGGAGAGAGCATACGACATATTGTAGACCTTCAACATATCTCCACTATCATTCATGCTTCTAATCCTCATCTTAATTATTCTAATCCTTATCTAAATATATTATTATGAAATCAACTTTGTTGATAGTAATAATGCATTATATGAACTTCAACAACTCTTCTTTGATAAGGCATGACATCCAACTATGAACTTCAACAATTCTGCTTTGATAAGGAATGAACTTCATCACCAATGTTAACCCAAACTGAATATAAAAATGAAAACCAATAGCAATGACTAACACCTTACTTCTCAAGTGCTGACATCAATGACAACCAACAATCAGTGTTGACATCAATGACAACAATTGCCAACAATCTCCTTAGTGTTGACATCAATGACAACAATTGCCACCATCTTCAATAAGAACTCAATACTCAACATGATGATAATAACTAATCTATACCTCCTATATATCATACTTATTTCTTGGATACCACCTAGTCTGACTTAGATACTTAAGTACAATTCCTAGGATGACCTATATACATATATATAATTATAACAATGATTATGTAACTTATTTAATGATTAAGGTAGCCACACACTATCTAATCATAACATAACACACACTATAGGGTTAGGGGCATAAAATTTCCATCCTCTTTACAAAAGCATTGTCCTCAATGCTGACTTTTTCTTTTTCTTTTTCTTCATCTCCTTTTTCTTCTTTCACTTCTTCTTCTATTGCTTCTTGTTCTTGTTCTTCTTCATGTTCTTATTCCTGGTCTTGGTCTTGTTCTTTTTAATTTTTTTTTTTCTTTCTCTTGTTCTTGTTCTTGTTCTTTTTTCTTTTTTCTTTTTTTGGCTACTTTTTGTTGTGAAAAAAGTTCTAAAAAATAAGTTTGCAATAAATCACACAAATAAAGTCAAAATACTCTAAATTTTTTGCTACAACTTATTAGGGCCTAGCTCACACGTTCTTATAAAAATATCTCAAAAATTAGGTGTTTTCAACCTTGAGAGAATTTATTGGAAACCATAATTATTCAATAAATCACTTAATTATTCTCAAATTTATCTTCAATTTGGATTGCAGTTTCCTCAATTATTAAAAACCCAATAAAAATAAGGAAAAAATTCACCAAGATTTGGGAGATATGCACTTCCTACATAAATTGAGTAGAAACATTAATTATACAATAAATCTCTCAATTCTACTCCAATTCCTTCGAAATTTGGATTGTAGCTTCTTAAATAGGTTATTCAAAAACCCTTTAAAAATAAGAAATAATATTTCTAAAACTTGAGAGATATGCACTTCCCAAAATGCCCTCCAAAATTGAGAAATTTTTTTTCCTTCACGATATGAAGATCATACTTTGATACCACTTGCTATGAAATAACTTGTACAATAGAAGGATATAATTTGAATATGCTGCAAATACTTTATCATAATATGCAACTTTTATGGGGATAGAGGTAAGGAAAAGATACAAATAAAAAGATAATAAAAATAAAAATAAAAATAAAAAGATATATTAGTAAATGGTTTTAGATAGGAAGAATTTTTTTGATGTCATTCAAAATAATATACTAGGTGCTATCTTGTGAGATGGGTTACGAAATGTAGGGGATGATGAATGGAAAGGAAGGGGTTATGGAAAGGGATGCTAAAGAGATGTGACAAATACACATAGGTATTTATTACACCATGAGGGATGGATACAAATTATTAATGCAATCTAAATAAAAATAACCTATATGGTAAAAGGATATAGTAAGAGGTTGAGAGATATTGTAGAAAAAAATTAAACGGGTATGAAAATGAACATGGAAAAAAGTGATTGAAATAAGTTGAAGAAATGAAAGAGAGATACCACAAGAGAATGGAAATGGTGAGGGAAGATAATTTAGAGCACACCGAGAGGACTAATACTAAAATTATTGAGGATGATATTTTTTTTTTGAGAATTCACCACTAGAAGAATAATTAGTTACGGTTGAGTGTGCCAATAGGGCTATTGCTAATGATGTTGATAATTTTGAGAATATTTTTAGTATGAAAAGTTCTAATATTCCACCAATAAAGGGAAAATAGTAATTTCACTTCTCAATAACAAACATACACCTAAGGAACTAAACACCCATCTCAATAAAGCAATAATATATCAACTAAATATCTAACTTGATTGATAAAATAAATTAAGGAATATGATATTTTTATAGAGTAATTAAAAGGAAGGCTTTGGAGTTGTTGTGGGTATGGGAGTAGGGGTGCTCCACCATTTAAGATTTTGAATTGACAACCTCCTTTTAAATTTATATTGACAAACATAAGGATTATAATTAATGATGGCTTCAAGGGTTTATTGACGTCATTTATAAAATTGAAAGCACTAAAACTTAGTGTGGAATATTTAGAATGTTTGCTAAGAAAATTTATGGGATTCCAAAGAGATAAGATGATGAGAGATTTGGAATTGACAGGAGAGAATAATATATAGAGATGAGTCAAAACATATTTTTACTAGATTCTCTATCAAAAAAATCAAGACATTTAATGAAGGATGGGAGAAAATATAATACATAAAAATGATAAATAAAAAGAATCAACAACTCCCATAAAGGATCAAATGAAATCGGACTAGCTATCTTTACGAAAGACACCAAAGAAAAATTGAACACATCTTTATATTAGAATCCTCATGGAGAAGAAATGTAGTAAGGGAGAACCAAGATAAAGTTTATGATTTTGTGAGAAATTAAGAGATGGGTCTCTCAAATCATACATAAAGGCATGTCTGAACCATGATAAGAAATAGGATGAATTAAAAGAACAATTCTTGAATGACTTATAGTCCCTAAAAAATCCTTTAGACAAAATGAGAAAGATGAAGGAAATTATTTAGAAAAAGGTAGAGTTAATAAATCAATCTAAATAAGGGATCAAAGTGGTTGTTAGGAAATTACAGGAACCCACTATCTGAGAATAAAGGATAGGATGATTTGTTTCTAGATTGGTATGTTCAATTAGAACATCACTAGATTGAAGAGTTTTTGAAACATATACAATAGTAAAATTAGCATTGAGAATTGAAGTACAACACTATAAGAAAGAAATTGTAAAAGAATAAAATATTGAGATAGAAAAGTTAATAATAGAATTACAAATATTGAAAATTAAGCAAGAGATTTTGGTAAGGGGAGAAAGCAATTAAGACAACATTTGGTAGAAGGAAGAAAATTCGGTGTTATTATTTTTCTAATAAAGGATACCCAAGGAATGAGTTCCAAGTGTAAGAAGGTAAAATATGAGTTGCAACAACAAATTAGACTTTATAAAGTTTCCGAAGAGGTTTAAAAGTGTTTTTTTGGTCTTTCTAGAGAGTGAGATGATCATGAGATGGATGATTACCCTTCACCATTATTCTAGTTAAGATATGAAAAGAGAATGAGCCTTATTACAACCATAGATATGAAAAAGTTGAACCTTTCTATAGGTGTATGGTAAGGGCTAAACTATGGGTAGACAAATCCCTTCACAAAAAAACATCGTGCATACAATTAGCCCAAATACATAGATCATTGGAATATAAAATTAGTTCAAAATGTGGTACCCAACTCCTCAAATAAAAACGTTCTACTAGTTACATATAAGAATATAATGAAAATAGATTTTACCATAATTAATTTAGAAGACATGATAGAATGCCATGACTCCAATACCTTTCTTTTCTTTCATATTTAATAATTATATAAATACATTGAAATAAATAAACAATATTAACATATAGAAATAAAATTTAAATAGATAAAACATAGTGATAAAAAGAAAAGGATATGGAAGGGGATTTTGTTTGGGGTGAACATCATGTTACTATTGCATGTCTATTTCTTAAGCTGTTAGTCAATGGTTTGGGTGCTTCCAAGTTTTTCATGTAAACCTATCAGATTGAATCGACACCTACCAATTGTATTTGCTGGAAAATTTCTAAAGCCTTTTCAACAAATCTGTTCTGTGCATGTTTTGTTGATTGTTATTTAAAATTTAATTATTTTTATGATTAATATCTTACAGATAAAATTCATGTCTACATTTATCGCTTTCCATGGGAGGACTTCTCTTTACAGGTATTCTGTCAAATGATTTGCATGTTATGCCTATGCTTTATCATTTTTTTTATGACTATTAACTGCTGCACTTGTTGATGGGTTTTTTAGGAAAGTTCTTAAGCCTTTTCTAACAAATCCATTTTGTATATGTCTTGCAATTTTTAATTTCATTTCTTCAAATATTTTTAATTGTCCTGTTCATACTGTAATCCAAATATCTGGCAAACATATTCTTGTGAACTGCATCAAAACATGAATTATACAAATCCAATTTTCAACTCTGTTGCATTATGCTGTTTTAAACTGTTTAGGTTGATTGTAGAAAAAACTGTTCTTACACAAGTTATTATCGTTTTAAAATATTTTTGGGTTTTATTCTTCTCCTTTCTAACTCTTGGAAACATCTTGAAATTTTGAATTTGATTGAGATACACAAAAGTTATGATTGTTTCAAAGGATTGTCTAGTATTTATTTTTAAATTTTAAAACTGCAAATTTTAGTTGGTAATTTGATTTCATTGATTAACAAATTATTTGTAATTTATTACACTTGAACTTTGATAAATATTTATTAGTCATTTAGCATAATACTGGTTTAATCATAGGGATTCTTATGAGATTAATTAGTATCATTTGAGAAATAGAGTAATTGATTGTTGGAAAAGGGTAGTTTAATCATGCCGAGAAATGAACATATGCTTCTTTCTATGCATAAGTAATAACAGATTCCCTAAGCTCTATTATATTCAATATATATATGTATATATACATATGCATATGTATATACATGTGTATATGTATATACATATATATATATATACATATACATATATATATATATATATATATATATATATATATATATATATATACATATATGTATATACATATACATATATACATATATATGTGTATATATGTATATATGTATGCACATATATATACGTACATATACATACATATATACATACAAATATATACATACATATACATACATACATTTATATACATACATATACGCATGTGCATATATATATATCAAAATCTTTTCGAAGAATAAAATTCAATTCCATAAGCATGGGTATGAGTATTTTATTGTGTGGGCTTTAAGTCTTATTCATGGTCATTCATTTAATGTTTGTGATGTCCAAAACTTTCTTTTGTTGCTTCCTTAATAACTATTTGAAATGTTGAATCAAAATGAAGTTTACTCTTCTCTTGACTTTGTTTATAGATTAAATATAGGATATATTTTTTATATATTTTATTTAGTATTTTATTTATTTTATCTTTTCTATGACAACTGTCCTATCTAATTATAGTTGAATTATCATATTTTCTAAGTCCTTTTTATTGTTATTGGTTGACAAGGATCATGGAAAGGTAGTAAGGTATTTTATGAGAATTTGTCAGTCTTGTTTGAATTGTTAAAATCTCATTTTTAGTTGGAAAAGAATCATAAAATAAATTATGAAGGGCTATGATAGTTATGCTGACTTATAGAATTTTGGGTACCCCATTTGATATCATAATGTCTTATGATGATATAGTTATTTTTGCACAAATGTTCTTTTGTTATTACAAAACTAACACGTTCTTTCTTTTTGAGACAACTGTGACAACATTGATAGTATGGATGATGATATATGGTTGTATTGGAATGAAAAGGACATCATGCACTTCCTAGTTAGAGAAAGGTTGATAAACTCCTCTAGACCTTACTATTTTGTGACTCATTCTTTGGGTAAGATCTTTTTGTGATCAATTTGTAAATTGAAAGTGATTGTGAAAAGCTCATGGAATTTGAACTATTGTTTCCTTTTGAACTAGTAAAGACTTAGTTTATTATAGGTTATCTCTCTATTATTTATGAAGTTTTGTTTATATCATTATCAACTTAGCCTAGCTTACTAGGAATTAAATGTTATGTTTTATATGATATGATATGCACAATTATCTTGGTGTAAGTAGGAGAGGACATGGAACTAAATCCTCTCCCTTTGATGAACTAAGAAAATAGCTAGTTGCATCCATTGATCAACCTATATACCTAATATGGGTTCTAATTTTGATAAAAGTATGGTTAAAACTTGTCTAACATCATTATTAATTTTATTTGATTGGTTACCTTCCTATTCTCTTGAGAATTTTAAATGTTTATTTGTAACAACCATTAAAAACAAAGGAGGAAATGTTGGTTAATGACTTAATTTATCATGGTAGTTAATTATCATGTGTTCTCATTTTGGATAATTTTCACCATCATTATTGATTAGGTTGTCATCAATTAGACAATATGGATTATTGTTTATATTGTTATAAATAGTTTGACATTTTGCAAAGACTAGAAACTGTTAATCATTAATTTGATATTTGTTTAATCAATAGTTAGAGATTTATTTGTAAAATATAGCTCTCATTAATCAATTGTAAAGTAAGGAATTATCTTCAATAATACTTAAGCTATCAATTTGATGTTTTATCCATGATATCAAGTTATATTTATCGATTGATATAATAAAAGATTCAATATTTGTTCTATGTGAATTTCCAAGAGAAATCATTTGCATCTTTATAGTAAGTTGAATAATAGAATCTTTTGTAACGAATTTGTTCTAGGGAAGCTAAGTATTGAATAAGACTTGGTAGATAGTATTTTAGTTAATCTAACTGCAGGTTGAGTACTTTTCCAACTTAAACTGATGAATTTAATTTCTTTAGGATTTATTACTTAATCTAATTAGGTGGTGAGTAATTAAGTTTTATTTAAATGAAGATGATAAGACTAGAGAGTGGTGTATTAACTTTATTGTTGAGTGACCTTTGAATTAGGATTGATATGGACTACTAACAAATTTGGATTCTTACAGATCACTTGAGCTCAAGGGTAAGTATTGAAATGTTCTCGTGATATTTTATTTGAATTTATTAAGTGATGGTTATGATTAATTAATATGCAATTGATTATATACTTTTTGTCTAAGTGATTAGTTTGATTGGATGTGGTAGAGAAATAATCTTATATATTATTTCAATTTAAGATTTTCCTTAGGTATTAGGCACTAGACATCCAATATGCAAAACTAGCAACCTTCAGAATAAGAAAATTGTAGACATGTTTAGGAATACAAGAAATTATTTCAATTTAAACTTCACATCAAACACCCATTTTAGGTGTTTGCAAGTAGATGTTGTCTAGGTTTTCATCTTTGCTTCACCTGAGTGGGTGGTAGTTGATAAAGAATCATCTAGAGAAATGGACCCTAGAAAGGGTTTCTTACCCACTCATACGTTTGCATAGACATAAAACATTTTGAACTACATATTTTGCACACCTAGTCCTCTAATATCGTGGTATTGTGGATACAGGGTATGTAGGTAGTCTAGTAAATGGATGATGTTTCTAGTACTCAAATATAGAGGACATCGTGAGGTTTTGTGACCTATCTCCTAAAGTCAAAGTTATGAATCTAGTTGTATAAATAATAAAATATGATATTCATTGATAATCAGAAGAATTCTTGGGGAGGATTAGACTTGTAGTTGGTTGGATTTCCTGAAACTTGTGGAGGGCTAGAAGGTCCTTGGGAGTTCTTAAAAACCTTGGTGGTCTTGTACTTTGTGATTTGTCTGAAATCCAAGGGAAAGTATAAGATATTTTATTTATTTATTTTCTATTTACCAACTTACAAAGATCCTTGGTATAGTATAATGGGCATACTGTGAAGTCTTCTATAAGTGACTCAAGATCCAAATTAGTCTCGATGAGTTGAAAGTCTAAGGCTAGGGCATATATTATATTTCTTGTCCTATTAGTCCTAGTTTGCCACTAGTAAAACATATTGTATTGGATGTAATCATGATCCATATTGATCATGAGTGTGTATTGGTCCTAATATGGATAAATTTACCATGGAAAAAAGAGATCAAATTAGGAATACAATTATTGTCCCGAATTCAACACTAATGCCTGAAATTGACAGTATTGTAGTGCCCCTCATACTATTCTTTGTTAGACTGGTAGTTGTTCTACTTAGGATCAGACATTATGACACTTTGTTTGATGTGGGATTTACTGCTACGATGATATTTTGATGATACTTTGGTGATACTTCTATTACTTGAGTTTATGCACAAGTTATGACTGTTATATGGTTTATTTGATTATGTGGACTGATTCTATCATGAGCATTATGTGGTTATCTGATCATGATTATTATGCGATTATCTTGTGATTATTTTTTATCTTGTTTGTTAAATTACTGATTGTTATGAGTTGATGTGGTTACTTGATTGATGTGTTTGGGTGAAAGGGATAGTGTCACATTACTCACGTGTGAGTACCCTGCTACGCTATGATTCCCTTTCACGGTGTACCTGATTGTATGATTATGTATATGCACGGCCGTTTTGTGTGCTGCAGGTTGCAGGTACTAGACATCGACGCCACCTGAATTGGTAGGTTTGAGCGTGCCTTAAACCCAATGGAATAGTTGGTCAAAGATAAAATTTGGTCCCCGACACTATCCCTTTCACCCAAACAGTTGATCAAAGAGGATGAGTATCTAGTTCGTTACCTCGTCAATGTTGTCAGATGTTTGTGGTTAGTTGGTCTTTCTTTTTGACCTTGGTTAGGGTTTAGGTAATTATTGTTGATATTTGGTTTGTTTAATTTAAATCTGTTTAATAAATGTTGTTTTGATTAATTGATGTATTAAATAAATTATTAAGTAAAATTATTTTAATAAATAGATATAAATATATTTATTAATGATTATGGTTTATAATAAATTTAAAAGGGTAATGTAATACTAAACAAAACAAAATAAAATTGAATTATAATGAAATGAGATAATGGATAAATAGTAAAAAAAACAATATAAAAAGATAGAAAGGATTTTTATGGAGAACATGCATAACTTCAAACTAATTGTCGAAAAGAAACTTGATGTTTTATTGGAGATTTTAGAGATTTTTTTAGATTTTTGGATTTTGAAAATCAAATAGCCTTCCTTTTGTAAATAATTATCCTTTGAGATATTTTCATGATTATTGATTTTTGTTTCCAGGAAGAGAAGAAAATTTTGTTTGCAAGAGAATTTTTTATGTTGTAGATTTTGTGGGGAATTGGGGAATTATTGGAAAGATTGATTGAGGATTTCAAAGAAGTTGTGGTTGCTACAGAAGATTGATCTTGGCATCAGATTCCCATCCTAGCCTGCGTTGGATCCAGGTTGGCTTTTCTCTTTGTTCTTTGTTTTGTTTCTCTGATTAATGCAATCGATCTCTTTCTCTCTTTTCTTCTTGTTGAAAACGAATGCTTGATTGATGTTGCTTGAAAGTTTATTACCCCTTTAATCCCCTACGTATTGCTATTTGTGGCGATTAGGGAGTTGGTTTGTGTCTTAATCAATGTTGCATGTTGTGATTCCCTTCTCTGCGTTTAATTTTTATGTCTTATTTTTCAATGCTATTTATTTGATTTCAACCGATAGGTATTCTCATGTATGGTGATCTCATATTTTGATTTGCAATCTTAAACCCCTTGCATTTGATACTTGTATCATGCCTCATTCTATTGAATATGCTATATCATCGGCTTATAGGCCAATTGCACGCCCTTCTCTTCTTATGCCATCCCTGCCATACTAGACAATTTCAATACTATTTGTGTCGATTTATTACATGTATTGTATAAGTCAAATGCTGTGGAGAGCGATTTTTTTCTCAGCGTATTCACTGCCTGTAGCAACTTAGGATTTAGACTGTGTATTTCCTATGTTTAATATTCAACAATTAACATTTCAAATCATGCTTTATGCTTGGAATTTAATATTGTATGTTACACCTTTCTCTCCCCTACGATTCAGCCGCTTGCATGCATATTTAGGTGGTCACTTGTATCTTTAATTGCTTGTGTATTACATTGTTGCACATTATATTTAGTAACTGGTGAATACACTTGTGTTTGGAGTGCACTGTACATGCTTTATATTTGGCATTCAATGCCTTATGTTGCAATGTGTATGTTTTATGAATTGCATTCGATGCATACTCTTAGTATTTGATATTCGATGGACATATTATAAGCTTGGTATTTGATGAAAGTGTTATATTTTTGAAATTCAATTTATATGCATTCGATGGTTGTTCGTTGTATATACTTTGTAACCAGTATTCGATGGTTATTTCTTTTGTTTAGCATTCAATTTAATATATATATATATATATATATATATATATATATATATATATATGTATATATATATATGTAAATATGTTTCTATATATATATATATGTTTATATATGTATGTATATATTTATATATATATGACTGTTGCCACACTTTAACTTGATATATTGCATTACAATGTAAACAACATTCTCCCAATATTATACACACACACACACACACACACATCTTCATAATCATTTAATCGTAAAGGCAGAAATATTATTTTACTCCAACCATACTATATACGCATCTCTTTTTTGTTAGTTAATACATGTTGATTTTCTTCATAATCACTTAATAGTTGAATTGATAATATAAGATGATTTCATGGTTGCATTGTTTATTTGTGTGTTGTTTTGATTAATGTGTTTGATTAGTGGAATTGGGGTGAATTTTGGCTATTTTTCAATAATGGGAGTCTTTTATGCTAAGTGATTAAGGTTGCCTTCCAAAGGCTTAGGAGGGAGTGTTTTGTATGTTTGGGTTTTATGTTTGTTTCACTTGGAAGTGGTTGGTACTGTTTGAGTTGTGTGCAAGAGGGTCTATGCCTTGCAATGAGTATAAATTCTTGTGATTTTGATATGTGGGAAAGAGGGTCAATGCCTTGCTTTGTGTGTGGGATTCGTGTGATTAGGTTAAGTGTGCAAGATGGTAAATGCCTTGCTTGTTTGTAGGGTTTACTAGTTGCAAGTAGGGGGAGTGGCTCTCAATGGGGGCCAACGTCTAGTGAGAGATTGTCAAGACAACCCATTGGAGAGTTTCTTAATCCAGTGATAACCTAAAAATGAATTAGGGGGATGGGTATATTTCACATTAAAAAAGGTAATGGATGCCTCATCCATGCCTGTAGTGTTCATTTAGGCTAAGGATGGGTTAAGAAGGCCTGGTTGGAAAGATCAACTTCCTTGTCCTCACGAAAGGAATGTTGGTTTTGCATGTGTCACCCTATGGGGTTGGCGTCTCATGAGAGATTGTCAGGACAACCATAGATGGGGGCCGACATCCAGGGAGAGACTGTCAGGACAACCCATGCTAGGACCATGTGATGCACTCTTCCCTATTGCAGTCTGACATTCCCTAGTTGCACTTTTTCCTTCTGTTGTGTGTGTGCCTCTGGAAGTGATGTATGTGTTGTATGTGATGTTCTTGGTGTTGTAGTGTTGTGTTGGAGTCATGTATAGACCTTGTTCATGTTAGCCTTTTGTATTCTTGACTATTTTTTGTAGTGGGACTTTGTGTTATCTCCTAGCATGGGGGGTGGACCTTAGGGTTCCACATGGTCAAGAGGTTGGTGCTTTTTCCTCCATTGGGTTTCCTTGTTGTATGATCATGTGCATGGAAGTTGTACCTTGTGTAGTGGATTCTAGTTCATGTTCCAGATTGTAGTGCCCCTCTGTATTGGCCTTTCTTGACATTTGAGTAAGTTATTTATTTGTGATGTCATGTTGATTTCATTGTTTAATGTGTTATTGAATTGTGTGGTGAACTTAATATTTTAAATGGCCTTGTTTAATCAGTTTAATTTAAATTAAAATTGATTAAAGGTGATTTAAATAAATTTGGAATTAAAATAATAATTCAATAAATCATTTTTTGTGAAATAGAAAGTAAATGGTTTATTACTAAATAATTAAATTAAATTTTTTGTTGAAAGTATTGTTTTAAATTATATTATAATAATTGCTAATTATATTATCATGAGAGTTTAATTATTTAAATGTGAAAAAGAAAAGTAATATGATGTTAAGAAAATAAAGAAGATAATCTTTTCGAACGAGATGTAAAAACAAAGTTAAAATAGAAAAAGACGGAGAGTGTGCACATGCACGATTCCAAACTGATTTTTGAACTAGAAACTTGCCAACTTGGCTAATTTTTGGTTTCAAAACTTTTCTCTTGGATTCTATTTTGGAAAAATAAATAACTCTTTCTTGTGTTTTTTGGGAGGGTGCTTGTTTTGGGGAATAATGGTTATTAATTAATTTTGTTTTAAAAAAAAAACTTTGCTCTGCAAAAAAAAAATATTTTTGTTTTGATATTGTTCAAAGTAGAATAATTTTCGGGAAGTGACCAAGTTTTGAACAAAGGATTTGTGGCTATGAAGAAGTGGTCTCCAACTCACCTTCTCCAATTCTCAAGCGTAGGAATTCAGGTTGGTGTTGCATTTGATTTTTTTTTATTTCACATTCTCCGTCTATGTAAATGAATCCTCTTCTACTTGTCGTTTGAAGAACGATTGCTTGGGTTCCATTTATGTTCTCAAACCATTCCTTTAAGAAAGTCATTATTTGTTTTATGCTTTTGATTTTGAATGGCTTGATTAAATGCCATAGTTAAATTAAACTTTTCAGTGAATTTAAGATTTGTTTAGGTTGCAAACGGTGTATAGTAAGCTCATTTTTTTTTAGTTAG
Organism: Sequoia sempervirens; assembly: GCA_007258455.2. Lineage (NCBI taxonomy): Eukaryota > Viridiplantae > Streptophyta > Pinopsida > Cupressales > Cupressaceae > Sequoia > Sequoia sempervirens. The sequence continues at coordinate 305,362,145 of VDFB02000017.1, read as the reverse complement.
GGGAAGGTGCAATTTGTTTAGCTGCCTTATGGCTTGGGTAGATATCGATGTAATTTGAACCCCCATCACCATTTCCTTGGATATTTCTTGAATGATCCAAAAACAAACATCTGGTTCGATACCCTGTACCAAGTAGTAATCGACTCCTTGCTGGGTGTAATGCATTTGCTTTAGTTGTTTTGGTACTTACATGTTTCCTTACTTGGGAGACCTGTTTTCTGTTGGGTGTATGAGGTTTATTGATTTACCGTCTTCCTTTGCCTTCAAGCATATCGATGCCTTGAAATTGAATGTCTATCTCTAGTCAATTATGTGTTTATTGATGCATTCCCTGTGTAAGTATTTGACCTGGTGTGCCCTGAAATTCCATATTATTAAGACCAGTGATTTTTGTTTAAGCCGTCTACTAGGGCGACACCCCACAAGAAGTTCTTAGGGTCATTTGAATCATGCAATGGCTGAATATTTAAGTTGGCCAACTTTATAGTGTTGCCAGTGCTTTGGGGAATAGGGAACTGGGAGTTTAGATGGCTGACCTAGTACGCAGCCAGTCACACTATTTTTTTTGCATACAACGTAGTTTATGTGTGTTTGTTTCGTGGTATAAATGAACTTATATATATATATATATATAGGGTTATGTGTGTGTGTTATCTATTTTATAGAATTGAGAGGTTGTTTAAAACAACAAATATATTAAATTTAACAACAAAATACTTAAAATTGGATATGTTATATATATAACTATATATATATGTAATCATCCAGGATGATGTATATATATATATATATATTATGATTTTAAATAAAAAGAAGTTTGGTTGTGTATAAATGTGTATTGAGACATTTATAGAATTTGATTCTATAGTTTCCTTAATTATTTTAAATGACTTCTTAATTAATGAATAAATAAAATGTAATTGATTATTTAATGTCTTTATGATTGATATATAGAATGTGTTAGTGAATTCAAAGGTTGAATTTTGATGGTTCCATTTTGATGTATCTTCCTCTTGAGTTAATGTTGATTAGAGGAGATTTTATATGTTAAAATTTTTGTGTTGGAACTCATGATTTGCTTGGATTTACCTTCGACCGTGATTTCATGGGTAGTCAGTTTAGGCTTCCAGAGGTGGGGAAAAATGTTTCTTTATAATTTGGTTCTTCTTGTTGGTTCCTTGTGAACAATTGCTTTCTTACTTGATTGGATTTTGGTGGGTTTTAGCCTTGCACTTGGGAGTTGTTTTATTATGGAGATCTAGCGTGAGATGGTGCATGCCTCACTTGATGTATTTACTTATTTGGCTTTGATGGTTGTGAAAGTTGGCTTACCCAGTTTGTGATTTTGAGGCTTTTGTTGCCAGTAGGAAGAGTGGCTTCCCACTGGGGCTGAAGCCCTAAGTGGTATCTAGGGTAACTCATGTGGAAGTTGAGTTAATCAAGTGATAACCTAATAAACAATTAGGGGGTGGGTAGTAATCACACTAATAAAAGATAATGGATGCCTCTCTCATGGTTCAAGCACTCATTTAGGCTTGAGATGAGATGAGAAGGCCTAAAATGGAAAATCAACTACCTTATCTTCATGAAAGGTGAGTTGATTCCACATGTGTAAGAATGGGGGTCGAGGATCGGTTGAGGTTGATAGGGTAACCTAGGACGGGGGCTAGTAACCTATGAAGATCCACATTGGGTAACCCATATCGAGCCATGTGATGACACTCTTCCCTTTAGCAACCTTGGATGTTTGTTGTTTCCCCTTTGTTGTTCTTGTACCTCTGGAAGTGGATGCCACCTTGTGTTTGTGGTACTTTTGTCATGGAGTCTTGTTAGCCTTGTTCACTAGACTATTTTATGTTGTGAGTCCTTCTTGTCATCTCCTAGCACAGGGGGTGGGCCTTAGGGTCCATGTGGTCAGGTGGAACGTGCTATGCACCCCATTGGGTCCCTAGCCAAAGATCGTGATGTGTAGAGTTGTACCCTTTGTTGTGACACTAGAGTTGTACCAGAGTTGGAACTAGTATTGATGCTATGTATCCATTCATTTCAGTTGTGTAGTTACTATATGTTATTGACGTTCTATTCCCATTCATGTTGGGAAGCACTATTGTATTATTGTATTCCTTGAGTGATGTAAATTCATATGATAAATGTAATGTATATAGTTCCTTGGTATTATTATGTGGTTATTGATTCATAATATGTGATCTTTAATGGTGTTATATCTGTGGAAATATTTATAATTAAATTCATAAGTGTGAAGGATCTTTATGTAATGTAATGGATGTGGGTAAGTGCAAGAAGTTGGGTCCACATTCAGGGGAAGTGTCATTTTTCAGCTTTAAAACAAATACCCATTCATTTTTTAAAATAGGTACCCATTTTGAAGTGGGTACTTGTTCCAAAAGGTTTGAAACTCACAAGACATATTTTCCATTTGTATTTAGGCTCATAAAAGGCATGGTAACACAACACTAAAGGCCTAGACTTGCAAGTACAAGGTCATGGCAATTTCAAGAGAAAAAAACTAACTTTGACAATATAGCTAATGAGGTTTTTTTAAAAAATGTTTTATGAAATTAAAACGCATTATATATGACAATGTCTAGTTTTCAAATATGTATTTTTTTTTATCATTTGATTTTTTATTTTTATTTTTTAACGAGGGGAATCAGGTGCAGCACGGCCCCCCATATAACCCCCCACCACCGGTAAACTTTTTACATGACCGAAAGTGTTGGCAGGACACACCAACCGGTACCACGGGAGCGCCAGAGAGGCGAACCCATGGTGGGCGCCAACAGGAACACCTTAACCAACTGGCTCGGACCGACTTTTTTCATTTGATTATTTTTTCTATTTTTTAATTAATTTATGAGGAAACAGGTCCATAAACTTGAAATGTCAGGTTTTCATATTTTTTTAATAACTTTTAATTTGTTAATTTTTTTGTTAAAAAAACTATATGGAATCAGTCTATAAACAATTCTTTACACAATGAAAAAAAGAAAATTAAAAAAAATGATAAGTTTTGGTCAAGTTATGGTGTCCATACACAAGGGTTATAAAAAACTAGAAATTAGGGCCAATAAAAAATTAATAAATAAAAAAGTATTATGAAAAAAGTTATAAAAAATATCCTCATCAATCTTCATTATAATATACATATTTCCCCAAAATTAATTAGAAAAATACTTTTATTTATGTCAAATTATGGTGTTCGTACACATGCGTGATATGGTCCTAAAAAGTGACTTTTAAAAAGTGATTTTTATACATGCATATTAAAAATTATTTTTTATCATCTAGGTATTAAAATAAATTACATATTTGAAAACTAGACTCAAAATACTAAATTTTATATTACTGAAATTTTTAAAGATTCAATGTGTAAGTGCTTCAAATTTTAAGTCCAATTGTGACAAATTTTGAAAATTAGGAAAAACACTTCCACTTTTTGAACATTTTGTGGACCCAACTTCTTGCACCTACCCATGTTGTTTATTCATACTTTATTATGGGTTTGAAATGGAAGCTTACAAGTTTGTTATCATCATTATGGAAACTGGTTTATGTTAGAAATGTTCGAATCGTAATGCAGTCATGTTACCCCAAGGGACTTAGTTGATATGTAGTTATGGTTTCATCACTAGTTTTGTATGTTACATCTCATATTAGTTTTTATTTTTATTTTTTAAATGTGCTATTATTGTTAGTTATATGTTGTCCTTTGGGGTTTGCATGGCAGGGCGTTACAAAGATTCGAGAAGACAACCTTTCATGTATTGGATCAGTTGTACCATTTATTGTAATTTGATGTATTCTTCCCAATTGTATTCAAGGAAGCATTGTTGTAAACAATGTAATGATGTATTAGATTTGATGTACTCTCATGTAATGAAGTTTCTATATATATTTATTAGAAATGATCTTTCATGTTGTTTAACGGATGGCATGTTATGGAAATGTATATTGTAGATCATTTAATGTGATGGATTAAAATGAACTTGATTATTAGATAAATGATGGTAACATATTAGTTAATGAAATAATTCTAGCTATTGATTAAAGGATATGTTAGTAGCATAGACATGAAACCTTAGAGGAATTAGGGTTAGATTATATGTTAAGTTATGATATGTATACCATTGTTATTTCTTATAAAAAAAATGTTCCATTATTGTAGCATAGTTGTGTTGTCCTCTAGGGTTCCTTGGAAAGGCGTTACAAGTATAATGATTGTCCCATATTGGACAAGTTAGCATGTATTGTCTATGATTAATTCCTAAGTAATTGGTCAAGTCTATCAAACATTAATAACTTAATTATTCTTCTTGATAATTATTTTATAACATTAAATAATCAAGTGGTTGTTCCTAAGCTTGTCTTGTTTGGCTAATATTCCATCTTATATGGTGGATGTTTTCTTTGTATAATTGAAGATAAATCTTGGGTTTTAGGAGAGATTTTTTCTGTCTAAAAATCTAAGGATCAAATTACGGGGGTCCTTACATAGAGGAAGAGGCTGAGCTTAGAGAACAAGGCAATATGCTACCTATTAAAATGATCATGAAATAGGACATTACACAAATGAATTTAGGGAAGAAAGGAAGAAAGTGTGTAGATTCTATGGTGATTTCAATCACGATTTATTCAGTTTCCTAAGAGACACACAATACTATAAGAATAATTAAACCACTACAAGGTGTGAATAATTTTCTAGAATAATACACCATTAGAGGTTAGGGTTATAATGAGAATACCTAGAGACAACCCTCTAAATGCTCATAGATGTCAAAAGGAAGAAATATAAAATTATGAACATACAAGATAAAACCACTTGATAGAAGAAGAATCTTTGGGAAGAGTTTAGTTATAAATTAAGTAGTTGTTGAGAAAAAGAAGAAGAAAAAAGAACACGATAGAGATAGTAATAAGGGGTGGCATAGACACCACAAAATGAAAAATGGTAATGGATTAGTTGGAGGAAGATAATGGGGAGGAATTCCCCACAAAAGAAGGCCATGATTTGATAGTGGAAAACATAAGCTAATATCATTAAACAAGATAGGGAAAAGGAATATTACCACATGGATTGATTTTCTAAGATAAGATACACTAAAATTGAAGGAAGTAGCCATAATTGTGGAAGAACAAAACATAATAAAAAAAATCACCAAATATTAGAATAAGTGTCAAGAAATTAATGCAACATAAGTGAGAAGAATAACCAAAACTATAAGAAGATAGTTTAAACATCTCGTTTTAATAAAATTAAAAATATATATGATAGATGGATGAGAAAAGTATTGGTATATTTCTATTTTGATGTAAGTATAATCCTTAGATACATTTGGGAAGACCTGGGAAGAGTAGTATTACATGAAACCCAATATAGCATTATATTGGGGGATGGTTTATAGTGCCCCTCCATTCTCACCGTGGATGTGTAGGTAGTTTGGCTTTGGAACTTGGAGACGAAGGTAATGTTATGCCTTGCATAACCACTCCATTTTATTCTGGAACAAAATGGGCCCCCCTCTTTTTTTGCTTTTGTTTTCTTTGCCTTTAGTTGTCTGGTTTGGTCTTGGGAGTTCTTTTGTTTTCCTCTTGAGTTTGTTTTTTGTTCGGTCAAAGTTTGGTTTTTCCTTAGCCGGAGTGGGGTTTCTTTTTGTTAAAATTAAGTGAAATGGTGAAAAATGATATATTTTATATGCTTCTGAGGACTAATGGAGACCTTGTTTTGCAGGATTAAATCATGCACATGATGATATTTCTCAAGGAACTTAGTTGGAAAGCATACCTCAATCAAGTTTGGCATAAAATTCCTCTAAGGAGAAAGTCGGCAAGACCTTCCAGATGTCTTGCCGACTAGTAGTGGTTCTATTCATTTGAAATGTCCCGGTCAGCCAAACATTTTAATCGCCGTAGGTTTTCATATGTCTCCCCGACATGCTAAAGTCTTTCCGACCAATTGCACACAAGGTTAGCGTTGCCGAAAGATTTGTGCTCGATGAAAGGTCTTGCCAACTTGCGAAGTCTCTGCGAAAGGTTATACCTTTGGCATAAGGTCTGGCTGAAGAGGCAAGGTCTTGGCGACAGAGGTGGCTTCAGGATAAAGTATCACTGATAGGGTGGACTCTTGCCGAGGTGAAGCGGCATTGGCATAGTGATTTGAGTTTGACATGAAGTCCCGGCGACCGAGTGATGTCTCACCGAAAGGATGATGCCTTCGGTATAAGGTTGTGCTCTCGGGGGGATGTCCTACCGACACAGGGAGTCTCACTGAAAGATCTAAGTTCGACATGATGTCTGGCAGAAGGGGTAAAGTCTTCCCGACTGGGTGGAGTCTCGTTGAAAGATGAAGGCCTCAGAGAGAAGTCCTACCGACCAATGAAGGGTCTCGGTGAAAGGTCTCGCCGACCAAGAAAAGTCTCCCTAAAATGAGCTCTTGCCAAAAAAAGGTGGCTTCAATGTAATCTCTTGCCGACCCGGTAGGGTCTCGCCGAAACAGAATGAGCTCAGGGAGAATGGAGGAGCTCGACATGATGTCCTGCCGACAAGCGATGGTCCCACCGATGGCTTTAAACCTTCCGTGTGACTAATGGAACCCGCTGTGATGTCTGGCCAACTTGATGGTGTCTTGCCGAAGGACAAGGTGGCCTCGGTGTAATGTCTCACTAATGCTTGTTTGTCTCACCAAAGGTTGTGCTTTCGGTGTGAGGTTTTGAGTTCGGGGTAATCTCCCGCTGACCTGGTGGCGTTTCGGCAAAAGGTGAGGGCTTCGCTATAGTGTCTCACCGACCCGATGGTGTCTTGCCGATAACAACAAGCCTTCCAATGGAAAAGGATATCGATATGACTCTGGCCGCTCGCTATGATGTCTAGCTAACCTGATGGTGTCTTGTCGATAGCTGCTAGGAGGTGTGATCGCATTGGGGAGACACGATTAGTGTCTCACCGACATGCGATTTGGTGTGAACGAATTTTGACCACCCAAGAATCTTATGTGGCATGTGTTCAACCAATCAGAGAGAATTAAAGGCAAAACCTGGACAGTTTGACTGATTGACTACCCTTGTGAGGAAGATCTACAAAATGTGTGTGACATGGATATGCTCTGTGAATAAAGTGATGGATCAGTTCGGTATCTAGGGGTGTCATCTGTGAAGATCTAGGGGGAAAATCTGATGCTGCTTCTAGAAGAGGTCAACTTGCAGAAATATTTTGAGCACCAGGAAGCCGAGGGGAGAAAAGGCCACGAGTCTCAGTGATAGCTATCAGGCCTACTGGCAAAAGGCAGATCGATATTAATGGTGATGCTCCAGGGCATTCAAGGTGGCTTTGATGGAAGTTCAGAGGTGGACACAGAGGCCATAAGTAAATGCCATAGTTGCAAAAGATCTAGAGGTCATCCCCGAAGCAATCTTTCACTGACATGGACATGAAGGATGCAATTGAATGCAGCATTAAGTTCATTTTGAAAAGATCTGAGGGTCGACCCTCCTGTAACGAAATGATATTTTGTAAACCCTAGAACAGAGGCCAATGCATTCTTTTTGGTACATTTTGTATATATGGCACTTTTTGTCTCTTTGTAAAAGAGGTTCAGAGGGTTCAGAGGTTCAGAGACATAAAGACATAGAGATATAGATTTTGAACATTAGTAATTTTCTAAGAAGTAAGAGAAACTTAAGAGTAGCAAAAGAGTAGGAGTTAGATTCGATAGAAGGCAGTGATATATCCTTTTGGTTCTCTTAGAATAGATGGAAAAAATCTAAAGACATAGGTTTTCTGTACACTGGTGATTGTGCCAGAGTTGTAAATGTTGCTTATCTGTTTCACCAACAGTAGAAGCAACCAAATTCAAATATACTTCATATTGTGTTTCAGAATGGTATTTATCTTGGGTTAATCATTTGATTTGCAAAGCTTTCAAGGAACGAAATCTTATTTTATGTTTTGTTTAAATGGTAAGTTACAATCTGTTGTTGAAGTTAGCACTATGAATGAATGAAGTTGTGTGTTAATCACAAGTTGATCTTGTTCTCCAGTTTTAGTTAGCAATTCCTTGAAAGGTAACAAGTCTGGTTAAGTTGGATGAATTATCATTCTCTTCGGTTCTAAAGATTTGATCTATATTTTTCTATTTCTTTAAAAACCCTAGTTAAAGTAGGTTTGAATTTATGTTTGATCTTAGAACAATCCACAAGCTCAACACCAGCAGGCCCCTTGAGCATTATAGTTCACATCAACCATTGAGTGAAACTAGCACAGTCGAGAACCGATTACAAAGACCTTGGGAGTTAGATATCCATGTGTTATTCTTTCTCTTTCAAGAGAGCATAATAGTAATATTCTTCTTAACTATTTTTGTGCTCATCTGAACCATCAACAGAGAACTGGCGCTAGAGGGAGGGCCAGAAGAGAAAACTGGATAATACTGGGTTTTTCTCACCAGAAAGGTCCCAAAGAGTTCTTCGATCAATTGAAAATCCACAACCTTTTATAGAACTCAAGACCCCAATAAGACACAAGAGTCACAAGAGTGGGGCAACCATCATACCACCCTTGTCAGCTCCACTCACTCCACCAGGATTTTCACTAATACCCCACTGGATTCCTATCAATCCACCACTAAATTCATCTCAATTGCCATCACAGCTGGTTCAACCCATCCAACAGATGGCTCAACCACCACCACCGCTACCAATGGCATTTTTTTAGAATAATCCCTCTCCATTGGGGACTATTCCTGGAGGCTTTCACGATATGCCTAAGAATCCTAAGAAGTTTTGTCCCAAGTACATTCATGGCAAATCAAGGAGTGCTGAAGAGCACATACAAGATTTTAAGGACGCTTGTACCAGAGCTCAGATAGCTCACCATGATGTAGTATTTAGGTTGTTCCCTTATTCCTTAGGGGATATGGCGTACAACTGGTACCTAAATCTTCCTCAACGCTCTATTTTGAGCTAGACAGACCTGGAGAATGCTTTCATCAATCAACTCAGAATTTACGTGGATCCAACTATTTTGTTCCACCAATTTGCTACCATTAGGAAGGAGCCAGGTGAACCTTTGCCCTTGTTTAATACTAGGTTTCAACGAATGTATAGGAGACTTCAGGACCCCTATCTAGTTGCTGAGAATAGTGCCATTCAAGCATACTTTAGAGTTACAGACCCATTGATTGACTTTTTCCTGCAAAGGACTTACCAACTGACAGATATTGATTCCCTGTCTAAGGTTTATCATCTAGCCATCAAGCTGCAACAACAAATTAGCTCTCAACAGGAAAGTTTGGGAGGAGGTTTTCCTTCAATGGGGTATCGGATGCATAGCCCAAATCCTTTATTCAATACTATCCTAGGAATGTCTCCTTCCCATTATGGACCTATGTCTGAGTTGCAGACTCAATCTCCTATTCCATTCTTTTCCAATGGAGCTCCTGACTTCTTTCAACAATCACAGACTCATCATAGTCTGTATAGTCATCATAATCAAACTGGAACACCAAATCATGGCGATCAACCGCCTATTGCTAAGAGTGTTGAAAGTGAAAAGATAGTTCAACTCAGAAACGAGGTAGAGACCTTAAAGAAAACATTGTCTCAAGTCACAAATGACATGGCTCAGCTTAGATTGAACCCCTCTCAAAACCAAGGTAATTATCCTAATTAGAGTAGTAACAACCAGGGTAATTATCAGAACAGCTACAATCACAACCAAAGGGGTTATCAAGGCCAAAATTACCTTAACCAAGGCTATCAAAATAAAAATAGAGGATATAACCAGAGGCCAAATAACAACTGGCAATGGAATACAGGGCCAAATAACAGCGGAGTTCCTCACAATTATCAAGCTAATGAGGAAAGGTCACATACTGCAAATGTGGCTGACCTTAATTTTATGACTAATTGGTGCAGGCTGCATGATACTGCAACCCGTTTTGAGTTAAACTGCCCTGAAATGGAGAAAGTTGTCAAGATGGCATAGGTAGATGCCCAAACCTTCCAAGGGAATTCAAACAAAGAAGGTGGCTTAGTAGATACAACAATGACTTATGACCTCTTTGAGGAGGAACCTTCATTCCCAAGGTAAGATGAGAATGAACCAGAGAAAGATTCATATGATGCCCAAGCCTTTTAGACAAAGGGAGGACACTTTCTAAGAAATCAGAATAAGGGCCCGTTCACTACATCAGAACCACCTAATCACATGGTGCCTCTGAATCAAAGTGCTGATAATAACCCTCCTCCGCCAAAAGGTCCGCCTAACTTCCATAACAAAGGTAATTCGCTTGGTGTTGTCAAAAGTAATGCAAGCTATAATACGAAGTTTGATATTGTTTCTAAGCTGTAGAGACAGAAAACATCTTTATCATACTTTGACATCCTAAAGTGGTGCCTTGCTCAATGAGAGATAGTGCTGAAAGCTTTGGAGAAAGCTGATAAATCAAAAGAAAAAAAGAAGGTGGCACCTGCTGTAGATATGAACGTAGCTTTGTACAGAAGCAAGGTAGGTACCCCACCATTTCTTTTGAGTTTAAGAATATGTGGGAAGAATCTACATAATTTCTTGCTAGATTCAGGGGCTTCTGGCAATGTTATGCCATTTTTTGTATGCAAGAAATTGGGATTGAACCCTAACCAAACAAACAAGAGGGTCATCCAACTTGATAAAACAGAGGTTAATGTAGTTGGAGAATTGAGAAATATACATGTGCAAGTAGGGTCTGACCCTAGGATTTTAACCAGCATAGATATTCAAGTAGCCGACATTCCCGAGACTTATGGTATGCTGTTGAGCAGAGATTTGATGAAAAGTATAGGGGGATATCTCTCCCTCGACTTTTCACATATGTGGCTACCATGGAGGGGAGTGCCTATGCAGATTAGGATTAAAAGCGAACCTCGCCTCAAGCATGTCATCACTGAGTATGATTGTCCCAATGAGGTAGCTTATTTTGAAACCGGGATAGGAGTTTACAAAGGAGAGGAAATTTTGACCTTTTCAGTTCTTGATCCTAAAGAATTATCAATACAAAATTCCCTTGACCCAATGATTAAATAGAATCAACATACATTGATCAAGAAGATGCAATAGGATTAGCTGGTCTTGGGGGAAGATATCGATTTGCAGAGTCTTCTACTCCCTAATTGGTGTAGGATACACTACCAAAATCATTTGGAATTGACTCGCCAACCCTGCATCAACATTTTAAATCATGTTTCCCAACCTGAGGAAACTAGCCTAAGTCACCTTGAGACCATTGCAGATCACTTCTCATTTGAAGCCAAAGAAGCAATAATGTTAACTAGGGATAAGATACCTTCAAGGGAAGTGCCTTCTCAAGTTGAACTTACCCCAGTCACATTTCCAAACCAACATATTTATGAGGAACAACCCCAAGGTTTGCTAGATACCCCTGCACTCACAAGTATACCAAAACCCAATGGATTAATCAAAGATGCAAGTGACTATCAGAAGGATAGCTACAAATTACTTGATATATCTGAGCAGGAGTTGGAAATTGCACCTGAGGAACCTATCAAACACCTCTTGCCAATATTTCATGCAAAGGATCAAGAGCCCCTACATATGGCTCATTTTACACAAACGCCCATAATAACCTCCAAAGGATCAACCCCAGCTCATGATCAACTGTAGACCCTCACGTTTGATGGATCCAAATCCAAAACAGGCTGTGGTGTTGGGATTGAATTAATCAGCCCAAAAGGGAAAAATTTCTTTGCTTCTTATAGGTTGCAGTTTAGATGCACTAAAAATGTGGCAGAATATGAAGCTCTAGCTCGGGGGCTGATGTTTGCACATAAGAAGAAAGTTATTGCATTAATGGTTAAAGGGGATTTAGAAGTAGTTATCAAGCAAGTGCATAGCCAATACACATGTCACAATAGAAGGCTGGTAGCTTATAGAAATTTGGTATGGAACCTGATTGAAGACTTTGATGATTTTGGGATTAGCTTAATCCCTAGAGAGGAGAATCAAATAGCTAATTCATTAGCTGTTGTTGCAAGTACCGTGGAACCCATGCAAGGATCCAAGCTTAAGAGATTCTCAGTAGAGTTTATTTCCACCCCGGCTATTCCTGATAATGTCAGGAACTTTCAAGTCTTTGATGATGATCGACATATCCTTTCTTTTCTAGCAAGTTCAGATGTTTTTGAAGGGCAGATCATTGATGAGTCCAACAGGGATCAAGGAGATTGGAACCCTAAAGATTGTGATACAGAGGAGGTCCTCAATGTAAAAAGTAATAGCATTCCCAAGGGAATGGTGGCCTTAGAAAGAATTTTTGATTTAGACCCAAGGGCTCGGGAAAAGATATCAGCTAAAGATAAAGGAGGTGAATATCAAACTATTAACCTAGCTAATTTTGGCCCAGAAATACATGTTTACATAGGGAAAGCTTGCCCTAAAGCAATCAGAAAAGATATACTGAGGGCACTAAAGAAGGATATTGCTGTGATAGCCTGGGGGTATGAGGATTTAAAAACATTTGATGCTTCTGTAATGACTCATACCATTCCTCTGAAGCCTGAAGCTAAGCCATTTCGGCAGAAACAACGTCCTGTTAATGCCCTCATTGAACCACTGATCTTTAAAGAAGTTCAAAAATTTCTTTCTGCAAGAATAATCTTCCCTGTACGACACTCAATTTGGGTGGCCAACCTAGTTCCAGTCTGTAAGAAAAATGAAGAGATCAGGGTATGTGTGGATTTCAGGAATTTGAACAGAGCTTCAGAAAAGGACAACTACCCACTCCCTTTACTGGACGAAGTCTTGCAGACTGTTAATGGGTCTCAGATGATATCATTCCTGGATGGTTATTTTGGATACAATCAGGCGATGGTTAACTATGAAGACAAAATGAAGACAACCTTCACTACTAAGTGGGGAACATTTTCTTACAGAAGGATTCCGTTCGGTTTGATAAACTCTGGGGCAACCTTTCAGTGTGCCATGGATGTAGCATTCAAAGATCTGATTGGAAAATGCATCATCGTCTACATGGATGACCTGATAGTGTTCTCTAAAGATAGACTGAACCACGCTGTAGACTTAGCTAGAGTTCTTGAAAGATGTATCCAGTATGGTGTCTCCCTGAATCCTAAAAAGTGTGTGTTCGGGGTTTCTGAAGGGAAGCTTTTGGGACACATAATCTCAAGAAGAGGAATATCGATCGATCCATGCCAAGTTGAGTCCATTCTAAAGATAGCCATGCCAAGAAGTAAGAAGGAGATGAGATCCTTCTTTGGAAAGATCAACTTCGTGAGAAAGTTTATCACAGGCTTTGCAGAAATTGTTAAACCACTGAATGAAATGATGAAGAAAGATGCCAAAATAGAGTGGGGTAATGAGGCAAAGGCTGCATTTTCACAGGTCAAGCGATCCATTTTGGAAGTGCCAGTTCTCACTAGCCCTGACTACTTGAATCCGTTCTATATTTATTCTTTTGCCTTTGAACACTCGTGTGCAGCTGTCCTAACTCAACGAAGAGAAGAGGGAGAGGAGAGGCCAATCGCCTTCATGAGCTCTCCGTTAAAAAATGTTGAAATCAAATATCCACCTCTTGAAAAACAAGATTTTTCACTGGTCAGAGTTTTCAAGAAGTTCAGACATTACATCCTCCAAATTCAAATTATTGTTGTAGTTCCTGATGCTGTTGTGAAGTCTCTACTTATGCAGAGCGAGCTGGGAGAACGAAGAGGGAAATGGATGGCCATTTTGCAAGAGTTCGATCTGAAGATTCGCCCTATGAAACTTGTCAGAGGTACAAGCCTATCTAAATCCATAGCTGATGCTAGTGAGAACATTATTTTCCAGGATTACACAACTCAGTCCTTTTCCAATGACCCTTGGTATGTTGATATCATCTATTTCATGCTCAATAATTGGTGCCAAGAGGGAATGAATACGACTAAGAGGAGAGCGCTGAGAATGAAAATCTCTCATTATATGCTCAAAGGAGGATTTCTGTATAGGAAGAATTTTGAGGGGGTGTACCTACAATGCCTTGATCAGCAAGAGGCTAAACACGTGATTGCTGAATTTCATGGAAAACATGGCACATGTCACGGGTCTGCAGATTCGTTAGCACATCAGATCCTTAGATCGGGTTACTATTGGTCGTGTGTGTTCAAAGATGCCCATCAACATGTAAGAACATGTCACATATGTTAGATTTCTGCATCAAAGGAACACCATCCAGCCATGCCATTGCAACCTGTTTACGAGGTAAGACCATTTGCCCAATGGGCACTGGACTTTATTGGGGTAATTAACCCAAATTCTTCAGTAGGACACAAATTTATTTTGACTGCCATTGATTACTGCACGAGATGGACAGAGGCTATACCTTGCAAAAACAACACGACAGAGGTAGTGATCAAGTTCCTCACCGAATGCATCACAACTAGGTTTGGAGTACCCTTCGCATTGGTATGTGACAACGGCTCTTCCTTTTCTTTTGCTGAGTTCATTTCATGGGCTTATGATCACAATTTTTTTTAAAAATATTCTTCAAACTATTACCCACAAGGAAATGGAGTTGCAGAATCAACCAATAAGAATCTCTTAGGGGTAATTAAAAAATTGGTAGAAAACAATCCTAAGGACTGGCATACCCAGCTAAGATTCGAGTTATGGGTAGATAGAACTAGGATCAAGGTTGCTTTAAAGACATCACCATTTAAACTAGTGTATGGCCAAGAGCCTATGTTCCCCATTCATTTGCAAATACCTATCCTTGAGTTCATGTAGAAATTCTACTCTAGTGATGATAGGATAGAGGTAAGATTAGCTGCCTTGTTGAAATTAGAAGATCAAAGAGATGTCACCTTGCAGTAATTCTTTAGACACTAGGCTGTTGTCAAACGTTGGTTTGACAAAAGAGCCAAGATGAAGTATTTTAGAATATCTAACCTTGTCCTGCTATGGGATAAAGCTAGTGAAAAGAAGGGCAGTCACCAGAAATTTGATAAGCTCTGGTTAGGTCCCTATCAAATCACTGAGATCCTAGGAGAAAATGCTTTCCGGTTGAGTAGTCTAACGAGAGAACCTGTTCCATTACCTATCAATGGACAATTTCTTAAACACTATTTTGGGTCATGAAGTTTGGTATTTTGCTGGGGAGTGCATTTATGTAAATAGTTTCTGCGTTTCTGCCTGTAAATAATCTCTATATGTAAATAATTTTCTTTTTTTTTTTAAAATAGTTTTGTTGTTTGTTTGCTTGTCCTTTCTTTCTGTCCTTTCGTTTCCTTTGTTGTTTGGTTTCTATCTTGTTTGTTCTTTGGGGTTTCTCTGTTCTTTCCATCTTGAAATGGTGGGTTGTTATCTGAAGTGTACTTTGGTTATTAGGAGAGAAGTGGTTATATACTTTTAGGTTTTCTGATTGGATGATTTTTTCCTAAATTTGTTGTTTATGCCCATTGTCAATAAGGGTTGTGGAAAGTGGTGTAAGTGTTCCAAGGCTTCCTTGCACAACTAGCTAAGAAGACCTTTCCTTGTCTTCGTCTAGGAACCTAATATCTTCTAGGTCCTTGTTAGGCTTAGATGATTAACTAAGTCCTGATCCAACTCCTCTCCAAGAGTCTCACACCTTGTGCTTCACCTTGAAGGACTAACACCACTTTGTTATAAGCAAACTCTCTCCTTCACTTAGAAGACTCTAAGTGCCAACATCACACAAATCATAGAATTGATTGCAAGGGTGCCAAACATATTGGAAACATGCCATGTACTTCCAAATGGATCCATCTTGGAGGATCTCCAAACTCCTTTCCTACCGGTTTCAAGAATTGGTCTTGAGGGGGTCTAATTCCTTGTAGCCCTTGACAGAGACCTTTACTTCATCCCTGCCCAAACTTTCCAAACAACTTGAAAAACCAATTCCACATTCGAATACCCTTTTGGATTTTCTCAAGGATTCAAAATATTCTAGACTCCTAAGTCCTCCGTACCCTGGTTTCCTATTATCTAGGTTAAATCAGGTTAAAAGACCTATTTACTAGGACCTCACTGATTTCTCACTCAAAACTTAGTCAAATGGATTGTTAGAATCTCAATCCTTCTAGCATGTTAGGATATGTCTATACCCTACCTAGAACTATACTTGTTCCGTACTGTACCTTAATCCCCTACCTAAATTCTTCAATTCATTACTGTCAAACCTCTAACCGGGCACCCTAAGCTCACCTAGGGCTTGAAATTAAACACAACTGTTCCATTGTCCATGACTCCTAACACTAAATATATATAGACCAATGGCTCCCCTAACACATCCATCTATCCTCAGGAAAATCCTATGACTAGATTTCATGGGGGAGCCATAAAAAGACAAGCTAGCCAGGACAGGACCAGTAAAACCCTAAACCTTAACCTATCTATTCAAGACACTAAAACAACTTAAATCAACTTACTTGCAGAATGGAAAAAGTTTAGAACTATTCTATGAACACGACTCTAACACTAAATCAAAACATCTAATTCACTTAGTATCACTGTCACTCAATAACATTCAGAGTTCACCAAAAAAACAGAAATTGCAGAGCTATCTTCTATTCCCAAAAAAAACTTTGATTACAATCTCCCTTTTCTTGAATTTGAGCCTCCTACATCTTATATGCCATTCACCATGTTTGTAGGGTATGTTGGTCGATTCCCCACTCCTATCCTTTAGGGGATCCTATGTAACCAAGTTGCATGCAACATTTTCCATAATGGCAAATGTTGTTATGACAATTTTGTAACAACATTTGGCAACTTTGTCATTATGCCACCTTCCTAACTCTTAGGACCTCTATCTCCTATATTTCAAATAATGAACTCCATTAAAGGCCTCATGGCATCTTTCTAACATCATTCATGTGTTTAGAACACATTTAAGACTCAAATCCCAACTTAAGCTACTTAGGTTAAGCAAAGTAAAAACTATTAACAAAGACTAACTTTGGTGACCTTAGTCCTAATGACTAACTCACCTAGCTAGAACAATGACCTTCTAAGGTCCAAAACAAACATACAATTACTCTGACTTGGCTAATGTCAGATACAAGCCCAAAATATCCTAACTATGGAGGTTAGCCTAGGTGTGCTCCTGCACCATCCTCCCCAAAAATCTCCAAAAGAGTTCAATTCCACCCTTGGATTGAGCAAGTTGAGATCAATTACCCAATTTCTTGAACTCTGGTTCTTTGAACGGTCTAAGTTCCTTGCATCAGCATCAGTGTTGACCAATGCCACTTGATTAGATGTTCCTTGTATTCCTTGGTTCTAGTCCTTCTTGTAGACCCTAGTATCCAGTATACTATCAGCTGTGCTTGACTGTAGCATAAGGTAGTTTGAGCTCTTCCACATCATGGATGACTTCATTGATGGCTTTGATCCATGTCTGGTGGTGGTCCTTTGTAATGAACCAGGTCTGCAATGACTTGGCTAATGTCAGATACAAGCCCAAAATATCCTAACTATGGAGGTTAGCCTAGGTGTGCTCCTGCACCATCCTCCCCAAAACAAAAGAGTTCAATCCACCCTTGGATTGAGCAAGTTGAGATCAATACCCAATTTCTTGAACTCTGGTTCTTTGATCCATACTGCATCAGCATCAGGTTGACCATGCCACTTGATTAGATGTTCCTTGTATTCCTTGGTTCTAGTCTTCTTGTAGACCCTAGTATCCAGTATACTATCAGCTTGCTTGACTGTAGCATAAGGTAGTTTGAGCTCTTCCACATCATGGATGACTTCATTGAGGCTTTGATCCATGTCTGGTGGTGGTCCTTTGTAATGAACCAGGTCTGCAATGTTGAAGACAGGGGACGGTCCACTGTCTTCCTGTAGCTCCACTCTAAAAGCATTGTTCCCATACTTTTCCAAGATAGGATAGGGACCTATCCTCTTCATCTGCAACTTGTGAGGGAATCCCTTCAATAGTCTAGACTTATTTAGATGTATCATCACCAAGTCTCCCACATTAAACTGAACTTCTCTTCTACGCTTATCCACCTTGGTCTTATGCTTCATGGTGTTTTCTGTCAATGTCTTCCTGATTGTGTCATGAATCTCCTACATTGCATAGGAAAAATCATCAACATATCCACTTCCCTTAGCTCCATCCTTTAAGTCTCTTAGCTCATAGACTCCTCTAGGATGTAGACCATAGACTATTGCAAAGGGACTCTTCCCTGTTGACCTGTTCATAGTGTCATTATAGGCATATTTAGCTTGTCCAATCAACTGATCCCATTGTTGACCATACTCCTTGGTCAAGCACCTTAATAGATTTCCAAGGCTTCTATTAACAACCTCGATCTGACCATCAGTTTGGGGATGGTATGTAGATCCAAAAGATAAATTAGTGCCCAATCTCTACCAAAGAGTCTTTCAAAAAAAACTCATAAACTTGGTGTCTCTATCTGACACTATGCTCATAGGTAACCCATGAATTCGTACTATCTCCTTGAAGAAAAGAGAGGCTATTTGGCTGGCATCATTGGTTGTCTTACATGGCACAAAGTGAGCCATCTTACTGAATCTGTCCACAACTACATAAACACTATCCATGCCTTGTTTTGTCTTGGGTAACCCAACTACAAAATCCATACTCAAGCATTCCCATGGCCTAGTAGGAATAGGTAGTGGTTGGTATAGGCCTGCATTTGAAGAAGTACCCTTGGCCTTTTGACATACTATACAACTTTCCACATACCTCCTAACATATAGATTCATCCTTGGCCAATAATAGAACCTTTGAACAAGTTCTTGAGTCTTCGTGATCCCAAAGTGACCACTCAATGCACCATTATGCTTTTCTTGTATCAAATTCTCTCTAATAGAGCCCTTAGGGACACAGAACTGATTCCATTTAAACAAGAGATCACTTTGCAAAGTATATTCAACATATCTACTATGAAAATGATTCTTGTATTCAGCACATACCTTATAAATGTTTGCAAAATCTTCATCATCTGCATATAGATCCTTGAAATAATCTATTCCCACGCTCTTCAACTGAATCTCTTGAATGGTAAGAACTCTTCTACTCAAGGCATCTGCCACCTTGTTGAGTACTCCTTTCTTGTGCTTGATATTAAAAGTACAAGCTTGCAGGTATTCAACCCACTTCATGTGTTTGTGACTCAATTTCTCTTGTGAATTCAGGAAACTAAGTGCTTGGTTGTCTGAATACACTATGAATTCCTTGGGAAGCAAGTAGTGCCTCCATTTCCTTAAAGCCTGGACCAATGCATACATCTCAAGGTCATAAGAAGAATACTTCTTCTTGGCTTCACTTAACTTTTTTGAATGAAAAGCCACCGGTTTGCCCTCTTGGCTTAGAACAGCTCCAATAGCCACATTGCTCGCATCACACTCAATGGTGAATAGCTTCTCAAAGCTTGGAAACACTAAAATAGGTTGGGTAGCTATCTTTTCCTTCAACAACTCAAAAAATTTGTTATCTTGCTCATTCCATACAAATCTAGTCTTCATCCCTCCTTTAATGGTATCCAACATAGGAGCACAAATAGCACTAAATTGTCTTATGAACTTCCTATAGTATTGAGAAAGGCCATGAAAACTTCTTACCTCTGTTGCTGTCCTTGGAGTAGGCCAATTGAGGATGGCTTCCACTTTGCTAATGTCCATCTTCAAGTTGCCATGTGATAATACAAACCCAAGGTACACCAGCTCCGTCTTGATGAATTCACACTTCTCTAAGTTGATCATCAATTTCTCCTCATGTAGCTTCTTGCAAACCAACTCTATCTATTTGAGATGCTCTTCTCTTGTTTTGCTATAAATCAATATATCATCAAGATATACCACTACAAATTTACCAATGTAGTCTTTGAGGACTTCATTCATGAGCCTCATGAATGTGGAGGGGGCATTAGACAACCCAAATGGCATAACAAGCCACTCATATAAACCCTCATTGGTTTTGAAGGCTGTTTTCCACTCATCTCCCTCATGTATCCTAATTTGGTGATAACCACTCTTTAAGTCTATCTTGGTATAGTACTTAGCTTCACCTAGACAATCCATTAGGTCTTCAATCCTAGGGATAGGGAACCTATATCTAATGGTTATCCTATTTATGGCCCTTGAATTAGTACAAAGCCTCCAATCTCCTCCCTTTTTAGGTGCTAGGACAGTGGGTATGACACATGGACTAATGCTCTTTTTAATGAGACCTTGGTTTAGGAGTTCTTGTATTTGTCTAGCTATTTCCTCATTTTGTTGAGGGGTCATCTTGTAGGCCGCCTTATTTGGTAGGGTAGCCCCTGGTATCAAGTCTATCCTATGACTTATGGCTCTTTTAGGGGGTAATACTGCTGGTTGTTCACTGCTTACAATGCCTTCATAAGTCTGCAACATATTCTGTATCTCTTTAGGTAACTCTAGCTTCTTAGCTGCTTTGTCATTACTTACCTCTCTTGGCCTTAACACTAATGCATAGCCAACTCCTTCTCCTTCTTCCAAGGCTTCTAAGAACTCGTTTTCACCAACCATGAGTAGATTAGGACCTGCTATCTTCACCTCTGCATCCTCTAACAGTGACTGAATTTTGAATGTTACCTTATCCTTCTTGAAAGTATAAGAGTTCTTCGCTCCATCATGCATAGCTTGGCGATCAAATTGCCATGGTCTACCTAGGAGCAAGTGACATGCGTCCATAGGTAACACATCACACAAGACTTTGTCCTTGTACCTTCCAATTGAGAACTCCACCCATGCTTGTTCATTTACTAAGACATGTTGGCCTTTATTGAGCCATGCGACCTTGTAAGGATTGGTGTGGGGTATCCTTGTCAACTTTAGCTTGCTGACTGCTTCCTATGACACAATATTTTCAGTAGACCCTGAGTCAATGATGACTCTACATACTTTCCCCATCATTTTGCACTTTATCCTAAACAGGGACCTCCTTTGGCTTGGTTCCTCCTTAACCGGCTCTTTGATCAAAGTTCTCCTCATCATGAGGTTCTCACCTTCCTCTGAATTTAATGGTACCTCAGAATGTTTCTCTGCTACATTTGTCTCACCATGAACTAGATTAGTTCTCTTATCACCTCCATGAGAAGTACTACCCTTCTTTGGACACCTATAGGCAGGGTGTCCCATTTGATTGCAGTGATAACACTTCATATTGGCAAAGTAATTGCCTCTTCCTTCTCCACCACTTCCTCCTCTAAAGTTAGAGCCTCTTCCTCTACCACCTCTACTAGAGCTTCCTTCTTGCTGCTCAGTGTACTTAACTTCTCCTTGAGCCCTTGATTATGAATTCCTTCCACCATAGCCACCTCTTTGTCCTCTACTATCTTTTCCTTTACCTCTATTCTTGGAGGTTTGCTCTTGTTTCTTTTTTCTTTTCTCCTCTATCTTCAAGGCCATTTGATAACATTGGCAGATGGTTTTGAAGTTCACGAGACTCATGTCTTCTTGAATAGACCATTTGAGTCCATTCAAGTACCTTGCTAGCTTGATGCTTTCATCTTCAACCACCTTTGATCTTAGGCACAACTTTTGGAACTCCTCGGTGTATGTTTGGACATCCAAATCTTTTTGTCTAAGATTATGTCTCCTCCTATGCAACTGGAATTCATAGTCATCAGGTAGGTAGGTCTGCTTTACTTTAGTTGCCATGCCCCTCCATGTAACTATAGGACCCTTTCCTTCTTTCTCTCTTTCATTTTTCACAAACTTCCACCATGTGAGAGCTGAACCTCTCAACCTTGACTTGGCCACCACAAATTTTTGGGCCTCTGAGATACCATCACATTCAAAGTGATTCTCAATGCTGTCTATCCAATCCATGACTGAATCTGGGTCCATTTGTCCACTGAATAGTGGCACACCTTCCAAAGCTTTGCCACTTAAGGCCTTTATTGCCTTCAAGAAGGGTTCTTTGGGAAGAAAAGGGTCAGGTGTTGGAGCTTCCTCCTCCAATTCCAATTCCTTTTCCCTTGCTTCTTTCTCTTCCTTTTGATCAATTTTATCCTTTACCTTGTCTGCCTTTTCTTGGACTTCATCCAAGAGTTGCTCCATTCGAGCCAATCTTTCTCTCAGTACCCTGTTATCCTCTTCTTGTTCTTCTACCTTCTTGGCTAACTCAATGTTAGTCACCATGGTTTTATCTTCCTCTAGTGTATTCTCTCCTACTGATTCAGTGGGTTGCAACATCAATCACAAGCCTGATCAAACTTTGCTCTGATACCAATATGGTGTAAGTGTTCCAAGGCTTCCTTGCACAACTAGCTAAGAAGACCTTTCCTTGTATTCGTCTAGGAACCTAATATCTTCTAGGTCCTTGTTAGGCTTAGATGATTAACTAAGTCCTGATCCAACTCCTCTCCAAGAGTCTCACACCTTGTGCTTCACCTTGAAGGACTAACACCACTTTGTTATGGGCAAACTCTCTCCTTCACTTAGAAGACTCTAAGTTCCAACATCACACAAATCATAGAATTGATTGCAGGGGTGCCAAACATATTGGAAACATGCCATGTACTTCCAAATGCATCCATCTTGGAGGATCTCCAAACTCCTTTCCTACCGGTTTCAAGAATTGGTCTTGAGGGGGCCTAATTCCTTATAGCCCTTGATAGAGACCTTTACTTCATTCCTGCCCAAACTTTCCAAACAACTTGAAAAACCAATTCCACATTCGAATACCCTTTTGGATTTTCTCAAGGATTCAAAATATTCTAGACTCCTAAGTCCTTCGTACCCTGGTTTCCTATTATCTAGGTTAAATCAGGTTAAAAGACCTATTTACTAGGACCTCACTGATTTCTCACTCAAAACTTAGTCGAATGGATTGATAGAATCTCAATCCTTCTAGCATGTTAGGATATGTCTATACCCTACCTGGAACTGTACTTGTTCCGTACTATACCTCAATCTCCTGCCTAAATTCTTCAATTCATTACTGTCAAACCTCTAACCAGGCACCCTAAGCTTGCTTAGGGCTTGACATTAAACACAACTATTCCATTTTCCATGACTCCTAGCACTAAATATATATAGACCAATGGCTCCCCTAACACATCCATCTATCCTCAGGAAAATCCCGTGACTAGATTTCATGGGGGAGCCATAAAAAGACAAGCTGGTCAAGACAGGACCAGTAAAACCCTAAACCTTAACCTATCTATTCAAGACACTAAAACAGCTTAAATCAACTTACTTGCAGAATGGAAAAAGTTTAGAACTATCTTATGAACACGACTCTAACACTAAATCAAAACATCTAATTCACTTAGTATCATTGTCACTCAATAACACTCAGAGTTCACCAAAAAAAAAGAAATTGCAGAGCTATCTTCTATTCCCCAAAAAAAAAACTTTGATTACAATCTCCCTTTTCTTGAATTCGAGCCTCCTGCATCTTAGATGCCATTCACCATGTTTTTAGGGTATGTTGGTCGATTCCCCACTCCTATCCTTTAGGGGATCCTATGTAACCAAGTTGCATGCAACATTTTCCATAATGGCAAATGTTGTTATGACAATTTTGTAACAGCATTTGGCAACTTTGTCATTATGCCACCTTCCTAACTCTTAGGACCTCTATCTCCTATATTTTGAATAACGAACTCCATTAAAGGCCTCATGGAATCTTTCTAACATCATTCATGTGTTTAGAACACATTTAAGACTCAAATCCCAACTTAAGCTACTTAGGTTAAGCAAAGTAAAAACTATTAACAAAGACTAACTTTGGTGACCTTAGTCCTAATGACTAACTCACCTAGCTAGAACAATGACCTTCTAAGGTCCAAAACAAACATACAATTACTCTGACTTGGCTAATGTCAGATACAAGCCCAAAATATCCTAACTATGGAGGTTAGCCTAGGTGTGCTCCTGCACCAGAAAGTCTTGAAAACAAGGTGCAAAGTAAACAATCTTCATTAACTATCTCTGAATTTGTCACAAATCATCAATATCATCTCCTTTTGTAATGGTATATTTTTCCTAGGGTGATAGTGTTGTAATATTTGAGTGAAAAATCCAATTCCCAGATGCTGTGATGAGATCCATGGTAGTTTTCAACCCAAAACAAATGTTTGACATCTGACATATTGAGAAAAAAATTGAATGGAATATCTGAAACTTCAAGAGAAAAAAGAAAAGAAAAAGAGAACTATCTAAAAAGAAAAGATGACTCAATATGAATGGGTGATTCCAGTATCTCTACCGGGGCTATGGATGCTTGGTTGACAGTAGAGTAATGCTGTGAGAAAACTAGAGGTATCAATGCCGAGGCTATGGACGCCTGACTGGCAGCAGAGCAATGCCGAGGATATCATTGCACAATAGCTAAATGAAATCAACTCAAGTAGTTCAAATCTTCCACATTGTTGTTCAAAAGATGAGGAAAACTTTAGAAAAGAGTGATGCACCATCAAGCACACACTTAGATTCAGGGGTAGCTAGTGTTGAATTACATTTCAGATTCTAGCTCAACCTTGGTTGTTAAAACTGACCCAACTGGAGTTGTGATGTTCATAAACCAGGAGTTCTGGGTAGCTTAATCCTTTAGTTTCTTGAAAATGGTTAAACCATTTTCCCAGCCGAGTCGCCATTTGTTATGCCTTGCATAACCACCCCATTTTATTCTGGAACAAAATGGTCCCCCTCTTTTTTTTCTTTTGTTTTCTTTGCCTTTGGTTGTCTGGTTTGGTCTTGGGAGTTCTTTTTTTTTCCTCCTGAGTTTGTTTTTTGTTCGGTCAAAGTTTGGTTCTGCCTCAGCCGGAGTGGGGTTTCTTTTTGTTAAAATTAAGTGAAATGGTGAAAAATGATATATTTTATATGTTCTGAGGACTAATGGAGACCTTGTTTTGCAGGATTAAATCATGCACATGATGATATTTCTCAAGGAACTCAGTTGGAAAGCATACCTCAATCAAGTTTGGCATAAAAATCCTCTAAGGAGAAAGTCGACAAGACCTTTCAGATGTCTTGTCCACTAGTAGTGGTTCTATTCATTTGAAATGTCTTGGTCAGCCAGACATTTTAATCACTGTAGGTTTTCATATGTCTCCCCAACATGTTGAAGTCTTGCTAACCGATTGAACACAAGGTTAGCGTCACTGAAAGATTTGTGATGGATGAAAGGTCTTTCCGACCTGCGAAGTCTCTGCGAAAGGTTATACCTTTGGCATAAGGTCTGGCCGAAGAGGCGAGGTCTCGGTGATAGAGGTGGCTTCAGGATAAAGTCTCACCGACAGGGTGGAATCTTGCCGAGGTGAAGTGGTGTCGACATAGTGATTTGAGTTCGGCATGAAGTCTTGACGACCAAGTGATGTCTCACCGAAAGGATGATGCCTTCGGTATAAGGTTGTGCTCTCGGGGGATGTCCTACTGAGACAGGGAGTCTCGCCGAAAGATTTAAGTTCGGCATGATGTCTGGCCGAAGGGGTAAAGTCTTCTTGACTGGGTAGAGTCTCATTGAAAGATGAAGGCCTTAGAGAGAAGTCTTGCCGACTGATGAAGGGTCTTGGCGAAAGGTCTCTTCGACTAAGAAAAGTCTCCCCAAAATGAAATGAGCTCTTGCTGAAACAAGGTGGCTTCTATATAATCTCTTGTCGATCCGGTAGGGTCTCGCCAAAACAGAATGAGCTCGAGGAGAATGGAGGAGCTCGAATGGATGTCCTGCTGACAAGCGATGGTCTCGCCAATGGTTTTAAACCTTCGGCATGACTAATGGAACCCGCCGTGATGTCTGGCCGACGTGATAGTGTCTTGTCGAAGGGCAAGGTGGTCTCGGTGTAATGTCTCACTGATGCTTGTTTGTCTCGCCGAAGGTTGTGCTTTCGGTGTGAAGTTTTGAGCTTGGGGTAATCTCTTGCCGACCTGGTGGCGTTTCGCTGAAAGGTGAGGGCTTCGCTATAGCGTCTTGCCAATCCGATGGTGTCTTGTTGATAATGACGAGCCTGCCAATGGAAAAGGATATCGATATGACTTTGGTCGCTCGCTATGATGTCTGGCTGACCCGATGGTGTCTTGCCGATAGCTGCTAGGAGGTGTGATCACATCGGGGAGAAATGATTAGTGTCTCACCGACATGCGATTCAGTGTGAACGACTTTTGACTGCCCAAGAATCTTATGTGGCATGTGTTCAACCAATCAGAGAGAATTAAAGGCGAACCCTGGACAGTTTGACTGATTGACTACCCCTGTGAGGAAGATCTACAGAATGTCTGCGACATGGATCTGCTCTGTGAATAAAGCGATGGATCAGTTCGGTATCCAGGGGTGCCATCTGTGAAGATCTAGGGGGAAAATTTGATGCTACTTCTAGAAGAGGTCAAATTGCAGAAAGATTTTGAGCACCAGGAAGCCGAGGGGAGAAAAGGCCACGAGTCTCAGTGATAGCTGTGAGGCCTACTGGAAAAAGACAGATCGATATTAATGGTGATGCTCTAGGGCATTCAAGGCGGCTTTGATGGAAGTTCGAAGGTGGACACAAAGGCCATAAGTAAATGCCATAGTTGCAAAATATCTAGAGGTCATCCTCAAAGCAATCTTTCACCGACATGGACACAGAGGATGCAATTGAATGCAACATTAACTTCATTCCGAAAAGATATGAGGGTCAACCCTCATGTAATGAACTGAAATTTTGTAAACCCTAGAACAGGGGCCAACACATTCTTTTTGGTACATTATGTATATATGGCATTTTTTTCCTCTTTGTAAAAGAGGTTCAGAGGGTTCAGAGGTTCAAAGACATAGACATAGAGATATAGATTTTGAACAGTAGTAATTTTCTAAGAAGTAAGAGAAAATTAAGAGTAGCAATAGAGTAGGAGTTAGATTCGAAAAAAGGCAGTAATGTATCCTTCTGGTTCTCTTAGATTAGATGGAAACAATCTGAAGACATAGGTTTTCTATACACTAGTGATTGTGCCAGAGTTGTAAATGTTGCTTATCTATTTCACCAACAATAGAAGCAACCATATTCAAATCTACTTCATATTGTGTTTCAGAATGGTATTTATCTTGGGTTAATCATTTGATTTGCAAAGCTTTCAAGGAACGAAATCTTATTTTATGTTTTGTTTAAATGGTAAGTTACAATCTGTTGTTGAAGTTAGCACTGTGAATGAATGAAGCTGTGTGTTAATCACAAGTTGATCTTGTTCTCTAGTTTTAGTTAGCAATTCCTTGAAAGGTAACAAGTCTGGTTAAGTTGGATGAATTATCATTCTCTTCGGTTCCAAAGCTTTGATCTATCTTTTTTTGTTTCTTTAAAAACCCTAGTTAAAGTAGGTTTGAATTTATGTTTGATCTTAGAACAATCCACAAGCTCAACTCCAGCAGGCCCCTTGAAAATTATAGTTCACATCAACCATTGAGTGAAACCAACACAATCGAGAACCGATTACAAAGACCTTGGGAGTTAGATATCCATGTGTTATTCTTTCTCTTTCAAGAGAGCAAAATAGTAATATTCTGCTTAACTGTTGTTGTGCTCATCCGAACCATCAACAGGTAAAATAATAGGGATATTTAAAGGTATGTGCTAATGTTGTTAAGCAGTTGATGTTGTAAATTATGAATTTATGGACTATGTGAGAAGGTTAGGAAATGACTTATTATATATGTTTAAGGAAAGGTTTATCATAATGTGTGTGCTCAGACATGATTGTTACTAGGATGCAAGCTATGAGCATATTTGTGCTATGGAAGTTCTTTGGTTATCTTTAGGATTTTCACATGATTTTGACATATTATTATCATGATGATATGATAATATGATTTTGATTATGATTATATTTATTATCATGAAGAGGTACTGACTTGTGTTCAAGCAGTGTGGTTGTAGATGGGACATGAGCTTCTGTTAGTGCTTTAGTGAGTATGATGTATATTGTCATGTTATTATTATGCAGATATTTATATGGATAGTTAAGTGATGTAGTAGTATGTTTGTTAGGATAAGTGGAAAGGGTGACATCGTGCCACTAGACGTATGGGGGACATACGAGAATGGGATATGATTGCTAGAGTTCCTTTCCTAGTGCTTCAACTTTTATGCACATGTGCTCTAACTTGTATGTTTGAGTGAACAAGTACTAGGCTACATCTCCATCTAAATTAGCAGGTCTGAGCGTGCCTATAATCCCAATGGTGGTTGATGAGATAACATCTAGGCCCAATTTATACCCCAACCCTAGCCATTGTCCTCAATTAGGGACAATTGATTCAGTGTGTGACCACCTTTCTGGGTTTTCAAGGGATAATGCTCGATCTCCTTTACCCTATGGTTGGAGAGTTGCACGTATGTGAATGTTTCTGTTGGGTTATGTGATTGTGTGACTCCAATGTCTAGCTTTGATTGTGGATTTAGTTCTAATGGTGCTAAGTCCTTTGGTAAGTCAGGTTAGTCATTGTTGTGATCATTCTTGTTATTTATGTTTTGATGTGAATGTCGTCTTTCAGTAAGAAGTTATTTTGTGGTTTATGCTTGGTCTCTGATTATGACCTATTTAAGTTAACTTCTAGGTTGGTTATGTTGTTGTTAACTATAGTTGTCATGTGGGTGTTAAAGTGTGATTTAATGTTATTATATATATTCTTTGGTGTGAGTGAATCTTGGTTATTAATATTATTATGATGATATGTGTATTATGTTTTATGAAAATAAGATTATAAATATTAACATATTCTAATGTTATTTATTAAATATTAATATGTTTATTAGTAAATATTTAAAAATTAATATGTAAGCATATGTTATATTTGTGTTTTGATTTACTATTTTGGTGGAGTGGCTATTTTTAAGGAGGTTTTTTTATCTTTTATAATATTTTGAATTTATTTGGTGGGAAACCCTAAACAAATGAGTTAATTATGTGAGTTAATTTGATTATTTATTTTATTGTAATTATTTCATTAGTGGTATGAGGATAGGTGCTTTAATTTAATATTTTAGATTTTACGAGAGGATTTTATTTCCTTGTTTTATATTGGAAAAGAAGAGTCTTTTGGGGAAAAAGAAAGTTACTTTCTTTTTCGTTTTTCTTTCTTTTTTGAATTTAATTAGTTTTATTTATGGAAAAAATTGGAAAATGAGTCTTTCAACTTTTTGTGCATGAAATTTAGAGGATTTTGAAGAGATTTTTGCGGGTTTTGAGAATGGAGAGATTTTACATGGTTTTGAAGTAATTTTTCTAAGGTTTTTGGGAAATTTGGAGTAGTTTTGAATTGAAATTTGGAGGAGAGTGATTTGAAATTTAATTATGATTTGAGGGGAATATATTTTGCTGGGA
Source organism: Sequoia sempervirens (assembly GCA_007258455.2). Taxonomy (NCBI): domain Eukaryota; kingdom Viridiplantae; phylum Streptophyta; class Pinopsida; order Cupressales; family Cupressaceae; genus Sequoia; species Sequoia sempervirens. The sequence continues at coordinate 305,332,829 of VDFB02000017.1, read as the reverse complement.
AATTGTGGTTTTGGGAGAATTCTCGATTGGGGAGTCGAAAGTTAAAATTTTCAGAGCTTGGCATCAAATTCCTGTCCATGCTAAGCATTGGATCTAGGTTGGATTTTGGGATCTTTTGTTTAAATTTTCTTTTTGAATGTATGAATAATTTGATTGATTTCTCTCTCTCTGATTTTTGAAAATAAATGTTAGATAGTTTTATTTTGTGTGTGAATGAAACATTTATTTATTCCATAATAAAAATCAATACATGTTTATTGTCTTATGTTCTCTACTAGTAAAATGGTCTAATTGCGTCGCCCATAAATATGGTTTTACAAACTGGGTTGGTGAGATATTTAAAGGGTTTATTTATCTCGTTGTCTTTTAAACTATATCCAAAAATATCAAAAATCCAAATTGTAGTTTTTGAGAAATGGCTGCAAACACGGGGCTGTTGTCAAGTTGCTCCTCGATGGCTGCAAATACCCTTGTTTCTCCCTATAACCATCTAATGGAAGACTAGGATTTCAGATTTATATGCATTTGAAAGGGTTAAACTAATTAAAGTTTTAATGTTTGATATTTTGGAAAAGATCTAGTTGTTGGGTTACTCATTTTTTCATTTGACTGTAATCGAGTATTATCAAAAAGAGGTTTTTTTAATGGGAGTCATTGTTGTTTTGCATCTTGTGAATCTCTAAGTCATTTTTGGTCAATTCTGCCTACATTATTGAGTATTTGAGGGCCAAATTTGATATGGGTTTTTGATGGATTTTGATTTTGAGTTAATTTGATTTTTTTATGGTTGTTTTATGGCTAATAGTTTTACTGCTGTCAAGAGGAGGATATAGCTCTATCCTTTGATTTGTATTGTGTTGTATTATTTGTGCTTGAATGTGTTACTATCTAACAATACCTTCCCACTTGTGAAAATTTATATTGAGGCTTCTATACTGTGTAAGGATCAATTGTCCTAAGGCTATGTATCGTTGGTTCTAATTATGAATTGCTAAATTAGTTGGCTATCATGTTATAAGATTGTGAAAATGATGTTATGTGCTTCATTGTATGTGTTGCGACATAGTGATCAAATTTTTGGTTTCCTATCCATTTGTGTTATATGTTGGGCCTCTAGAAGTATTTGGAAGTCTTTGTGAAAGTCCTTGTGATTTTTGGTTGATTCTTATTTTATGGAGTCTCCTTTGGATGTTTAGTGTCAGCCACTTGTTGTTTATGTTGCTTTCTTGTGTCTGGGGCCTAGTGTTATCTCCTAGCATGGAGGGAGTGGGCCTTAGGGTTCCACATGGTAGGCTGGTATTTTCCAACCATCCATTGGGGTTTAGGTGGTGCAATTCATGTACAACTTGGAGTCTTTCCTTCCACTTCATTCCAAAGTTGGTTTTATGGTGCAAATGATATTGCTAAGAAAATTGTGTCCATTATATATCTTATATATATGTACCTCTTAGATGAATGAATCTTGTACATTGTAGCATTCTTGTAAAGGAGAAGTAAATGAATTGATGTAATCTTGAATATATATATATTTATTGTTGTTTATTATGTAATGGAAAGGTTAACATAGTAATGTAGTATATGTGATAGATCTTTATGTACCTATTTCATGACATTGATTAGGATTAGGTTCATAGTGGCATAGTGTTAGATGAGGTTTAATTATAATTAAGTTATGTTATCATATGTAATTTGATGTATGAGATTTAATTTACATTAAAATAATTTATTGGATGTGATCTTAGTGTAGCAAATGTCTTTCTATAGGTTTAGTTAGCATAGATGTATCGTAGTAGTGACGTTAGTCGACCATGGTGGATAGGTGTGTAAGTGGGCTATGATTAATGTTACTTTTAGATCATAATGTGATTATGATACGATGTTAATGTAATGTTGTTATCCATATTAGTTTGATGAGTTGCATTAGTTGTGTCACTTTAGTTTCTTTAAAAAAATATATTGGCATGTTATTTGTGGACTTTTATGTTGATCCACCGGGTCCCTTAGCAGAGCGTTACATGGTTCACCTATAAAATTATAGGAACTTGTAGGAATTTGTAGAACTGAACTTGTTAGGAATAAAAGGGATAGTATATTTTGAAGTCATAGAAATGAAAGGACCTTTAATATGTTTAGTGTATTGCTAAGCTTGGAATGGTTTCTAAATTAAAATAGAATATTTTAATCCCATAATAAAGAGATGGTATTTCATGGTGAGTGTAGAGTAGTGTAAATAACATCTATACTAATACAAATGGTTCATACATAGAAGAAATGGTACATGAAAATGATACATAGAATGAAATAGATGATAAGGGCCTAAATTAATTAGGAAGAATCCTCAAGGTGGAATTATATGAAAACCCAAAATTAGAAGGAGAAATTGAAATAAGAAACAACCATTATACTAGTGATAGTGACGATGCAATAAAATCATGGATATTGTGTACAAGTGTTGAGATGAAATGATATTTTGTGACATATTATGAAAAAAATCATTTTATAAGTGGGCTATTGATTGTATTGGTCCCATTGAACCACCAAAACAAAAGACCCATGCAAAGTTTATAATAATAGGGATAAGATACTTAATCAAGTGGATAGAGGTAGAAGATACAAGAGACTACACAAAAAAGAACATTGATAAGTTTAAATATGAAAATAAAATAATAAGGTTTGGGTGTCCATTGAGCATCACAATGATTAGGGGAAAAAATGTCAAAAAAAATAATTGCAAAACTAATAGAAAATTTTATGAAAAATCACAATAAGAGTAGTTTATACCATCCACAATTAAATGGGCCTAGTGAAGCTTTTAATAAAATATTGAATAATACATTGAAAAAGATGTGTAATTAAAATGTGATAGATTGGGATGTCAATATACAAATCATTCTATGGAATTACATACAACCTATAAAAGAATAAACAAATTTTGGCCTTTTCAACTAGTATATAGACTTGAAATAAATATACCTATAATGTACATGGTACCTAAAATGATATTGAGATTGATTGAGGAATAATCTCTTAATGAAAGTTTGCTTCATTGGAGAAGATGGAAGAGATATTTCCATTAGTAGTATCTAATCAAAGTCAATAGAAATTAAGAGAACAAAGCATGACATGGTAGGAACAAAAAAAAAATCATTTTAAATCAATAAAATTATTTTACTATAAATAACAATTTAAATATTTTAGAAAGCTAAAAATGTGGTGGTTAGGTCCTAAAATTGTAGATTCAATACAATTAGGGGATATAAGACTAATAATATTTTAAGATTACCTATTCAATTGGTACATCAATGGAGCAATGTTAAAACAAAACTATGTTGGGGACTAAGGGTTCAAACTCATGGAAGGAAAATTCTAAGAGATACTTGTACAATATGTATTTTAATATATATATTATGATAAAATATAAACATAGACTTAAAAAGGAAAAATGACAATAATGTTTTTGATTAATGATAAAAAGGTTTTGAAGGGGCCCTGAAACCTTGTACAAAAAAAGCAACGGCAACAAAGATAAAGCAACAAATGACAACAATGTTGATATAATAAGAATATGGAGTAAGACTCCATTGCAACAAATTTGTGTAAGAATATGGAGTAAGTCTCCATTACAACATATTTGTGGAAATAAAAGAGACAAAATGGAGATAAAACATCACTAATACTTATAAATCTCCATATTACATAAAATAGAATAATTATGGAAATGAAAAAGGAAAAGAACCACTAAGGGTTACAAAGAAATATTGAATAAAAGTTAGAGGAGATGGAAAAATATACAGGTATGGTATGGTAGATTAAATTTCAAATCATAGATAAATCCAAAGAGAAAAAATAAGGAAAGAAGTATATGGTGCATTGAATTCAAAAATTAATGCTAGAACTATATATAAACCCATATAACCAACACAAATTATCAAAATATTTAAGTGTGAGAAAGTATCCTATTGTGAATTGGATGAAGCAAATATGAGAGAGTGTAATAATGGAGTATAAATTAATGCTAGAGTTGAGGAGTGTGTGTAAAATAAATATTGAAGTGAGAAGAAGAGTGTAATTGGAAATTAGTGTTTGAAGTTGAGAAAAGGTAGAAGATTATAAGAACACTATAAGTAAATATCTATGAAGAGAAGGTGTTAAAAAATAGAAAGATGAAGAAAAATTTATGCAAAAGGGAAAATTGTAAATAAAAAGAGATACTAGCTAAGAAATTGGCATCTCCAATTTTGATTATTGCAAATTAATACCCCCAACTCAAATAAAAATTATATTTAGACAATAGTGGAGGCGTAGTGTACCTCCAGTTGCTGCACTTTGTTTCAATTTATTTCTGTTTAGTTGATGGTTGTTTTAGTTTTTTTTAATACTATGCTACTTTATTTCAGTTACGATAGTGATACTATGTTGGTTTTTATACCTTGTTGATGATACTTTAGAGACACTATTGATCATCTGATTATGTTTGTGTGGCGACATTGTGATGAACATTATGTGTGTTATGGTTTTATGTTGTTTTGGAGCATTATTGTGTTTATGATGTTGTTTATGATATACTATTGTATGTTAGTTTCTGTGAAGGAGACAATGTAGCATTACTCACTCGTGAGTACCCTGCTACACTATAACTCTCTTTCACGGTGTGATTGTCGATTTATGCAGATACGTTTAACAGTGTTGTTTGATGCGGTTTATAGGTATCGGGTATCGGCTTCACCTACTTTGTCAGGTTTGAGCATGCCTTGACCCAATGGAAACATGTTGTTTCGAAGATAATGTTAGGTCCTTCTTAAGCCATTTTTCTCTTGTAGGACGATTATCTATGTTGTCACCTGTCATTGTTTGTCGTTTGGTTTCGTTGTGTTGTTTATGTTTTTGTCTTGTTTGGAAATTAATTGATTAATTAGTAAAATGGTTTATTGATTAAGTTATTTGATTTAATGTGAATTTATTGAAATGTAAGATTAAATGATTATGGTTATTGTTTGATGTATTAAATTGAATTAAATAGAATATTTATTTAATGCATTTGTTGATTTTAATGTGCAAAATTAAATAAATGTTTGAAAATTTGATATTTTAAAAGAATTTGTTTTCAACATGTTATAAATATTGATTTGGAGTTAGAATTTTGAATTGGAGTTAGAAATTGTGATCTTGAGTAAATTATTTAAGTTGGAACTAATTGATCAATCTTGATTGCATGTTGATTGTCAGTTAAGTCTTGTGACTTTGAGTTAATTGAAAATGCATTAAAAAGCTTTTGGTTGTGCAATATTATTGACGACAATTGATTTTGGATTGCTAAAAAGAAAATTTTGACAATAGTTTTTGGGGAAAAAGCTTCTTCTCTGTATTTCAGCTGAAAAGTTTGTAGGTAGTGAATTTGAAGGATTTGTGCTTTTGAGATAACAAAGAGTTTTCAAAATTTTTGGTTTTTGCTTCAATCTTCGTTGAATTCAAGAACATAAACCAGGTTTTATTCTTTATTTTGAAATTTATTAATTAGTAGATTTGAATGTTATGTTGGAAATAAGTTTTCTTTAGAAAACGTGGTTATGCCTGCTTGTGGAAAAAGAATCTCAACTACACCTGGACATTCAACAATGAAATAATTAGTATGAGCTTTCAAATTTAAAAGAAAACTTAGCAAAATATGCCTATAATCTTTGGTTATGTTTTGCAATTTTGTTTCTCTAAATCTTGAAATTTTATGTTGTCTTCTTTACCCATTTTCTTAGTGAATTTGTTTTTAAAGACTCTTAAAATTTGTGAGAGAATCTTTATGAGATTCTTGTACTAGTTCCAAACCAGAAGTATGAGTAAACAAAATCAGTTTCCTGTAGCTATATCAATATTTAATTTTGTTTTTTTTTGTTTTTAACTGTCGCTCCCTCTTCTTATATCATTAATATCTAGACATGAATATAGATTTTCCTTTTATATTTATTGGGTGCTAATGTTTTGCAATACACAAATACTTGAAGGATTGGCCTTGTAATATTTAAACTTTTGTGTATCTCAAGGTTACTTTGGCTATCGATTTATCCTCCACTTTTATAGTGTTGTTGTTTTAAGCTGATGGGGTGGTTCACATATCTTAGAACAACTTCTCTTACAATGATTTTGGAGACGTATGAATCTCCTTCATTTACCTTCGCCTTGGGTTATGCATTTACCTAGTCTTTATTGCTGGTTACATATTGATATAATTTTGATAATGGTTTTAGACTTTAAGAATCAATCAACTCCATGACTGTTAGCGCCGTTCCTGCTCTATATTCCTGAGTCTGCCAGCTTATTTAGTTTTGTTCTCCTCTGATAGTTGAAGCTTCTCCTGAGTCCCTAGCTCATCTGGCATAATTGAGATCTGGAGATTTGTTTCTTTTATCACTATACTACAAATCGAATTAAGCATATTCAATGTTTTTGTTTCTTATGTTCTTTGAACAACTGAAAGCCTCAGTTAATAAGTTCTATTGATATGATATAGATTCACATTCTTATGTTTAAGAATAGTATTCTTATGTATAGTCGCATCTTGGTGTCCTTTATCATGCATACTTACTTTAGTTATATGCATCAGAAAAATCCTTCATTTATTTCTTATGCACAATGTTAACTATGTCGAACTTTGTGGAGGAAACTCATAGGTAGTCAGCCAGTAAACTGTATATAAGGATTGGTTTGAGATAATTCTATGCATGTTGGCCGCTGCCCTAAGACTTGATTGCACCTCATCTCCAGTTTAGTGTGAGATTTAACTGAAATATCATTTGTATCAAATCAAACTTAAAATAGCTAATTGATTGTTTCCTAAGATATAAACACATGTCTCAAACCATGTAATTGATTATTATATCGCCCTCCACCATAGAGTGTACACTGCTATGTAAACTGATAGAATATAAATTTCAATTGTTAATCTTAGCATATATATATATAAATAAGTGGATAGATAAATATGAAAGTGTGAAGTATGATATTCATTTAAATAAGTGGATAGATAAATGAATGCATAATAATACATTGCTGTCCTAATGTTATGTATCTATGGTTGGAATTTATGTGAAACAAAAAAAAATAGATCCATTTATAATATGTTTGATTAATCCTCAATGGGATAAATCATAGATAATGTATAATATTAAAAATAAATAAATTTTTTTTGGAGTTTAATGGGTAAATAGTAAGCATGAAATTGGTCGTTCCTTGATGAGTAGATTACTATGTTATTCAATTTACTTCTGTTTTCTTAGTTTTCTAGAGGCTAGGAAAAAGTAAACTTGTATTGTAAACAGATTATGCTTGTACTATGTTGTACAATTGCAATGATTTAATTTGGGACTTAGCATTGCACGAATTGTTATTTCCCTAGTGGTATTTTAAAAGTTAAATGGACTACGTCATGTTTGATGATGTGCTTGTTCTTGGTTTTGTATTAATGTGCTTGATGACTATTATTTTTAATTGATGTTGAATTATGCTTTTAGGAAGAGTGACTTGTGATAGGGGCCGAAACCCTAAGAGGTAACCAGGGTAACCTATCACGAGTTTATAATCCAGTGAAAACCTAACTAAATGTATTAGGGGTTGGGTAGTATTCATTAAATAATTCAGATAATTGTTTTCCTTACCTTATACCTTGGTGCTTGTAAAGATTAAGGGTAGGTTGAGATGGCCTAGAATGGCATGATCGTTTACCTTGTCTTCTCGAAAGGTAATTCGATTCCACTTGAGTTTGTTTAGGGGCCGAGAATAGAAGAGATTGTTAGGGTAACTCGGTATGAGGGTTGGTAGTCTATGAAGATTCACTAGGGTAACCTAGAGAAACTATGTGATGACACTCTTTTCCTAATGCATGTTATGTGATCTCTTGTGTAGAGTTACCCTTGTTTATGTTGTTGCCTCTGGGAGCTTTGTTTGAAATCATGTGGTTTAGATAATGTGTTGTTGTAATGTATATGTCAAGCCATGTGATGCTATTTTCTGTCTTCATGTTTGTTTGTCTTTATGGACCTAATATTATCTCCTAGCACGGAGGGAGTGGACCTTCGGGTACCACATGGTTGGGAGGAATGTGCTTTTTCCTCCATTGGGTCCCCTTGCAGATGTTGTTGTACTTGGATAATATTGTTCGTGTGACAGGTTCTTGATTCTACATTGTTCGCGAAGTTGGATGCTGAGCGTACTCATGAACGAGGTTGACAAATGTTATATGTTCTTTAACTATATTGTATACACTCTTGATGTGTATGAGTGTACTTATTGTAATGTTATTATATTGGTTTGAGATTTGTTATAATTTCACTTGATGTAACCTGGTTATGTAACTTGACTATATAGTGATTTTGGGATTGGACCATTCATTGTTAATATGATTTATCCTTATGTTATATGACTTTGGTTTATGTTGTGATGTTCTTACTTGTGAATGTTTAAGTAGCATTGTCACAAAACCCTGAGAATATATATATTTATGTTTCTTTTGTACTTTTATTGCAATTGAATGTAAAAAAAGAAAAAAATGTTTTGTTAATTTGTTACTTTATGTGTTGTTCTTTGGGTTCCTTGGCTGGGCGTTACAGGAGGTAGATGTAGATCGGGAATTATTCAATGTCTCAACCTATGTACTCGATATAGAAGATATGAAGAAATATATACATACTAGTATATTAGAAATAAACCATAGGGAATTTGAGGACACTAGGTGCCTCTTATTGGATATTGATGGAATTATAGGAAAAATAATACATCTACCCCAATATAAAAGAGTAGAAGAATTGAAATTCGATACTTGGGCTGATTTCCCAAATTTCTATGAAGAATTGACATAGGTTAGATTAATATTGACTCAAATTCACAAAATCTATGTATCTAGACCAAATCTATATAATCACCAAATAAGACATTAAATAAAAAATAGGGTTGGAAGCCCCCCTTATTTCATCCCTTAATAAAGGAATTATGGTGGTAGGATTTTCTCCCTATTGGTTGGGGCCTATAGAAAGAATGAAACAACATAATTTTTAGAAATCAATCCAAACCTTGTGAATTATTGGCGGACTAAATTTTCCACAATATTGCTAAAAATGTTAGGGTGACTGATCTCTGGAAACCTCAGCTCAACCCCTTAGACCTTGAAGATAAGATAGCTAAAAGATAGAGTGTTTTTTGATAAATTGGATAAATTGGACCTTTAAAGCTAGTTTCCCTTGATCTTGGTTGGTACAAAATTAACTTCAATGATTTTTCTAAGGGTAACCCAGGTTAGGTGGGTGGTGGTGGTCTAATAAGATATGGTAAGGGCTAGGTGATTGGTGCCTATGTTGAGAACCTAAGGATTCAATTATGTGGTTTTGTTGAAGCAATTATTGCTCTCCAAGGTTATTTATTAGATCTGAGAAAAGAAATAAGAAAAATAATTTTAGAAGGTGACTCCAAGAATTTGATTGATATGATATGCTCTAAGACCATCCCTTGCTATTCTTATAAATATTTAATTGAAGAGGTAAAAGTTAATTTGGTTAAATTTGATGAAATCAAATTTCAACATGTGTAGAGGGATGGTAATTGCTTGAACGATGGTATTGTAAACCTAGGCACTCAAATTAATGGCCTTCTAATTTGGAATTATTTCGTGTCACTCTCAGATCACATCAATATCTAAGTGAAAAATGAGGCACAAAATAATAATTATTTATTTGTTGGAGGATGTAGTTAATGGTCTCCTCAACACGAGTGGTAGAACTCTTCGAAGAATTAATAATAATGGAATTGAGAGGGGAAGTAATATCTATAATTCCTTGTTTCATCTTTGCATCCTTACTTTGGTGTTCATGCTTGATATCCACTAAAAAATTTCTAGTCCTCTTTATGTTTGGGCTTTCATTTGTTACCTCACCTTAGTCATGGGAAAAGACCTACTTCAGATGAAGTCGTCTAACTATAAGAATGTCAAAAATGATGAGGAGGTTTTGGGTATTTTGTATAGGGGAAACCTCATCATATATGGAGGCCATGAATGGATTTGAAACCATCATCTCCACTAATTTTTCCAACTCTTGGTAGGCGGGCATGGTCTATGTGTGGGAAATTTTGTTTCATGTCTTTGAGGAGGTAATTGATACTACCATGATGTTTCTTAAGGATGATGTTCATATCAACAAGAAGGTTAAGGTTAATTATCAAGAATCCATGAAATGGTTTCTAAAGAGATGAGAAAAAATTAATTGATTGCAAAATGGTTTCAATAGGGAAGAGCTCACGGGGGTTCGAAAGAGGGTGGAAGAAGTGCTTATGTGCTATATTACATTGGAGGGAAGGTACAAAATATTTTATTCTTACCTCTTTCCCATGTGTAATAATTTGCACATAATGTGAGGATGAATTTTTCTTTCTAGATTTACTCTTCTTTGGAAGAATCTATGCATAAATTTCTCTTGGGTGAAAAAGAGTTACCCTTGAATTAGGGGTTTATTTATTATCTTTATCACTTCTATCTTGTCCAAACCCTAATCCATCCTATCTATCTAGGGGTTTATAACCCTTCTTGTATCCATTATGAGGAAGGTCCCACTGTCAAAAATTCCAAATTTATCAAACCCTCCCCCTTTGCTAATCCTTGATCCCCATGGGATGGTTTGGTGTCCACCTCCATTATGGACCCTTTCCCTTCCTCCCCTAGTTACAAGAAGCATAGGGTATGTTGCAATGGCTTTTCCATTGTGCCAAAAGATTGACCTAATAATGCTTGATACAAACACTAGATTTATACAAGATCCATGGGAGGAAGTTAAGCTATACCACGAATCTAGAGGGCGACACTGAAAAACCAAAGGGACAAAGGCACCAACCTTCCAATAATCCACCCCAGTGTGACCATGAGATTTGAACCTGTGACCTAACTCTGATGCCATTTATTTCAATGACTTTGTCGTTGCATCAAAAGATCGACCTAATAATGCCTGATACAAATGCTAGATTTATACAAGATCCATGGGAGGCCATTAAGCCATGTCACAAATCTAGATGACAACACTGAACAACCAAGGGAGTGAAGGCACCAACTTCCAACATGGTATCCTTTAGTAGTCCTTATTATGGGGAGATATTATTTTGACATTACATGAATTTGGTGGTCATAATTTCATAATAAGTCCAATAATGTGTCCATTTGTTGATCCTAGTTGGGAATTTGAGATAATGGATTCCTAGAGTTAGGGATAGTGATAGTGGGATCAATGAATGGATTGGTTTTGTGGATGATGGAATTTGTGGAAGGAGTGGTAATAAAATAATTTTAAGATAGGATCGATGGGAGGCATCTATTTGACTATTGGAGGAAGTTTCCTTAGCATTTATGGAGATGTTACCGACATCTTTGTTATGAGATCTATTTCCAAGGTCCTAAAATATTGAATTTTCTTTTCTTTTTATGGGTTTTAAGATGCCTTTATCGTCAAGGCCAAATATCTTGCCATGATAATAAAATGAGTGGTAATAAAATAATTTTAAGATAGGATCGATGGGAGGCATCTATTTGACTATTGGAGGAAGTTTCCTTAGCATTTATAGAGATGTTACCAACATATTTGTTATAAGATCTATTTCCAAGGTCCTAAAATATTGGATTTTATTTTATTTTTATGGGTTTTAAGATGACTTTATCATCAAGGCAAAATCTCTTGCCATTATAATTCATGTTTTAACAAATTTTATTGGTGATGGAACACTTATTTTTGTCAAAAAGAATACATCCATTGTTAGATAGGTAGATATTGTTGGTGGTTGTAGTTTCCTTAGTGACCAAAATATAAGATCAAATAAAGGTGGAGGAACCAAGATGATAGGATTGTGGTTTAGGTATGGATCCTATATGAATTTTTGGATCTTGATATGATAAGGGATTAGCTTAGATTCTTGGACATTAATTTGGATGAGGATATGTGTGGGAATGCTTTGGTATAATTTCTTGACATAGTTAGATGTCCTTAGATGATATGAGGGAGGAGTGGTGTGTTGTCTTGCTAGTGATTAGTGTATGGATGGACTCTTATATTTATGTACATAAATGGGGGAAGAATTTTTTATGTTTATGTATATGTCATTTGATGAATGTGAGGGTTTTTATGAATTTAAGATTGATGAATACATACTCAATAATACATGTGGATAGCATGGGATTATAAATATGCAAATATTTCACAAATTTATTTGTACTTTATGGCTTAGGATTCTTTGTAAATAGCCCTTGGAGAAAATCTATGATGGATTTTTAGGCAGTAGTGGTGTTTTGTGTTGTTGGTTTAAGATTATTGGGGGGTTGATTAAGATTACCTAAGACTTAAGGTTTTATCTTGATTTAGATTTTATTACCTAGGGGTTTTTATTAGGATGAATATGTCAGATGTACAGATTGTGTATTTGGATAAAAAATAGATTTATTATTTAGATGATGGGGCTTAGGATGATTGATTGAAGTGGATGAAATTTAGATATGATTGGATGGAGGGATGAAGGTGTTAACCTTTTGATTTCCTTTAATTTGTAATAGGATTTTGGTGTTTGATTTTGATTTCTCTAAAGGTTTATTTTTATTTTGGATTTGATTGTTTTTGGTTTTGTTTGTGATGGATAATTAAATTAGGATGTGGGTTGTGTTTAAGAACTGTATTTGGGATTATTTTATTTGAGTTTGGATTGTGAAGTTGATTATGAACTGTATTTTTAATTAGGGTTGGATTAGAGGTGGATCAAGGGTCAAGACCTTAGGATAATTTGGTTTGGTTATTTTTCTATACTTATGGTAGGTTAAGTTTCTAAGAAAGGTTTAGAGTTTCATGACTATACTCAATATAGGATAGGTTCCTAAGAAATTTTTAATTGATTGGATTTTGGATTTGGTTTAAGGTCTTGATCTTCATTACGAGTCTTGATTTGGATACGTAGATGGGGGTTGATTGGTTTGATTGGGGATTGGTATTATATTTTATGTAATTCCGACATATTCTTAACATGTGATGTTAGTGGAAACATTGTCTTATGTGTATGTTGAGATGCTAGATGATCACATTTTGGTACTATTGTTCTATCCTAATTCATTTTTTTCATTATGGTTGTTTTATTGTTATGCTTGGTGTAAATTGTACACTGAAGTGCATGTGTGTTATGTTGTCAAGTTCCTTGAAAGAGGATGAACATATTTTATTATGGAGGTGTTTTATTATTATGTTTTGGCTTATGAACATGTGTATTAATATTGATGATGTAATTAAATTCTAATATAAATTGTATCATTTAAATGTAATTATTTTGTGGATATGATTGTGTACATCATTGGGTGTTTATGCGATGCTTTAGATATTTATATATGTATGGAGCAAGTGCACTTGACATGTTCATTGAGTGGTTACAAGTACTATGTATTTCTCCACCTAGATCCACAAGTCTGAGTTATACCCCGATGATGGTTATAAGATCTCACATTGGTCATTCATTATTTTTCCTTACCCATCATACACTATCCAAGTGTGAGTCCCTAGTTATTTTACCCATGTTGACCCGGATACGACAATTGGTATGATTCCAGAAAAGGGCTGATGCAAGAAGTTATGTCCACAAAAAGATCAAAAGGTGGAAGTGTTTTTATTGTTTTTCAAAATTTGTCACACTTGGATTGAAAATTTGAGGCACTTACATAATGAATCTTAAAAAAAGTTAGTAATATGAAATTTAGCATTTTGAATCTAGTTTCCAAATATATAATTTATTCAAATACCCAGATGATAGAAATTAAATTTTGATGGGGATGTATAAAAACCACTTTTTAAAAGTCATTTTTTTTACCATACCATGCACGTGTACGAACACCACTTTTTGACCTCAATAAAAGAATTTTGCTAATTGGTTTTGGGGAAAGAGAGCTAACAACATGAAGATTGATGAGGATATTTTTTTGTAAGTTTTTTTTAATATATTTTTTATTGAATTCTTATTGGCCTTAATTGTTGTTTTCAAAAATTAACGTGTACGGATAACATAATTGGACCTAAACTAAACATATTTTGAATCTTTTTTTTTCATTGTGTAGAGAATTTTCTGAAGATTGATGTCATATAATTTTTTTACAAGAAACTTAACCAAAAAAATGTTATTAAAAAAAAAAAACCTGATATTTCAAGTTTAAGGACTAGTTTGCTTAGAAATTAATTAAAAAATAACAAACACAATCCAATCTTAATAAAAAATATATATATGGAAATTAGAGATCATGCTCTCTAATGGGTTTTAATTTCATAGATTGATTCAGAAAAAAAGTCCATTAGCCATATTGCCAAAGTTGGACATTCTTCTTCAATCTGCCTTGGTTTTTTAGTTGCAGGTGAAAGGCTAATGGTCGGGTCGCCAAGCCTTTATTGAGCCTAAAACCAAGGCTGCATGTGTTATTAAAGTGCATATGCGTTGTTTTAATAACGTGTACATGTTATTAAAACGTGTATGCGCTATTTAAATAGAACGTGCATGTGTTATTAAAGTGCATATGCGTTATTTAAATAGAACGCGTACGTGTTATATAACACGTACACGTTATCTATTTACCCATTGGGCAAAGGGAATGCATACATGTTATATAACGTGTACGCATTCCTAAAATAGAACGCGTACGCACTATTTAAATAGAACGCGTATGTGTTATTAAAATGTGTATGCGTTATTTAAATAGAACACGTACGCGTTATATAACGCGTACACGTTATCTATTTACCCATTGGGTAAAGGGAATGCGTACATGTTATATAACGTGTATGCATTCCTAAAATATAACGTGCACATGTTTTATAATGCGTACACGTTTCTTATTTAGCCGTTTTTTCCCAATTTGGAAAATATTGATAGAGCACTTTTTTTGCAACATTCCTTTTCTGCATTATGGTCTGAAAGTGCCATTGTCTGCATTTTTTACTGCAATGTTTTCTTATGCAATCTCTTAACATGGTATATTCTATTCAAATTTTTGGAAGAGACAAGTGCAGATTGAAGTTTGTGAAGAGGAATAAAGTACAAGAACATTTTACAAGAAGATTTGGAAAAAGAGAACTTTTGGATGTATTCATGATGTTTTTGTACTTCAAAGTTTATAGAAGAAAGGATTTTCATATACTACATAGTTTTATTTGAATATTTGAAGGAGAAGGAAATTTGAAAATAGGTTAAGAATCATTTGTTTTTTTTATCAAAGAGGGTTTGGTAACCATGGGATCAAAGCAAAGGAAAAAAAAATGTAGAAAGTTAATGACACCCGAAGAAATTCAAGAAAATAAAGAAATGGAGGCACAAAGTGTAAAGCCCCGCTACGTACCCTAGAGAACACACACTAACAACCTGAGGCTAAACAATTTTTTTTTGAAAGGTGCAACATTCACTTGTATGCAATTAGTATTAATATTAAGTTCTCTAGTCTAAGTACTCTAGGGTCTGCGACAACCCTACTTTTCACGCATCTAAAAATTAACTTGTAACCTTTAAGAAACATTACAATAATCAAGTACTAACATCATTACGAAAATTGCATCAAAATATTCCATTTATTTGAATCAACAATAAAGAACAACCATAACATGTTTACATGGAATTAAATTGATTCAAATCATTTAATTACAAATACAATGCCAACTAGCTCTAGTCCAATAAATAATAGTGTTCTTCATTAGATACATCAATACATTTATATTCTAAATAAAGTTATCTCCCCAATTCCAGTGAGGTGTGAACATCAAACATGAAACATGATACATCAATGTGGTACAATACAAATACAAGTATAACAAATCCCTAGGGCCGGTACAATGCTGAAGTCCATAGATCAAGAGAAGTCATCATGACATGCATAGGAGAAGGGAACCCAATGGAGATCGAAACACGTTCCACCCAACCACGTGGAACCCGAAGGCCCACCCTTTGTGCTAGGAGATAGCAAAGGTTCCCACCATCACTGACAAACATGCACAAGGCTAACATGACAAACAAGAACAAGTAGAACAACATCAACGATATTACACCACAGAAGGAAAATTGTACAAGACAACATATGGTTGACATGATAATGTTGAACAATCATGGAACAACAACAATAACAGACAAAACACTTCCAGAGGCACAAAATCAACTAAGGGGATGTAAAGAACCAAGGGAGTACAAAGTTGTCATAGGAGTGAGTGTCATCACATAATTGCTATGGGTTACCATGGCGTAACCTTCCTAGGCTACCAGACCCCCATCCTGGGTTACCCTTGCTACCTCTACCAGCCGCCGGACCCCCATACAAATTATGCGGGACCAACTTACCTTCCAAACGAACCAGGTAGTTGGTCTTTCCATTCCAGACCTTCTGGACTCATCTCAAGCCTATACAAGCACTTGAGCCATGAGCGAGGCATTATCTTATCTTGATTAGTGTTTTATCTACCCAATTCCCCTTAATTAATTAGTTAGATTATCACTTGATTATACTCTTAGTGAGTTACCCTAGCACCCCTTTGTGTGCCGGACCCCCACTAAGAGCCACTCCCCTACTGACAACTAGGAAACCAAAAAATTCAAGCGCAAAGCCACTTGCATAATCACAAAACTCAAATCAAAGTCACATGGTGAGGCATACTTCCTTCCCACTCATAGATACCAAAGTACCAAACACAACGATAATCACACTGTGCAAGACTAACAACCATCTTAAAACAATATAGCTTCCAAATATCAAAATGATTCAAAGTTTCCATCAAGAGAACATTTCACCCTAGCCTCTGGAAGATACCCTAATGTTCACTTACACGAAGATTTTACAATACCCAAAACAATCCCAAACAATTCTTCATTCATGATCCTTCAAAACTTAAACAAATCACTCAACGAGTACATAATAGACCAAAGACGTCAACATTCCACTTTTCGTGAAATACAGATCTTTATTAAATCTAGATTGATTACATCTAAATCTAGATTGATTACATCTAAATCTTAATACTTAATGTTCTTCTAGTTATTAATTAATTTACAATCATATAAGGTAACTAGACCACAAGCATAAAGACATCACATATATGAACTTATATATTTCTTTATATTTATATTTTACTTAAATATTTACTCACAAGATGTTCATAATACCCAACTGCATAAAAGCATAGACAAGGTACATATATTTATTGGACTCAATAAGCAATTTAATCAACCAAACCTCCATTCTTTATATCACAAGTTATTCAATTCTAAACAATTGTTTTACTATAGTAACCAAAAGTAGATTTTACATATTTAATTTACCCTAAAAGTAATTTATCTTAAAAATAATTTAAAGGAGTTATAAGCATAAAAGGAATCACATAAAATTAATTACACTATTCCTACCTTCATAGGATATTATTTACTTTTCCCTAAAAGGAGCTAATCTAAGGGTATCTTATTTACACTAAATTTAGTTTTAAAGATTCCCTTAAAAATACATAAGATTATACTCCCTTTACTTTATTTAAGGGATAACTTAACTACACGTTAACTTTCCTTTACCTTTTAAGACTTTAAGGGCTTAGTTTATATTTTACTTTATTTTTAAGGATACATTATAAAGTGAAGCATTCTAAGTCCATGGCTAGGATCTTCTTTCTTTTAAAACTTATACGCATGACAAGCATAGCTCACCTTTTTAAAGGTCCCGAAATTCTTAGAAAAAGAAATAGGCTTGCGCTATAATGTTCACGCTGATAGACATGCATGCAAACGGGGTAAGCACAAACAAGGTATGCAAACTGTTTGATGGAAAGCCTCAAAGATATCATCACAGGGAATGCAAATAATGCAAATTATGCAAGAAAATGTTGTTTAAAGGAAAACAAATCAGAATACCAATGCATGGATGAGGCATTCTATAGGGCAAAGGAAGCAAAAGAAAGGTGGACGCCGCTCAACTACAAAACAAAATTTACCCAAATGAAACAGAGAGAGATATCGATTCCCTAGCATTACAACCTTCAGATGGAATCAATCAGAGATTAAGGAGATAGATAGAGGTTGCGGCATGATAGGCTTGAGAGCCTTCATATCACAGGTTAATATATTGCCCTTTGCTGACGCAGAGGTTATTAGGGATAATGGAACCGAAAATGCAACTAGGTTTAGCTCCAACACATACACTGCTGATGCAATTCCGATTAACACCCAAGATGAAGATGAGGAGGAAAAGCGATTCCAAGATTGGTTGCGAGCATGGCACGGGAGATGGACAACTATCGTGCCATCCACATAGATGGTTTCCTATAAAAATGTGAAGGAAAACCTCGTTTCTAGGGAGCTCATGTTTCAGGTGGAAACAAAAGAATGAATCCTATCTCAATAACCAAAAAGACAGGGTATCTCCCCTAAGTTGAGCCTTAAGAAGAGGGGAACTTAATGTCGTGATTACAATTATCGCCGAGTGACCAACTCAATTTATTTCCTTATTGTTTCCAAGAGCCCTCTATTCACAACACTCTCTATGGTCAATATCAACTTATGCCAATACTACAGATACCCATTCTAAAGAGAAGGCGACACTCTCTAATACATTCATTAGGTTGCTAAGGAAGGCCAGATAATCAGATCATGGCAACGACCTGTGTTGAATGGAATGAGTTCAGGACTTAAGAACTACAATTGCTTAGGGAGGGACCGAGCATTCAAGAAACATGCAGACATAGGTGCAAAAGCAATGTCTGGAGTCAAAACTATGAAATATTTTAACAGTCAATTCTGGGGAAAGAAATACAGTGAAAAATAACATGATTCTTATGAAGATAAACAAAGTTTAATACAGACACATAATTTGTTCCATCTAGCACAATAGCGTTAAATTTTTTTATCACAACATTAAGATGAGGGGATTGTTTTAGAACCTGGTGTATTTGCTTAGCGTAGCTTGCAGATATGATATAGAGCTCCTCCAAATTCCCTGCTCCTGATCCCTTTGAGACTTCTCAATTCTAAGCCATTCCTAGCTTCATCAATCTCTCAGAAAATACCACCCCAAATTTCCCAAAAAAATCTTCACCAAAAGAGCCAAAAGAAACAAAAACCCCCCAAATACTCCCCTAGAAAAGCCCATAAAAGCCCTTTATTTTCAAAAATCTGTAACCGAAGAAGATTCTCTGCTTTATTTTCTTATTTTAAGCCAATTAATTAAATTTTGTAGCTGCATGCATTGGGTGCTGCCATGCCACAATTTAGAATAAAACTGAATTAATTATTACCACTTCAATTTCTTTCTATTTGTAGCTGTTTTATAATTGCAGCTTTCCAATTCAATAATTTATTTCCTATTTTTCCATTTTAATTTATTTCAACTATAATTTGTTAATAAATCATTTAATGTTTAATTTCTAGATACTTTTTCATTTAAAAATCACCCTATTATTCTATTTTCTTACCTCAAAATTTTATTTTATTATAACATTAATTATAAAAGAATTTATCATAAAGTTTAAATTATTAAAATCAAACAATCACTTTAACGTTATTTATTTAATTTATTCATCCATCATAAAAGACTTCTATTAAATTATCTTCATGACTTTAATTTGATGTTTTCTATCAAAACAAGGTAATTAAACAAGGCACACACTTAGGTATCATTAACAACGATACATAGCATAGAGGGGCATTACACAAAGACAAAGGGATAGAAGAGAAAGGATTCGTCAAACGAAAAAATTTGGAAGCATCTGGTTCCATGAATGTTGAAGAGAAAACCATGAATGATGAGATGAATATAGATAATGCAAATGTGGAGATGGTGAATATGGAGGAAAATATAATTATGGAGACAAACCCAACTATGCCTTCAACTTCAACTTTGAATGATATGGAACTAGCACCTATGCAAACAACTTCAGGTATGTCTTCAAATCCACCTCCCAATGATATGGAAAATACACGTATTCAAACAATTTATCTAGGCATGTGTTCAAACCCAAGTCTTGATAATATTGATCTTAGTTATTTACAGGAAGATGGATACACCATTGATGATATCAATAATTCTAGGGTTGAAATAATGTAAAAACAAAAAAATGATGAAATATCTTATAAGAATGCAAATGAGAATGAAATCCCTTTTATGTTTGAAAATGAAAATGAAACCCCTTGCGTGAATGAAAATGAAACCCCTTGTATGGATGAATATGAAAATGTTTTTTTTACAATTGAAAAAGATGTGCTAGATAACCTTCCCAGTAAAGTTTCTTGGAGGCAAATGAGAACTTATGGAAATACAATATATAGAATGTTTTTTAATAGAAAGAAATTAGGATTTCAATGTCAACTCATGGTGCAATTGATGAGAATGTTGAAAATGAGAAAAGTGATGAAAAAATTAAGCATTTTTTTAAAACCGAAAAAGAAAGATGATTCATTAGAACAAGTCATTCTAGTGTTGCTAATGCTATTGATTTTATAGGTAAGAAAAGTCGATCTAAAGATAAGAATGTAGCTTGTCGTGCAATAACAACTGCTCTAGTTAATAAAGCAACTTCAAATAAAAGAATGTTATGTAAGATTAGTAAATATATAAAAGTAAATCCTAAAACTTTGAAAGAGCTACTAAAAGAAGAGAAAGTATTGAAAAGGATCCAATTAATCAATGTTGGAGTTTTAGTGGTAGACTCCCAAGATCAGACACTGAATTAACTAATGAAATCAAATCTTTTATCGAAAAATATTGGCATGATAATACAAGAGTATCACCTAACATTAGAGATGTTTTAAAATTAAGGGTGGGTTCCAAAATTCGTGAACCTCATCCAAAGCATCTCTTAGATATGACTCAAACTGAATTATATAATTTTTTTTTAGATGATTCAATCTTACCATTTAATAAACAATGAATCTCTTGTTGTTGTAAGACTCATGTACAATTTCGTTATTATTATGATATTTTTTGATATATACGATGTACTTTGCATGCTAACCAAATTATGCAGGACATTTGTGGTATTATTATGCCACCTAAAACAATCAAATATTTTATAGCAGATTTGTTTTGTGAACCCTCTAGTGGAAACTTATTTTATTAAAAAGCATGTATTTCTAGAGAATGTGATAGATGTAACTTTTCATTGTTAGGATAATGTATGATTGAAAGTAGTTTAGATGAATTTGGACAACAATTAGTGGATGTAAAAAAAATTAGAAATGTTGAGTATTCTTTAAAAGATGGAAAAATTGGAAAATGTTGTAAGCTAATTGTGGAAAAATTTAGTGTGCATGCATTTATTAAAGAATTTAAAGATAAGATTGTACCTAAATATGTTAAACACTCTCAATATGCTCATTGGATTGATAATCAATTTTGTTTATGTAAAAACACATTCCCAATTGGAACTATATTGTCAGTTGTTGATTTTACTGAAAATTATACTCTTGCTCCACAAGAAGAAATTCAATCACAATATTATAATTTAGTGCAAGTAGCTATATTTGTTCATATTGTTTATAGACATGCAGATGATAGTAGAGAAGATAATAGAAATTTTTTGAGAGAGTACCATTTTTATGTAAGATTACATTCATATGAGTTTGTTCAATATTGTTCTGATATATTTTATAAAAATTTAAAAGAGAGAGGAATTCAAATGATATAACATCTCATATGTTCAGATAATTGCACAGGTCAATTCAAGAATGCTAGAATGTTTTATTGGTTATGTAGAGTTCATAAGGCAAATAATATCCAACACATGTGGAGTTTCTTTGAAGCTGGACATGGTAAAGGAGAACACGATGGAGCAGGTGCATGTGTGAAAAGACCTCTTGCTAGAGAGCAACTAAAATTTGAGGATGTTGCAAAATTCAGAGATGTATGTGCAATTGTAGATTGGTGCAATACCAAATTATCTACAAGAACAAGTGAGAGCTCAATAATTCAATGCTTCTTTTGGTTAGTTGAAGAAAATGATATTTTTTCTCGACAAGATTGTGAAACAATTAATGGATCTGCAAAATGGCTCTTATTTAAGAGTTTGAATGCAAACACATGGACAATATGGACAAGGGAGCTTGCATGCTTTTTTTGATTTTGTATTGCAGGTGATTGGGAGGCTTGTGAAAATAAGGAATGGGTCGAACAATGGCAACAAAGAGCCTTAATACCTACATCGACACATGTTCAACATGGAACGACAATTGAAGATAATCAAGTGTTCACATTAGATGATTATGATCATGTTTCAAATCTTGTACAAGTAGGTACATTAAATTGAATTGAATTTTATATGTATGCATGTTTATATGTGAATTAAATATAAGTCACTCTTTATTGATTGATTTATTTATTTTTGCATGACATGTGTATGCTATTGTTGCACCCGAGGGGAATGAAGAGGAGACAAAGTATTGGTTGGCTAGATGTTGTTGAAAGAAAACATAAGTTGGTACATCCTAGAGTGGATGATGACAACTTTGAGTATCCAACTAGTTTGGTGGTTGTTGTTGGCACCTGGCTTCAAAAATATTTGATAAGAAAGAATGGCTTGCTTGCATTTGAAGATTATGAAAGGCACAAGTAGATTATACATTATTCACATTTGATTTTGGCAACCAATATAAAACTAGTTAGATATCAAGGGAGGCCTAGTAATAAAGTGTTATGGAAACTTTCAATGGATTATCATGAGACAATCATAGATGCATTACAAAAAAGAGAGGATGCAGATTGTACAATAGAGTAAATAAATATTGGTAAGTATATAGTTGTATATATATTTAATTAATAGTTGATATGTAGTTAAAAATTTATCACATATACATTTATATATATATATATTTGTCTTTAGTCATTTCCTAATTAATTTTTTATATCATTTTTTGTTTCAGGTCTCCCAAAACTAGATGCATTAAAAAAAAGAGAGGACATGCATATATATTACAATGGAATTTGAATCTAGAGACAGGTAACTATATATAGTTCTAGATACATTTAATTGATAGTATAAATATAAAACTAAATAATTCATTGTCATTTTATAAAATTTATAAAATTGATTTCATATCCCCTTAAGCCACTCTCTTAGGACCCCTTAATCCATCCTCTTATGTACCATTAATCCATCCTCTTGCATCCCCTTAAGTCTCTCTCTATTAATTCCCCTTAAGCCATCCTCTTAGGACCCCTTAGTCCATATCCTCATATATCTACCCTTAATCCATCCTCTTGCATCCCCTTAAGTCACTCTCTCAACACCCCTTAAGCCATCATCTTAGGACCCCTTAAGCCATATCCTCATATATATACCATTAATCCATCCACTTGCATCCCCTTAAGTCTCTCTATTAATTCCCCTTAAGCCATCCTCTTAGGACCCCTTAATCCATATCCTCATATATCTACCCTTAATCCATCCACTTGCATACCCTTAAGTCACTCTCTCAACACCCCTTAAGCCATCCTCTTAGGACCCCTTACGCCATATACTTGTATATCTACCCTTAATACATCCTCTTGCATCCCCTTAAGTCTCTCTATTAATTCCCCTTAAGCCATATCCTCGTATATCTACCGTTAATCCATCCTCTTTCATCCCCTTAAGTCTCTCTATTAATTCCCCTTAAGCCATCCTCTTAGGATCCCTTAATCCATATCCTTGTATATCTACCCTTAATTAATCTCCTAGGATTTAGGTTGTAGGCTTAAGGGTTTAGGATCCTCATATCCTAGGGTTCATGAGATGCTTAGAATAACAAATCTATATGGGTTAATGGTTTAGGGTTAATCTCCTAGGCTTTAGATCCTAGGGTCAGGGGTTTAAGATCTTCATATCCTAGGGTTCATGAGATACTTGAATAAAAAATCTATATGGGTTAATGGTTTAGGGTTCATCTCCTAGGCTTTAGGTCCTATGGTTTAGAGTTTAGGATTTCTAGGGTTCATTAGATGCTTAGAATAACAAATCTATATGGGTTAATAGTTTAGGGTTCATCTCCTAGGCTTTAGGTCCTATGGTTTAGGGTTTAGTGTTTCTAGGGTTCATGAGATGCTTAGAATAACAAATCTATATGGGTTTTGAGGGTTTAGGGTTAATCTCCTAGGCTCTAGGTCCTATGGTTTAGGGTTTATAGGGTTCATGAGATGCTTAATCCCTTTAAGTCATCCCTTTAATTAATTCTCTCAAATCCCCTTAATTCACCCTCTTACATCACTTTAAGTCATTTTATCAACTCCCCTTAATCCACCCTCTTGCATCCCTTTAAGTCATTCTATCAACTCCCCTTAATCCACCCTATTGCATCCCCTTAAGCCATCCTCTTAAAAGATGAATTGGGAAAGCAGTTTATATTTTTTACTCCCTTGTGGATGTGAATACCTCACATTGGTGCTTATGTTGTGTATTGTGATTATATCATACTTGATTTGTGTATTCATGGGATTGTGGTACTGGGTACCCATCCATGGATGATGTGTTTGGCTAAAATTATGGTGGAATCATGATTTTTTGGTTTTCTTGTTTGTCACCCTATTGAGTGGCCACCCAAGGGTGGTTGATAAGTCAACATGTGTGGGGTTAAGTATGATCATGGCACTATTAGGAAGATATGGTGATATGTTGTGATATTGGCATGGAGTAGCCATGTCACCCATATCCTTTCTAAGAAGGTAGCCACCTACTTCTCATATGGAATGGATCATCGAGTGGTTCATAGTGTTAGCCTATTCTACATTATTCTTGATGGTGATATTAGTAGTGGTAGTGGTTATTGGTAACATTTTTCCTCTCACCCCATTATCTTATGTATATTTAGTTCTCACATGTAGAGATTGAGTATGCCATGTTGTGATGATTTCCATATCTACCTATGTTCAAACACAATTCCCATGGATATGATGCCACACCACACTGATGTTTTGGCAGTGTACGTGGTGATGATGTGTTGCTAATGGTAGAAAATTGGGCTTGAGGACATGATTTTGCGTATATGTATGTGAAGGCACATTTTATGTTATGTTATACCTACTTGGTGCTAAGTGGTGTGGGGATGCATGTATGTTGTAGATAGGAATAATATCAAATAGGTTTAAATGCATTGAAGACAATAAACAAATTAAATCCTATCAAGCACAATAGAGTATGAAATAACAAGGAAATCACAATACAAATCACAAATGCAAACCGATCTCCACGCTAATCTCGATTTATCTCCATTGCTCTTCTCCACCTGCACAAGGATGCAAGATTTCGAAAGGTGATAATAGAGGAATGTTGGTTGCTCAATTTTGCAGCATAACAATGTGATGAAGATGATAGATGGCAATTTGAAGAATTATTTTGACAGAGTGAAGATGCTAGAAGAAGATTCGATCCAAATGGCTTGTGAAAGGTTTAATTATAGATTTTTTGAAGACAAAAGCTTAGTTGGCAAAGATCAATAGTTGAGATTCAGTTTGGTAAGATGAACGGTAAGAGATTTTCGAAAGTTGAGAGAGAGATAGAAGGTTTCCTCTTTTTCAATTTTTCTCATTCATAATTGAAGGAAGGTTGCTATTTTGAAGGATGAGTTAAAATGAAATTTCATAATTAAATAAATAAACTTACTTAATTATATGGGAAGATGAATTTAGAAACTCACCTAATTAAATAAGTAATATTTAATTATATGAGAGAGATAGATTTAGAAGGCATTAAATTAAATATTTAAAATATTTAATTTAACTATGAGATGAAGAGGAGGAATATTCCATTTTGAATATAAATATTCAAACTTAGAATAATATGATAATTAATATAAATAAATTATAGAATTTATTTAATTTAATTAAGAGGAATATGGAGATGTAAATAATTAAATAAAATTATTTATTTAATTAAGGTAGAAGAATTAGAAAATGAACAATATAAATAAATAATTAAATTTATTTATATGTAGATTGAATTAGAGATTTAACTAAATAACTTGTATTTAATTAATTACCAGACTTATTATAATGTGACCATTTTTACGTGCATACATTTTTCCCCTCTTTGAGATGATGAGATTTGTGTCGAGTAACATCATTTCAAAGAAGTTAAGGTATGGATAGAGGAGAATGGATAATGATATAAAGATAAGATGATGGAATGATGATGCCCCCTTGAGAGGATAGGTAGGTTGAACAAACACGAGTAGGCTCTCAAAATGAAATGATAAAGATAGACAAGATGAATGATGTAAGATAGGAAGAGGATGAAGGAGATGAATGATACATTATGCTGCAATGAAGGTGAGCAACCATGATGTTTGATTTAGCACTAGACGTTATGCACCAAGATATAAGGACCAAGGTGATGATGTGTCTCATGCCCTAGCTTAATACAACCTTGTCTAGACGTATGAGGAAGTAGACTTAGAGCATTAAAGTCCTAATGCACATAAGGTATGATATGACCTTAGATGCAAAGGATAGTGCAAAAAGCTATTCCAACATACACAAGATATGAATATTAGCTAGAATGATATGGATTTGAAACAAATGCGAGATAAAATGATAACACACACAAGCAAGCAAGCAAGCATGCACAAATGATACAAAAACATACAAGGTAGTGCCCCTGCCAAGCTGTAAACCGTTGATTGATTGATTGATTGATGATGATGATAGTGTTGTCATTGTGGGGAGCGACATGTCCCTAGAGCAACACAAGGATGATGATAATTGATTGATTGGTTGATTTGGTTTACGACAAGATTAGGACCAAGACCAAAGGATGTGATTGGATAATTTGACAAGATTGATTGACTTGATTGGTATGGATTAAGGATTCACTTGCATTTGGATTATTGCTTGGATTGATTCGATTGATTTGATTGGATGAAATGGTTTTGATGAAGATGATTGATTTGGTTGAATGGTTGAATGATTGGATTGAGGTGATGGATTAAGTAGATGAAATTGGAAGAATTAATTGGATGGATTGATTTTATTACTTGGATATTTGATTTTTTTTGGATTTTTTTTTGGGATATTTTGATTTTTTTTGGACTTTTGAAATGTTTTGAGTTTTTGGATTTTGAAATGTTTTATTTTTGAATATTTGAAATATTTTGATTTTTAGATTTTGAAATGTTTTTTTTTGGATTTTGAAATATTTTAATTTTTTTTTTGGATTTTTGAAATGTTTTGATTTTTTTTGGATTTTTGGAATGTCTTGATGTGTCAAAGGATGAAAATTTGAGTATCCTTTGTGCTAGATACCAATGAAAAGGGGAAAACCAAGTCTAGGTGCAAGGAGATAGATGGGATTGATGGATGAAAGGGTGGGTGATGGGATAAGGGATAAAAGGCTCATGATATATGGATGGATGGAAATGATAGGTCATAGTGAATGGAATGGATGTATGCATCATAAGAGAGAAAGGATGTGATTTCCAAAGACTATGTCGCGTAGGAATAATATGCCCCATTCTAGGTACAAGACTTAGGATTTTTCATGAAAAAGCTTATGGCAATAGGATAATGATAGGCTTGTTTGGAAGGATGAGGTATATCAAGAGATACCCAAGACATGTTTCAACATTTTTCCCCATATATCTTCATCAAGATCAAAAGAAGAAGGGTGGATGAATGGACTCAATATGATAGGTATGATGGCTAAAGATGGTAGGTAGGATGGAAATGATAAGACATGAAAATGATAGGTTGGATAGATAAGACATTGTGCCCCCCAAGTGTAAGCAACATAGAAGATCAACCTGCACATGATGCCTATTTGCTAGGTTTTCATCATGGTACTTATCCAGGGTGCCTGTTTACTAGGTTTTCACCATTGGACGAAGGGATTTCTCTTTGCTTTTTTTTTTCTTGTTTTGTTTTGAATTTTTGACTTTTTAGCTTTTTGGATAGGAGAAGGAGAATATGGATAGGAGGGACTCAAGTGTCTAGTTCCGTGAAAGGTGATAGTCCCACTAGATGGATGTCGTTGTATGGACCATGTCAAATGTCATTATGCTCATAGATGTTGGTAAGGGATGACATGAAAGGGATGGATTAGGTAGATGGAAAATTATGAAAGGCTTATGCAAGAATGAATTGGGAATAGTGGATGATGATGTGGATTGAATAGGCCTTGTGCAAAAGGATGGATGAAAGGTTTATGCAAAAGCATGGACCATAGGAAGGTGATTGGGAAGATATGTAGGATAGTAGTTGAAGGATGGGGAGGTGGAGGTATGTGGAATTGTTGTGAAATGGAAGGGAACCATAACTAATGGTTGCACACATTGTGATAAACATTGAAGCTTTTGATGTGGATGTGGTGTAGGAAGCAATGGAGATGTTTGCTTAGGAGGTGGTGGATGAAGTGTTTTAGGTACCCACGTAGACTTAGTATTTCTATGATTTTTATTTTTCTTGTGGGTTTTAGGAATTTGAGATTTTTGAATAGAATGTGCATTTTGGATGGAAGGGGATGGTTGGGATTTTTGTGATGTATATGCCTCATTTGACTTGCTTTATTTTTTCTTAAGTACCCAAACCAATTTAGTTTGGGCCTTTACTTTTGGAGGTATGGGCTTATATAACTTTTTGGATGTATTTTTCTTTGACTTTTTGTATTGATGTCCTGAGAACCCTTGGGATTTTTTACTTTATAGGTAGAGGCATTGAAATTATTGCTTTTGAATCCCATGGGTATGGTGGAATGGGTGGAAGCTTCATGTTTATACAATGTGTGCATTGATTGGTTATGATTAAGATGTTTAGAGGATTTATGGATACATGGATAAGAGGATTGGATAATGGGGATATTAGGTGTTGGAAGTAATGGTGGTAAAGTTGATGGAGGGAAATTAGGAGTTGGAAGTAATGGTGGAAAAGTTGATGGAGGGATACTAGGAGTTCGAAATAATGATGGAAAAGTGGATGGTGGAAGGTGTATGGTCACATGCTTTTGACATTTGTAAGATGATGGAGGAGGGATGGCAACATATGTTTTAGGGATATGATAGGCTTTATGATGGAAAGTGGACTTGGGATGCATGCAGGAAGTACCAATATCTTTAGGTTGTTGTCCTTGGGGTGTATGTCCAAGGCCATAAGAGTGTGGAGAGACTTTGACATGGATGGGCTCCAAAATACCTTGTTCATGAAGGCCTAGACTTTTACCTTGGTGGTTCATATTTTGGAGTGTGCAATGGATAATGGGACTAGGTGTAGGTGAAACACTAGACATGATTTCCTTATTGGATGAAGAAGATAATGCTTGTTGTTGTTCTAAGGAGGAACATTCGTGAATGAGGGTGGAGAGACCAATAGGATAGGATGGAGGACTTGCAATGGGGTCCATAGTGGGTGATGGAGGATCATTAGGATCTTGATGAGTGTTGTGTTCACTTAGATCCAAGGTATTTGTTTGATCTTCTATGTGTGTTGGGGAGGCATATGTCTCATCATGGGAAGTGGATGTTTGTGTATCATGGATGGGTGAGGTGGAAAGCTCTTGACATGGAATGCATAAAGTTGGCTAAGAGGATCATCATGGTCTTCTTGATCATAAAAGGGGTCTTGATCAAATATGAAAGATTGATCATGAATAGTATTAGGTATGTTATGAATGGAATCATTGGGAGGGTGTTTATCTTTATGTGGATGAGGGGGTAATGTTTTCTCATGTTTAGGATTGTGCTCTTGACATACCTCATGACTTATTTGAATGGAGGTGGAAGGGGATTGCTCATGGAGAGACTTGACATGTTCTTGATGGTCAACAACATAGGAGCATGATACAGGGTGACTTGGACTTAAGAGGGGAGACTCTTGAATTGGCTCAAGGGATTGTGGATGACATGGTTGGCTTGAAGGACTTGGCATGATGTTTGATGACTCTTTTGTATGTTCACGAATATGAGTTGGATGACATGGCGATGTTTGCTTCCTTGCTAGTAGCCTTTGGGTCACATCCTTTGTAGGTGTAGGGGTGGAATATGTTGGCTTAGGGTTTTGGTTTTGATTGGGTGATGGTATGATAAAGTTATAGGGTGCATGTGCTAGATTGGTATTCCACTCATCAATGGTTGCATTAGAACATGATGAATTTTGACCATGTTGCAAGGTAGAACTTAAATTCACATGTGTTTGTTGTGATGTGGATTGATAGGTTGATGTGGCATTGACATATGAAGAAGTGGATGGATTATATTGGTATGAGGTGGAAGGGTGATAATGAATGGATAGGGGATGACGTTGTGTTTGTTGAATTTGACAAGTGGCCATGAATTGATTGGATTGAGCTAGGAGGTGTTGGATTTGAGGTGATTTAATTTGTTGAAAATTTTGGAAGAGGGTTTGAAGGCTTTGTATTGTTTGATGGTCAAGGGGTTTGGGTATTTGGTGAAGTGTTTGAAGGAGGTTTTGAAGTTGAGATGCTAGGTCTTTGTTTTCCAATGTGGGCATGGTGTCACACATGTGTGTAAGCTCTTGCATATCGATTTGTTCCTCAAAGTATGTAACATAGTTCATGTCATCATTAGAGGTGGTAGGAGAAGCCCCTCGAAGTCTGATTCTATGTTCTGGTTTTGTTTCATGATTTGAACTAGAGAAAGAGACTCCTTGAATTATGACTTTAGGCTTAGGTTTTGTCTCATGATTTGGCCTAGAGGGATATCCCCCTTGGATTATGATTTGGATTGGGCTTGTTTATGATTATGACCATTTTGACAAGTGGTGATGGTGATGATGTGGAATGATTAGATTGGATGACTTGATTGATTAGGATGAAATGGATAGGATGTGAATGTGTTGGAAGAACATGTAGAGTGACTTGTCTTTATGTGTTTGGTGTTTAGCTTGATTAGGAAATGTTTAAATGAATGATCACACATGCACACACATAAATCACTCACGCAAGACACACAAGCAAGTTTGAATTTTGGAATTTATGAATGTGATTATTAAGCACACATTTGAAGAAGACACATCAACAAGTCCTAGAACAAGTCAAGTGGGTATGGCCAATTAGGTCTTAAGATACTCTACACAAGGTTGACTAAGGATGATTTGAAAGCAAAATCCTGCCACACAGCTGAGAGAAAGGGGTAACCCACCCTTCACCTTCACTTCCAAAGGTATAAAGTTCTTTGGGGCTTAGCCAAGAGTGACAAAATTTTAACTCCCAAACAAGCGTGTCTTTCGATTCACACTTTGATTGAGGTCGTCCCCAGGGGTGATGAAATCCCCTAGTAGGCCTCCTATGAAGGGTTTGATAGAAGCAAACCAAGTGCAGTGTTTGTGATCACACACACTTGATTCACACTCACAATTATTAATTGACCCTTAGAAAATTGAAATGTGTGCAAGAAAGCAATGAAGCACTCGTTCTTTTTAGATCCCAAATCAAATGTGTAGGAAGACAGTGATTCATTTTAAACCCAATTTATGAAGTGTGATTGAAGACAAAATTTGTTTTAAGCTAATTTCAATTATGTGATCAAACAAGATTGATTTTATGCCCCAAATTGAAATGTGTGACAAACAAGATTAAGAGATTAAAAATAGAATGTGTGCACCTGATTATTCACTTTCCAAATTTTTTTTTGATTGATCTCAATGCTTTTGCAGCTCTGTATGATTCACCAACAAGCCACCAAGACAAAAGAAACAAATTAAAAATTTGTTAGAACAAAAGTCCTATTTGCTGAATAATATATGAATATTTGATAACTTTAACTCTATAAAAGTTGATAAAAACCTACACCATTGGATAGCTTATGAAATTCTACCCCAAATCAAAAACAAAAGTGCTGAAAAAGACCAAAAAAGACCAAGATACGGCTATTTTAAGATTGACTAAAAAAATGCTGAAACAGAGGTGTATGCGCTAAAACAAACCCTGTATGCGCTAAAACAGTTCCAGATGCATTAAAACAGTGTTAACTCTATTAAATTTGATAAAAACCTGCACCATTGGATAGCTTATGACATTCTACCCTATTTCAAAAAAAAAAAGTACTGAAAAAGACCAAAAAATGACCAAGATACGACCATTTTAAAATTGACTAGAAAAAATGTTGAAACAGTGATATATGCACTAAAACAGACCCTGTATGCGCTAAAACAGACCCTGTATGCGCTAAAAAAAGTCCTATATGTGCTACAATTTTTTATTTTTTTAATTTTTAAATGGAATGGTATATGCGCCATTCTGTACCATATATGCACCGAAACAGTCCCTGGATGCGCCGAAACAACTCCTAAATGCGCCGAAAGACCTGCAAAAGCACTATTAAAATCCCTGGATGCACTACAGAAACCCCTAGATGCGCTACAAAAATCCTCAGATGTGCTAAAACAGAAAATTTTGCCAAAAATCTGAATTCCAGAATGTGAAATTCTATCATAAAACCTGCAAACAAATGTTAAAAACGGGGCAAGGCCCCACGGTGGGAGCCAAAATGTAGATAGGACTTAAAAATCAAATAGGTTTAAATGCATTGAAGACAATAAACAAATTAAATCCTATCAAGCACAATAGAGTACGAAATAACAAGGAAATCACAAATGCAAACCGATCTCCACACTAATCTCGATTTATCTCCATTGCTCTTCTCCACCTACACAAGGATGCAAGATTCGAAGGGTGATAATAGAGGAATGTTGGTTGCTCAATTCTGTAGCATAACAATGTGATGAAGATGATAGATGGCGATTTGAAGAATTATTTTGACAGAGTGAAGATGCTAGAAGAAGATTCGATCCAAATGGCTTGTGAAAGGTTTAATTATAGATTTTTTGAAGACAAAAGCTTAGTTGGCAAAGATCAACGGTTGAGATTCAGTTTGGTAAGATGAACGGTAAGAGATTTTCGAAAGTTGAGAGAGAGATAAAAGGTTTCCTCTTTTTCAATTTTTCTCATTCAGAATTGAAGGAAGGTTGCTATTTTGAAGGATGAGTTAAAATGAAATTTCATAATTAAATAAATAAACTTACTTAATTATATGGGAAGATGAATTTAGAAACTCACCTAATTAAATAAGTAATATTTAATTATATGAGAGAGATAGATTTAGAAGGCATTAAATTAAATATTTAAAATATTTAATTTAACTATGAGATGAAGAGGAGGAATATTCCATTTTGAATATAAATATTCAAACTTAGAATAATATGATAATTAATATAAATAAATTATAGAATTTATTTAATTTAATTAAGAGGAATATGGAGATGTAAATAATTAAATAAAATTATTTATTTAATTAAGGTAGAAGAATTAGAAAATGAACAATATAAATAAATAATTAAATTTATTTATATGTATATTGAATTAGAAATTTAACTAAATAACTTGTATTTAATTAACTACCAGACTTATTATAATGTGACCATTTTTACGTGCATACACATGTATGTAGAGAGGGCTTCGTGTTTGCTATAATAGATTATTTTTGGTAGCATATGAGTTTTCCTTGTCATGTATACCTCTTGCTATGGTGAGTGGCATGTGTGTCTTCTCCATGAGGTACATTCCATTTAGAATATGACCATTGATGCATTTTTTCCACTTGGCATATGACCATGTCGTGTGGGTCTTTGTGGTGTGTACACCACGATTTCACACACGAGGGGAATGTGTCCTAGGCATGTCTTTTCCTTTAGGATAATTTTCATGCCATGTGGAGTATTGCATGTTCATGTCGCAAAAACACATTAAGGACTATTGTTATAGTCAAGACTGACTTCCCTCCTTCCTTATTTAGTGGCTAGTCTCTAGTCACATAGTGATGTGATGTGAAATTTTTATGATTGTGCACTTTATTTTGGTTATTGGTGACTTTTACCTTGCTTGTGTGGGCCAACAATTTTTATTTTATCTTTATTGTATTAGTTTAACTACTATTTTAATAAGGACATGTGTACATTTTTTTTGGGACAAGCTCTTAAGATAGTTTGATTTTTGTGGATCAATGGAATATTATATTTATGCACATGTATGGGGGAAGCATCTTTGATGTTTATGGATATGTTATTTTATGGGTTTTATGGATTGAGTATTGGTGACTACATGGTCAACAATAATTTGGATGGCATGGGATTAGCAATATGGTATGATTTCACAACTTTGTTTGTATCTTGTGTCTTAGGATTATTTATGAATATCCATTGGAGAAAATAATTGAGGGATGTTTTGGTTGATTGGTGCTTGCATTTTGAAGGTTAAGAGGACGAGGTATTGGCATAGGAGGTGAGACTACAGGTGCTCACATGAGGTGGAGATTTGGGATGTGGATAGGAAATTAGGGGATTGGTTTAGAGAGGTGGTCCTCTAGTCAAATGTGGCTTAAGGATGAAAAATAGCTACACATTTAGGATTGGTTGGATATCTTGCACTGGAAAATTCTTACTCTTGATAGTTGATGCTTGCATAATTTTAGCTTGTGGAAATATTGCCTAAGGAAATATCATTTAAGGATTTAAAAAAAAATCTTGATCCATAAGACTCTCATCATCTCTATTATCGATGTTCAGAGGGGTCATACTCATCTTGGTAAATATGAATACCATCATAATCATCAAATAAAATTATATTGACATGCGTACTCATAAAAAATAAAATAGATGCATTATTATGGTTTTGATTAGGATTGAGTTTGATGGAGTGATTTAGATTTTGGATTTAAGATTTATTTTGATATCAAATGATTTGAGATTGAGCTACTAAGCTTAAATTTTGGATAAATTTAGATTTTAAGATTGGAAAGGTTGGATTGAAGTGAATGATGTTGGTTGGGGTTTAATTACATGAAAGGATCAAGGATAAAGACCTTAGGACGATTTTATTTGTTCTTTTTTCTATACTTAGGTTAGGCTAAGTTTTGAAGCAAGGATTACATTTTGACGACTATACTTATGATAAGATAGGTTCTTAAGCAATTTTGAGTTGATTTAAATTTGGATTTGATTTATGTTATTGGTTTTGATTATGGGTCTTCATTTGGATAGGTAGATGGGGTTTGATTAGGTATTTAGATGATATTGTAGATTATGAAGTAGATGGAGATATATTTTTTAGGATTGTGGATCTAGAGGATGGAAAGGATTATGATCAAGGAATTATGATTAAGGGTATGGATTTGATGGTTTTAATTAGGATGTGAGGATGGGAGCGTCAACCTTTGGTTTTTGGTTTTGATGTATTTATATTTGGATTTAAAGGTTTGAGGTTGATTTTAGATGGTTTGAGGGTTCAATAAAACACAAGTTTAGCACAATAGTAAGTAATATAAAGCACACCAACAACCTAGATTATTCAAGTAATGGGTGTTTGAGTGAATGCAAGCTCGCCAATATTCTTGGTTTAAGCATGGAGTATAAAGCCCATGATGAGGTGATAACTATTTTTATCACCCAAGGTCACTCAATGGCACAAGGGGGAAAAATACATGGCTTAAAAACATGTATTGTCTATGCAACCACTGGAATGCACATTTGACTATATTTATTAATTAATTGAAAATAAAAAAGTGAGTTCATTTTTTATTTTCAATTAATTAATAAATACAGTTAAATGTGCATCTTTTTGGCTGCATATAAATCACCCTTACAAACATGTTTCTAGGGTTATAGGGTGAGTAACTTCCTTGGGATAACCACTTACCATTGCATCATAATAGAGCATGGTCAAATAGTCTTATTCTAGGATTGCACAAGATGACTAGGGGAGTCCTCTATATACCTAAAGGCACATGATTCCTAATTTTTGAATTGGATTCCATCTATAACCATGTGTTCATGGATAATTCAAAATCCACATCACCTTATCTCCTTACAAAAATGGTTGCACAGGTTGAGCCAAACATGATGGTTCTCTTTTGAGGTTAATTTTTTCTCTACCTTTGTATACCATATTATAACATGTGGTTTAGGTCATTCCCTAAGGTGATGAAATTATTAGGTAGGCCCATTAAAATAAAATAAAACCTAAAACTTATTTTTTTATCTTTGAGATCACCCTAAGGCGCAAGGTGAGAGCATATACAAATGTACTTTTAGATTATTGAAGACACACCACACAAGTAAATTTTAACCTTGAAACCAAATGGTTGGACAAACACTTAAGTTAATTTTAACCTTTAAATCAAATGTTTGTAAAAACATAAAAGAAAGAGGTTTGATAATACTTGGGAGCATTCTTTTCAAGAAAACCTACAAGCCACTCATTGGTGGTTTTAATGGTCCAGGTATTCACCAAACAAAATGCAAGTTAATAATAATATATTTAAGATAACAAAATATATGTAATAATATAATGGGTTAGAAAAAGGATCAAGATTAATGTTAGAAATACCATGAAACTACATGAACACCAACACATGAGGCATAGGTGCTCAAAGATATGCACAATAACCAAGGAAGATGCAAAATTTTTAGATAAAAGGTACAAGAATCAATAAATATGAACAAATTATAGGAAAAAGAAATTGGTGATAGGGACATTGCATAGATGCCACCAAGTATGCATAGGTGTCATAAGTGTGTGTTGAACAAGCCACAAATCTACAAAACATAATAATTAGCTCTCAAAATAAACCTATCAAGTGTAAAATAATAGTTAGGAAGGATCTTAAAAATGACACACAAGAAAAATAAGGTTAGTAGAAATATAAATATAGTCAAATAATTGTAAAATTTTATAATTAGTCCAAGAAAATTAATGAAAAGAGTCACAAAATGACCTAAAAATAATAACCACACTCTAATAAAATCTGTGTTATTTTTTAGACCCTTGAGAAAGGATAATGTTAGAGAAATCCAATGGCCTAATAACCTATAAATAAACCATGTATATGGCTAGTCACTAGAGAAGATTACACATGCAATATAGATCATGGCATGAGTGTCACATAACATGCACATGCACCATAGAACATGCAAAAAATTCGTATAAAAGGCACAAGAAACACAAAGTAGGCACACGTTCCACACACTAGGAATAGGTGCCAAATGAATGTGTTATCTATGTTATGTTCATTCACAAGTGTCATAGGGGTGTGTCATCTGTGCTATAAGATCCATGAACCTACAAATCATGAAAATTATCTCTTAAATCACTCCACTCCTATAAAATAGAGGTTAGTAATAATTTTAATATGACACACAAATAAATCAAGGCTAATAGAAATTAAAATTAAGCACATATAATATTGAAACATTACAAATGGATATCCACAAAACCCTAATGAAGAGAGTAATAAAATAGCCATAAAATAATTACTACACTGCAAGAAATGTCTAAGAAACCAAAAAGATAGTGTTAGTAAGACCCTATGAGCTTTAAAAATTGCAAAAAATAATGTCAAGGCCATGGAAAAGAGATAACTAGGGTATGTGTAGGATCATCATGGAAAAAATAGGCCCTAAGTGGCAAAAAATTTAGAAAAATCAGAGCTAGGCAACTTGACATAAAAATTTGAATAAGTTACCTATATTATTTCAAAAATATGTAAGAATAGAATTTGTAGCAAATTGAATGTAGTTTCTAAACTACTAGGTTTATTTATTTATTTTAAATCTGTTTGGTAAAAATTTGAAATTTCAATGCAGTAGTACTTAAATTTCAGGGAAAAAATAAGAAGTAGGTGTCTGTATAACCACCCTAACCACAATAAAATGATAGTATTTTTTAATAATATTTTAGATATAAGTAGAGGACTCATGTCTGGATGTGATGCATTTTTTTTGTAATTTTTTTCCAAGTAAATAATTAATTATGATTTTTTTATTACAACTTTAAAAAAATATAAAAACTTGTGTG
Organism: Sequoia sempervirens; assembly: GCA_007258455.2. Taxonomy (NCBI): domain Eukaryota; kingdom Viridiplantae; phylum Streptophyta; class Pinopsida; order Cupressales; family Cupressaceae; genus Sequoia; species Sequoia sempervirens. The sequence continues at coordinate 305,295,018 of VDFB02000017.1, read as the reverse complement.
TCTGACTACCTTAACTTGGTCAAAACTTCATGAAATTCAATTATTATTATTTTAATCCTATAGTATGTGAAGTATAGAATGTGATGCATGTTTTAGATTCAAAAAATGTGATACCGTTTGAAAGTTATAGATGTTTTCCAATCAGCCTATCAATCAGGACTTTATTCGTAATTCAAATATAAAATGAATAATAATTATTTATTAAATTCAAATTAAAGCATAATTTATATTGGTGGAAAGCTAAGAATATCCTTTAAAAACCCTTTTCGTTTCATCAATTTTGGGTAAAGAAAAAGTCGTCAGCCACATACCTTACACATACCCATCATATCGCCACTTTTTGGCCCATCATGATCCTGCACATACCCACTAAAGGGATAACATGGGATAGTGCATAATCAAAATAGGGTGTTTCATTTATCCAAATGCCACAATTTATGCATTGACATTATGTAGTGTATTTTCTATGTTAAAAGCTGAATATAAGTTTCAACAGAGGTGCTACAACATATGGCATAGACATTGGAGATGCAGAGCACATCCAAGAATTTCAAAAACCTACAATTACTATCGAAAAGAGGCTTCAAGAATAAATATTAGATTGGGGAAAAGGTACCACAAGGTGTGTGAAAAAATTAATATTCAAACAAAAAAGCAAAAAAAATGATACCTTACTTTCCTTGTACGTCCATTTGAGCTTGAAGAGGTCATGTGCCTAAATTTTATAGTTCTTCCAAAATTTCTCTCCAAGTTATGTATTTCATCCTCATGTGATTCATGCAATCTTGAGGATTGAAAGAGACTCAATCATTTTTCTTGTTGGTGTGGATAGAGTTATGCATGATGTCCGCTTACACCCTTGTGTGATATATTTTAGAATCAAACACCATCTATATAATTGTGTCACGTCTCAAAAAATTTCTTGCATTTAATAAATGTTAAGTTATTTAAATAATTATGGAAAATGAAATTTATCAGTTGACTTGTTATAAATTTAAGATTTTAATGTCATTTCAAATATACTTATACTCATGTGATTAAATATGAAAGATGAATGTTGTGATGTGAAATGGAATCTTTTTGTTTCAAGCATTGGTTATTGGTTACTGATGAAACTTTGTAAGTGCAAATGTGTGAATGCAGGAACAAGATGAAGTCCAAGAACATGGTTGAGCTAGGATTATTTAGTGGGATGATGAATGGTAAGCAAGATTGGAACCTGGAACATGCACACACCATTGAAATCATAGCATCTACATTTGACTTGCTATTTGGTAGACATAACTTTGCTTGTGCGAAATGTATGAATGATAAATAAGTAAGCTTATGGAAAAATAAATTTATTGGAGTATTTTCTTACTTTGTTTATTCAATGTTAAATCCATTTTAAGAAATAGAGTTGGAAATATATAATGTGTGGGAAATTTTTTTCTTCGATTTGAAAATGTTGTAAAGAATTCCTTATATGAAAAATTAGAAAAAGATAAAATGCCACATTGGAAAATGTTCAATGTTAAAATGATTAAATTGAAAAAAAGAGGAATATTAACATAATAGTTAATATTTATTTGATATTCAAATTTGAATGGGCTAGAAGGGGGTGGAATGACCGCCCATAATCCCAAAAACACAGAGGCAAATAAAAAATGCAGGAAGTGGGGGAGGTTACCTTAATGAGAGCCCTCCAATTTGGGAAAAACGTAGTGTTAGTGGGGGTAAAAATCATGCAAAAAGGAAAAAGAGTGAACTCAATTGAGTATAGTGGGTGAATTTTGGGTCTAAAAAGTAGGAAAAAGAGATTGATTGGGTTGGCAAGATAGGGAAAAAGTTGTATCCATAGCTCAAAGAATTCTTCACCTCTTATCTGGGTCGATTTAGGTGATTTATTAGAGGTAAGATAGACTCATTTAGAAATGTTTCCAATGTTATATGTTTTTATTAATTCATTGAATTCTCTTATTTTCTATTAGAAATCATAATTTTAAGGAAAGCCATTTATTTGTTTGGGCTCTGCATTCAAGCCTTATTTTTTCTTGTGTTGGGCTTGCCTTATCAGCATCGACCCCTGTTATCCTTTAGTCGTGGGAAGGAGATAACTATGGGTCTATCCATTCGATGGACATCCCCCTTATGGTGGGCTATACACTATTCATTTTTGCTCTATCTATGCGACAGTAGCAGGGAAATTTGAAACATGCATGTGTGATGGATCATCATTTATTCCCTCTTTTATTATTAATGAATCCTCGAGAAGGCTAAGCGATGCTATCGACATTGCTTTGTATCTTTGAATCTTTTGAGTGAATGTCTAAACCTTCAAATCTATCCATGATATTATAATTATATTGGTTCAGGTGATTAAACCTGAGAATGATATGGTCATTCCAATCTTTGAAAGTATTTCATTTCTGTAACATAATGTTGTATCGAATGATTCTCATCGTTCTATTTGATATGTTCGGATTTAAAAAGGAAATCCATTATGCACTGGTGTTAATCAAATCCTTAACAGAACGAATGATGAAGTTCCATTGTTACAATTTAAATGTTAATCTTTAAAATGGAATGTTGTATATATATATATATATCTTATTGTTGTTTCATTTCTTGTATTATGGTGTCTTACTATCTGGTTGATAGTCTCCATGTTGTTAAAAAGACAATGAGTAAGATATATAATGTTTATTACTAAACAATGGCATGCTATTGCCCTAAAACAATAACATGGTTGTCTTTCCTAAATCTGATAATGAATGTTGTAAGAATGACATGAACAAAATGATGTTCTTCATATCGAACCACTTGTATTAAATGATTTTTAGTATTGCTTAAAATAATAAAAAATAGTAGTATCGGCCTCTCATGTCGAATGTCGTGAGAAGAATGAAAGGGGCCCAAACAAGACATTCGTTCTGAGTGAGATTTCATATTTTAGTCTATGTTTTCAAAACATAGCAACATCTCTATTGTCCCTAGGGATGGGTCAATGTTTCTAAGAGTGATAGAATTTACTTAAAATGTATGAATTTGACCCTCATCCTTTTGAAGTATCCTTCTTTCTATGACATAAGTAAAGACCTAAAAGTTATTTTTTTGAATGTTCTTATTGAAGAAAATGTTCAAAAATGAATTTAGAGATCTTGTTATTTGCTTATACAATGAAATGTCACATTCTGAAAAGAAGTCAAATTGAATCCAGACTGTATGGAATTATGTTAAAATATGAAAATTTATATATGATTGCAAATGTGATTTTATGAAAAATGACTTGTGACTTATTATTTGAAACTCATATTTTAATCAAGGTCTAAGAATGACTGTTTAATGTTTGTATTCCTATATTTTCAGCAGAATCTGTTCGTACATCTAATGAAAGTTGACATCTAATTGTATATAGGAATCTGTATGTGGAAATGATGTTTTCTTTTAAAAAAGAACTTATACACATACACCATTTTTATCAAAAGGCCATATATGTGTACATGCATAAATCTTCCATTTATGCATTACACATACATGTGATATACCTTCTTTAAAAATTGTATTATTTTTTATCTGAAATGTAGATTTTATTCCAAAGTATGAAGGAATAATGGAAATTTGTAATTTTTGATGCATGTTTTGCCATATTCTTATCGTAAATGATGAATTTAAATGATGAATTATGTTAAAAATATGATTTCTTAAATGTTATGTTTGGTTGCATTCTTACATATGCATAGTGAATAGAGATAGCCAAATGAATCATATGTAGACTACGTTGTAGATAGTTTGATTCTTAACCATGAAATGAATGGCTAGATAAAAAATTACTGGAAACCAAATTGATTGTTTGCAAATTGAGAAAATTAGATGAGATGTACGTTATCTTATGTATGTGGGAGGTTATCTTCCGAGACAGGTGCCGAAAATGGGCTATCAGAGAGTATAGGTTTTTCTTTTCTAAAATATATTATTTTTAGCGAGATACAACATATGCTTGGCCAAGCGTTTGTAGTCCATTATGTTTAATGGTCTAATATTTATGATGTAACTCTTTGCCATTTCCTAGAATAGATCTTGCATGTTCTAAATGTAGATAGAAATGCGTGTAGATGTTAGGCACACACCAGATTCCACCTTGCATATTGTATCTCTTGCTAAGTATTCCATGCAAGGTTAGGTATTCTTCAAGCTAGGAAGAATTTCAGGGAAGCATAGCTTCATGGTTGGGTAGAAAAGCATCTGAACCATGTTCTCGTCCACCAAATGCGGTGAGCGTTGAAGAGGAATCACATGGAATTCCATATTCTAGAATATTGTACTATGCACTTTATGATGTAATTTGAGTTGACTAAGTGGCAAGTTGGCCTAATTCAAACTATGTAATTTGTAAAATTAACATTTAGAAATGAATATAAATTATTATTTTTTGACATGAGGTGCTATAGTGGAAAATAGCTAATTGACTATCTTTAATTTATTATTCTTAATGTCATATTTTATTTTTGAGTGTTATTTATGTATGACACATTACATTTGGTATCAGAGCTTAGGGTTTAGCTCTAGGCCTATGAGCCCACAGTGGTTTAAGTTAGGGTTATTTGACCCTTAATTCAATTTTGAGTTTTATGAAATTGAATTGAATGCAGGCATGGGAAGGTCGAAGTTAGGGAAAAAGAAGGGAAAGACTATTAGGACTACAACAAAGAAAGTTGTTGAAAAGATCCCAACATTAGAAGTCCAACTTGAGATTCCCGATGATGATACCTTGGAACACGCCCTCACTCGAATCAAGTTAGAGAGGGGAAAGAAAATTGAAGAGTCTAAGTACCCTGTAAAAACTAAGAAACCTTCTGCAATTTGAGATTGGCCCTTTGGGGTGTAGACCCAATGCACCCATTCTAACTAAAGAGGAAAATGAGTGCCTGCATGCACATCCTACCTCTTCCAAGAAGGTTGTAATAGACTCTAACGAGGACCCAGAGGAGTGTCCTCTAACGGATAATGAGTAGCCCACCCAGTATGGGGGACATTTTGTAATCAGGATCTTTGCAATTTGATATTATTATAAATAAAGAAAGTCTTTCTTGTGTTCAAAGTTGTGAGCTTGAATGACTCTTCTTTGGTTTGAATAAATATGAGCATATTTTAAGATTGCATATCATAATAAATAGAACTATGTGTTTGAATAATCAAATATAGAAAACTCGTGTCAATTACACTAAATTTGGGTTGTGACACACGTTATTCGTCAACCATCATGGTGAACACCAGGAATGGAGTTTCAAGTGGTGGTCAAAATGAAGGTCATAATGAAAGGTTGGATAGGATCCTCGACCTCCTAAATCAAAAGGAAAACAAAATGGACCATTTGGAAGGGGAATTTTGAGGAATGCAAGATGGTCAGAACTAGAGGAATAGGGAGCAACCACAAGGGAATAGAGAGCCCAATGTTAATAACTAAGCTAGAATCGACGGAGAGCTCGGAAAGGACCTGAAAAGTGTGGCTTCGCTGAAGTTTGATGGAAAAACCATCGAAGGCGGAGCAAAATCATGGATCATTGAAATGGAGAAGTACTTCAGGCTTCAAAATTTATCAAATGAAACTAAGGCTATATGGCCAGCCTATCAGCTCTCTAGTGAGGTAGCTACTTGGTGGGACAATGAAATGGAAGAACATAAACTACAACTTGGAGAGATCACCTAGGAATGGTTCCTCTAGCATTTTCAAAAAAGGTGGCTCCCTCAGCACTTATTCGATAAGAAGATGATAGAGTTCCAGAACTTAGCTTAGGGGAGCATGTCAATAACTCAGTATTGGGAAAAGTTCACTCATTTGTTGAAGTATGTGCCCAAGCATCAGATCAATGAGTGCTTCTGAATCAAGAATTTTATACTTGGGTTGACACTTTAGATTAGAGTGGAGGTATACTTATATAACCCACTCACCATGGAGGAGGTTTTCGAGAAGGCCACCAAGCAAGAATAGAAGCTGCAACAACTATCAAATTTTCAAAAGAATTTTGATTCTAAGTCTCGATTTAGGAATAAGAAATTTCAAAAAGGAGACAAGCCCTACCAGATCAGGAATCTGAAGAGGGGAAATGAATCACAAGAGAAAGTAGAGGGCATTAGTTGCGGAAAGAATAAGAAGGCCAATAGAAACAAAGGAAAATTTGATAGTAAGCTGAAGAGCTCCAAGGAAGATAGGTTGGGAGGTCGAAAAGGGCCTCATGATGTTTGCTACATCTGCGGAGGTGATCATTATGCATCTAATTTACCACACCATTCAAAGGAATAAAAGGATGGAAACCAACATCAGATCCATGTGGTGGTGGATGATAGATAAGTTGAATATCAAGCCTCACCAATCTAGTTGTCAGGTAAGCTATATGGAAAAAATGTTTCTATTTTGATTGATATTGGAGCTATTGAATGTTTTGTTGATCCAAGAATGATTTCTAAGCTATCCATTAGACCTGGACACGTGGCCAACTCGTGGACAATCCAGTATGGAAATCGAGTAGAGCAAAGGGTGGATTCATGTCTCTATAGCAACAAGTTAGAGCTTCCCAGTTTCTTGAATCAAGTCAACCTTTAACCTTAGGTTCCTACGATGTAATCTTGGGGATTAGCTGGTTGACAGAGCATAAGTCCATTGTAAATTTTGAGGACAAAGTTGTTAGTTTTTTGGACGGCTATGGGAACCCGGTTGAGCTTCATGGAATCCAGAGACCGTTGAAGCTTAGGTAGATCTTGACTATGCAGCTCAAGAGGGCTCGGAGGAAGGGGTATACCATTTATGTGGTACATGTTAGCAAGCCTAAAAATATGAAGCCTTATTTGGATGATTACCCCATTCTCAAGGATTTCTTAGATGTATTCCCTGAAGAACTCACGAAACTACCACCAAAGTTAGAATTTGATTTCTCTATTGATCTAGTATTGAGAGTTGAACCTTAGTCTGAAGCCCCGTATAGGTTGACTACCACCGAGTTATTTAAATTGAAGGCCTAATTGTAGGAACTATTGAGCAAGGGGCTTATTCGACCTAGTATGTCTCCTTAGAGTGCTACGATTATCTTTGTTAAGAAGGATGGAACCTTGCATCTTTGTATTGAATATCAGATGTTGAACAAGGCGACCATAAAGAATAGATATCCTCTTCTGAGGATTGATGAGATATTTGATCAAATGAAGGGAGCAACATTGTTCTCTAAAATAGATCCCAGATCCAGTTATCACTAGTTGAGAATAATAGAAGAGGACATCCTTGAGATTGCTTTCCAAACTCAATATGGAAACTATGAGTTCAAGGTGGTACCTTTTTGTCTGACCAATGCACCAAAATCTTTCATGAATCTCATGAATAGTGTATTCAAATATTGTCTAAATGACTTTGTCTTGATATTTATTGATGAGATCCTTATTTATTCCAAGTCCATTGAGGAGCATGATAAGCATTTGAGGACAGTCTTACAACATTTCAAAGAGAAGAAGCTTTTTGGAAAGCTATCCAAGTGCTTGTTTTATTAGGACAAGGTGCATTACCCTGGTCACATCATATCAACAGAAGGAGTCTTTGTAGATCCTGAAAAGATAAAGGAAATAGTAGAATGAGCAACACCTTAGAGTGTGATTGAAGTGTAGAGATTTATGGGACTAGCTAGATACTATAGGAAGTATGTACATGAATTTTCTCATATTGCATCCCCAATCATCTCTCTTCAAAGAAAAGGGAAAAAAAGTTTGAGTGGAAAGAAAAGTGTGAGCAAGCATTTCAACTCCTAAAGGAGAAGACAACCCCAATGTTGACTATACCTGATCCCAATGGTCAGTTTACAGTGATCATGGATGCTTTGGGGGATGGTGTAGGAGTTGTACTAATGGAAGATGGGCAAGTGGTGGCATATGAGTCAAGGAAGCTAAAGCAACATGAAATGAAATACACACCCCACGATTTGGAATTGGATGCAATAGTGCATGCCTTGCAGATGTGGAGGCATTACCTATTGGGTAAGCCACTTGAGCTAGAAATAGATCATCTAGGACTGAGATATATCTTCACCCAACCAAATCTCAATGCACGTCAACACATATGGTTGGAGTTCCTTAGTGAATATGACTTTGGAATTGAGTACATTAAAGGAACATAGAATAGAGTGGTTGATGCACTTAGTAGAAGAAGACATCTGGAAGCTATGACCTTGACAAGGTCCAATCTAAGGAAGAAAGTGATGCAACACTTGCAAGGGGATGAGCATTATGAAAAGGTTAAGCAAGCTCTTTAGGTGAATCCTTCAGATCATTGATACGATGGGTATGAAATTGAACCAGATGGAATCCTAAGATACCAAAGGAGGATGTATATTCTAGATTTGGGATAACTTAGAAAGTTTCTCTTGGAGGAAATCAACAATGCACCATATTCATGACACCCCAGGTGGAGTTTTCAAGATGATCACATAATTGAAATATTTGTATTTTTTTCCTAAGCTCAAGAAGGTCGATTATGTAGCAAGATGCTTGGAATATCAACATGTCAAGGATGAATATGTGCATCCAACAAGGATTCTCTATCCTCACAAAATACATGAGTACAAGTGGCAGGTGATCAATATGGAATTTATCCAGGGGTTTCCATTGAGTAAAAGCAAGCATGATGTCATCTTGTTAGTAGTCAACAAGTTGACAAAGGTGGCACATTTCATTCCAGGGAACCTTAAGGATGGATCATTGACCTTGGCCAAAAAATTTGTCTAAGAGATATTTCTTTTGTATAGAGTGCCAGAGACTATTATATCTAATAGGGATACTTGGATGACATCCAGCTTTTGGACAACTTTGAATGTAGCCTTGGGAACTAAATTGAATTTTAGTTCAACATTATCCTCAAATTGATGGTTAGACAGAGAGAGTCAGCCAGGTAGTAGAGGATCTCCTCTGAATGTATTGCATGGAGCAACAGTACAAGTGGGAAGAGTTTATACCTTTTGTAGAATTTGCATACAATAACTCTTTCCATGCATCTTTAGGTATGACACCTTTCGAGGCTCTCTATCGGCGAAAGTGTCATACACCCATCAGTTGGGAAAAATTGGAAGACATGATTATAGTTTTTCTTGAAATACCCAAAGAAATGGAAGAGAAAATGAATCTCATCAAGGGAAGACTGAAGGAAGTGATAGATAAATAGAAAAGTTATGCTGACAAGAATAGAACATTCAGATAGTTCTTAGAGGGAGATAAAGTCATTTTTAGAGTGAAGTTGCATAAGATCTCCATTACTTTTGGAAAATATTCCAAGTTAGCCCCTAGATATGTGGGACCCTTTGATGTGTTAGAAGTTATTAAACTAGTTGCATACCGACTTGCTCTACCACCTGCTCTATCTCGACTCCATAATGTATTTCATGTTTCTTTGTTTAAGCCACATCAACTAGATGCATCTCATATACTTAGATGCATCTCATATACTTAATTGGTATTCTCTATAGGTGCAGGATTTAGGAGTAGCGTTGATGGAGCCCATTAGAATTTTGGATAGACGTAACATCAAGTTGCAAAATGAATAAATTGTCCAATATAAGGTTTAGTGGGACCAATATTCTGAGGACAATGCTACTTGGGAGAATGTAGAGGAAATAGAACGTTCCTTTCCTCATTTGATTTCTAGATAGACTCTTAATGTTCATCAAGATACTATTTCCCTAACATTTTTTGATTTGCATGTTATGATATTTTTGCTTGAATAACAATAAGATTGAATGTTGAAATAGACATATATAATTAAGTGTTGTTTGATAAGATATCGAGATGATGTCTCTTCCAAGTGGGGAAGGATGTCACATCTCAAAATTTTTCTTGTATTTAATAAATGTTAAGTTATATAAATAATTATGGAAAATGAAATTTATCAATTGACTTGTGATAAATTTAAGTTTTCAATTGTCATTTAAAATATATTTATACTCATGTGGTTAAATACGAAAGATGAATGTTGTGATGTGAAATGGAATTTGTGAACACCAAATTTGCAATTTACTAACACAAGACAAACAAACAATAGTTAATCATGTTAGAAACACAAATTTAGCATTCCCTATGAGATTCTTAGTGAAATCAAGATGAAAACATGAAAATGAGAGCATAACCAAGCTAAATGATAACATGCAATCAATTAATACCACTAAACCTCCATCCCATAGGGGGATTGGTGCTCCTTTGATGTGGAAAGAAGCCCTTTCCCAATCCCTTTGATAAGATCTAATGATGTAGTTGATTCCAAGTACCGAAGATGATGAAACAAGCTCAAAATATGATGAAAATGGTGAATGCTATGAGTGAAAATGTGTATAGTAAGAATGCTTCAAGTTGTGGATCCATATTGTGTAGAGGAAGCCTCTACTTATAGGACTCAAGGGTTGAAGAATGAGAGAAATTGGTGAATGTGGGATAAAAGGGGAGATAATAAGAATGTGACACCTGTCACAATTCCACTGGATGAGGGTGGAGAAAATTTTGGGGAATGTGTAGAGTAAAGGAGATGGAAGAGAAATAAATAAAAATGGTTGAGGATTTGAAAGATTGTAAGAAGAAGTAAATGAATGTGATTGAAGATGTAAGAGAATGTTGTTGACTGTAAGAGGTATTTATGAATGCGTAAGAGGTTATTTAAAACTTTTGGAGGGAAATTGAATGAGGAGGTGGTTGGGAGGAATATTCTTAGGAATATGTTGTAACGCCCCACAACGAAACCCTAGAGGATAACACACTAAAACACCTAAAACAAAACAATTTTTTTTTTGAAAGTGCAATATTCACTTGATTGCAAAAGAAACATTAACTTAAATTCTAACCTAATTCCTCTAAGGTCCGTGACTACACTACTAGATTCCCATTAACTAAACTAGAAGAACTATAAATCATATCATTAAATTAATTCTATCAACAATATGAATTTCATTTAATCATCAAATTTACAAGATCATCTAATATGAATTATCCATATCATGCCAACAATATAATAACATCAAAGATAATTTAATTGATAATAACATCCATTACATTTACCATTACAATAGAGAACTTACAATTAGTTACAATAATACATTATTACATCATTGTCTCCTTGAATGAGAGAGGAGAGTACATCAGAAGTATATACATGAATAATAATCCATATGAGCTGGAACAAGTGAAGAAGTATTCAAATAAAAAATTGATCACCACAAACATGAACAAAGAGAGGGAACCCAATGGAGTACAAGGCACATTCCACCTGACCATGTGGAACCCTGAGGTCCACCCCTGTGCTAGGAGATAACATTAAGGTCCCACCACAAGATAGTCAAGAGATAAAAGACAACACAAAGGTCAACGACATTAATGAACAAGTACAGTACAACATCAAATGATAGTAACACCACTTCCAAAGGCACACAACATCAAAGGGGAATAAGAGACAAGGGATTACTAGGTTTCTGTAGGAGGAGTGTTATCGCATAGTTTTCTATGGGTTACCCAGGCATATCTTCCTAGGCCCCGAACCCCATCCTGGGTTACCCTGGTAGCCTCTACTGATCTCCATCCCCCATACAACCCTATGCAGAATCAACATACCTCTCATGGGGACGACGTAGTTGATCTCTCCATTCCAAGCCTTCCGGACTCATCTCAAGCCTATATGAGCACTTGAGCCATGAGTGAGGCATTCACTTATCTTGTTTAGTATGATTACTACCCAACCCCCTAATTCATTTTAGGTTATGACTTAATTACAAAACTCCCACATGGGTTACCCTGGCGCCACTTTGTGCGCCATATCCAATTGAGAGCCACTCCCCTACTAGCAACTAGGAGACCTAATGAAATCAAAAGAGAAAAGCCAAATTGCACAATCACAAAATGTCATTAACATAACAATAAGGCGAGGCATAACCCTTTCTGCACACAAGTTCGAACCACATTGGTGAATATGTTGTGCAAGGCTAATGATCATCATATACACATTCAATGTAAACCAACCATCACCAATGTTTATCAAAATTCCATCAAGAAGAGAATTTCCCCCTAGCCTCTAGAAGACTCCTAATACACAAAGAATTTAGACATTGAACAAAAACTCACAAATATCCCACTTCACTACTTTCTAACTTAATTGATATAATACTCCATTTAAATACTTAAACAAAGAATGAAAATTAAATTATTAATGCAACCATTGCATTTTTCTAATTTCCATGTTAAACAAAGAATAATCTATTTCCATAAAGACTAACCTTCCATTTATTTAATTTACAAATATCTCAATTCTTCTATATCTAAAACTTTCTATGATACCTTCATTTTCTATCATAAAAAATCAATAGTAAGACAACATTATCAAATATAATACCTACGACTACATATATACATATATATATATTCTACATTTGAAAACTGTTGTATTGCAATAAACCAATGATAACAAAACACACATTTAAAACCATATTTGAAGGGATATTTATATATACACCAAGGCTGATTTCCAAAAGCAAACACAACAAACAATGCATTGAGTATAAGCGGAATAGCAACGAATCCAAAATGGCCGAACAATGCATGGAATATATTATAAATTCCAATACAATCAAAGACTCTAACACAGTGAACAATGAATGTAAATGAGTTTAAGAGTACAACAACTGCATGCATTTAATATGCATTTCACTCATACATATATAAACGTCTTAATACTTATTTTATTAATGCTATGAGATTTCCACAATCTATCATGTTGAACATTTTGTGATTTCTGGATTTTTGATTGTGTTAAAGTTTTTTCATCAACGTTTCGGATCACACTCAGTGATCCATCATCAGGATGATAAAGAGCTAAGGAGAGAAAGGTAAGATGCAGACCTAATATGCTTAAAAGGAAGGGAGGTGAGAAGTTGAGGAGAGAGAAGGGTGCAAAGACCGAGGCAAGAGAGATAAGGAAGAACATAAATTGAAGGAATTACAAAAAAATTTTAAGAGAGAAAAAAAATATAAAGAATGAAAATTTTATTAAAAAGGAACGAAAGATGAAAGAGATGAAAGCCATAGAACTAATGAAAGAGGACAACAACATAGAGAAAATTCAATTTTAGAAAAGAGAGCAGAATTAAATAAGAGGAAAAAAGCACTAGGAATTCTAAGTTAGTATGCAAAATTAAATTATAATGCTGAAAACTTAAAATGAAATAAAAGATTGCTAATACAATGAAGCAATTAAAATTTTCTTTTTCAACCTTAATTCTAATGAAAAATAGTAAAGAAAGTTATATTTGAAACTATTCATGTTAAATTTAATGTAGAAAATACTATCTATTAAAACAATAACGTAAAAAATAAGTAAAAAATAAAGAAAAATTAAATTTGAAACTATAAATGTTATATTTATTATTGAAAATGATATTTAAGGAAACACTAACATAAAGTAAGTAAGGATATTATATTTAATATAGGAAAAATATCTATTTAAGAAGGACTATAATGGCATATTTCCACTTAATATAGGAAAAATATCTATTTAAGAAGGACTATGATATTTAAGAAACCTTACTTATTTTATTACCACACAATAATATATTTCCACATACAAATCAAGCTAATTAGCAACGAACTAAAACAAAAGCCATGGCGTGTTACATGGGCAATAGGAATATACAAGAAATGGATGACATTCAAAATAGAGATCTTTAATATATAGAAGCAAGCAAGAACGAATATCAACTTCAAAGGAGTTGATGCCGAGATGAATCGACAACATGCATGTTGGCTGGAATAAAATAAAATGACAAACATTCACAATACAAAGACAAACAAAGCCATCTACCCAAATTGAATCTTACAGAAAAAAGAGCTTAATATAGAGACATTGCATCAAATGCCAGAGCCAAAGTGACTTTCTCAATTAATTTCAAATTCCAAGATTTGGAAACTCTATAAAGGTCAATTCATAAACAAATTCTAGTTACTAAAAGTTTATAGCATGAAGAGAGGGGAAGCAACTAAAACAAAGAAAAGAATAGCGAATGCACAAGAGATTGAATGGTGCCAACTAGCATGAATAAGATATAGGGGCAGCCCTGAATTATTTTTATCAGATTGCTAAGGATAGACTAGATAGCTAGAAACATGGGCGGAAACCTATGTTAATTATGGTAAGTTTAAAATATAAGGATATCGAATGCTTAGGGAAATAGAGATTGCGGCTACCAAAATTCCACGATTCTTAAGTGCATCTTCTTATGACAGGTTTTCATCAGGGCAACCATTTTTTTTAGGACTTTTTCTCACTTTTTTTGTATTTTTCAGGACTTTTACCGTGCATTGGATGAATTAGGTGTAGAACTTCTTGAGATGAAGATTGTAGATAGGTTCGTCGAACAACTCTCCTTCAGGTGTAGATAGCTAATAGGCTATAGATCCATAGACTAATACAATGACAAAGGGACCTAGCCAATTTGGTTCAAATTTTCCTCTCTTTTCTCAATCCTGTTGATTTAGAGGATTTTCTTTCAAGACCAAGTCACCAACCTGAAATGCTCTTAGTTTTACTCTGTGATTGTAACTTCTAGACATACTCTATTGATAGGCTTTCAAGTGATCAACTGCATGCTGACGATGCTCATCCAATAGTTCCAACTCTTGTAGCCTGGATACTCTATAATCTTCCTCTAAAATAATTCCCTTTAAAGACACTCGTAGGGATGGTAGCTCAACCTCAATAGGTAAAATTCATCTGACCCATAGACTAGAGCATATGGTGTGGCTCCTATCAGGGTGCAGATGCTAGTTTGGTAAGCCCATAGAGCGGGGTTCAGTTGAACATTCCAATCATGCCCAACCTCATTGACGGTTTTCTTCAGGATCTTCAGGATGGTTTTTTTTGAGGCCTTTGCTTGGCCGTTTCCTTGAGGGTAGTATGGTGTTGAAAATCAATACTGGATATGAAACCTTTCACAAAGTTTGTGGACATCCTAATTCTTGAAGGGTCTACCATTGTCAGTGACAATGGACTGAGGAATGCCATATCAACAAATAATGTAATTCAGGATGAAGGATGTAATTTGTTTTCCTGTGATGGTGGTTAAGGGAAAACTTCAATCCACTTTGTAAAATATTTGTGGTTGTGATGATGAATTTGTGTCTATTGGATGATGACGAATGAATTTTTCCTACAAGATCTAGTCCCCATTGACAAAAAGGCCATGTTGATGCGAAAGGTTTCAATTCCTATATATGCTGGTGCATGTATCAGGTTTCCATGGACTTGACACTTTTTTCATTTCTTGAAAATTTGAAAAGACTCCTTCTCCATGTTCAGCCAGTAATACCCCAAGCGTAGAATTTTTTTAACAAGAGTTAGACCACTTGAATGAGTTCCATAGATACCTTCATGAACCTCATGTAAATTAGTTTCAACTTCATTACATTCAAGACACCAAAGGAGAGTACCATCAAGACCTCGTCAATAAAGTACATCCGCTATCAGAGTATGTCAAGCTGCTTGTCGAATAAAGTTACGTTTTTGGTTTTGGGATAGATCTGGCAGTAGGGTATTGTCTCTTAGATAGGTGTAGATCTTCCCATAGATAATAGCTTCAGCCTTGACTAGATGGTATATTACTTGGGATTCAGGGTTATCATAGGTAGGGTTAAACAGTTGTTCCACCTTGAATTCATAGCGAGCTTGTTTCTCTGGTATTTGTAGAAGAGAGGCAATGGTCGCCATCGCATCAACAAATTTGGTATCCCCTCTTGGAATTTCTTCAAATTTTATCTCAACAAAGTATTTTTTGAATTCATCCACCATTCTCTTATATGAAATCAACTTGTCATCTTTTGTTTGGTAATCATCATTAACTTGATTTATGACTAGTTGAGAATCTCCATAGACCTGTAACTTTATGATTTTCCATTTGACTGCCACCTTGATTCCAATGATGAGTGCTTCATACTTAGCCATGTTATTTGTGTAAGGAAACATCAGTCTATAAGACTTTGGAATGGTATGTCCTTGAGGCGTGACAAATAGGATTCCAGCTTCCGACCCATGTTGCGTGTAAGATCCATCGAAATATAACATCCATTGTTGTGCTGACATGGTAAGGACATCTGCGTTTGGAAATTCAATGCTCATTGGATGATCATCTTGCAATGGTACTTCAGCTAATTGATCCGCTATCACCTGAACCTTGATTTCTTTTCTGTCCACATATTGGATGTCAAACTCGCTCAATATCATTACCCACTTTGCTAGTCTTCTAGTTAAATTGGATTTTCTAAGGAGATATTTTTAGTGGATCAATCTTAGCTATGAGTTTGACAGTGTGGGTTAACATGCAATGTCACAATTGTTGAGTAGCAAACACTACTGCCAAAAAATCTTTTTCAATGAATGTGTAGTTGATTTCATAGCCATTCAAGGTTTTGCTAATGTAATAAATATCCCTTTCTTTTCCCATAGAATCTTCTTGTTCTAGTAGAGCACCCAAAGATACCTTTGTTGTTGCTATGTAGAGTAATAATGGTTTTCCCTTAGTTGGCGGTACCAAGATGGGTGGTGACATTAGATACTATTTCAATTGATTAAAAGTTGCTTCACATTTTTCATCCCATTTGAAAGAAACATTCTTGTGTAACAAGTGATTAAAGGTTGAGTTTTATCTGCTAGTTGTGCAATAAACCTTTTGATAGATTGGAATCATCCCTGTAGAGATCTCAGCTGACTAATATTTTTGGGAGGAGGCATCTCCATGATCTCCTTAACTTTGATCAGATCCACTTCGATGCCTTTTTCTAAGACTATGTACCCTAGGAGTTTAGTTGATGTCACGCCAAATACACATTTCTTTGGGTTTAATCTCACATTGAAATTTTCCAACCTGGTAAAGATTTTATCTATGATTTCCAGATGTCCTTCCCTGGTGTATGATTTGGCTAGTAAGCCATCTACATAATCCTCCATGAAGGTGTGCATCATGTCATGAAAAATGGTTGTCATTGCATGTTGGTAAGTAGCCCCTACATTCTTCAATCCAAAAGGAATGATGCTCCAATAGAATGTACCTGATGGACATGTGAATGCTATTTTCTCTTGATCTTCTAGTGCAAATTTTATCTGATTATAACCTGAAAATATGTCCATGAGTGATAGCATTGCATGACCTGCCATCAAATATGCAATGATGTCAATGTTAGGCAAAGGAAAATCATCTTTCAGACAAGCCCCATTAAGATCTCTAAAAACCATACATATCCTGATGCTGTTATTTGGTTTAGAAATTGGTACAATGTTTGAGATCCATTCAACATAATCAATGGGTCGAATAAATCCTGCATCTAATAGTTTCTTCAATTCTGCTTTCACCAGGAGGGTGATATGAGGATGCATTTTTCTCAACTTTTGCTTCACTGGTTTCACTCCAGGCGGCAATGATAAATGGTGAATTATAAGATCTAGATCTATACCTGGCATGTTAGCGTATGTCCAAGCAAAGTTTATTTGTCTCTCTTCAAAGAATTTAGTGAATCTTGGTTTTTCTTCCTTTGTCATGGATGTTGCTAGATGTAGGGTCTTCACTGTTTCAGTTGTACCAATGTTGATGGATTGTGTGGGCTCAACCAGTACTGAAGATATCTCATGATAATGCTCAGGAAGATTGTAAAATCTCCCATCCTTCGGTGCCTCAGAGAGGTTTTCACCATTAGATGTGCTCTTTATTTTTACTTTTTCTTGATCTAATACTACCATTAAATGGTTTTCACCATTAGATCGATTTTTAATATTCATTGTTTTCTAGCTAAGATATTTGGCACTCCCCTTGTTTGAAGCTTCGTTATGAGATTCATTGGTGGAACATGTTTCGGGGTTTTTAGAGAAAAGGAAGTTCATAATGGCATCATCATTTGGAAAGATAGGTATGTCTAGCAACTCGGTTTGGTCCTAGTCAATTAGTTCAAGGTGTACCAATGGTAAGGAATCATCAGATTGGTTTAAATCAAAAGGGGTAAGTTTCCTGATGGCAATGTCATCAAAGTGTTTGATAGCAATGTCAAGGTCTATGATGTTACTCTCCTCCAAATCGTCTATCTCGCTCGAAGTCTAATCATCTTTGCTAGAGTCATCAATATGTTGTCATCCAATTTCAAGTGTTCTAGACACTGAGCTTTGTCCCTCCATACGTTTTGGTGCATACCTCTTTATCACATCAACTTCTTTGTCTTCAAAAGATACTTCAGATAATGAGTCCCATTCATATTTGTTTCAATTAGTTTCAAAGCTAACTTGTAATTGGAGGATTTGCTCACAAACCTACTGCTTGGTTTCTTCCTTGGTCTCTTCTCTGTGTCCCAACCCTGTCTTATATTTTGGATTGGTTATGATAGGCTGAATTGGTTCAGCAATGCCTTCTTTTCTTTTTCCAACAGGACCATTTCCCTCATATCCCATCTTTTCTAGGATTGTTTTCCCTTTACCATATTTCTCTATTTGTACATTGGAATTTGATGCTTGTGATGTTCCTTCATCTTTGTACAACCAATTTAGAATGTCCTTGTCTTCTGACTCATCCACTAGAGTGTCTGCTTTGAAAAATTTACCATCAAATAGTGTGGTTGGTTGTGAAGATTGTTGTTTTGATGTTGATGGTTGTCCATATGACTTAGGAGAAGGCAACAACTATGAAAGACATAATGATTGCTCAATAGAATATTCCCCCATGCCTTTTTCTTTCAATTGGACCTTTTTATCAAATATTTTTGACAAGGAATTTAGTTGACTTTCATTATTCGAAGAAGTGGAATCACCAATACCTTTATCTTTTGATTGAACCTTTTTCTTAGGTTGATTTGACAACAAACTGATTTGACCTTCATTTTTTGATGAACTAGGAGTGATGGCTTCCCTGTTGTGTGATACAAAAGTGTCTTGGACTGATTTAAGAGTTGTAATATTGAGGATTGTTGGAATTAGCTGAAATAGCGATTTCTTGTCCATTGAAAGGAATTTCAAGCATTGATGATACGTTGACAACACTGCTTGCATTTCATGAATCCAAGGACGTCCCAAGATTATGTTGTATGTCAACTCCTTGTCTAACACTTGGTAGATTATATATTTTACAACTTTCCCACTTGAATTGGTAGCACTATCAATCCTTGAGAGGATCTCTCTTCATTATCATAGGCTTTATAGTGATTTTTTTCTAGCATCAATTGCATTTTTTGAATATCCAAGTGCATGGATAAGTTTTAAAGTGTAGATATTTAGGCCAGCTCCACCATCTATGAGAACATGTTTGACCTGGTGTTTGTGAATTAAAACCTCAATGTGGAGGGCAACATTGTGTGGATGGGTGAGTAATACATCATCATTTTCAGAAAATGATAGGAAATGAGGTGTGGTCAAGTGTCCCACAACTTGAAATTGACAAACTTCTAGATTATTTGGTACTGTGGTGGTTACTAGAGCTTGTTCTAGAATTTCTTTGTGAGCTGGAGAAATTTTGAGGAGTTCCAATATTGATATTTGTGTTGGGATTTTCTGCATTGATCAACAATGTTATATTGATTTGACGGCGCAACGAGTGTTTTAGAAGTACTTCCCTTCAAGACATACTTTGAATGAGCTCTTGTGGTCACGTTTATTGAAATGTTGTCTTGTTTATCTCTGATTTTGATGACATTAATTTGATTATCATTTGTGTTGGTGTAATTAATTAATCAATTATTACACTAACATAAGTTAACTTAGGTCTTGCATTTAATTAGTTAAGTCCTAGGTTGCATTATTAGATAAATCATTTAATAAATAGGGAAATATTCCCTTCCTTGTTTGGTGGGATAAGATTCCTTCTAGAAGATGAGTTGTCCTTCTAGAACTTATCTCAATATTTAATAATCATTTAGATAGGGTTCACATGTTGTCACATGTTGTTAGATCAAGACACATGGCAACATCTCATGTATCTTAGGTTTTCTCTCATGCCTATATATTCAGGCATTTTGTACGTTTGTAATCATGTCATAATCAATTTGGCATCCTTGCATCTTAATGATAGCATGATATTTCTGCCATTTCTCTCTTGTGGAAGTTTTTGTCTTGTAGGTGATTCTGGGGGGTTTGAGGAGTTCACCTAAACTCCTACATGGTATCAGAGCTCCAATGTTGTAGACTTCTTCCCAAATATCAGGGATCAATCTTGGCATGAAAGTCTTGTTGGGTGCAAGCAGCCATTTTTCATTTTTGCTTCAGAAATCCAGTTTCTGCTCAGTTTCAAGAAAAATGATTTCTGGGTTTTGTAGTCAGGATCAAAATCTGAACTGAATATCTTTTATATTTTTGATATCTTCTACAAATATGGAGAAAATCAATGAAAAAAAATTGGTGCGCGTCATTTTTCTCTGGCTAAAGGTTTTAAATTTTTTATTTATTTATTTTCTGCTTGTTGGATCAAAAAAATATTTCTGGGTTTTGTTCTTAGCTTCAAAATATTTTTGGGTTTCTATTTTTGTCTACTCATTGTGAACAGATTTCGCAGAAATCAAATCAAAAGAATTGTTTTTGCTAGAAAACCCATTTCCTGCAAGCTAAATTCAGTTTTTTGAAAAAATCATAACTTTTGGCTATGGTATCGAAAATTGACAATCAAGATACCATTGGAAAGATAATTTTTTCTACTTTCCAGTGGTAGCATCTATTCTGTGAAATTTTGTTCATAGAAAATTCTACAGTCAGCTGAAGTCAATCCTCCACTTTGGACTCAACGGCCAATATCTTTGCATCAGATTGCCGAAACTCGGGAATTCAAGAGGCATTTGAGAGATATTTCAGAGCTTTTTTCATCAGTCTAGATCCCTTGATCAGTTTCAGCTCCAGGTACTTTTGCATTGATTTTTTCAGTTTGGTGCATTTGTTCAATAACTTGGACATCCTAAAGCTTGGGAAAATATTTTTTGATCTGGATAGCATCACTTCAGTTTCATATCATTTTTGGAAGTCTTTTATTTATTGTTGAAGGTCAGTGTTTTTGTATTTTGTGGAGAAATTTCATTATGGGGCTTGCATATTCTCCTTCTTTGATTATGTTGCACAAGGGTAACTATCAACAATGGCGAGATGGGATCTGCCACCATTTATTGCCTCATATGTTTGGTATAGTTCCTCATCTAAGTGAAGGTATTCATGCTTCAAATCAAGTTCCCTATGATGATATTGTTGTTCAGGAAGTTGATGCCTTGATCTTTCCGAAGAGGTTGACAAGGTTCCTTTCGGTGCTTCTTCTTCATTAGAGATAGTTGGTATCCCTTCACATTCAGTGATTCCTTGTCCAGAATCATTGATTGAGGCTTCCATCATCATCATCATCATTCATCAGGACACATTCAGTTTTCCAAACTTGCAATCATAGGATGGCTTCATTTCAGGTATCACTGACATGGCTACTTCTACAGGTTTGGAGGACATTCTTGAGGGGATATCACTCCTCTATTTAGATTTCTTATCCGAGACTTCTTCCCTGTCATTTCATTTAGGACTTGAGATCTCTTCAACATCTACCATTGGATTTGCTTCATATTTCTTTCAGTGGTTTTGAGGACACTTCATTCAGGGGGGGCTATCAAGTCTCCATCATACCCATCATATCTTTGTCTTTGGATATTGTTCAACATTAGTTTCTACATCGTCCTAGTTTGTCACCATTGATTGTGGCATCTTCATCTTCAGGAAAGGAGACATTTGAGCAGAGTTCAGAGACATCATCAGCAGCATACATCCTTCCTTCAATTCCTATCTGGAATGGGAAGCATCTCTATCTCCTCCCTATGGGGGGCGAATATATTGTATCCATGTGATGGATGGTGTTCTTTGGGGGTATTTGGGAGTCCTCCATCCTTCCCATCCTATCTCACATTTTTTCTTTTTCATCTCATTTTTGGAGAGGGGTTTTGTTCCCACTGGGTTTTCCCCTTTTCTCCAGTTGTGGGAGATTTTCTGCATCTTCATGTACATGGGTACCTAACATGGCCTTGTAGCCGGGACCCATCATCATCATCATCATCTTGCATAATCATTGCATTTTCCTCCCTAAGTTGCACTTATGGGGGGGTGTTGGTGTAATTAATTAATTAATTATTACACTAACATAAGTTAACTTAGGTCTTGCATTTAATTAGTTAAGTCCTAGGTTGCATTATTAGATAAATCATTTAATAAATAGGGAAATATTCCCTTCCTTGTTTGGTGGGATAAGATTCCTTCTAGAAGATGAGTTGTCCTTCTAGAACTTATCTCAATATTTAATAATCATTTAGATAGGGTTCACATGTTGTCACATGTTGTTAGATCAAGACACATGGCAACATCTCATGTATCTTAGGTTTTCTCTCATGCCTATATATTTAGGCATTTTGTACATTTGTAATCATGTCATAATCAATTTGGCATCCTTGCATCTTAATGATAGCATGATATTTCTGCCATTTTTCTCTTGTGGAAGTTTTTGTCTTGTAGGTGATTCTGGGGGGTTTGAGGAGTTCACCTAAACTCCTACAATTTGTAGCCATGTCTTGTGTGATATCATTGATTTGGTTTGATTTGATGTTGATGTCATTGAATTGAGTTTTAGTTGTAACATTGTCATTGTTTTGATTACCAGCCATAAGAGTGTTTTGTTCATGCTCAATTGTGATGTCACTAATTTGATTCGCAACTGCAATAAGGTCTTGTTGATCATTGATTTTAATTTCATTAGTTTGATCATCAACTACCTCAATATGGAGAATGGTAGAATCATAAACATAGTTCATATTTTTTCCTTTGGTGTTTGATGAAGAGGACTCCCCTTTTTCATAGTTTGGTAAAGGATTTTTGAATGCTCCATGATCAACATTTTTTTGAGGTCCTTCTATTGATATTTCCTTTCTATCTATTGAATCTTGCACCAAATGTTTCAGTTGCATTCAATCATTTGTCTTATGGCCCTTGTTTCTATGAAAATCATAATAATGTGCATCATTTCGCCATGAAGGTTTAACTCTTGGTTCCCAATCTCGTGCCTCTGGTAATGTTATAACCTTGGCTACAAGAAGCTCCTTTAATGCTGATTCGAGTGACTGTACCAAAGGTGTAAATCTTCTTCGATTTGATGGTGTTCGATATGGTGGTGGTTTAAATTCAGTATTGTTTTGATTGTTGTGTTGATTGGTGTTTTGGTTGGTGTTTGGACTATTTTTAGAGGTAGCAGCTATCAAGTTAAAGATTGGTTTTTCATTTTGTGTTTCAGCTGCAACATCATTGTTACCAGGATTTTTATTTCTTTGCCAAAATTTTGGTCTATCATTGATGTTATAATGATTGGAAGAGTTTGTTGAGTTGTTTCCTTCATTATAGATTTTTAAGACTCCTCTCTTGACCAAGGCTTCTTTGATTTTAATTCCATTTTCAATCATTTTCTCAAAGGTGGGTGGGCATTGCAATTCAAGTCTATAGCTCATCTCATCATTTAGATTATCAATGAAGATTTCCATATTTTCTTTTTCTGGGATAGGGCGAGCATATCTTGCAAACAATATTCTCCATATTTGTAAAAATATGAGAAACGATTCACCCTTTTTCTATTTTGTGTTGCAAAGGTCCTTCATGGTTATCTCGTGTTGGATATTGTAGGAATATTGAGTGATGAATTTATTAACCAACTCTTCAAAGGACCTAATACCTGGTGGAATTTTGGAGAACCATTCCATACATTGGCCATCCAAACTTCATGGAAACAATCTCATCAAGTAAGTCTCTTCATGTACAAAATCTAAGCTCATGGTGCGAAATTCCCTTACATGATCTATACGATTAGTTTTTCCATTATATTTATCATATTTTGGAAATTCACAATGCTTAGGAAAGGGTATCAAGTTCACATTTTGGTCAAAAGGATATGGGAAAATGTCTTGCAACAGGTATCTTTTTGTGGTTCCTCTTTGCATGTCAAGAAGTTGTTGCAGATTTTTCATTTGATTAGTTAAAGTAGCCATTGGATCTACGTTTGGTGGATCAGTTTCAATTCTTTTGGGTGCTCCTTTCAATTGATTAAAATCAAAGTCATTAGGAAGTTTGATACCTTGATTAGCCAACATTAGGAAGTATTTTTCACCATCTTATTCTAGACCTTTCTCCATGAATTTGTGGAACTTAGGATCTTGTTGAGCTGTTTGGACGTCTTCCTTAGTGATTTCATCATTTTCAGGTTGGTGGAATCTATGGAAAGGATTTTCTTCACCTTCAACCATGGTGTTTTGAGTTTCAATTTCCTTTTCTTTGAGTTTTTGTTTTTGGGATCTTGTTAAAATGGGCATACAAGTGTTATAGTTTTTACTAAACTTTGATATTTGTTGGAGGAGTGCCAAGGATAATAACCAAGTCAAATAGAATGAAAAATTCTATTGATGAGACTAAGTTAAATTTGATTGTACAACGTAGTTTTTTGATAGAGGATGATAAATCCTAATGATGAAAGTTAGCTTAACAATCAAAGATGTGTTTGATGATTAGGAACTTTAAGGTGTTAGATCTTAGTTTAGTTGAAGGATTTTCACTTATAAAGTCCACTTTCTTCAAGTTTAAGACACTATTGTGACTGAGGAATGATTATGTTCTAAAAATGATCCTTAATTCTGGTTTCAAATGTCGGACAAATGGTAAAATTAACTCTCTGGTTTGAATTTAATTGGATGCACTAAAATAGGGTACTGATGCCCTAAAAGATGGAATGGATGCACTAATAAACAACTTAGATGTGCTAGACTGTCCCCTAGATGCACCGGTAAATGGTCTCAATGCACTGAATAATGACTCAAATGTGCCAGAGAATGCACTAAATGTGCTAAAAGATGAACTCAATGTGTTGGAAAATGACTCAGATGTGCCAAAAAATGGGTGAAATGCGCTAACACAAGCTAGTGATATGCTAGACTGCCCCTAAATGTGATTTCAACTTGGTACTCTATAGGTGAATGCACTAAAAGGATTTGCAAATGCGTTGGAAGATGGAAGAGATGCGCCAGAAAATGACCTAGATGCATTGGAAAATGGGTCAAATGCGCTAGAAAATGACTCAGATGCACTAGACAATGGATCAAATGCGCCAAAACAGGGAATGCACGTGCCAAACTGGAAGTGTTTTACTGTTTTAAAATTTTGTCTAGTTATTTTGCTCTGAATCAGTGAACTTGAATGTTTTTTAGGGGATACTCTTCTGAACAATGATTTTTTCCTGCTTTTTCGTGTTTCTGAATTATGTGAATTAAGTGCTTTAAATGGATGATTTCTTGAAAAATGATTTCAAACACAATAGCCAATTGTAAAACAGTTGTTTCAAGAATCTGATCTGATTCCTTTGATTTCTATAGGTATTAAATAGGAGAAAACAGATCAAACACTTTTCTAATGTCAAGGGTCATTTATAATATCACAACCCACATCTTAGAACTATGTCAGGTCACACAACTCTGTCACCCCGTAGAGGGAACACGTGTTTTTTCCTTTCCCGGGTCTTAACCAAAGTCAAATCCTCCACTTTTGGCTAGTAATTCCTGATAGTTATATGGTGAGTATCTTGGGGGTAGATTCTTCCCTCCCCTTGCATCGCGATATTAAAAATGTTCGGAGACTGAATCGATTGGATTCTACACTTAAGGTTCTTTGTAAGGGTTTTCGTTTGGTGCGGAAAATGATAAACTCCCTCAGGAGACCTCCCAACCTTTAGAACAAAGGCTTTGGGGATGGTTATCTTGCACACTACCATTGAATCATGAGTTTCCTCATATTCACTTTTGATTATAGTGGGTCAAAAAACTTGGCTTTAGTTGTTCCCACTGAGGTCATTCCCCTAGGGTGAGTACTTTTTCCCATTATGGCAGGCCTTCTAAAGGTGCTATCAAAACATGAAATAGTGAGTCTGGCATTCTGGTCACCCAATGAAGGGGAGATCATAGGCCTATCACTTTACAAGAACAGTAGACAAGGTGTTCATTAATCCTTCTAATTAAACTAGATACCTAATTTAATCAAAAGCAAGAAAAAATAACTCCATCCCCTGCAAACACCATTAGTAGTTTCATATGATTGTCTTTGACAACGTTTAAAAGTACCTACAAAATAGAAAATATGGATCAGTTCTCTGAATTTTGAATTTTTGTAAAGAAAACTAGATGCGCTAAAACAAAGAACATATGAGCTAAAAGATTACAAAGATGCGCTAAAAGAACTACTCTATGTGCTATAAAAATTACCGAATGCACTAAAATAACTACTAAATGTGCTAAAAGAACCCCTGAATGCGCTAAAAGACAAGCTGGATGCACTGAAAGATGATCTTGATGCATTGAAACAGGGCTTGGATGCATTGAAAGATGTTTCGTATGCACTGAAAGAAATCACGGATGCGCTACATAGAAGTTCACATCCAACTGTTCACGAAAACTTTCCAAAAATTGTTAAAAATAGGGCTAGGCCCCACGGTGGGCGCCAAAATGTATTTTGAAGTATTGAAATATGTAAATGCAAAAGCAACAAATACAACACAATCAATGAAACCTTATATTAGAGAGTTCAAATAACAAATCTAATCAAATTGAAACAAGAAAATTCTCTAAAATCATCCCATTGTTTTCTATCTCCAAGGATTCGTTAAATCATAATGGCTCTCAGATTGTATGTGCACTTATGACCTTTGGAATGAAAACCTGAAGAATGGAATGTTGGAAAATGCAAGAAATCTATTCCTACATGATTGATAAACTATATGATTGGTGAGTGATGCTATGATAATGATGTTGTAATAAGGATATGATGCTAAACACTGTGATGCAAATGCTATATGAAACCTACCATGATAACTAAAATGCAGCTACCAAACCTGTAGTACCCCTCCGTTTATGCTTATGTTATCTACTATTAGGTTTTTACACTGCTAGATTATGATACTTTGTTTGGATATTTTGATCGCTGGTTTTGAGCGATGGTGGATTATTTTGTGACATGATGTTACTTGTTTGATGATTATTGATTTCAGACATGATATGATTTAGTGTAGATGTTTACCTTCAATTGATCATTGTTATGTACATGTTTATGATGGACTAACAGCATTTATTTCGTCAGTTTGCTGTGAAGTGTATTGGTGTGGAGAACAGAATCGCATCACTCGCTTGCGAGTGCCCTGCGATATCTGTGATTTTCTCCGCACGGTGTGTCTGTTTAATGTTTTATATATGTATATGTATGTACGTTATTTGCTTGGTTGCAGGATTTGCAGGTACATGACACCGACTCCACCTGTGTAATCGGGTCTGAGCGTGTCAAGACTCAATGGAAACGTTGATCGGGAGATAGTAGTTTGGTTTACCCTAGCCTAGTTTATAACCCTGGTCTTAGTACATTGTTTGTTTTCAGTTTTGTATCATAGGTTGTATTGTCATTTCTGTTTGGATTAATCGTTTGAAAAGCAAATTCGGTTAATTTTTAGTGTTGGAATATTGTATTTTAAATTATTGTTATTTAAATTAATTTTAAATGTTAAAGAAATTACTTGCTTGATTGTTTAATTAATTAATTAGCTTATTTGGTTAAATGATTTGATTATAAAAGATCAGATTTATTTAATTAAATAAATTAATTAGTTAAATTAAAATGTTAAGTGAGTAAATAATTATATTTGAAAATTAAATTCAAAAAAATGAATGTGAAATGAAATTTAGTTTTAAATTTAAATTAAATAAATTAAAATTTGCATGCAAATAGTGAAGGGAAAAAATTGCCGAGAAGTTGTTAAAAGATATTTGCAACTTCTCGACAAGTGTGCATGTTCATTTATTGAGGTTGTTGAAAAATTTCATGGAGGTAATATTGGATCTGAGAATTTTACAGAGGATGTTGAATTTTCTCACGGGGAAATTATCAGGGCTTTTGCAAAAATTCTTTTGCTATGATAAAAATTGATTTTCTTAGAAATTTGTTATCTCTTTGTATCTGTTGTATACTTGTGGGAGATCCTCTGGAGGATTCTTGGTAGATAGTCAAAGCTCTTTTGGATTTGGTATTTGAAGAAGATTTGGGAGATTGCGTTCTACAGGCAAGAATCTTTCTAATAACCAAGATCTTCGATTCACAGGTATTTCCCTGGTTTAATATGTTGTTTGCTTTGGAAAAGAATTTTCTTTATTGTTAAATTCTTGTATTATCTTTGAATTCTTTCAATAAAACTTTCTGTTATTGTGTGAATTCAAGAAAACAAGATTAGGGAAAACAATGAAAGAAATTTAAAAAAAATAAAAAATGTATACTCTGTTATTTAGTAAAATATTAGTTCCTTGTTATTTTGAGAAAAGAAGTTTTTGGAAAATAATACTGGGAAAAGTTGTGATTGAAATTTGAATTGAAGAAGATATGGGGTTTTATTTAAAAATAATAATACTTCCAGGTGAAATTATTTTATTGAAAACATATTGTACAGAAAATTATCTAAAAAAAAATTCTTTACTCTTTTTAATTCTGTAGAAAAAAAAACTTACCAGAAAATTTACCTCTGTATATAAAGATTCATTGGTATTTCTTTTAAAAATATATATATGCATATTTATACATTTACTGCTGTGTAAATTCAAGATAATTATTAGAAAATTTTGGTTTAAATTTACGAATTCGGAGAATTCGCCGTACGGCGAATTTAATCCGAAATTATTAAAATAAAATTTGTTTTATTTCTTTCCCTGTGCGGTGGGGGAGATTACCTCCCAGCCGCCACTCCATAAGTGGGGGTGCAGCTGCTGTGAGGCAGCGCCCTCCACAAATATGTGGAGGAAGCGCTGCCCCATAGGTAGCGCATCCTCCCGTGAGGACTGCCGACTGTGCAGTAAATAAAATGTATGTTTTTTTTTAATTTTGTTTTTATTTAATATTTAATTAATATAAATGTTATTTTATTATTTATATAATATATATTATTAATATATATTATATATATAATATATATTTTATATATTATTATAATATATATTATATAAATTTATTAATTGATTGAAATTATGTTGCATGCAATTTATTAAG
Source organism: Sequoia sempervirens (assembly GCA_007258455.2). Classification (NCBI taxonomy): domain Eukaryota; kingdom Viridiplantae; phylum Streptophyta; class Pinopsida; order Cupressales; family Cupressaceae; genus Sequoia; species Sequoia sempervirens. The sequence continues at coordinate 305,265,902 of VDFB02000017.1, read as the reverse complement.
ATGATTTTATAATATAATTAAAAATATAAAACAATGATTTAAATAAAATTAATTATGTGTTTGTTTTATATTAGAATAATTAATGAGAGTTTGGATTTAAATATTTGATTTGACAATTGATGATTATTTCTATATATAAAATTGTGAAAGTTATGAGTTAGAATGGTAGAATTAGAAATTTCATTAAGTTGATTAGTTTTTTTGTAGTTTATATTTGAATGATTGGATTTAATAAATCCGAATGGTAGACGTTTAATTTTCTGATTTGTTTCAATTGTGTTTTTAATTGGTCAAAATGGGAAAGTACGTAGTTTTCTTTTCAAAGTCTTCCAGATTAATTGTAAAAGTGGGGATAGTGGTTGTTAAGCTGAATTTCTGTATTGGTTATTCAAGTGTACATGGTTTTTTGTATGGTATTTAGATACCAGATATTTGAGAACATAAACTTTGATGATTGTATGGATAGTGTCAAAATTGTATCTTGTATGATTGTACACCTGTAAACCATAGTCAGAGAACTTAGATACCTTGTTATGTTTAGGGGAGTGACTTTTTGTAAGGGCCGACACACAAAGTGGTGTCAGGGTAACTTACAAAGAGTTAGTAAGTCAGTGATAATTAAAGATCACCGTAGATAGCTTAAAATTTTTAATAAGATATTTGCCTCACTTATGACTCTTGAGCTACTACAGTCATGAGTATAAGATGAGAAGGCCTGGAATGGAAAATCGGTGTCTTGTTCCTTTAAAAGACATTCGATTCCACAATAGAATGCAATAGGGGCCGGGTTTCGTAAGAGGTTACCAGGGTAACCCAAGGATTGGGGGCCGGAACCTAGGAAGAAACACCAGGGTAACCTTTGCATCGTTGGGATGACACTCCACCTAGAATAATAGTTAACCCTATGTTTGTGATATAATCAATTGTCAAAAATCTAGAAGCAATGTAACCAATAGATTGTTTGTACTAGTGTCTAGGGTTAGTAGATTAGGTCTAGGTAACCTTATTACTATCTCCTAGCACGGGGGGTGGACCTACGGGTACCACATGGTTGGGTGGAACGTGCACCTTACTCCGTTGGGTCCCCAGTTTGATCATGGCATCTAGAGCTTCATGGATGGAGAGCTCGCACTTGGATCTTATGTTTATTTCAACAATGTATATTGTAAACTTGTATTTGAAAACATCCCTCAAATGTACAAGAGGTGAACAAGGTAATTGTAATTGTAATTATTATTTGAACTACCTCATCAGATGGATGAGTATTGTATATGTGGTTAAATGCAATGTATGGAAAAACATGTATGTACTTTATGTTATTATGAATGGTATTCAGATGAAATTTCAATGTTATGCAAAGTTTATCTTTATGTTATTAATTTAAATGTGCAATGCGAAATACTTAAGTCACTTATGGAAAACTCAAAGTAGTGTAACGTCGCTTAGCCTAATGAATGTATGCAATTAATTAACTTAATATAATACTTTAAAAAAAATTTATTACACCTTTATAACACTTTTGCAACATTCTTAGGTTATTAAGACGGGGCATTACAAAACCAATCCATGATTATGCTAATGAATTCTAAACGCTAAAAATGCTAAATGCTCTAATGAAAATTCTGCAGAGTAAGATTGCTCAAAGTTGGGATCTCAAATGTTGTAGAATGAGGCTACATTTATAGATTTTCCAAGACATATTCTGATGTGGCAGCAACCAACGGTCGGGATTTTAGCTCGAGAGATGAACGGCGGAGAATGAAGAAGTTAGAGAAAATCAAGGAGAGTGTTCCCTTTAATAGAAATTTTTTCCAAGTGTGAGAGAGAATCAATGGAGGAAGAGAGCCAAGTGTCTCAAGTTTGTTTCAGAATTTGTTGAGGAAAAAGACCTTTTAAATATTAAGGATATTTAAATTCATGAGACACATGATGAGGTGGCAAGAGGAAAAAGCTGTAGACATGTGACTAAATTTAAATTGTAGAATTTAAATTTAATAAGATGAAAGATAATTAAATAAGACAAACTATTGAATTTTTTTTATTTAATTAAGATGGAAGAATGTGATTTAAGATAGAAGAATTAGAGAATGAACTATATAAATAAATTTAGAATTTATTAATATGTAGACGAAATAGAAGGTTCATTAATTAAATAACTTGTATTTAATTAATTAATTATCCTGACCGATTTTAGGCGTATACAACATGAATAGGATATAGGGGCAGCCCTCAATTATTTTTATCAGATTGTTGAGGATAAATTAGATAGCTAGAAATAGGGGTGGCAACCTGTGTTAATTATGGTAAGTTTAAAATATAAGGATATCGAATGCTTAGGGAAATAGAGACTGTGGCTACCAAAAGTCCACCATTCTTAAATGCACACAATCAGAGGTACAATAACCACGACTTGAGCCAAGACTAAGATAACAAAAGTATAGCAAATCAAATTTGGGGAATAATACAGAGCAATAAAAAGAAACAACAAAACGTTGCAAAAGAAAATAATTCCCAAGGTTGCATGAAATTTATGGAATAAGCACAACTCAAATTCAAACATTTATTTTGCTTCAGACAACACTTTCTTGCATTATTCGATATCTAATTCAACATTAAAATGGAGGAAATATAATGGAACCTGGTTTATATGCTTGTCTGAGATAAAGTCTTGATGCATAGCTCTTCTAAATTCCAACTTCAATACCTTTTGACTTTCTAGAACACTGCAAAAACACCCAATTTCCCAAGCTTTCAAAAACCCCCATAAAAGATTTCAAGAATCCAAGAAAACATTCATGGAAAGAACATAAATTAGTTTTTCCACCATAATCAAAAGCCCCTTAACTAATTTATTTATTACCTCCACCATTCGTAACTGCATGCACTCTTAATTAAATTAATTTATTTAATTTTTTCCCCACTACCATCAACTTCTTCCATTTATTATTATTTTATAAATCCACCTTAATATTTGCACAAAGTAATAAACTATTAAAACATTTAACTTATTAATTTAATCTTTCATATAATTTTGCTTGCACATTACAACAATTTAATATATTTATTAAAATATTTCTTTTTAAACCATAAATTTTAATTTATTAAAATCAAATAAATACTTTAATAATATTTTATTTAATCTATACTTCAATTATATAAAAACTTTTATTTTAATTATTTCAAAGCCCTTTAATTTCGATAATCTTTATTTTAACATAATAATCAAACAAAAGCACGAATCATGAACATTACTCAAATGAACATATTGTCAAGCAATACTAGACCACAAATTGAAATGAAAGGAAAAACGACAACAACATTGATGGACCAACACGAACTGACCTTATAGATAGGGTGTGACAAACAGATACCCATCCTCATGAAGGATGATGGCTCAACGTGGGGCCCCGATGCTATCTCCAAATCAACAACCTCCATTGGGATTAAGCCACACTCTAACCTGGCAATTTAGGTGGAGTCGATTCCTAGTACCTGCAACCTACAACAAACCACACGATCGAACATGTACATAAACAAACAAGCAAATATACCGTGAAGGGAAAATCGTAGCGTCGTAGGGCACTTGCAAGCGAGTGATGCGAATCTGTTCCCCTTCACCAATACATAAACACACAACAATAAGATATCAATTCATGATAAGAACATACATCTAATAATCATATAATTCTAATATCAATAATAACTCAAATAATCAATTAAACTAATCTACTAAGCATGGTATAAGCATAAACATCAGTGATAAATGTGCCATCAAGTATCATCATAACTATGCATCAAAGTATCATAATATCCAAGTATCATCAAATAGTATCATAATGTCCAATTACAACTGAGTAACTATCGGAAGTAGAAAGAAAACTGAGGGGCACTACATCCTCCCCCCTTGGACCAGGCTTACTCCTAGAAGCCTACAAACAGATATGGGTATAACTCTCTCATCCTAGAAGCATCCTCCCAGGTAGTAGAAGACTTGTCATTCGGATCCCACTGGACCCTAACCTGCTCAATGTCTCATCCCCTAAGTGTGTCTCCTGTGTTGTATGACGCCCATAGGTTCCAAATCTAGCTACCTATCATTTACCTATAATGCATTCCAATCAAGTACATGAGATATGTCTAGATAATAGGGTTTGAGAACTAAAACATGAAACATATCATGAATGCATGAGAGATTGGGTGGAAAAGAAAGATGGTATGTAACAAGACCAATCCTCTATAAGAACTCGAAAGGCTCAACAAAGTGTGGTGCGAGCTTAGAGCCCTTTCCATAATGGATCAGACTCTTTTGTGGATGCACCTGCAGGATTACTTGGTATCCCACTAAGAATTGACGATCCACCCTATGATCATTGGCATATTTCTTTTCTCTATCCTAGGCTACCACCAAATTCTCCCTAATAGGAATCACTTGCTGCTCCATCTCCTGAAGCATCTTCGGAGCAAGAAGAACTATGTCCTCCAGACGATCCCAACTCAACAGAGTTCGACAAGGATTACCATATAACGCCTGAAAAGGAGGCATGCCAATAGAGTTATGATAACTATTATTGTATGCAAACTCCACCAAATACAGGCAATCCTCCCTGTTGGTATGTGGTGATTGATCATGCTATACTGTATAGCCCATGGTATACTGTACACCCTGGCCCCTATCCTTGCCAGGGTCTAGGATGACTAAAAAATTTTCCTCCTACTTTTTCGCGTGATCACCGAAAAAGGGAAAAATCAATGAAAAAAGATAAATCCAATTTTGTAGAACCCAAAAATCTGGAAGCTTCTAAGCTTGTTAAAAAGAGATTCAGATGGGTATTATAGGATGATGAAAAACGCGATTATTCACAAGATTGTAATAAGTTTTACTGGATAATAAAAGTATTGGATGGCTGCAGTTTGGTGGATGTAGCCTGGATTGGGTGAACCACGTTAAATTCTTTGTGTGTGTGTTAGTGTCTCTATTTATTATATAGATCTGCATTTAATTGTTAGATATTTGCCATTTCTAACCCTAACAAGTGGTATCAGAGTGGGTTGTGTTTCGATTATCATCTATAGGAAAGATCTCACGGTTGAGTGGGAGCAATGGCAGACGAGGGTAAGAAGGTTAAGAAGTTTAATGGGTAGAACTATCAGTTATGGAAGATGCAGATGGAGGACTATCTCTATCAGAAGGATTTATGGTGGCCATTGGAAGGGAAAACCAAGAAACTCGTAGCAATGTCAGATGAGGACTGGGAGATCTTGGATAGAAAGGCTCTTGGCAGTATTCGTTTGTGCCTAGCACAATCAGTGGCATTCAATATTACAACAACAAAGACAACTCAAGAGTTGATGAAAACCCTGGCAAAGTTATATGAAAATCCTTTCACTTCGAATAAGGTATTTCTTATGAAGCGTTTATTTAATATGAAAATGGTAGAAGGTGGGTTAGTTACTGATCATTTAAATGAGTTTAATACGGTCACCAGTCAATTAACTTCTATAAAAGTAAACTTTGATGAAGAAGTTAGGGCTCTTTTGATTATGTGTTCTTTGCCTGAAAGCTGGAATAACTTGGCAATGGTTGTTAGCAATTATGTTTCTGGTTTGAATACATTGAAGTTTGATGATGTTGTTGGTGTTATTTTGAGCAGGAAATTCGTAGGAAAAGCTCAGGTGGAACATCCACATCGGCAGTGTTTTGAATGCAGAAAGCAGGGGCAGAACAAAGGAGAGAGGAAACAATTATGGAAATCGTGGGAAGTCACGAGGAAAATCAAAGGACAAAAGGTCTCAATCTAGAGACAAGAAGGATTGTTAGTACTTGTGGTAAGCCGGGTCATCTGAAGAAAGATTGCTGGTCTCAGAAAAATAAAGGAGACAGAAAGGAAGGAAGTAAAGAGGAAAATGTGGTAAGTAATAAATCTGATGAGGATGCTTTGATTCCTTCCCTTGATAATGTTGATGATTCTTGGGTGTTAGATTCAGGGGCTTCATTTCATGCTACCCCCATAGAAGTTATTTTCTTGATTATGTCCAAGGGGATTTTGGGCTGGTTTATTTAGGAGATAACGAACCCTGTCAGATTGTTGGAAAGGGAAGAATCAAGATTAAGTTGCGGGGAATCATCATGGCTACTACATTGAGGTAAGGCATGTTCCAAAGTTGCAAATTTAATTTCAGCAGGGCAACTAGATGATGAAGGTTGTGTTGTTACTTTTTAGTGATAAAACTGGAGGGTCACAAAGGGTGCCTTAGTGGTAGAAAAGGTGTGAAAGGTACCTATATCTTTATAGGTCATACTATTCCTTCTATTTAATTGCTTAGAAAAAGTTAATGTTGAGGAACAGGTGCAGTTCAGGAGGTAGAAGATCATACATTCTTTGTGGACTCTAAATCAGCACTGTGGCATAATAGACTTGGGCATATGAGTGCAAAAGGTATGAAATTACTTCATTCAAATAATGTTTTACCAGGTCTAAAATGTGTTAAGATTTCTGTGAAAGTTGTGTGTATGGAAAACAAAAGAGAGTTAGTTTTCTCAAGGATGGGAAACAAAAGAAAGATGAGAAATTGGAGCTTGTGCATATGGATGTATGGGGATCAGCTCAGGTATCTTCTCTCGGTGGCTCTCGTATTATGTTACATTCATTGATGATGCAACTAGGAAGGTATGGATTTATTTCCTTAGGCAAAAATCTGATGTATTTGAAACTTTTAAAAAATGGAGAAGCTTGGTTGAGAATGAGATGGGAAAAAGGTTAAAATGTCTCAGATCTGATAATGGTGGTGAGTATTGCAGTAAAGAGTTTGAATATTATTGTTCCTCTAATGGTATTCGTAGGCAGAAAATGGTTCCAAGGACTCTACAGGAAAATGGAGTGGTTGAGCGCATGAATAGAACAATAATGGAGCATGCACGGACTATGAGATTGCATGTTGGGTTGCCTTTAAAAATGTGGGCAGAGACTGTAAACATCGCTGTTTATTTAATTAATAGAGGTCCCTCTAATCCTTTGGGTTGTGGTATTCCAGAGGAAGCATGGAAATGTAAGAAGGTGAGTTATTCTTTTCTCAAAACCTTCAGTTGTGAAGCATTTGCACATGTAGATTCTAAAAATAGAACCAAGCTTGATGCAAAATCAAAGAAATGTGTATTTGTTGGATATGGCATTGATGAATTTGGTTATAGGCTTTGAGATTTTAAAATCAGAAAATTGTGAGAAGCAGGGATGTCATATTCAATGAGAAAGTGTTGTACAAAGATCTGTTGCTGCAGCATAAGAAGAAAGTAAATGATTATGCAGTGTTGGATGATATTCCAAACAATGATGTTTCAGTGGTTCCTCATGTTGGGAAACAACAGCAACAACAAATACCACAAACTCCTGTTAGATGATCTTCAAGGATAAGTAGACCTCCAGAAAGATTCTCTCCCTCTTTGTATACTATTTTGTTAACTGATGCTAGTGAACCAGAATATCATGGTGAAGCTATGCAGGTGGATACCAAGGTTCAGTGGGAGCATGGAATGGAAGAAGAAATGGACTCCTTGCTGAAAAACCAGACTTGAGAATTATGCAAGTTGCTTGCAGGTAAAAAGACTTTACCAAACAAATGGATTTATAGGCTGAAAGAAGAGGATGGAGGTAAGAAGAGATTTGAAGCCAGATTAGTTGTAAACGGATTTGCACAGAAAAAGGGTATTGATTTTGATGAGATTTTTTCTCCTGTTGTTAAATTGACTTCTATTCATATTGTTTTAAGTATTGTGGCTGCTGAAGATTTGCATTTAGAACAACTTGATGTTAAAACAACCTTTCTCCATGGTGATTTGGAAGAGGAAATATATATGGACCAGCCACAAGGATTTGAGGTCAAAGGTAAGGAGAAACTAGTGTGCAGATTGAAGAAAAGTTTATATGGCTTGAAGCAAGCACCTCGACAATGGTACTTAAAATTTGATAGTTTTATGGCTGAGCAAGGCTATAGTCGGTGTAATTTGACCATTGTGTTTATTTTAAGAGGTTGGATAATGATAGCTACATTATTTTATGTTTATATGTTGATGACATGCTTGTAGCTGGGTCTAACATGGATCACATAAGTGAGTTAAAACAACAGTTAGCAAATTCTTTTGCTATGAAGGATTTGGGGGCAGCAAAACAAATCCTTGGTATAAAAATTTGTAGAGATAGGAAAAATAGAAAATTATTTCTATCTCAGGCTAATTATGTTGAAAAGGTGTTGCAGAGATTTCATATGGAGAATGAAAAAGTTGTCAGCACACATTTTCCTAGTCATGTTAAATTGACTAAGGATATGTGTCCAAAGACACAAGAGGAGGAAGAAAAAATGTCCAAGGTACCATATGCTTCAGTTGTAGGCAGTTCGATGTATGCCATAGTATGCACAAGACCAGATATTGCACATGCTGTAGGAGTTGTTAGGAGGTATTTCTGTGATCACTGAAAAAGGGAAAAATCAATGAAAAAAGAAAAATTCGATTTTGTAGAACCCAAAAATCTAGAAGCTTCTAAGCTTGTTAAAAAGGGGTTCGGATGGGTATTATAGGATGATGAAAAACGTGATTATTCGCAAGATTGTAATAAGTTTTACTGGATAATAAAAGTATTGGATGGTTACGGTTTGGTGGATGTAGCCCGGATTGGGTGAGCCACGTTAAATTCTTTGTGTTATGATTTATTCTGTGTGTGTGTGTTAGTTTCTCTGTTTATTATATAGATCTATATTTAATTGTTAGATATCTGCCATTTCTAACCCTAACACTCCCAATGGGACTATTGATCCATAATGTACATCTGAAGCATATCCTCAAGGATTTGATTGACCCTCTCAATCTTCCCATTAGTCTCTAGATGATAAGTTGAACTAAAGTTCAACTGAGTCCCTAATGCATGCTACAGGGATGTCCAAAGAGCTGAAGTAAACACTGGATCTCTATCTAAAATAATCTTGTGAGGAATATTGTGCAACCTGACAATATGCTCCATGAAAACTCTAGCCACTGATGAAGCATTGTATGAGGATTAGACATGAGAGAAGTGTGTTTCCTTTGTCAACCTGTCCATAGTGACCATAATAGTTTCATGCCTATGGGAAGAAACAAGAAAACCAATAATAAAATCCAAGGAGATGATATCCCATTTCCACTATGGGACCAGATGAGGCTATAAAAGACCTGTAGGATGTTGCTTTTCTGCCTTCACTCTTTGACACTCCAGACATCTTGACACAAAATCAACAATTTCTCTCTTCATTCTGACCCAAAAGTACAATTTTTGAAGGTTTGCGTGCATCTTTTTGACAACAAGATGAGCTGAATAAGGTGCTCGATGTGCCTCTGACATGATCAAAGTATGAAGATATCCTAAAGAAGGAACATAAATATGACCCAAGTGCCTCAAAAGGCCATCTAACTTGAGGGAATATCCTATAAATCTTCCCTCTAAAGTTGTACCTGACTCTACCTCAGACCTCACCTCCTGATACCGACTATCTAAAGGAAGTGTTGAAAGGATCTGACTCCTTAAGTCCACTACAAGAGTCACTATCGAAAGCTCATGTCTCCACCGACTAAGTGAATCCACCACCACATTATCCTTTCCCTGAATGAATTTCACCTCAAAATCATACTCACATAGGAACTCCATCCATCGTCTTTGTCTTGCATTTAGATTAGGCCACGTGAAAATATACTACAAACTACGGTGATCATTGTGTAGCTCAAACCGATGCCCCAACAGAAAGTTCCTCCATCTTTTCAATGCATGAACCACAATGGCTAACTCTAGATCATGTGTTGGATAATTCAACTCGCGATCCTTGAGTTTGCGAGACTCATACGAAATCACGCAACCATCTTGCATCAACACTGCTCCTAAACCCTCCAAGGAAGCATCTGTAGAAACCACAAAATCCTCAATAGGATCAAGAACTACCAAGATAGGTGCACTAGTCAACCTCTCCTTGAGAGTCTGAAAAGCTCTCTGGCACTGCTCTGACAAAATAAACTTCTTCGCTTTCCTTTGAAGAGAAGTGATGGGATGGGCTATCCACGCGAAACCCTGTACAAACCATCGGTAATAACCTGCCAAACCCATGAAACTGTGGACCTTTGCAACATTAGTGGGTGCATGCCAATCAATAACAGCTTGGATCTTTGAGGGATCCACGACAATTCCCTCACCAGAGATAACATGACCCAGATATTTCACCTCCGTCTGGAAGAACTCACATTTTTCCAGATTTGCATACAACTAGTTCTCCCTCAAACACTGAAGCACCTGCCTCAAGTGCTCCTCATGCTCCTCCATGGTCCTCAAATAGATCAAAATTTCATCTAAAAACACCAAGACAAACCGATCAAGATAGGTGTAAAACACACCATTCATCAAACTCATGAACACAAACAGTGCATTCGTTAACCCAAACGGTACAACTGTGAACTCATATTATTTGTAACAAGTACAAAATGTGGTCTTATGGATGTCTGCCTCGAAGTTGTGCAACTGATGATATTATGACTTAAGATCAATCTTCAAAAATACCCTAGCACCCTTGGTCTGATCAAATAGATCATCGATCCTCGACAATGGATACCTATTTCTCACCATCACCTTATTCAACTGTTGGTAATCAATGCACAATCGAAGGGACCCATCCTTCTTCACAAAAGTAACTGGTGCTCCCTAAGGAGAGACACTAGGATGAATAAACCCCTTTGCTAACAACTCTTCAAGTTGCAACCAGAGCTCTTTAAGCTCCTTAGTGGTCATCTAATATGGAGCTCATGAAATGGGCTTAGCTCTAGGTACAAGATCTATCTTAAAATCAATGTCACGCTTAGGTGGAATCCCTAGAATCTCGCTAGGAAAGACATCAGCATATGTCTAAGGATAGGATGACTATCAAGTGACACCTCTCATCTCTCTTCTAACTCCAAATCATTAACTGTCATCATGAACAAATGACAACCCTACCGCATACACCTGCTCAGCTGCATATCATAAATTATCCACAAGGAAATAGGCCTCTGCACCCCAACTACGTCAACCTCACTGCCAGAATCATCTACACACTACATCGACTTAAACCAATAATCTATGACTGCTCTATAAGCCTCTAACCAATCCATGCCCAACACAATATCATATGACCCAAGGGGAATAATACAAAGGTCTACTATGGTGGAAAGAGACCCAATCCTCAAATGACAACCATGAACAAGAGACTCAACTGTGACCTTAGCATCGACGGCCAACTTGACCTGCCACCTATCATCCTACTCTATTGCCACCAGTCCACACTGTGCTACTATGGAAGGAGAAATAAGATAATCTGAGGCACCTAAATCAAAGAGAATAGAGACTAAATTACCCTATAACACACTGGGAGTCTCAACCACTATACCTTGGTGCTTGGCTTGGTGGTTATCAACCACTACAAAGACTTTGTGGGATATGCCTACATCTCCTACTATCGGCTTTGAAGCCCCCGTTCTCTGACTAAATCCAAATGTGCCCTTCTGAGGACACTATCTAGCAATGTGCCCCTACTAACCACATGAGAAGCACCCTGTACCTTTGTTGAAACCTCTACCACCTAGAGGTGCACTAGACTACTGAGCACTGCCCTTGCTAACTACAAACTGTGAATTTTGGGCTAGTTGATCAGAGTGATAACGCTTGTTCCGCCTCCAATTTTGATCTCTCCCAGATTGAAACCTATCACCTTGCCGAGACTGAGATTTCTTATGTTTTGACTGAGAATGTTGTTGTTGCTACTATTGACCATCCTTAGTGGGTGCCTAGTGACTCTTAGAAGGACCTGCTAACTGAGTCTGGCCACCTCGAGAACTAAAACCTACTGGAGGTGCACTTCCAATCTATACACCTGTCTAACCACCTAAAGCCATCGCCAAATTCTCCTCCACTATCTGAGCCTTCTCCATAGCCACCTCCATAGTTTTCAGCTCAAATACATGAACACCACCATTGATACGGGAATTCAAGCCCCTGATAAAAAGCTGCACTAAAATACCCTCATCATCTCTTATGCCAACATATTGCTTAAGTTCATAAAATCTATGATCATATTGCTCAACTGACATTGCCATCTACCTTAGCTCATGGAACTCATCCGCACAATGTTGTTGCCAATGATCGGACAAGAATCGAGCTTTGAATCTCTCTAAAAACATCTCCCATGAGATTGAATCTATATCCAAATGGAGATTCTACTCCTCCAAACACCACCACGTGGAAGAAAAACCTTAGAGATGCATGATAGCGCAACTATCCTTGGTGTTGCTACCATATGGATGCATAGTGAAACACTTGTTTAGATCAATTAACCAAGTCTTTGCCTCTAAACCACTACCAGTCCCATCAAAAGTAGGAGGATGTGCTCTTAAAAGGACCCTCATGTGTATAGCTAATATAGTCTCTTGCTCAACTACAATCTCTCTCCTCTTGGGAGACCTCTCTCTCTCCCTAATCACCAACTACCCACCATCCTATCTCAAACCAAGATGGGAAAGAACCTCCTCAAGTAAGTGATGCAACTGTATGCCCTCCAACCCTAGCAGATCTAGATGTTGACCTCCTCCTTGATTATTCTGGGAACCCTGTTGTTCCTCACGATCAGACTCATGGGAAATCTAGGAGGGGAGCACTAGCAATTAGCCCCACGACCACCACCACATCCTCAACCTCGATCCCGACCTCTAGGCATTATCCTACATAGACACCACCAAGGAAAAGTTTAGGGTGTTAGATGAGGTCAATGAGGGAAAACGTAAACTTCAAAATCTATGCAACTAAGACAACTTAATGGGCTCTTGTATATACCCAGAGTACCCAGTGTTAGAACTTGGGCTATGATACCATGTGTAATGCCCCACCACGAAACCCTAGAGTACAACACACTAAAACACCTAAAATAAAACATTTTTTTTTTCAAAGTGCAATATTCACTCGATTGCAAAAGAAACATTAACTTAAATTCTAACCTAAGTCCTCTAAGGTTTGTGACTACACTACTAGATTCCCATTAACTAAACTAGTGGAACTATAAATCATATCATTAAATTAATTCTATCAACAATATGAATTTCATTTATCATCACATTTACAAGATTATCTAATATGAATTATCCATTTCATGCTAGCAAATATAATAACATTAAAGATAATTAAATTGACAATAACATCCATTACATTTAACCATTACAATAGAGAGTTTACAATTAGTTACAATAATGCATTATTACATCATTATCTCCTTGAATGAGAGAGGAGAGTACATAAAAATTATATACATGATACAATATGTTTGTGAAACAATACAAGTACATGAATAATAATCCATGTGAATTGGAATAAGTGAAGAAGTCTTCAAATCCATAAGTGATCACCATGAACATGAACAAAGAGAGGGAACCCAATGGAATACAAGGCACATTCCACCTAACCATGTGGAACCCTGAGGTCCACCCCCCGTGCTAGGAGATAGCATTAAGGTCCCACCACAAGATAGTCAAGAGATAAAAGACAACACAAAGGTCAACATGACATCAATGAACAAGTACAGTACAACATCAAACGACAGTAACACCACTTCCAGAGGCACACAACATAAAAGGGGAACAAGAGACAAGGGAGTACTAGGTTACCGTAGGAGGAGTGTCATCACATATTTTGCTATGGGTTACCAAGGAAGATCTTCTTAGGCCCTGTCCCCCATCTTGGGTTACCTTGGTAGCCTCTACTAATCTCCATACCCCATACAACCCTATGCGGAATCAACATACCTCTCATGAGGATGAGGCAGTTGATCTTGCCATTCTAGGCCTTCCCAACTCATCTCAAGCCTAAACGAGCACTTGATCCAGGAGTGAGGCATTCACTTATCTTGTTTAGTATGATTACTACCCAACCCCCTAATTCATTTTAGGTTATCACTTAATTACAAAACTCCCACATGGGTTACCCTAGCACCACTTCGTGCGTCACCCCTCATTGAGAGCCACTCCCCTACTAGCACCTAGGAGACACAATGAAATGAAAAGAGCAAAGCCAACTTGTACAATCACAAAATCTCATTAACATAACAACAAGGTGAGGCATAACCCTTTCTACACACAAGTTCCAACCACATTGGCAAATATACTGTGCAAGACTAATGATCATCATATACACATTCAATACAAACCAACCATCGCCAAGGTTTATCAAAATTCCATCAAGAAGAGAATTTCCCCTAGCCTCTGGAAGACTCCTAATACACAAAGAATTTAGACATTGAAAAAAAACTCACAAATATCCCACTTCACTACTTTCTAACTTAATTCATACAATACTCCATTTAAAGACTTAAACAAAGAATGCAAGTTAAATTAATAATGCGACCATTGCATTTTTCTAATTTCCATGTTAAACAAAGAATAATCTATTTCCATAAAGACTAACCTTCCATTTATTTAATTTACAAATATCTCAATTCTTCTATATCTAAAAATTTCTATGATACCTTTATTTTCTATCATAACAAATCAATACTAAGACAACATTATCGAATATAATACCTATGGCCACACATATACACGAGTGTATATATATATATATATATATATATATATATATATATATATATATATATATATGCATATCATTAAAGCAAGGCTCTATTTCAAGTTACAAATTGTAGATTTAAATCATATAGTTCTCTCTCTCTCTATATATATATACATAATCAATATATGTATAAATATATATGTATATATATGCATATGTATATATATTCTACATTTGAAAATTGTTGTATTGCAATAAACCAATGATAACAAAACACATTTAAAACCATATTTGGAGGGAATATATATATATATATATATATACCAAGGCCGATTTCCAAAAGCAAACACAACAAACAATGCATTGAGTATAGGTGGAATAGCAACGAATTCACAACGGTCGAACAATGCATGGAATATAATGTAAATTCCAATACAATCAAATACTCTAACATAGTGAACAATGCATGTAAATGAGTTTAAGAGTACAAAGGCTGCATGCATTTAATATGCATTTCACTCAGACATATATAAACATCTTAATACGCATTTTATTACCACACAATAATATATTTCTAGATACAGAACAAGCTAATTAACAATGAACTAAAACAAAAGCCATGACATCTTACATGGGCTATAGGAATATACAAGAAATGGATGGCATTCAAAATACAGATCTTTAATATACAAAAGAAAGCAAGAACGAATATCAACTTCAAAGGAGTTGACACCAAGATGAATTGGCAACATGCATGTTGGTTGGAATAAAATAAAAAGACATACATTCACAATACAAAGACATACAGACCCATCTACCCAAATCAAATCTTATAGAAAAAAGAACTTAATACAGAGACATTGCATTGAATGCTAGAGCCAAAGTGACTTTCTCAATTAATTTCAAATGCCAAGATCTGGAAACTCTATAAAGGCCGATTCATAAACAAATGCCAGTTACTGAAATTTTATAGCATGAAGAGAGGGGCAACGACTAAAACAAAGAGAAGAATAGCGAATGCACCAGAGATTGCATGGTGCCAACTAGCATGAATAAGATATAGGGGCGACACTCAATTATTTTTATCAGATTGTTGAGGATAAACTAGATAGCTAGAAACAGGGGCAACGACTTGTGTTAATTATGGTAAGTTTAAAATATAAGGATATCAAATGCTTAGGGAAATAGAGACAACGGCTACCAAAAGTCCACCATTCTTAAATGCATACAATCACAGGTATAATAATCACGACTTGGGAAAATACTAAGATAACAAAAGTATAGCAATCAAATTTGGGGAATAATACAGAGAAATAAACATAAACAATAGAACACTACAAAATAAAATAATTCCCAAGGTTGCAAGAAATTTATGGAATAAGCACAACTCGAATTCAAACATTTATTTTGCTTCAGACAACACATTCTTGCATTATTCATTTTCTAATTCAACATTAAAATGGAGGAAATATAATGGAACCTGGTTTATATGATTGTTCAAGCTGAAGTCTTGATGCAGAGCTCTTCCAAATTCCAGCTTCAACACCTTCTGAGTTTCCACAACACTGCAAAAACCCCCAATTTCCCAAGCTTCCAAAAACCCCCAGAAAAAATTTCAAGAATCCAAGAAAAAATTTATGGTAAGAACACAAATTAATTTTTCCACCATAATCAAAATCCCCTTAACTAATTTATTTATTACCTCCACCATCTGTAACTGCATGCACTCTTAATTCAATTAATTTATTTAATTTTTTCCCCACTACCATCAACTTCTTCCATTTATTATTATTTTATAAACCCACCTTACTTAATATTTACACAAAGTAATCAACTATTAAAAAAATTAATTTATTAATTTAATCTTTCATATAATTTTGCTTGCACATTACAACAATTTAATATATTTATTTAAATATTTCTTTTTAAACCATAAATTTTAATTTATTAAAATCAAATAGATATTTTAATAATATTTTATTTAATCTATACTTCAATTATATAAAATCTTTTATTTTAATTATTCCAAAGCCTTTTAATTTTGATAATCTTTATTTTAATGTAATAATCAAACAAAAGCACTGATCGTGAACATTACTTAAATGAACATATTGTCAAGCAATACTAGACCAAAAAGCGAAACGAAAGGAAAAATGATAACGTTGACGAACCAACACGAACTGACCTTACATACAGGGTGTGACAAATGGATACTCATCCTCGTCAAGGATGATGGCTCAATGTGGGGCCCCGATGCTATCTCCAAATCAACAACCTCCATTGGGATTAAGGCACACTCAAACCTGGTAATTCAGGTGGAGTCAATGGCTGGTACCTGCAACCTGCAGCAAACCTCACGGTTGAACATGTACTATTGGATGTTGTGGTTGTCATTGATGTCAACACTATTAGCATTGATGTATTGAAGGCTGTATATGTTGAGGATATTGAGAAAATTGTTAAAGAAAGAGTTGCAAGTTGCCAGTGGAACAATGAAGGTCATGAAGGTGTCTTGCTCAGTACATTGATGATCAATCATTGTGGACTAAAGGGTTTATTGCTGAGAGTATCTAGTTTATCCACCAGAAGTGTTAGAGGTCCGCGTGAAGTTTTGATCGTGTTATGAACAATTGTGTTCTAATAGTTTTATGTGGTTTCAGTTAGTATTCCTGAGTGAAGTTTATGTGATTCTAGTAATTTCAGTTGTTGCAAATTTTTCTCTGTTGGTTCTTGTTTCTTGTGGATGTTTCTAGATAATTCTCTATCTTTGTTACATGTCCGCGTTGATCGGTGTGCTCGTGGTCGAAGTTTTTTCTCATGTGTGTTTAGGTTTTCATGTTCTTGGCCGACATGGTGGTTGTAACATGTTATGGATCCTTGGAGATTAAAACTTGAATGTTTGGCACGCTCAAGGATATTGTTTTGGGCCTCAACATAATATTGGCCGACGGTGTTTGATTCGCATTGAAAATTTATTTGTAAATTTGGGCCAACATTGTAAGTGTTTTATATTTTGGCCGACGAAGTTGATGATGTAAATCCATGTTCTGGATATATAAGAGAATTTTTTTGTGCGAAGTTATGGATGTGTGTGGTGTGAAGAAGTGCCATAGAAAGTGAAAGTGTGTGAATAGCGATCTAATCATTCAATTGCAGAGCTGAGTGTGAAGAATTTTGAGCAAAGGAGTATTTTTGTGCTTAACCGGAACTGTAATCAGTCTTTTGTAGAAGCTATTTTCTCAGTTCATACCCTATAGATCTAATCTGAATTTTTTGTAAGACAGTGTGTCTTCCTTGGGCAGTGAGCCCTCTTGTATTTGAGCAGTGAGCTCTAGGCAGTGTGCCTGAATGCATGTGCATTCCCATTATTCTTCTTTATACTTTTAACAGGGTATAATATTATGGACTAACATCCACCAAGGTTTTTCTCCTAACAGGGTTTCCACGTAAAAAATCTTGGTGTTTTCTGTGTTTCTGATGTGTTGATTATTCTTTGAAGAAGTTTAAAAGCTTGAGGTGATCTAAGATGGCATCATACAAGAAGGACAACCCTAGATATGATGGAACAAACTACTCTCTATGGAAATCCATAATGGAGTGTCATTTGAGGTGTATTGGTGAACCCTTCTGGAAGATTGCAAAGACCAGATATGTTATTCCTCATAATGGTCCTTCCACTCCTAATGAGGCTAAAGAGACTGAGATTAACATCGAGTCTATTGAAGCTTTGTTGAGTGCTCTGATAGATTCATAAATGACAAATGTGATAGGTTTGAAGACAACTCATGAGATTTGGACGAATCTGGAGACTTTGTGTGAAGGAGATGTACATGTGAAGGTCACTAAGCTACAAAGTTTGAAAGGAAAGTATGAAAACTTGAAGATGGGTGAAGATGAAAATACTTCTTCCTTTATGCAAAGAGTAAATGAACTTGTGATGGGTATTAGATGTGTCTGTGGTACCTTGGATGAACAAGAAATTGTAGCTAAAGTGCTCAAATCATTCCCTCCCTCTTACAAGTCAAAGGCTCATGCTATTGAAGAGTTCAGTTTAGTAAAAAATGTAACAAGGGATATGTTGATTGGTAAACTTGTTGCTTTTGAGTTGAGTGAATTTGGTGATTTTTCCCCTAAGATTGAATCTACATTTAAGGCTTCTGTATCCGAAAGGAACAAGCAAATATATGATCTAGGTGAGTGATCAAGAAAGAAATTCAAGTATGAGGAAGAGATGAAATAGTTAGAAGATGAAGAAAGAGAGGTTGAAGAGTTGGAAGCATTGATTGTGAAGAAAGAAGGCAGAGGAAAAGGTAAGTATAAAGCAAAGTTTCCTATTAAATGTTTCTCTTGTAGTAAAATAGGTCATTTTGCTTCAAGGTGTCCTGAAAGAGTTCCTAGGTCTAAACCTAACAAACCTAGATTTCAAAAGAAGTGTTATTTTTCTGAAGAAGGTGTGACTGATGAAGAATCTGATAAAGAAAATGGAAATGAAGATGAATGGGTTTTCATTACTATCAAGGAAAATGGTCTGGTGACTACTAAATCTGCTAAAGTTGAGAAAGCTCTTGCAACATGAATTGAAGAAAAGGATGAGTGGGTTATTGATAGTGGATGCTCACATCATATGACTAGTAACAAAAGAAAATTTGTAAGTCTAGAGAAATATGATGGTGGGGTTGTAAGATTCGAAGATAACAATGTCGTTGTGATTCATGGCAGAGGATCTATTTGTCTTGGTTGCAAACATAACACTGATGATGTCCTTTATGTTGAACGATTAAAGCATAACCTATTGAGTGTTGGATAGATGGTGAACAAGGGTTATGATCTTTAGTTCAAAGATGGAAGATGCAGGATACTTGGAAGTTCTGGAAATATGATTGCTTCAGGTACAAAGATAAGAGGCAATAGTTTTCGCCTAAGTGTTGGTAATGTAAGTTGTTTAATTTCTCAAGTAGATGAAAGTTGGTTATGGCATATGAGGCTATGTCAAGTGAATTTTTATAACATTGTCATGGTAAGCTCCACTCAAGAAGTAAGAGATCTCCCTAATCTAGTGAAGCCTGCTAATACAATATGCAAGGAATGTCAAATGGGTAAGCATACTAGAGTTTCTTTTCGTAGTAAAAAGCATCATTCTAATGGAGTATTGGAGCTGGTAAATATTGATCTATGTGGTCCCTCCAGAATCAGAAGTCTACAAGGAGAAAGGTATTTTATGCTACTTATTGATGATTACTCTAGGATGATATGGGTTGCTTTCTTAAGAGAAAAATGTGAAGCATTAGAGAAGTTCAAAATTTTCAAAGCTATGGTAGATAATGAGATAGGTTTGAAGATAAAATTCCTAAGGTTAGACAGAGGTGGTGAGTTCACCTCCAAGGAGTTCAATTATTTCTGTGAAGAGCATGGAATCAAAAGACAGTTATCTGCTCCCCGAACCCCTCAACAAAATGGAGTTGTAGAGAGAAAGAACAAAACAATTCTAGATGTTGCTAGAACAATTATGATTGAAGGAAATGTGCCTCACATCTATTGGAGAGAAGTGATAAACACTGCTGTGTACACTTTAAATCAGGTAAATGTGAATGGTATTTTTGGTAAGACTCCTTTTAAGCTATGGTTTGGTTATAAGCTTACTGTTAAATATTTCAATATTTTTGGAAGCAAGTGCTATATTAAGAAAGATGAGGACATAGGAAAGTTTGATGCAAGGAGCGATGAAGGAATATTTCTAGGTTACTCTACCAAGAGAAGGCTTACCGGTGCTATAATAGAAGATTGGGAAAAATGGTTGAAAGTGCAAATGTCAAAGTTGATGAGGAATCTGCTAGATCATCTAGATACCGTGGATATGATTCAGATGACTAGCAAGATAGTTCAGACAAAGGGAAGAATGCTTAGACACATATTCAAGTTCAAATTGTTCCGATAAATCAAGAAAGTCAGGAAGGAGAGACAAGTGGAAGTGTAAAATAAAGAACAAAGGAGCCAAAAGTGTGAGTGAATCCTAAAACTCTGAGGTATGTGAGATTGAATCATTCAAAGAATCAAATTATAGGAGACAAGAATAAAGGTGTGCAGACTAGAAGAAGGATTGTAGAATAATATTGTCTGATTTCCAAGATTGAGCCTAAAAATGTCAATGAAGCTTGCAATGATGAATACTAGATGGAATCTATGAAGGAAGAACTAATGCAAATTGAAAAGAATGATACATGGATTCTTGTTCCCAGACCTAAAGATAAAAATGTGATTGGTACTAAATGGGTCTTTCAGAATAAGCTAAATGAACAAGGTGAAGTAGGCCGGAATAAGGCAAGGTTGGTATGTAAAGGGTATTCACAAATGGAAGGTATTGATTTTGAATAAACCTTTGCCCCTGCTGCCAAAATTGAAGCTGTAGATTATTTCTTGCTTATGCTGCATATAAGACATGGCTTTCTGATTGAAGAAAGCTCTATATGGACTCGAGAAAGCTCCTAGAGCCTGGTATGCTAGATTGGATAAATACTTACTAAAGATTGGATTCAATAAAGGTACTACTAACAACTTGTATTTTAAGTTGGATCATGATAAAGAGTTGATTATTGAAGTCTTTATTGATGACATTATTTTGGAGGAGATGATTATTTATGTATGAAGTTTGTTGATGAAATGAAAATTGAATTTGAAATGAGTATGATTGGAGAGATGAAGTTCTTTCTGGAATTGCAAGTCACTCAGTTAGACAATGGGATTTTCATATCTCAATCCAAATATGTGAGAGTTACTGAAGAATTTTGGCATGGAAGACTCAAAGCCCGTTGGTACACCCATGGTAACCGGATGCAAGTTAACACAAAATGATGATTCTCCTAAGGAAAATCAAACAAGATATAGGTCAATGATTGGTGTATTGCTCTACCTAACCCAGACCAAACCAGCCATCATGAATGTTGTATGTATGGTTACTAGATTTCAGGCTGATCCAAAAGAATCTAATGTGACTGTTGTAAAGAGAATTTTCAGATATTTGAAAGGAACAGTTGATTTTGGGCTTTGGTATACTAAAGACTTGAGTGCATATATTGATGCAGATTGGGCAGGAGATGTAGATGACAATAAAAGTACTAGTGGTGGTGCCATCTTCCTAGGGAAGAAGCTGGTGTCTTGGTTGAGAAAAAAGTAGAATTCCATTTCCCTATCTACTATTGAGGCAAAGTATATTGTTGTTTCAAATAATTGTACTCAAGTGATGTGGATGAAATAGATATTGAAAGCTATCAGAATAGTATATGATGAGCCTATTGCCATATACTATGACAACTCAAGTGCAATAAACATATCGAAGAATCCAGTGCTACACTCTAAGACCAAGTACATATCAATCAAGTTTCACTTTTTGAGGGAGAAAGTGAGTGAGAAAGAAGTCAGATTGGAGTATGTGCCTACCATAGAACAGATTGCAAACATTTTCACCAAGCCATTGCCAAAGGATACTTTTGAGTATCTCAAAGGAATGCTAGGGGTGATTACCCATCTTGATATGAACTATAGATGCATTTACTTGCAACAATCTGTATGCTTCAAAGCTATATTCTGATTCAGATTGATGTTTTTGTGGCTGCTACTTAGGGGGTGTAGTTAGATGTGCAGATATGTGGTTTAGAGCTTGTATGTGGGAATATAATGTTTATCTTTTCCATTGATGTCAAAGGGGGAGAAGAGTCATGTGAAAAACTATGAATTATCTAGGGAGAAGAGCCTTGTGGAGTGAAGCTCATGTAGAAGAAGTTGAGGAGAAGAGTCAGAATCTAAGGGAGAGTAAGTGTTGATTGAGAGTCGTGTTGATGGTGTTTTTCACATCATGTGTTTCCATCAATGCCAAAGGGGGAGATTGTTGGATGTTGTGGTTGTGTTGCTGATATGTGGTTGTCATTGATGTCAACACTATTAGCATTGATGTATTGAAAGCTGCATATGTCGAGGATATTGAGAAAATTGTTAAAGAAAGAGTTGTAGGTTGCCAATGGAATAGTGAAGGTCATGAAGGTGTCTTGATCAGTACATTGATGATCAATCATTGTGGAATAAAGGTTGTATTTCTGAGAGTATCTAGTTTATCCACTAGAAGTTTCAGAGGTCTGCATGAAGTTTTGATCGTGTTATGAATAATTGTGTTCTTACAGTTTTTTGTGGTTTCAGTTAGTATTCCTGAGTGAAGTTTATGTGATTCTAGTAATTTTAGTTGTTGTGGATGTTTCTCTATTGGTTCTTGTTGCTTGTGGATGTTTCTATATCATTCTCTATCTTTGTTGCATGTCTGCGTTGATCGGTGTGCTCGTGGTCAGATATTTTTCTCATGTGTTTTCAGGTTTTCATGTTCTTGGCTGACATGGTGGTTGTGACGTGTTGTGGATCCTTGGAGATTAAAACTTGAATGTTTGGCACGCTCGAGGATGTTATTTTGGGCCTCAACATAATATTGGCCAACAGTGTTTGATTCACATTAAAAAATTATTTGTAAATTTTGGCCGACATTGTAAATGTGCTTTATATTTTGGCCGACGAAGTTGTTGATGTAAATCCATGTCATGGATATATAAGAGAAAATGTTTGTGTGAAGTTATGGATGTGTGTGGTGAAAAGAAGTGCCAGAGAAAGTGCAAGTGTGTGAATAGTGATCTAATCATTCGATTGCAGAGTAGAGTGTGAAGAAGTTTGAGAAAAGTGTTAAGGAGTGTTTCTGTGCTTACCCATAACTGTGATTAGGCTTTTGTAGAAGCTATTTTCTCAGTTCATACCCTATAAATCTAATCCGAATTTCTATAAGACAATGTGTCTTCCTTGGGCAGTGAGCCCTCTTGTATTTGAGTAGTGAGCTCTAGGCAGTGTGATGAATGCATGTGCATTCCCATTATTCTTCTTTATACTTTTACAGGGTATAATATTGTGGACTAACATCCACCAAGGTTTTTCCCCTAACAGGGTTTCCACGTAAAAAATATTGGTGTTTTCTATGTTTTTGTTGTGTTGATTATTTATGGTTTATTGTTCATGCATTAGATCTGAGATTAAGTTAAGTTTGAAAATTTTAAATAATCTATGACAATTGATTCACCCCCCTCAATTTTTTGTCCTTATTTTTCCAACATGTACATAGACAAACAAGCAAACACACTGTGAAGGGAAAATCGTAGTGTTGCAGGGAACTCACAAGTGAATGATGCGATTGTTCCCCTTCACCAATACATCAACACACAAAAATCAGATATCAAATCATGATAAGAACATACATCTAATAATCACATAATTCTCATATCAATAATAACCCACATAATCAATTAAACTGATCTACTAAGCATGGTATAAGCATAAACATCAGTGATAAATGTTTCATCAAGTATCATCATAACTGTGCA
Organism: Sequoia sempervirens; assembly: GCA_007258455.2. Lineage (NCBI taxonomy): Eukaryota > Viridiplantae > Streptophyta > Pinopsida > Cupressales > Cupressaceae > Sequoia > Sequoia sempervirens. The sequence continues at coordinate 305,241,904 of VDFB02000017.1, read as the reverse complement.
TCAAAGTATCATAATATCCAAGTACCATCAAACAATATCATAATCTCCAATTACAACTGAGTAACTGTCAGAAGCAGAAAGAAACTGAGGGGCACTACATATGCCATTGTGAGGATAAATAGGGTAATTAGATAATTAAAAGAAATGAATTTCATGTGCAACTTGGTTAGTTGTCCATGGGTTGATTTAACTCTTGAGTTAAAATCTGGGTGATTTGTTAATGATGATTAGAAAGTGGCTTAGGGTTAATTAATTTAGAATTAATTAACTTGGATGGGTTAGGGGATTGTGACATTTGATTTGATTTATTTAATCAAATGAGAGGACTTTAGGGGGATTTAATTAAATGATTTGATTTAATTAAATATGATGAACATTAGTGAAAAGAAAGGTGAATTAATCTAATAAAGTTAATTATTTGATTAATAGTGGAAATTGATGAATTTAACTAAATAATGTTAATTATTTAATTAATTGATTAATTTGAAGTGATTTAGGAGAAAATGGTGTTAATTTATTAGAATCAGATGCATAATATTAATTAGGTTTATTTAAGTGTCTACAAAATCTTTTTGTTTCAAGCATTGGTTATTGGTTACTGATGAAACTCTGTAAGAGCAAGTGTGTGAATGCAGAAACAAGATGAAGAACGATAACATGGTTGAGGTAGGAGTATTTAGTCAGATGACAAATGGTAAGAAAGATTGGAATCTGGAACATGCACACACCACTAAAATCATAGCATCTGCATTTGACTTGCTATTTGGTAGACATAATTTTACTTGTGTGAAATGTATGAATGATAAATAAGTAAGCTTATGGAAAAACAAATTTATTGGATTATTAGATTACTTTGTTTATTCAATGTTAAATCCATTTTAAGAAATAGAGGTGGAAATATATAATGTGTGGGAAATTATTTTCTTTGGTTTGAAAATGTTGAAAAGAATTCCTTATATGAAAAAATAGAAAAGGATAAAATGCCACCTGAGAAAATGTTCAATGTTAAAATGATTAAATTGAAAAAAAAAGAGGAATATTAACATAATAGTTAATATTTATTTTATATTTAAATTTGAATGGGCTTGAAGGGGGTGGAATGACTACCCATAATCCCCAAAACACAGAGGAAAATAAAAAATGCAGGAAGTGGGGGCAGTTACCTTAATGAGAGCCCTCCAATTTGGGAAAAGTGCAGTGTTAGTGGGGGTAAAATCATGCAAAAATGCAAAAGAGTGAACTCGATTGAGTACAGTGGGTGAATTTTGGGTCTAAAATGTAGGAAAAAGAGATTGATTGGGTTGGAAAGATAGGGAAAAAGTCGTATCTATAACTCTCAAGGAATTCTTCATCTCTTATCTGGGTCAATTTCAGTGCTTTATCAGAGGTAAGATCGGCTCATTTAGAAATGTTTCCAATGTTATATGCTTTACTTGTTTCATCGAATTCTCTGATTTTCTATTAGAAATCATATTTTTAAGGAAAGCCATTTATTTTTTTGGGCTCTACATTCGAGCCGTATTTTTTCTTGTTTCGGGCTTGCCTTATCAGCATCAACCCCTATTATCCTTTCATCGTGGGAAGGAGAGAACCATGGGTCTATCCATTCTATGGACACTACCATCATATCTGGTTGTATACTATTCATTTTTGCTCTGTCTATGCGACAGTAGCAGGGACATTTGAAACCTGCATGCGAATGCATGTGTGATGGGTCATCATTCATACCCTCTTTTATTATTAATGAAACCTTGAAAAGGCTAAGTGATTCTATAGGCATCGATTATGTATCTTTGAGTCTTTCAGGTGAATGCCTAAACCCTCAGACTGATCCATGATATTATAATTATATTGGTTCAGGTGATTAAACCCGAGAACGATATGATCATTCCAATCTTTGAAAGTATTTTATTTCTATAACCTAATGTTGTATTGAATGATTCTCATTGTTCTATTAATATATTTGGATTTAAAAAGGAAATCCATTATGCACTGGTGTTAATCGAAGCCTTAACAGGTCAAACGATGAAGTTCCATCGTTCCAATTTAAATGTTAATCTTTAAAATGGAACACTATATATATATACATGAAGATGTAGAGGAAGGGGACTGAACACACCAAGGCTCTACGTGATGGAGAGCTGAGAGTAGAAGGATGCCCTAATCTACCTCAAGTTGGACAAGTGTTTGATGTCAAGGATAGATAATGAAGAGAACTCTCAGTGCTTCTACCACTTTGCTAACTTGAGAGTTTTAATGGGGCTAAACGAGTAGGTTATTGGAACCCAGATTGTACCTTAGACAACTCTCTACCAGAGGACAATAGCGTAGAATAGGGAATACATTGTGGTGTGTTGGTGTCTCACAGGTGCACTGGCATCCATATAGACAAATCGTGGAAGAGGATAGTCAAAAGTGCAAGAAACCTACTGACAACTTAGCGATTGAGGTTTACTAGTGATGACTAAAATGATAAATGAAAGAATAACCAAAATGATGAGAAAAATGATGTAGAAGTGACAAGAGCAAAGGTGGTGAATATTTAACTCAAAAAAAGTCCAATTCTCCAGCAAGCTCCACACAAACGAGTACCTACACACAACAAAGAATGAAAAAATGTTGGGGTTGTTTCGAGCTTGCTACAGTCAAACCCCTATTTTTGTGTTTCCACCTCCATGGATAGCTAGATGGATAAAAGAGTAGAAATATGATAAAGAAACTATGCTAGAGAGGAAATGAAATCAAATAGTATGAGAGACACTATGCTACTCAAATCCAACAACAATGTAAAAGTAAGTAAACGATACCACCCTTGACCAAAGGAACTCAAGGCCAATGAGAGAGGAATGCAAGTCTACAACCATGGAAAAGTCAATGTGGTTGCAACGATGCCGAAAGAAATCTCGCAAGACACCCCGTTGCAGCTTTTGTGGTAGATGTGAAGAATGTTATGATTGTTGAAAGAGTTGATAGTGCAAGTAGTAGCTTGAAGTTGCAAGAATATGGAGAAAGAATTCCAAGAATGTGAAGCAAGATCGAATGAGTGTGTAGAGGATGTCTAGAAGATGGAATGAGATTGAAGCATAGCCATTTGAAGATGAATTGAGAGGGAAAGAGTCGTTCAAAGGATGATAGGAAGGTACAAGGGTGTTATGTTTCATTTCCAATGGAGAACATAATGCCTCTATACATTCCAAGGGTAGGAATCTTGTCAAGATGGTAGCACGATTCACATACGTCTGTGTGTCATGCAGATGTCGGTGCACCACATAGACGTTCGTGCGCTGCGCGCACATCCTCGACAGAAATTCCCCCACCAACACTAAAAAAAAGTTCCAATTGGATGGAGTTCGGATGGGTGATGTGGAATTATGTGGTCGGATTTGATTTTTCTAAGGAGGATGGTGTAAAAGGGGAATTTGCAAGGGGGTGGTAATTCACTCCTATATATTCCCCCCCACTTTAGCAAACATGAGTGCCAATGAGTGTTTGATAAAGTAGATCAAAAGAGTTCCAAGAAAATGTATCTAAACTGTCAAGGAAGAAAACCACAATCTTGCATACTCAAAAGCGTAGGGTAGGTAAATGGCTCCACAAGTACTCTAACCTGAGGAGGATAGAACAAAGTGCACCAGAGGCCTACAAACCAATGGTGGATAGATCTAGTAGGATGTAAGTGCTTCACAGGTCCTTAGACCTACAAAGAAGGCACCCCTAGGTACTCTCTTTGAAGGAAGCCCGATGTGAGGGACTCCGCAGAGTCAGATTGGAAAGTAGCTTCATAGGCGCACCTACAAAGCAACATGTTAATCCACAGACAAAACATGTTAGAAAACAAATAGCCACATAGGAAAGCAAGCAAATAAATAGTCATGCAAACAGTTAAAAATTAAAGGAAGAGCTTTCAAAGGGGTCCCTCGGGAACCCTTCAAAAGAAAAGGGGTCCACTCAAGGGACACTTTGTTTGAAAGTGTAACCTTATTTTTCGCAAATCAATTCAACATCAAGGAATCCTTTTGAAAGATTTCACTTCATCAAGGAATTTGAAAGGAAGAAAGTCCCCTCATAAGAGTAAGCTCAGACCTTCACTCACAGGAGAAGGTACTCCCTCCTCAGAGGAAAGATTTTTCAAATTCTTTCTTTATGAACCCATGATGAAGGAAAAGTATTCCACTAGAGGTTCTTCTTGAGGAATGTGATTTTTGAAAAATATTTTGAAAATATTTTCAAGAAAAGATTCATTGGTCACTGAAAGCATTTTTTGAAAATAAAAGTGATACGATATCCCCCCCTTAGGATGGTACATGTTGAACAAAAAGGTGTGTGACATCCTAAGGAGAGAAAATCAAGAATGGAAAAAGTGATGTTGTGGCCTGTAGAACATGACGAGATGTAACCATGGTAATTTTTTCGCACACAAGAGGGACAACACATAAGCACCACAACATCACAAAGCAGGAGAGAGAGATAGATGCAAAGAAAGGAGAGACAATAACATTACAAACAAGAGACATGGGCGATCTAATATTTTGGGGTCAAAGATTCTCATAGATATAGATAAATAAGTATAATAGTATATAAATGAACTACCATCAACCCCCTACTATATCATACCATGTGAAGAAGGCACATGAAGGAAAAGTAAACTTAAAAAATTGGGTCAACATGGAAGGGATGCCTAAATTCCCCCAACACTTTGCATCGTCCCAAATTGTCAAAAGTCAACACACAATAGAGGAAGAATGATGTGAAAAATAGAAGTTTTATGACACAAAAACATTCCTATATCCAAGCACCTACGAGGGTGACAAGGGTCATCTAGGAACATATAAAAAAAGCATGGGGGAACACAAGACATACACACACACAATCTAATCTAAAGATAAAGAAGAGGCATCCCCCTAGTCCTCATCAACCAAGAGGTCATCGTTCTCCCAATTTAAATCACTGTATAGGGAGGGTGCAGGAGCCTGCAAGGGAAGAATTTCAAGAGGGGAACCCTTTGACCCTCTGCAACAAGAGCCAAGGAAGAAGGCCCTCAAGGTCTTCTCCACTTAGTTCCTATAGGGTGAATGTCAACTATTTTGTGAAAATTACCGCTAGGGTCGGGACCTCATCCATAGAGTTGAACATGCACTTTATAGGGGTGCCATGTGTCAACTCAATGGGCGAGGGAAGCAGCACCTAAGATCCAATGTTAGGCTCACCAAAAGACTCAAGAGAAATGACAAACTTTGGGGATGTTGGGGCTTCCTCCATCTCTAGAACGACACAAGACAATGCAAAACTAGCCTTTGAAGAAGGAAAACCCTTCTTTTGACCCCCATTGCTAGCAGGGCTATCCTCCATCTTTCACCTCATTGGGGGATGTGAAATCCCCACATATGAAGCAGAGGGCATGGAGGAAGAGGAGAAAACCGTGGTGGACACCACCAAGGTATTCGACATTTCCACGGGTTTTGAAAATAGTGGGATGTCTAGAAGGGGCATCAAAATGGGAGACTCGACTGGAGGAGAAATGAATACCTACACCCTCTTTGGGTGAGGATTGTTCATGCTCGCAGGGGGAGCTGGAAGCAAGACTGAGGCTAAGATAACTAAAGCAAAGAGGAAAAAAGAGGATGACATAATAGAAGATGCCAAAGCAGGGACTACTGACTCCTCTTCATTCTTTTGTAAGGCGGCTTGTTCAGCAGCTAGAGCCTTCCTCTGATGCTTGTGCTCATGTGTAAGGCAATTTCTATGACTCTAGGAGCTAGAGGTCGTAGTCTAGGAAGGGATGAAAGAATATTGTTTGACCATCAGAGTATCCATCATAGCCATTTTCAGTGGAGGGAGGGACTCTTGGATGGGAACAAGAGGGAGAAATGGAGAGGATGATGGAACAACAATGGGGGGAGCATACTCCAATGCCTCAACAACTGGCCTTTTCCTATTCCCTACCTTAGAGGAATGAGTAGTAGGAGGTTGTGCAATCCAAGACATAGAGGACGCTCCATGGGGACCCTTCCCCTTACCATACAAATGGTCCAAGGCACCATGGGTAAGATGGGAAGTTCAAACACTAGACGCTTGGGCTTTTTCCAAGAGGGCACCATCGAGCTCTCTAACAAACACCTAGGAGAAAAATTCAATGGTGCTATAGTAGGGTGAGAGGAAGCGACAGGTGGAACAATAGAAGAAGAGGAGGAAGAGCCCTAGGTAGACTTCTCCTCTTCCCTTTTCCGAGGCAAGGTGGCCTCACAGTCTTCCTTCAAGAAAGCTCTATGCAAAATGGCATAGGGAGAAGGAGGGTATCTCACCTTAGGTGTTATGCCCCCACTCTTGTGCTTTACATAAGTTTGATACAAGAGGTCCATCCTAGGAGGAAGCAGACCAACAGGGGTAGGACATAAATGATCTAGTGAGTATCCCCCACGCACAATCAACGGTCTATAACTAGTTTCATAGACTACATGCACCAAACCCTCATGGGAAAACTTTAGGAATTTATGGACTACCAAGGGAAATTCATTCATAGCAACCAACCAGATGCCTAGATTTACCCTGAACAATTCAGACCCTAGGATTATGTCAAAGATTTCATTTACAGTTCTAGGCCTAACTAGGACCAACAAGGTGATACAGCTGATGGGAGGAATGGAAATACCATCGTGTGTACAAATAGTACTCCTAGATTCATCATATCCATCCTTGTGTAAGAAATTAATCTGCATGATCTCCTTTGAAATAACATTCACCCAACATGTAGGGTCAATGAGAACACCCATCATGGTGTTTCTATTGATACATGTAGGAATGTATAAGGGAGATGGTTCTCTATTAGAGTTGATCGGAAAATTTTGGGAGGTGAATGTTATGGTAGGAGATCCACTCGCAGGTTACACAAATGGGATGGATAGATGTAAGATGGAGGCCATTTCTACGTAAACTAAACATAACTTTCACAGATGCCCCCAAGGGTTTTGTAATTAGATGATGACCCACTCAAGGTTTCGTTCCATAATACTTAGGGAACCTTCTAGCTATGCCACTAGGGGTCATAGGTTGGGATGCAAGGCTAGGTGCCTCACAACACTCACACCCACAACACTCCTAGGATACGAGGAAAGGGTCTTTCAACACTACCAAATGGAACCAAAATGGTTCACATCGGGTTCACCAAAATGTAGAGGGGGACTAACCACACCAAGGCTCCAGGTTACAAAGAGTCGATAGTAGAAGGATTCCCTAATCTACCTCAAGTTGGACAAGTGTTTGATGTCAATGATAGAGAATGAAGAGCACTCTCAGTGCTTCTACCACTCTACTAACCTGAGAGTTTTAATGGGGCTAAATGAGTAGGTTCCTGGAACCCAGACTATACCTCAAACAACTCTCTATCAGAGGACAACAATGCAGAACAAGGATGACAACATGATGCACTGGCATCTGTACGGACATACAATGGAAGAGGACAGTTAAAAGAGCAAGAAACCTACTAAAAACTTAGCGGTTGAGGTTTAATAGTGATGACTAAAATGATAAATGACAGAATAACCAAAATGATGAGAAAAATGATGTAGAAGTGACAAGAGCAAAGGTGGTGAAGATTTAACTCACAAAAATTCTTGTTCGTTAGCAAGCTCCACATGAACGAGTACTTACACACAGTAGACAAGGGAAAAAATTTGGGTTTGTTTCGGGGGTTTCTGCAATCAAACCCCTATTTTGGTGTTTCCACCTCCACAAACAACTAGATGGATAAAGGAGTAGAAATATGATAAAGAAACTATGCTAGAAAGGAAATGAAATCAAACACTACGAGAGACACTATGCTACTCAAATCCAACAACAATGTAAGAGTAAGTAAATGATACCACCCTCGACCAAAGGCACTCAAGGCCAATGAGAGAGGAATGCAAGTCTACAATTGTGGCAAATTCGATGTGACTGCAACGATGCTAAAAGTAGTCTCGCAAGACACCAAGTTGCAGCTTCTGTGGTAGATGTGAAGAATGTTGTGATTGTTGAAAGAGTTGATAGTGTAGCTAGTAGCTTGAAGTTGCAAGAATATGGAGCAAGAATGCCAAGAATGTGAAGCAAGATCAAATGAGTGTGTAGAGGATGTCCAAAAGATGGAATGAAAGTGAAGCATAGCAATTTGAAGATGAATTGGGAGGGAAAGATCCATTCAAAGGTCAACAAGAAGGTGTAGGGGTGTTACATTTCATCACCAATGGAGAACATAACGCCTCTACAGATTCTAAGGGAAGGAATCCTGTTAGGACAACAGCATGTCACACAGACATCTGCACGCCACGTGCGTGTCCCCAACGAAAATTCCCCCACCAACTCTAAAAGAAAGCTCCAAGTGGATGGAGTTCAGATGGGTGATGTAGAATTACGTAGTCGGATTTGATTTCTCTAAGTTGGAGGGTGTAAAAGAGGAATTTACAAGGGGGTGCAAATTAATTCCTATACAGAAGATATATATGTATATATACATATATACAATTGTCGGTGCATGAAATGATTTAGATATGTTGAATGAATCTTATTGTTGTTTCATTTCTTGTATTATGGTATCTTACTGTCTGGTCGATAGTCTCCATGTTGTTAAAAAAATAATGAGTAAGATATATAATGTTTATTTATGAACAATAGCATGTTATCATCCTAAAATGATAACATGCTTATCATTCCTAAATTCGATAATGGATGTTGTAAGAATGACATGAACAAAATGATGTTCTTCATATTGAATTGCCTATATTAAATGATTTTTAGTATTGCTTAAAATGATACAAAAATAGTAGTAACAACCTCTCATGTCGAATACCCTAAGAAGAATAAAAGGGGCCCAAATGAGATATTTGTTCTAAGTGAAATTTAATATTTTAGTCTTTATTTTCAAAATAGAGCAACATTTCTATTATCCCTAGGGATGGGCTGATGTTTCTAACAGTGACAAAATTTACTTAAAATTTATGAATTCGACCCTCATCCTTTTGAAGTATCCTTCTTTTTGTGACATAAGTAAATACCTAGAAGTTATTTTTCTGAATGTTCTTGTTGAAGAAAATGTTCAAAAATGAATTTAGAGAACTTGTTATTTGCTTATACAATGAAATGTCACATTCTAAAAAGAAGTCAAATTGAATCCAAATTGTATGGAATTCTATTAAAATATGCAGATTTATATATGATTGTAAATTTAATTTTATGAAAAATGACTTGTGACTTATTATTTGAAACTCAAATTTTAATCAAGGTCTAAGAATGATTACTCAATGTTAATATTCCTATATTTTCAGAAGAATCTATTCATACATCTAATGAAAGTTGACATCTAATTGTATATAGGAATCTGTATGTGGAAATGATCTTCTTTTATTCTAAAAAGAGAACGTATACGCATACACCATTTTTAACAGAAGGCCATATATGTATACATGCATAAATCTTCCATTTATGCATTACATATACATGCGATATACCTTCTTTAAAAACTGTATTATTTTTTATCTGAAATGTAGATTTCATTCCAAGTATGAAGGAATAAAGGAAATTTGTAATTATTGATGCATGTTTTACAATATTCTTATCGTAAATGATGAATTGAAATCATGAATTATGTTTAAAAATCTGATTGCTTAAATGTTATGTTTGGTTGCATTCTTACATATGCATACTGAATAGAGATAGCCAAATGAATCATGCGTAGACTACGTTGTAGATAGTTTGATTCTTAACCATGAAATGAATGGCTAGATTAAAAACAACTAGAAACTAGATTGATTTTTTGCAAATTGAGAAACTTGGATAAGATGTATGTTATCTTACGTATGTGTGAGGTTATCTTCTAAGACGAGTATCAAAGATGGGCTAATAGGTTTTTCTTTTCCAAAATCTATTATTTTTAGCTATATACAACATATGATTGGCCAAGCACTTGTAGTCCATTATGTTGAATTGTCTAATCGCTATGATGTAACTCTCTGCCATTTCCTAGCATAGATCTTGCATGTAGATGTTAGGCACACACCATATTCCACCTTGCATACTATATCTCTTGCTAAGTATTCTGTGCAAGGTCGAGTATTCTTCAAGATAGGAAGAATTATGAGGAAGCATAGCTTCATGGTTGGACAGAAGAGAGCCTGAACCATGTTCTCATCCACCAGATGCGGTGATCATTGAAGAGGAATCACATGTAATTCCATATTCTAGAATATTGTATTATGTACTTCATGATGTAATTTGAGTTGACTAAGTGGAAATTTGGCCTAAGTCAAACTATGTAATTTGTAAAATTGGCATTTGGAATTGAATACAAATTATTATTTTTTGATATGAGGTTCTATAATGAAAAATAGCTAATTGACTGTCTTTAATTTATTATTCATAATGTCATATTTTATTTTTGAGTGTTATTTATGTATGACACATTACAAATTGTTTTCCCTAAGGATGACCCCATGTATATTATTTCTTTCCACTTTTTGGATGATCTTGAAACAAAATATTAGTTATATCTCCATTTTTTATTTTTTTTTAGGGGGTTGAAACAATGACTTAGATTTAGTCACCAAGCATTGGCCCACACCCTATGTGCTATTAGGGTATCTCAATTTGAGTTTTTCCTTAAATTTTTATTTGTCATTTTTGGTGCAACTCTAATTAAGAATCTAGAATGAAGTACAAGGGGGATTTGACCTCATCTACATGCCCTAGAAATTCACTCTAAATTCATGGACTTGGGCCTCATATACCATAATGCATATTGATTACTCCTTATATAAACTTGTGTAAGCCTAGATTGTGCACCTTTTAGTTGTTTGGTCTTTATGATGTATCGTTAAGTAGTTATCCTTGAGAAGTTACTCAGGCCATATATTTTGAAATAGGATAATAGTCCATGTATGTTCTCCTATTGTGTCTTAAGTAAATCTTGAGGTTGAAAATTGGTTACTTCCCTAAGAAAATAGGTCATACTATCTATGACCAAGTACATGTATAATTATGGGCACACAAAATTAAACACCTAGTTGAATAATTTTTTTTTTGGTTATTTTTACTTATTTTTATCCTTTTTGTGTGAAACCAATGTTAAATCCTTTAAAATCTAAAGATTATAGACATCTAAAAAATTAAAAATATAATATTTTTATTCCAAACCTTTTAAGAGTCCAAAACCAAAGTCTCAAATATGATTTTTCATGTCACCTGCCATTATACATCAAGAAAAGTGAAATATGGAATTTCTTGAAGTAAAACCTTTCCATATAGAAACTCATATATCTAAAATTTGTACCAAGTTGAAGGAACCTCCCCATAAAATTCTACATGAAAACTAAGAATATTATCATAGTGATAGTAAGAATCTCCCTAATGAAAGCAATTTTTCCCATGACCATCAAGATTTCTTTGACTCCAAACAAGGACTTGACCTCATAGAGATATTTATACCAAAAAAATGGAATAAAATCCTTATAATTTTTGTGGAATCAAGAGCCAAATTACCTATCAATTTTAACTTGAATAATATTAATAACATCATAAACCAAGAACCATCCAACCAAAATCCCATCAACATGAAGTAAAAATTACAACATGATCCTAAATGTCAAGGAAAAAAAAAAAACTTATCGCTCAAGTTTCCATGAAAACCAATCAGCTATGCCAATCTAAGCCCAATAATCAAAATCCATAACAAAATCCAAATAACTAACAATCCAATCAACAAGTTAGTCAAAATAATCAATAAAATCTATCCAATCAAAATAATTTTCAGAATCAATCCAATCAAATTCATGAACCAAATCAATCCAATCTCAACAATTTAAAATTCCTATAGTATGTACACAATCAACACAAGAAAAATAACTAAATACAACCTCCTAATAATTCATTTAACAAACAATGTAAAACCATGAAAGACACAATAAAAGAGAAATTTCATTCCCTCTATATTTTAAAATTCCAAAATTTGATAAATATAATGGAAAAGGAAATCCTTGAGAAAATGTTAAATAATTTTGCATGGTTAGCCAAGAAGTTAATTTTGAAGACATTTTTTTATTAGGTTATTTCAATGAAGTGTAAAGTTGAACAAGAACTCAAGAGTGGTTTATGTATATACCAAAGAATACTATCACCACATTCAAATATTTATCTAGGAGGTTTATTATATACATTTCTCATATCATTTAGAACACAAACTCATTATGGAAGATCTTTGTAATGCCAAAAAAAATATGGGGAAATTTTTGTTTCCTTATTATAGAAATGAAGAGGATTGGAAATTCAATTCCCTTAGCCAATTCCTAAAAATAAATTAGTCAATATCTTTATTACAAACATAAACAAACAAATTACGGTTCATCTACAAGTCCATTGTGTTACTACCTTTGATGAAATTGTCAAAAAATGTGTGCAAATTGAAAATTCCCTCATAGCTAAAGGACTTGTGAAAACATTTTAAAAGCATAAAAATAAATCTAATAAATCTAAATTATTTCTCAAGAACAAGCATTCAGTGGAAAAAGGTGTTACTAATTCAAAACATGATCAAGCTATCCAAAATACTCCTAATATAACCATTCATGTTGGAAAATCAAAATAGGACATGAAATGTAGAAAATACACGCCACTTGGCGAGACATTATAGGTAGTTTACGATAAATTTGTTAAACAAAAAATGGTCATTTTCCATCTATCAGAAAACAACATTTTTAAAAAGTGACGCACACCGTATAATGCATAACTTTTTTTCCATGAAGGATAAAATTCTAATTCTTTCAAATTTAGATTTGTAACTCTGATATCTAGTGCTTCCACTTGGTTAGATAGTTTTTATTGAATATTTTTCCTTAATCAAGTTTCAAAGTCAAATGAATTACAATTCAAAACACAACGACCGTATAACGCTAACTTTTTTGTATATGTCAAAATTTAATTTAATTTTTTGTTGGATCAAGGACTTCAATATCTGTGCACTCATATTTTTCAATTTTTTTTTATAATCTTCTATTTTTCCACATGTGAAGAACAAAGAAATTCATTTTGAAAAACCTATGTTTAATAAAACTTAAAAAACAAATACATAACAAAACCAAAACATATTAAAATTATATTCATTGGATAGCTTGTTCTGAGGAATACCATAATCATTTGAAATAAATTTTAAATGAATTCATTTGATCCCCAAAATCTAAATCAAAAGTTATTTTTTATCAGCATTTTGATAGGTGTAAAGGAGACGCATTTATAGGAATGGTTTAAAACTAGCGAGGTTCTATCCAAGGGGGTTTGATCTAAGGTGATTTGATCAAACCCTCTTCAATTGGAATCCTTAAAATGGAACTTTTTAAGGCTTAAATCATTATATTTTCTAAAAATATGTGATTTCAGCTAAAATTCTTCCTCTCAGGAATTGTAAACCACTATTATGACAACACCCATATATATATATATATATATATATATATGAAATTAAAAAACTATGTCCAAGATATTATAGACAATGGGGATATTGAGATAAAAAGGGAAATATCATTATTTCCTAAAAACAATTAGGGATAAATCAATAAATTTTTCTAAAGCATGATCAAATGTGTTAGTTTCCAAACTAAAATCAAAGTATTCATACTAATAACATGAATTATAATAAATCTTCTCATGCATATGATAAAGTATTGAGTCATATTTATCATTCTAAAAATCAAATAGCCACAATAATATCAAATCCCTTGGTTATGTTATTACCACAAGACATAACAAACTTACTATCTAATGGCCTCCCCTTCCCACTCCTAAGAGTTAATACAGTCTTATAAAGAAATTGGAGAAGAATCTAATACAAATATCAATCATGGATCTTTTGAAAGCATCTAATATTCATAAATATATGTATTATACAAAGTCCTCTAGGATTAAAGAGTACCAAATGATATTTACCCAACATGGTTCCAAGCTCTTGTGAGATATATATCCTCAAATCACAATCTTTGAATTTATCCAAATGGTATGCCTTCTATAAGTCCATCCCAAAACCTTTCTCTATACATTGAAGTGATTTTCACCAAACATAAATTCAAAAGGGTGTGGATGAAAAATAGGTCTAGTCTATGTATTTTCACTTTGAATTTGATTTATACCTTGGATATTTAGAAGAATCTTTGGATTCTCAAATTATCAACATCAAATCTTATGAAAATGTAAAAATAAGATTCAATTGGAATAATTCATTTACCACTTGAATTGGAACTTGTCATACAAAAAACCTTGTATATATCATTGATCTTGGTATTCCTTATAATATCCTCTTGGGTTTTTCATGGATCCATGTAATGCAATTCATACCCTCTACCTTCTATCAATGTACCAAATTCCAACACTTCAGATTCAAAGAAATGCTATTTATAATCCCCAGCCCTTTCAATATTATAAAATGTTGGAAGGTCATTGTCATAAAATAAATCATTGTCCCATTATTTATATTAACTTGAATCCAAAACTCAAGCAATCCTCTTCATATTTAAATCCAACCATCCTTATATCCATATATATAGAAACACATCCCAAATCCCACATAAATATAATTGACAAAGGTAATAGAGAATATGAGATCCAAGATGCCTCTTATGTAGGAAAACTTCCCCTCTCCCCCTAGTATTTTGGCAAGACTAGTAATAGTTTGAATCAATAAAAGATATTAGCTTTGTATGGATCAACTACCTTTTAGAATATGGATTTCTAAAAAATACCTTTTAGAATATAGATTTCTAAAAAATAAAAATATAGAAGATACAAAAGGTTCCTAATTCTTTGAGTAAGATAAGTTTGTATCCTATTCTGAAAAATAATGAATATCATATAGCCAATATACTATGAAAAATATGAATCGAAAGGGAAAGAGCCTTGGAATTCATGAATAAGTAAGTATATAACCTATGAATATACATAAAAATATAGCAAATTTTGGGTTAGATATGTACCATATGATGGTCAATCCAATGATTTCAATGATACTTTTAAGATTATTTCTTGTGACATCAAACATATTGGAGAAAATTTCATCCCATACCCCTACAAAGACCATGAAACAACTATTTTTTTTTATCATACTATCATTAGTACCATCTAATTAGATCTTAAATATATTAACCTTATAAATTGGGACCAACAAAAACCTGTATCATTAGACACGTTTGAAAATGAGGAAGTCCTTACAAAATCCATGGGACTTCAAGATAACATTCCATGATGGGATCACAAGAAAGGAGGAGATATATTTCAACACGTGTGCATACTTTGGGGAATGGGAGGATCTCCTTTGTCAAACCAATTCAAAAAATTAAAACAAAGAAAAAAATAAAAAAGCAAGAAAAAAGTGAATTTCAAGAAAATAAAGATGCGTCCATCGGTGAAAATCCCTTTGGGTGCTAATGGAGGAGTAACTCAAATTTTCCTTTGCATCTACAAAATTATATTATGGGCCTACATCATTGGCTAAAGAAAATATAGAAATCAATATTGACATAGAAGAAGATAAAAAGATCACCCAAGTGGCTCTTTTGGATCTTCCAAAAAAAGAAATAATTGGTACTATACTAAAAAAATACACATACTTTTTTTCTTGTTCTTATGCTAATATTTCTATATTAGATTCATCATTAGTAGTACATCATCTTATTGTACATCCATATGATAAACCTATGAACTAGAAGTTAAGAAAGATGCATCCTAGGATCACTCTCCTAGTCAAAGTAGAATTATAAAAAAACTCCCAGAAGTTAGTTTTATTCAACCCACTAATTACTCTAAATGAAAATAAAAAATTATCCATATCAAAAATAATCCTATAGGATAATGAGTTGTTATAGATTTTAGAGACCTTAACAAAGTATTTCCAAAGGATTCCCCTTGCCTAATATTGATATGATAGTGACCTCACTACAATATATAAAATGTTGTCATTATAATTATATTTAAATTGCACTTAAAGATCATCAAAAAATATTTATTTTCACTTATTTGGTTACATTTTGCTATCAAGTCATACCTTTTAGTTTAAAGAATGTTGAGGCAACCTAACATCAAGCAATTAAAATAATATCTCTAGCTAAGAATCCTAAAATTCTACAACACATCTTTCAAAGACTAATGTAATACAAAGTCAAACTCAATCCTAAGAAGTGTGTATTTAGAATCACATTAGGAGATTTATCAAGATTCATAATTTTCAAAAGGGGTATATAAGTGGATCCTACCAAAGTCAAATCAATTATAAAAAAATATTTATCTAAAAAATTTAAAAAGCTTCATAGTCTACAAGGAAAGCTTCAGACTATATGCATATTCATTGTCCAACTTGCAAATATATGTCAACCATTCTTACATGTCCTAAATAAGAATTTGGATTGTCATTGGGAGTATCCTTGTCACCATGCCTTTGATCAACTAAAAAATATTTCAAAACCACCAATCCTCATGGTACAAATCTCAAATAATTCATTGAATCTTTACATTTTAAATACTCAAGTTATTTTGGGATCCATTCTAATACAACATGGTGATCAAGAGAGAATTGGATAATTAGTATATCATAAAAACCTTAGTTGGATATGACTCTAACTATACATAAATATAAAATGAATGTTTAGTTGTGGTCTTTACTTCACAAATGTTAAGTCACTACATGCTCAATCATGAAACTAAGCTTATCATAAAAATTGAGCCTATCAAATACATCTTTTTTCAAAAGAATCTCTATAGGGAAACCCTAGGTAGGGTTTTGACCTACAATCACCAAAAACGTAATATCTCGTGCAGAATGTGATGAAAATATCTCAAACAAAAATAATTTGAAAGCTAAGATCATACTTCAACTTCTCCAAGTGGTTTCATGACCGTACCTATATGTACCGGTTTGTACCATGAGAAATACAATCATTGTTCACAGAAAAATGCAATATGGATGTGGTAAAAATGAAGTTCTTCTCATTCAAACTTCATCCAACCCCTGAGGTCGATGTTACAAGACATATTTAACATGTTTGAATGATTTAAAACTGAAAAAACCCGACCAAAAACCTTTTGTTAACTCAAATGACATCATTTGCAACTTTTGACATGTTTGAAAACTTTTAAGAACTTTTGCAACTTTTACAATATGACTCCAACACATCATAGAACATCCTAAAATTATTCCAAATGATTCCAAATGGTATTGAATGACCTTATTGACTCCATCCAAACCAAGAACTAAATTTTATCCATCATAACAACATTTTCCTCAAAAAGTGCATCAGAGTGCCCCTGTACCATACTCCCTAGAGAGAAAAAAATTCAATCTCCACTTGAATTAAGGTTTGCAACAGTATATCCAACCAACATCCAGCATCTGAGAATGATTGTGAATCTGCCCCACCATCTACAATGATATCACCTATATAGAGGTACAAATCAGAAACCAAATCTCCAACCTTGAAATCAAAATTTCTCCTTTTTACATCGCCCTTTGCTTGCATCTGCTAACTCTACTTTGTAGCTACTCCCTTCCTTGTTGATGGATTTCATGCATTACAATAGAAATTTTCTCTCCTTCAACAACTTGTTTCATTTTTACCTTGGGTCTCTCACTCCTTTGCCACTTGTCATTCAACTAAGAATTCATATTCAAAAGGTTATGCTTCCTTGACCCTATTGCATGATCTGCACCTCCAAATGTCCCTTGTAATATTGCTACATCTGCTCCTTTTCCAACTAATTTGAGTTCAATAATTGAGACTATATTCCTCAATGATGCAAATGAAATCTCAATGGGATCATTTTGTCTCCTCTTTCTACCCCTAGCCATTATAGCAACAAGCATAGAATCTTGATCAGTTTTGTTGTCCTCTTCCAAAAGAATCAAAGCATGTCTAACTTCCAATATCTCCTTTTGTAATGTGTACAATTGATGTGCATATTCTTCATCCTCAATGGAAAACAAAAAAGGTTTAGTTCTCCTTACTTCTTCAATGTGATTACTTCTCATATTTTTAAGAGACCCCTACATTACAACTATGTTATGTCTTCCACACTCATTTAGTGATCCTTTCAACATGTCAACTACTAATTGAAGGGCTTGGTCTAAGAATCAACAACATAAACTTTATCTCCCAAATCTGAAATGTTTAATGTTGCCTTCTCCATTGGATTTTCACAATGATTGGCCTTCTCCTTTTCTCTATTCATATTAGTCTGCAAAACAAAAAAAATGAACCTCTAGCTTGGTATTGAGCCTCTTAACCCCATCTTGTATTGGATTACATTCACCAAACTATTGAAGCAACTGAAAGGTAACTTGGGTTGCATTCTCATATTCCAATTGCAAACATTTAGCATCTTCATTTAGATTGAAAGGTTTGATATGAGGACTGATACCTCTCTTTGGGATGTCAACCACCACTATATCAGCATGTTCCTTGAGAAAATTTTGTATCCCCAAAGGTAATTCATCAATCCTAGTTGTTGTCATAATAATCCTAGGGTTGGTTATGATTGCAAGGTCATTTTCTTCCTTTTCTATGGTTTTTATGAACTCCTCACCTACCAACATCACACTGGATCCCACTTGTTGTTCTTGGCTTTCCTCTTTCAAAATTTTTAGGGTATAAGAGACCCCATCCTTCTCTATGACATATGTGTTTTTCCTACCATCTTAGACTACCTTCCTATCATATTTCCATGGTCTACCAAGCAACATATGGCAAACATCCATGGGAATGATGTCACACAAGACTTTGTCCTTATATCTCCCTATTTGAAATTCTACCCAACTTTTCTCATTCACTAACACTTATTGTCCTTTGTTTAAACATGATACCTTATATGGAGTGGCATGGGGTAATCTTTTCAATTTTAAATTTTCTACCATTTCAATGGAAACTAAGTTACCAGTGCTACTAGAATCAATGACAATATGACAACATTTACCTTGGCTTTTGCAAGTGGTCCTGAAGAGTGATCTTCTTTGGGGTGGTTCCTTCTCCATGGGAACTTTGATCAATGTTATCCTTATCAGAAAAAACTCTCCAAATTCTAGTTCTTCAACTTGTGGTGGAGAATTCACACTTTTAGCATCTTCACCTTGTGCAACTTGATTCCTCCTTTCACTCCTAAAAGAAGTAGATGATTGTTCTTCAGGGCATTGCCATGCTTGATGGCCTGCAAATTTATTACATTTATAACATTTTCCAGTGAATCCACTTGATCCTCCTCTACTCCCAAAGTTGCCCTAAAATTTGATCTTCTTCCCCTAAAACTGCCCATGAATCTGAGGTTTGTTCTTGAGAATTACTTGTCTTTCCTTGAATCTCATGTGACTTTCCTTAATAAAAAAATTATCCTCTTCCTCTAAAATCCCTTCCCCTGCCTCTACTTTATTTCTCTTGTTTCCTTCTCAACTTGTCTTCAGCCTTCATGGCTAATTAGTAGCATTCTTCTACTGTTCTAGGACTTGTGAGACTTAGTTCATCTTGTAGACTATATTTTAGTCCATTCAAATACCTTGCAACCTTATCAACATCCTCTTCCATATGGCCTAATCTAATACTCAGTTTGTAGAATTCTTTTGTATAGGTCTTTACATCCATGTATTTTTGTTTCAAATTTTGTAGTTTCCTATACAATTGAATGGCATAATCACTAGGTAGAAATTTACCTTTTAACTTTGCAACCATTTTGTCCCAAGAAGTGATCTTTTCTTTTCCTTTCTTCCTTCTCTCTTCTTGCATGTAGTCCCACCAAAGGGATGCATGGCCATTCAATTTTTTCTTGCAAACTTCAATTGTTGTTCCTTTGGCACATCTTCAAATTAAAAATATTCAATCTAATTATCAATCCAATCAAGAAGTTCCTCATTGTTCAGACTACTTGAATACACCAGGAGTTCCATCTTCAATTTGGAACCTTCACCTCTGACTGCTTTCAGCAATATCTCCAACCTTATCTCTTCAACATCTCTTTCTTCATGGGGCTCTTCTTGTGGTGGATTGTTTTCATCCATCTCTTCTTCCTGATTGCTCAAATATCCTATATCACACCTCTTCTCTTATTTTTCTCAACTATTGTAAGCCTTGCATCAAGACTTGTTCTCATTTCTCTCATCTCTTGGGAAATTTTATCTCACATCTCTTTGACTAACCTTTATATTGCTCTTTCAACAACATTCACCCTTGAAGGAATCTTTTCTTATCACAACACACCAAACTAACTTTTTCTTGACTTTATTGTCTCTAATACCAATATGATGTAGAGGGGGAAGAACTCACAACAACATTCTAAACACTTCCAACCAAGATTTCAACACAAAGGATTCAAATGTGCACATTAATTCACTTTAGGCAATGTGATCCTAAGCCTAAAACATGGGGGAAACATCCTAATGGCTCTAAATCTTTGAGGAAAATATGGATCAGGGGGAAATTGATGTATTTAAACCTAATTCAACATATTCTAAAGGTTTCCAAACATACCTAAACCCAATCAATTGCTTGACATAGTGATTCATGTAAATCAGGGTTGCTGCCACTAAGTGCATTCAAGGTAATGTCACCAAAAAAGAGGGAAATTTCTTGCATCAATGGTATCGTATTTTATGCATACTCCTTGCAACATTTCACAATAACCTACCATCCAACCAAGGTCTCACAACACATAGGTTTGTTTGGCTAACACTCCTACAAGGGTTTTATGACAGTTTCACTACAAATCTGATTTTTTTGTCAAACATATCTCATTCACACATGCAAAATATGGGTTTTTTCTTTTCAATAATTTGGTTTGGAATGGTGTAGAGCTTTCCACAAATTTTCATGGGTTTTGGATGGTGTAAACTCTTCCCATGATTAAATTTTGCTTTCTGGAAACCCTGGGCAAGGTTTTGACCCGCAATCACAAAAAATGTAATATCTTACACAAAATATGATGAAAATATCTCAAACAAAAATAATTTGATAGCTAAGATCTTCCTTCAACTTCTCCAAGTTGTTTCAAGACTGTACCTATTTGTACGAGTCTGTACCACGTGAATTAAAGTCACAGTTCACAGAAAAATGCAATATGGAATGCGGTAAAAATGATGTTCTTCTCATTCAAACTTCATCCAAGCCTTGAGGTCGATGTTACAAGAAAAATTTAACATGTTCCAATGATTTAAAATTGAAGAAAATAGACCAACAACCTTTTTTTAACTCAAATGGCATCATTTGCAACTTTTGACATGTTTGACAACTTTTAGCAACTTTTGCAACTTTTACATGACTCCAAATGATTCAAAATTTCCTTGAACGACCTTATTGACTCAATCCAAACCAAGAACCAAAGCCTATCCATGATGACAATATTTTCCTCAAAAAGTGCATCAAGGTGCCCTTGCACCAGTCAAGTAGTAGAAAATCAATTGGTAGAAGCACCAATTATAGATGCCCAACCATTGAATCTCGACTTTATAGAAAAAATTATTCTCTCTCTTAATGATTCATTGAAGTGGAAGCTCTATTTTTATGGTTCCTTCACCACCCATTTCTCAAGAGTTAGATTTTCCCCACACCACAAGGTGACCTCATACCAAAGGCATTCAAAATTTGGTTTCCCTACACAAATAATATTATTGAATTGAAAATTTACTTTCAAGTCTCAAGCTCATATTCCAATGGAACATCCAAAATATATTAGTTGTTAGTGATTCCTAGGAATTCATCAAATAAATCAATGATGAATATAATACCAATGATTATAATCTATCCCTTACAAGAGAATGGTTTAAATATTCAAGAAATATTTTATTCATATTTAGTTTGAGAAAGTAACTCATATTAATAATAAATAATTTGATACCATGGAAACCATTGGTTCTCTCCTTCACATACATTTTAAAATTTTGAAATGTAAATTCTTGGTTTATCAAATCATGGTTCCAACACACAACATCCCTAAATAAGAAAATGGCATGTGACATTGTTGGTTCCAACTTCCCATGGTATCACAATAGTTATACTTACCTCCAAACATAGGCCCTTCAATATAAACTTCTACTTAACAAACACAAATCCTTTATTCCCTACACATCTTATTTCACCCTTCTTGGTGACACACTTTATCTTGAGGTTATGATGACACCTTTTTATGATGTTTTAGAGTCAAATGAAGCAAACCCAACTATCAAATACTTTAATGGTGGAATCTATAGAGCATAGACTAGTGGACTACTACTAGGAAAAATATTAAGAACGTGATATTATTGGTCCGCCATGAAACATGATACATGTCAATATATCAAAAAATATATAAAATTTAGAAAATTAGAGGTATGTTTCATGCACCCTCTCAATAAATTTAGTCCATCACAACTCCATGGTATTTTTCCACTTGGGAGCTTGATTTCTTTGGTAAAATAAATCCCTATTCCTCCAATTTCCATAAGCATATTATCACTGCAATTAAATACTTCACAAAGTAGGTTGGAGAAATTCCTCTTACTTATGTGACTATCCAATAAATTTCTAAGTTCATCGTTAGCCAAATAATATGTCGTTATGGTATCCTTGCTACCATTATCACAAATAATGGTAAATCCTTTAAAAATCATAAAGTTTAATCCCTTTGCAAAAAAATCACATTAGACACAAATAGTCTAAACCTTATCAACCACAAGGAAATGGTCAAATAGAGGAATCTAATAAAACCCTTATAAAAATCCTCAAAAATATTGTCAATGATGTTGGTCATGATCAACATCTTCAACTCTATCCTACCCTCTAGGCCTATCATGCTAGCATTAATATACCTATTAATGTCACTGCCTATTCCCTTGTCTTTGGTGTTAAGGGAATTTTTCCAGTTGGGACTAAGTTATCATCCTTGCACATCACTTTACACAACCTCGTCACTAATAAAATCTATAAAATGACATGACTACATGAGCTAAAGCTTCTTGATGAAGACTAGCTCAATATTCTAAATTACCTTAAATCATATCAAAATTCATTATAGCCAAGTTACAACAAGTGCATCAAAACAAAATAATTTGAGTTAGGTGATCTTGCACTCAAATAAAATTAAAAGAACACAAATAAATATTGTAAGAAGAAAGGAAATGTTGATCTAAATTAGTTAGCTACCTATATCATCATTACTAAATATAGATTATAACAATACAAGCTAGATGCACCTAAATTTTAAGAAATATAAGAGCCCATTAACATCATGCACCTCAAGAAGTTGCATGCCTCATTTAGTAGCAATAGACTCATAAATCCAACAAAATTTAAAAAAAAGTAAAAAGAAAAGTCGTACACTAGTGAAAACTAGGTCTATGGCACCTTGGGAAAATATCTTGATGAAAACCCTCTTGCAATAATCATGTATAAGCACTTGGCTTTCATTATCCACAAGAACCATTTACACTTGGTAGAAAATTAAAGTACAAGTCAACCTATTTCTTCCATATGATTGCACAAAAATCTTTTAGTATTCATACACCCATATCATATTTTTCCTTTAGTTAGGCTTGGTCTTGCATCTCAACTCTTTCTTTAGATAATCGCATGGATTATCCCTAATAATAAATTCTAACATTATGACATGTGTCATTTTATTACTTTATCCCGCATAGCCACAACACAAACAAAAAAACCCTAGAAGCCTCACCATGTATGGTGCAGGGTCACTAGGACCTAATTTGCATATTTTATGAAATTTTGGTCCTTACTACAAATGAAGAAATTTTTTCCTTGTAGAGTTGTTCACAAGTTTGGTTCCAACGCTTATGAGATTGAACTACCAAGTGGACTTGGAATATCACCTATATTTAATGTATCTGACCTATACCATTTCAAAGGGGATGTTGTTGCAAGTAATGAAGCAGGTTCTCAAGCATTTGAAGATGAAGAATGGATCAAAGACCTTCCTCCCAACCAACCTTTAGAGTTAGAGTGCATATTGGATACAAAGGAGCTCAAGAAGAAAAGAAAAACTGCCTATTTGCAATACTTGGTCAAATGGAGGGGTCTTCTTATGGAAGATGCTACTTGGATTTCTGAGTCTGATATCATCAAACATGGATATACAGTTGCAGACCTACACTCATGTGGGACTTGAGCTTTGTTCCCTTGGGTGTATGGTGCAAGGTCACCATGACCTAATTTGCATATTTTATGAAATTTTGGTTTTAGGTTGTGTGGTGTGTTTAATAGTTTCCTAAGGTCATGTATGACCATTTTTTATCATGTAATCCACCTTGGAGTGCTTAGAGGGTTGTTGGTGTAAAGTTTCAAAAAGTTGCCAAATGTGCACAAAAAGATGTCATGCAACTTTTAAAAAGTGTCAAAAAATCAAGTAACTGTTACATGCATTCAACAAAATGGTTTCTAATTATTGGAAATAGTGGTAGTGTAAGAAAAAAAGACTCCTCCAAGTAGAAAGTGTGGATTGGGAAAACTGATTTTCTATGTTTTCCTATTGTTTCACTCATTTTCTATTGTTTGGTATGGTCTATACAGACCACCAATACTCCTGTAATCTATTTTATCTTGTGTGCATGTGAGCCTAGTGAATTTCACTTTTTGTTTCATCATTTTTCATTAAGTAAATCAAAAGTTATAGCCATTTTACTCCAAGCAGATAGAAACCCTACCTAGGGTAGCAGTGAGCACAAAATAACATGTAACTCTCCTCTCCACCAGTGAAAATTCACCAAAATGGGTGGAGAGGCTTGTTTCTATGTATTTTATCTTATTCCAATCTTGTAGGGGTTGGAGTTAAAGTTTGCACGTGCAAAAGTTCACTAGTAGTCTGATATTGTGAATGTATTAGACAAAGAAGTTGACAAAAGGAAGATAAAGAGTCATGAAGGATGTAAAAGAAGGATTGAAATCACCCAAATAGTGATGTAGGGTTGTGAAGAAAGGTCCCTTAGACTTGTGTCTCAAAGATCTTGCTCAAATTTGTTAGTTTGATGTAAGTTTTTGTGATTGTCCCAAAAGGACATATTTTGGTAGTTTAAGGTTAAAAGTTGCAAACCATGAATGGTCACGTTGTTGGGATTCACATAGGGGTGTTTCAAGATATTTTGTATCTTAAAACAAGTATTCCCTCGAGGTTTTCTTTGTTTCTCCTTGTTGTGGTGTTGGTTATTTCTTTTTTCAAAGTATAAGTCTTGTTAAGGCATTGTCAGTGTGATAAGTTGCATGAAGTTAATTAATGAGTCAAAAGTTCTTGAAATCTTGTTGTCCCACCATTTTATGTTGTTCCATCCCTTCAATATGTGTTTCCCATCTCTGGTGATCCAATAAGCTCAATGGTCAATAGTGGTAAAGAATGTGAAGATGGCTTAAGCCTTGGGTTCAATGAAAACCTTAAAGGAAGTGAATTAGGGCACTCAAGTTTTGTTGAAACTTGTCCTTCCTCTGCATCAATGTATTAAATTTTAGGAAAATAATCCCTTTCCACGCACACACAACCACTCAACTCATATAGGCTCTTTTCTACCTCTCTTGATGAAATCCATGCTGAAATTTAGACATATCATCCCATGGGATATATCACTCCCATAATCATACATCATTACTCACTATTACAATATCTATAACTTGGTTTTCAACTTAATCAGAGGTAAATATTTATGTTTTTGTTCTTCTATTATTTTGTGTATTTTCATTTTTTACCCACAACATACTCTACCAAGGTCATCATGGTCCATTATATGATGATGTTTCTTGTCGATCAATGTGTCAAGACATCTTTATTGTTGGAATTTTTGCTTGTATGTATGAATCATTCCTTTGTATATAAGATATAATGTCATCATGGTCCCTCGTAACATGATGCATCATGTCCTATGCTAAATAAAATTTAATTTTCTCTTGACACATTTATAAATTTAGTTAAAATCACTAGCATTTACCTATCTAGATCTTCCACAATATTTTCTAACTAACTAGCTGAGGTGACCATCACCTATTCTTCACCTCTCCCCTCCAATTTTCATTTTCCATTCTTTCCCTTTCTATTTTTCCCAAACCTCTTTTTGGGTCTTTTATTCTATACATCCATGTTATATGCACCTACTTACCCTCTCAAGCGGGCATCCCTACACCACCACTAATTCATCCTTAAATTATTGGAACATCTTAAATTTAAAATTAAATCAATCAATCCAACCCAGTCAATTAATTCATCAAGTAAAATCCTAAGCACAACTCATTCAACATCACCATCTCATTATGATGTTTATGTTATCTTTTCTTTGAAAAACCATTACTCGTCTTTGTTTTAATTATTTTTAGTCACAAATATCTTTCAAATAGGGGCTAATTTTGGACACCTAAAAATTTTCTCACCATATCAACATTGTTCTAGCTAAATTCATTCTATAATAATGTTTTTGATTAGGTAAACAGGGAAAGGGCCCTGATCCCGTGGTTACAAAGCCAGAACAACAAATAGAGAAACGGGCTAGGAAAAACAGCACCAGCCACCATCAGAAAACAACAACAAACAAACCAAACCATGGCCAAAAATGGCAAGGCCAAGTAACCAAAATTGTACCACATAACTATTTGAAGCATAATCAAATACAAGATACCCATATTAATCCATAAGATAGTACGCATACCATTTATGAGATTAACCAAAGTCCAACAGGTACGAAACCATAACATAGCTATCATGAAATAGCAATTCATGATACTAATGTTATCATCTATCATTAATTAAATATTTAATTAATCTAATCTATGTAATTAATTAAGTAATTATATTGTTTAGTTAGTTTAGTTCTTAATTAAATCTAGTTTATCCTAATTAATTAATTAATATCATTATTTAACTAATTTAGCTTAACATCTCACACCTAATTAAATATATTTTCTATTTAAATTCAATTTTCACCTCACATTGTTGATACTTTATTATTGAATTAATTCAATTTACTTCCACAATCCCAAAATTAAATGATCAATTAATTGCTTTTCTCTCCTATTTTTGGTTGCAACTATTCTTTGATTTTTTCTATTTTTAGCTAAATAATTTCATCTCTTCATCTTGATCAAATTTAATAATGACCATTCATATTCCCCTTGACTCAAGGAATTTTTTATCAAGCAATCTCCACCTTATATCTTTTAAAAAATTATCAATTGTCTATCCTCCCAACCAAAAATTTATAAATGAAGTTTGAAAGCTTCCAAAAATTATAAACATGAATGCACAATACATATTGTAGACATTTTGAAGTAATTTTATTAAGCAAACACATCCCAATCTATTGAGAAAATTGACATGCAAGAAAGGAGTTCACATTTGGTAACCTTGTTTATTTGGATGTTATTGTTGAATTTCATTATATTTATTTTGAGATTTACATATTTTTTATAATAGGATTCATTTTATTTATATTTGTTTCATGTGGATATAAATTTCCTCGAGCTCCCTTCGGGTTGTTTGTATTTTGCTAAGTTCGGCTCGCACCCTATACATTTGAACATCATCGGGCCCGTTTTTTATGAGCTTCGCCTGAATGTCTCCACGTGTCCACTGAGCACTCCTCGCAAGGATCCCTTCCTTTGTTTCTTCGGCGTGCCCCACCATGCTTCCACGTGTCAATAGTGTAGGCATTTGAAGCTTGCTTCCTTTCACTTCTCAAAAGAACTTCGCTCGCGTGCCACGTAGAATCTATCCATGTTCACTTTTTGGCAGGCCCCACAGTTAGCGCCGGTAGTAGGGACTTCTCCACTTGTCTTCCCCGCTTGGGTTTTCATTGCAAGGAGGGAGGAATGAACCACA
The DNA here is from genome assembly GCA_007258455.2 of Sequoia sempervirens. Lineage (NCBI taxonomy): Eukaryota > Viridiplantae > Streptophyta > Pinopsida > Cupressales > Cupressaceae > Sequoia > Sequoia sempervirens. The sequence continues at coordinate 305,214,088 of VDFB02000017.1, read as the reverse complement.
AGCCTCGACCTATCACCACGTGTCCTAACTGGCTTCATGATTAAGTGACACATGTATGCACGAGGTTTTGTTGGGACCACTACCATCATTTACAGGGGATGCATCTAGCTTGAAGACGACTGCATTCTATAGCTCAATTTTTTTTTTGTTGCAACGGCCTTAGGAAATCATTGCTTTGGGCATCATTTCTCGTGATGAGGGAATCTTTTATGTTATTTGGCCCGCTAGGTGGTGGGATTATCTTCTATATATACTATTTTTTCCTTTTGAAAGTGAGTTCAGAAGATATAAAAAAATTGGGAAAAAGACACCAAGCCTTTTGTACTATTTTTAGATTATTGTATAAGACTCTCTGACTATGCCATTGTTCAGCCTTTTTATTTTCTTAAGCTATTTGACAAAACATTATATTGTGTTATTACTGTACTAAATTATTTATTTGCAGAACTTATATGATTTCAATACAAGTTTGTTGATTTAGACCATGGCTTTGACTCTTCTTTTCAGTAAATGTGTATGGGAGTTATTTTATGTTATTGGATAAATTATTCAGGTTTTCATTTTTGATTTTTGTTATTCTGAGACTTAACAGATTGTTGAATGAGCCCTTAAATCACATTCAAAAGATAGATTTACCGTGCCTATATCTATATCTTGGAACATCGCCTTAGTTAGATCTTTATTTTGTATATCTGCTTCATTTTCCCATTCTAAAACTCTAATTACAGAAGAAGCCAACTTCTTTAAAAATTCAGAGGTCACTTAGTTTAGTGCAATTAGTCCCCATTAACTGAGTTTCCCATAAGGTTATTACCTTGTCAATTTTTGGCATCAACAATTTCTTTTTCTATCATGCCCAATGGGATTGCTTAAATGTACCTAAACCTTAAGTGGGTGTATGAGTCATCAGCCTGTTACTAGATCCCAAATAGCTAATAACCTTGACTTACTAATGCAACCACTAGTAACCATACAAACTAGAACCCATCCAGTGAACATTTTGATCCCTCCATTATCCATGTTGCCAATTGTTAACATAAATTACGTGGTGTGGGATGTGATGAGACAAAAAAATATTTCATCTATTAGCCAAATATAATCATGTATTTTTCTTAATTATGGAGTCTATCAAGACTGGACATGATAAAGAAAGTAAGAGATTTTCAGTTGTAATAGTCAAATATTTCATTATATCTTGAAAATTACAATTTGGGTTCTTGAGATTTTTGGATAAAAATTTAAAGTAAAGAAGAGAAAAAAACCCATTAAATTTCACGAAAACCCAGTTTGTGGTTTGAGAGATAACTTCACCAGTTTGATGCTCCAAAAATTTGCTCCCATACTCTGAAATTTTCAGAATTTGTTCATTCGTTTGCTTCCATGCTCTGGAATTTTTGGAACTAAGTATGATAGAGGTTGAGCAATTAAGGGACAATAGTTGCAAGCACTAAAGGAAATTGGAGTGACTTGGATTGAATTTGAGATAATATAGGTGCAGTTGCAAATATCTAGGGAGTTGTTCAACCCAATTTATAAGCAGTTGAGAGCATATAGGAGTAGACTTAAAAGTTTTAATGATATAAAATGTCAAAGGAAGGTTTTTTCAACACTCTAACACCTTTTTGGAGTAGTTTAAAGAGTTGAAAAGCAGGGATTATTATTTTGGACGACCAAAATAAATTGATTCAGCAAAATGGAGTGAAGACTTATCCTTTCTTTCTCCACACATGTTCTTATTTTTAGCAAGTTGTTGCACAGCTATGAGGCTCATCTTTTAATTCTATAAATGCATTGTAATCAAAGAATCAAGGGGGGATTAGAAAGACTTATTTTTTCCTAAGGAAATATGATAGTTTTTAGTTTTATTTCAAATAATGTATTTCAAGAATTTTTAGAGTAAATTTGAATTCAAGCAAGTTTTTAATTTCTAGCAAAGTGTGAAGTAGTTTAGCATTTTCAATTCATGCAAGTGTGTCTTATATTATTTTCTTTTCATGCAACTTTCCTTTCATGCAAGTGTGTCTTATATTAGTTTCATTTCATGCAACTTCCTTTAATGCAAGTGTGCTCCAGAATAGGCTTGATTTCTACAAGTTTGATTGTAGAATAAATTATCAAATAAGTTTTCTCCATTCTCTTTTGCATACAACCATGGACATCGCCTTGGATTGATAAGTTAAATGATAAGGATTACAACAACCCCATTAGGATGTCAGAAGCCCCCTTGTAACACCAGTAGCACTGACTGTTTGGGCCCCAATCTCAGCCTCTACTTTAATATCTATACCAGAATTCACTGAGGATGGCTCAAAAAACCATCTGAACAACTGCAAGATGTGGTAGACATGTGTTTGGTGCAAAGAGTCACTGACCAAAATATAGCACTAATTTTGCTCGCCACCTCTTTCAGAAGTAGGGCGTTGGATTGGTACCACACTCTGCAAGCTAATACTATCGGTACTTGGGATCACTCGGAGATCTGTTCTATGAAATATTTTAAAATGATGGAGATCGATCTTCGCTATATCATCAACTAGCAACCATCAAGTGGGCCCTGCATGAATCCATGACTAACTTCAATGTCTGATTCCATACAACTTGGCAGAGGATCCAGACTGCTATCTACCTGCTGGTCAAATTGGCATTCATGTTCTACTTGAAATCCATCAATGCCGACATCTCAATGATGATCCAATCTCTTAGCGGAACCACTCTACCGGATGCATACAACATCGTTGTAAAGGCAAAAAACAATCTAATAGACGCTAGAAAGTTGCTGCCTCGACCCATTATGCCTATATTTCTTGAAATATCAGCTCCCTCTCAAGAGATGCCATCTACCAATGCATCCACTCCTCCCCAATCTATGTACACATATCTGAATGCACTATAGAATGTCACTTCCACATCTGGCTCTTCAAAGGATGAGATGAATGACATCAAGGAGATGTTGCGGACCATCGCCAATGAAATAACTACCATCAAGTGAAACCAGTTTGTGCCTCCAAAGCCAACCTACCAAAATTATCAAGGCAGATGATCTTTTTACTAGCAAAATCATTTCCAAGGAGGCTCGCGCACAAATCTGCAGGCTCAAACAACTAATCAAATAGTGTCAGTACCTACTCTGCTGCAAGGTGCTCACCCAAGCTCGAGTAGAGAGCTAACAGTAGGGCAAAAAAATCTCACCGATGACACCAATCCTTGGTGCTTCCCCTGTGGTGATGCACATATGCCTCGAAACTGCCCGTGCCACAACTTACAACAAAAGGTGGTAGAACAGCATAGCCAAGGCATGACATTAGATTCTAGAGGTTATGCATATGCCTTCCTGCAAATGGAAAACACAGTACTCACCGATCAAATGCAAGAGATGTCCCTAAAGCAAGAAATAGATATAGCTCCCAATCATGTGTTCTTCTCATGGATGGAAGAAGAAGAAGCGATGTTTGCAAACAATGCATCCACATCGAAAGCCCCACAAGTGCAGTTCGATTACAACACTCGCTTAAAGAGGAGATTCATGAGTGAACTAGTCACCCCATAGCTCAAAAGTCCCTCCAACCAGACTCCTAGTAGCTCCACAATTGCACAATAATTTCAACCATGGAAGGAAGTTGTTATAACCAGGGCTAAGGAATAGAATCTTTTAAATCTTCCACCATTCAATGTGGTGGAATAATTGAAGAAATCCTCCGCTAATGTGTCCCTTTGGGATATCTTAGCTATTCCAGAGCAGAAGTCATTGTTGGAGAAGGCCCTCTAGGAAGATACAATCATTGAACCAACAGATCAATCACTGAAGGGAAAGGCCATCGATTCACCCCCTCCGACCAAAGTTCTCACAAATAGTATAGAGAAAGCCTCTATCGAGGTTACGGATAAGCCAAAACCAAAGCCCTTTTTTCTAACTCTTATTCTAGGAAAGAAACTATTGCATAATTCCATGATTGACTTTGGCACTAGCACCACAGTCATGCCCAAGCAGATAGCTAAAGCCTTAGGACTTAGCTATGAACCTTTAAGAAGGGGGGTTATGCAACTTGATGGGAATAAGGTTGAAACTGTAGGAATCATCAAGGACCTTCCCTTGACTCTGTTCTCCTTCCCTAGCATCATAGTTCCACAAGATACCATAATCATAGATGTTCCCCCCATGTTTGGCCTCTTCCTATCCTGGGAATTCACTTCAAAGATAGGCGGATACATTTTTTTGGATTGGTCACACTTGATTCTTAGGACCAAGCATGGAACTAAAATGAAAATAATATTTGAACCTCTACATTCAGAACATGTAGCCGATGAATCCATCATCAACTTTGAAGCCGCTCATACCTCTTTCACCAAAGAGGAAATGTATTGTACCAAGCTACTAGAGGATGAAAAAGTGACCGAAAATAGAACAGATTTAGAGGAGGTCTTCTTGAGTGAATATATAGACACTGATCCTTTCAACAACTATCATGCCATTGGGTTGGGGACCTATGTCATCTATGATGAAGATCAAATGCTTCTAAAGGTTATGAAGGAAACCGAGAGTGGTGAAGCCTCAGAGCTATGGATGTTGAACTTTGATAGAGCAAGATGCAAAGTTGGCGCAGGAGTCCTGATATGTTTGACATCCCCATCCAATGAAAAGACACTCTGGTCCTTCCACTTCTAGTTCGCTTGTTCGAACAATGAAGCTAAATATGAAGGCCTAGTGCAAGGTCTAAGCCTTGCAAAGTGGATGGGCATCAAGCAAATAATGGTGTTTGGAGACTCTGAACTAGTAGTCAATCAAGTCCAAGGGATTTCCACAGCCAAGAATGTCCACATGAGATCCTATAGACATAGATTATGGGACCTGATTGATGGATTTGAAGCCTTCAATATCCAGATAGTGTCAAGAGAGAAAAATACAAATACAGACCGCCTGGCAGCAATCAGATCTCAATTTGATCCTGCTTCTGACATAATTCATAACATACACTTTATGCAAGTGATTTTTTGACCTGCAATTCTTGATAATGATCAGAGCTGGAAAGTGTTCAAAAGTGATGAACACATCGCCTCATTCATCCAACAGTCAGGAGATTTTGTCCAACCAAAGATTGACAAGGCCTATGATAGAAAAATCATTCAGCTAAAGTCCAACAAGCTTCCAAAGGGACTGGTCACTCTCGAAAACCTATTTGATTATGATGATACAAGAAATGACAAGAGAAAGTTTGTAGCAGACAAAAGCAACTATGCAAACCTTTAGGTCAGAGACGGAAGGAAACTCAAAGTCAGAAAGGATGTCCTGCATCATGATAAAGAGAGGCTCATCCATTTCTATGAGAAATATGAAGGAGTAGTGGCTTGGTCATATGATGACCTCAAGGGATATGATCCTGAAATCATCCAACATACTATAGAGCTGACGGAAGGAGCAAAATCTATCCACCAAAAATAGAGGCCAGTGAATCCCAAGATTGAAGCCTTGATGGCGCAAGAGTTGACCAAGCTAATTCAGTCTTGGATCATCTTCTCGATCAAGCACAACACATGGGTATCCAATCTGGTTCCAGTTCGAAAGAAGAACAAAGACATCCGCCTATGTGTTGACTTCCGGGACCTAAACAAAGCATCCTTGAAAGACCACTACCCTTTGCCTTCTATGGAGTCAATCTTGCAAATAGTGGTAGGATCGAAAATGTTTTCTCTGCTAGATGGTTTCTTCGGTTATAACCAAATCTGAGTCAAAGAGGAGGATCAAGACAGAACAATGTTCATTACCAAGTGGAGAACGTTTGCATATGCTAAAATGCCTTTCGGCCTCTCAAATGTGGGAGCCACTTTCCAGCGGGCAATGGATATTTCTTTCCGCAAATTGATCAACAAGATTATCTTAATCTATTTGGATGATCTGAATGTGTCTCCAAGCATAAGGATGATCACTTTGATCACCTAGAAATGGTTTTCAAAAAATGCTAGGACTTTGGGATATCCCTGCACCCAAAAAAATGTGTCTTCAGAGTACCGCAAGAAAAACTATTGGGACATGTAGTTTCCAAAGAAGGAATTGCAATCGATCTTGAGTAGGTGAAGGTAATTAGGGAACTTCCCCTACAAGTCAACAAGAAAGGAGTCTAGTTTTTTTTGGGGAAGGTAAACTTTGTAAGAAAATTCATTTATGATTTTGCAAGAATAATTAGACCTATCACCCTAATGCTAAAAAGGGATCAATTATTCAAATGGACAAAGGAAGCTAGAGAATACTTTGATAAGGTTAAGGATGCTATTTCTTCAACTCCTGTGTTGGTAAATCCAGACCTATCAAAGGAATTTTTAATGTATGTAATTAGTAGCAAATCCAGTATCGCTACTGTGCTAACTCAAAAAGATGATGAAGGAAAGGGAGAACATCCGATAGCATTTCATTCTCGGACCTTATAATATTATGAGATGAACTACAAATTCATCAAGGGGCAAGCATTCACCATAGTTAAGGGACTCAAGAAGTTCTGACATCTAATATATTGCAATAAGTTGATTGTTTATGTCGCACATTCCAGTGTGCGCGAATATATCATGGAAGGAGAGATAACTAAAAAAAGGGCCAATTAGATCACTAAGATCCTTGAATATGACATTGAGTTCAAGCCTACAAAGACCGTATGAGGAAGAGGACTATGTGAACATTTGGCATGCAATGAAGAAATGGCACCTAAAGAGGAGCAACCAGAGCTAGTTCTAACAAATGAGTCTAAGTCTGAAAGCTACTAGCTAGTAGATAGAGTAAGGTTCATACACAATGGAAATTATCTGTTGAGCCTTCCTTCTCAGAAGAGAAGATTCTATAGACTATAGAACATAGGATATGCACTCATCAAAGAAGTCCTTTTCAAAAGGAACTTCAGTGGCGTTCTACTACATTGTGTCACCACAGAGCAAGTGAAGAAAATTCTTGATACTTTCCACAGTAGTGTCGCGAGCGGACACTTCTCTGCAAAAACCACCACCATCAAAATCATGTGCGCCAAATACTTCTGGCCTACACTATTCAACGACTCATACTCTTTGGTGAAAGCTTGGAAAGAATTCCAATTTTTTGCAGGAGGAAGAAAAACTTATGCAATGCCTTTCAATCCGATAATGGTTGATGAGCCATTTGCACAATGGGGCCTTGGTTTCATTGGGATGATTAATCCTACCTCCAATGTCGGACATAAATGGATCCTCATGGCCATGGAATACTTCACCAGATGGACCGAGGCCATGCCCCTGAAGAATGTGATGGAGGCGGAGATTGTGAACTTCCTCAAGGAGCTAGTAACGAGATTCGGCCCACCAAAGACCATCATCTCCGAAAATACTAAGGCTTTCCTAGGTTCTAAGGTATGTCAATTCGCACTTTTGCATGGAATATTCTTAAAAACATCATCAAATTACTACTCGTAGGGGAATGGCCTTCCCAAGTCAACTGACAAAAATTTAATCTGACTCATTAAAAGAATTGGGTCAGAACATCAAAAGGAGTGGCACATGAAGCTTCGAGCAGCACTCTGGGTAGACCACATAACCCCTAAACAAGTTCTTAAGACTTCATCACACGAGCTAGTGTATGGGAAAGAAGCACTATTACCCATGTCCATTTAGATTCCTACGCTATAATTGCTCAAATCCCTGGAAGTTGAAGAAAATTGAGCCATGGAGGTTTGGTTGGCCGAGTTGCTAGAAGTACAAGAAAAAAGGGAAAAGGCCCTAATGGCCATGTCTAACCACCAATAGGTGGTTAAAAGATATTTTGACAAGAAAGCCTCAGACCAGGGTCTAAAATGTGGAGACCTAGTATTAAAATTCAACGAAAGGGTTGTGGAGCCTAGCCAACACAGAAAATTTGACAGTCTGTGGGAAGACCCTTTTAGAATATTTAAATGCAAGCAACACAATGCATTTGAATTAGAAAATATGGAGAAGGAAGCATTAGGGATTCCGGTTAACAGAATCTACCTTAAATTGTTTAATTACACTTCATTATTATTCTTCCAGTGTAAATATGTAAGTATTGTAATTATTTTTCTTTTGTGTTTTTGTCAAATGGTCTTTCCACAACCCGTGAAGCAGAAAAATGAACCCATATGCAGAAACTTGAAAATGAACCCATGTGTGAAATTGAAAAGGTACTCAAGGAAGCAAATAAAGGGAACCGATATTGCAGAATTGCAAGAAGCAAAAGAGACAAAAATTTAGTAAAAGTTGTATATTCATTATATATGGAATTGTATACTTCAATAATACACTTGCAAAATGGCTCTGAGGCCATGCTTTTAAAGTATATCTATATATCATGCATTTTTTTCATATATATATATATACGCTAAAAGCCTTTTAAGGAATATATACAAAAAAGAGATTAATTCTTAAAACATATAAAAGTGTTGGGTCTCAAGTAGCAACAACGGGAGCATCATCAACAACATCTAGAACATCATCATCAATAGGGGCATTAGGAATGGCAACAGGAGAATTAGGAGAAAGAGGAGCATCAACAACAGTAACGGCTAGTGGTGGGGTGTATACCAAGTCCCTGAAGTCGGTGTACCACTCTACGCCATAGAAAAGCACCACGTTATAGCAGCGCAATAGGAAGTGACAGGCATGAGTGACTTTCTAGCGATGCTCTTTGTGTGTATGAATATGAAACCCCCTCAAAAATGAAACCCATGGCACCATGACATCTTCTTCAATATTCTTGTGGAGGTCACTTGCTATCGGAATGCCCAGGCCATACACCACATTCGCCACAATCTCGCCAAGGCCGCCAAGGTACTGCTTCGGGAAGATTGCCAGCGTCAAACAAATAATCATCTACTTAGGAACCTAGATATAAAGCAACGAGGCAAGAAAGTGAGATTAGATGTCAGTATTAACTCTATATGTATCTTCATACTCCACACAATCTCGGCCTAACACCCACTTCATTGCTACAATTGGCAATGAATGTTTTTTTTTTGTCATTCTCTTCAAGCGCTTATTAGATATTTCACCCAAGAAAGTCATTTGTGACTTATTTCTAACCAACCTAATTGGAGTATTCATGATGCTAGTTCTACCCAACTGCCTAATGCTAATTCTACCTAACTTCCAATACCAATCCTTCATAATTGTTAAGTGTGATTTTGATGTTTTATAAGGGCCTATTTATAGAAATATCTGAGGTATATGTGTGCCATAAGCATGATGCTAATCGAGTGCTAACTCAAAAATCCCACCAAGAGTCAGCTCAAAATTCCCACCCAGTTGCGTCTGCTAGGTACGACTCATTGCGTGCGAAGTAAAGTAGAGGTAATTAATTAGCATAAGCTGGTGGCAGTCTTCAGTGGTAGTTTGCATGGCCAGGTGCTAAGGTGTTGCGTTGTAGGAATTTTTCAAACTCCAAGGATGAACTCAAATATTTTCAAGTACTCATTGCACTCTTGGCTTAATTATTATCTTTGAGATATTAATTTCCAAAGCATGCAAAAGCTTAAAAACGCCTTCAATCGCTGACTCATTTTCCCAAGAAAATCATGTCGTAGGGCATCATTACTAAATGTCATTATGAATTATTGTCTTCTCAAAATGGCAAGGAAATTATTTCACATGACCAGAGGAGTTGGCGGTACATGCTAAATTTAATGCTAAAAGGCAACCATTGTCTACTACTCCAATAAATAAATAGCTAAGTATTGTATGCGAAAGGCTAACATTGTAAAAAGCTTCCTAAGTACACTATCTAGTGCAAAGAGTTTTGAGTGCAGAAGTGCTAAAGAGTCAAAGTGAGTTGTAGAAGATTTGAGCATGGCATAAATCCACAGTATCCTAAAATGGATGAAGATCTTCATATGAAAGCACAAGTCGAGGCGACCAAAATCTTGTTTGACACTATGCGTGCGACATTCATGGCCAATATTTATGGCAATACCTCTTACACTTCACCTAGGATACCAGAGAAGCTGCAGTGGATTCACACGCAGACTGCTAAAAAGAAAAAAACTCACAAGGACCAAAGCCAAATAAAGGAAGAATGGGATAACATTCATGATCTCATCCTTGAAAAGAACCCTAAGACTCTTAGGGAGGCAGCCTGTGAGAGAATGAAGAAGAATAGTGACCTGAATTCTTTGGCGCAGAAGCAATGGTTTAGCGGACTTCCACAATATATGGTCCCCTTTGTGCATTATTGCCTGGAGCTAGTCGATGAGGGCATTAAGCATTTTAACCCAAAAACCAACACCATCGAGGGCCGAGAGCTGAGAGTTAATATCAGCGTAGAAGCTATCTGGAGCGCTATGCATCCCTATAAAAAACTCTAAAGTGGACAATATGGAGTCATTCACTCCAGAGAGGGGGGAGAAAATATGGAGAACCAGAGATCTTGCTCAGGATTTTTATAACAAAGAAACCAAAAGGTCCAGGGAAAATCATAAAAAACCACCATAGATTCTGGCAGCACACAATGCTTCCCTCACGAACATGCAGGATGCCTTCTCAATGATGGCCTTTGTTTGTGGCCTGGAAACTGATAAGTATGTTTAGGAGTTTCAACTAGGTCTGGGGTTTCAGTTGCGTAGGAAACATTCCTTATTTTGGTATGAATTCGTGGAAGTCATCGTCGGAGAGATGTTGAGCCAAATAAGGGAATATAGAACACAACAGAAGTTTAGATTTCCTTCTTTTCTTTCCCACATGTTTTTACATCAGAACCCAAACTTCTTCAAAAAAACATGTGAGGTTGGCTATGTTTGATGAAAAGGGAATAAGAAGGCATGTTTTTGTATGGACTCCTCTCCTCTCCACAACTTATGACTATTATGCATTCTTGAATTATTTCTTGACTCTGATTCTATAAGACTTGAGCAAGGATGGTGGACCTTATCAACTTTTTATCGACCAGATAGCATATATGCAGAGTTTCACTCCAAAATGTGATTGGTTTCTAAGAGAGGATTTCACATTCATTCGGATGTGTGGCTTTACTGAGGAGCCGTTTCGACTTCTGGCATGTGTCACAAACAGGGTGTTGGCCCTTGAGATGTTCTGACAAGTGTTGATTATCAACAATATTTTTTGTGGAGGAAAGGGTAAGAAAGGTTTCTTCTTCTGCCCTTTGACTTTCAAGTCGGTGGTGGTGGCCAAGAAGCAAACACATAAGCTACTAGAGGCAAAGCTATCTCATTTGGGGCTAGTATGGATTTGTGACAAATGGCAATAAAACCCCGACAATGACTTACCAAACACATTTGTTAGGGTAATGCATAGCCCTCGACCTTACTGGGAAAAGTGGCGGAACCCACTAAAGGATTAGGATGATCTATTGGTAGACTTGGTTCACATTCCCATAGAGGATAGTAGGCCACCATGGATTAAGTTCTACTTCCCTTAGGTGAAGTATAATGAGAAGTGCCAAATGGGGGTTGCCCTTTGTAATGATTTGGTAAGGAATTTTAACTGGAGCAAGGAAAGGATTAGGGATTTCTAGATTTACTGACAAGAGATCCAATGCCCTGATACCCCTTATCAAGACATAGAGATGAATGATAGATTTGATAAGTTGTGGAACAATGACCATGAGGATATTGACGCAAGCAGTGATGAGGATGTGCACCCGAAGGAGGCTAGAAAATATACAAGGGGAAGGAGAAAGAAAAGGAAGTGCAAACGGCTTCAGCACAAAAAAATAAACAAGTAGCAGTGCAACATAGCACAACTACTCTGAAGCTGTGGGTGAATATATTGCATTTGGGGTCCTTGCAGACACGCACATGGGCCATGAAAAATACCAGAGTTTCCCAACAATGACCATCAGAGGTCATAGAGGTGAAAAATTCCCCACCAACCAAAAGGAAGTGCATAGATGTAAATGAAGAAGAAGGTTTGTAGGAGCTTGTAATGAGCTAAGGATTGGAGGCCTCCGCAGCCCAGGTATCTTTCTCTCTCCCTCTTCTTGATTCGTAGTCTCTAGTTTCGCCCCTGTCTCTGTGTCGCCTATCACTTCTAGTGTCGGCCTTTCTTTTTTTGCTACTACTACAACGGTTGTGGGAGGTTTCTCCTAGTTCTCCCAAGTGGGACCTTTCACTTTTACTCCTCTGCGGGTTATTCCACCTTTCGTCGGAGCCCAATCTGCATCTGTTATCGCTTCACCTTTTGCATCTGCCACGTCAGCTCTAACCCAGCTTTCCCAACAGATGGAATTTGCCACAACTCTGTTACCACCACCACACCTAATGATTCCTCCCATTATTTCATAGACTAGGCCGTGGAATATTCCCTTGTTATCCCCACTAACAGTCTCTCTTCCAAGGAAGAAATTGCCTAAAACCACTACCCTCTCGTTCCCTTTTGCTCTTCCTTGCAGTGCACCCTTCGTAGGTGAGCTCATTAGGTCGCCAACATAATTTTTGTCAAAAGGCGATAAAAAAAAAAAGCATGGGCTCTTAGGATCCAGAAGCAAAAGGCCAAGGATGCTAAAAATCCGGTCAAGCCAAAGGTGCAAACACTTTTCAATGAGGCCTAGCAATTGTTGCATTTTTCAACTATGCATCCAACTGTCATCAAACCACAGGGAGAGATGTAGCCTGAGGATTACAACATCTATGCTATGGGACTCGATCTAAGCATAGCCTGGCTACAAGATAAAGTTGAGCTCATGGAAGAGACACGGCGAGTGGTGACCATTGAATTCCTTAAGTCTAGTTGCCAGCTGAAGAAGAAGGAAGAAGAGCTGAAAACTGTCAAGGAGAGAATTGAAGTCCTGCTGGCAAAGGACAAGGTGAGGGATGCAAAAATTGCATGCTTGTCACAACAAGCGTAGACATAACAGGATAAACTCTAGGAGGAACTTGCAAAGTTCCAAACCCAAGATTTCAACCTATTCGCTTAGCTGCAACAAAAAAACAAGAGTTACAGGACTAGTTGGCTTAAGAGAAAGAGGAGATGCAACAAAAGAATGAGGATTTTCAATGTCAGCACATTCATTTGGAGCAAATAATGCAGTAGAAGGAAACATATTTTCAAGGCCAACAGGCTCAATTTGAGAAGGAAATCCAGGAGGTGAAACTTTCCCTTGAAAGGGAATCAGCAAATAGAAGCTAGGTCAAAGAAAGACGGCTTGCCGATTTGAGAACCTTGCAGGAACAATTCTCCATTGCAAACAAAAGGATTGTAGAATTGACACAGGATGTTGGTTCAAGGGATACTGAAATTAGCTTTTTGAAGAATCTTCCCCAACCCCCTATTCCCCTAACGGACCTCCTTCAAGTAGCTCAACGACTATATATCTCGTACTGGGAAAAGGTCAAGGCCTTCTACCTGACTCTTCAGCCAATGCTCCAGTTCATGGTGAAGGAAACAAGTTTAAGTAGGGAGGTTTGTGGAACTATTGAGCGATTCTCACAATTCATCGTAGAGAAGGTTCCTTAGGCATAAAAATTGCTAAATAAGTTATACACAGTGTTGGATGAGGACTTAGTGAGCGAGGGGATCGAGGACTGCAAGATAGCTGCCAAGACAACAAAAGAGTTCATCTGCTACAACAAAGCCATCCTCCATGCTAGTGAGTGTACTGCCACACTAGGCCAAACTATGAACAACATACAAGCAAAAATCTCCCAGCTAACTCAGATGGGCCTACCCTCCTCATTTCTCTCTGATGATTCGGTGGCCACAACGGAATAGATTGTAGTGAAGATTGAGGAGAAGCAATAGGAAACATCCGCTTTTCATAGATTTAGTCAACCCCCTACTGTAGAGGATATTGAGGGCATCACTCATTAGATAGCGTGACTGCTCTTCCAACTCAAGTTTGGGGCTGATATATCCACGATTTTTCCATACAAAGAAGTGATCGATCTGCACGAAGTGTAAGAGAATCTGTGTGAGATATTGATGCCATCCGAGGCCGACTGGCTACCTTTGCAGACCGCTCTCTCCAAGCTCTGATTACATCACCCAATGGATAAGGCTCTAGTTTGTGAACCAAAATTTTTGGGTTCCTCATTCTGTAGGTGAAACGCCCTTGGTAGTCGCCAAAAGTTGTGGATATAAATTTCCTCGAGCTCCCTTCGGGTTGGTTGTATTTTGCTAAGTCTAGCTCGTGCCCCGTACATTTGAACATCATCAAGCCCCTTTTTGATGAGCTTTTCCTGAATGTCTCCACGTGTCCACCGAGTGCTCCTCGCAAGGATCCCCTCCTTTTTTTCTTCAACATGCCCCGCCATGCTTCCACATGTCAGCAACGTGGGCATTTGAAGCTTGCTTCCTTTCGCTTCTCAAAAGAGCTCCACCCGTGTGCCACGTAGCATCTATCTACGTTCACTTTTTGGTGGGGCCCAAAGTTAGCGACAGTAGTAGGGACTTCTTCACGTGTCTTCCCTGTGTGGGTTTTCATCACAAGGAGGGAGGGATGAAGTACAGGCCCTGACCTATCACCACGTGTCCTAACTGCCTTCATGATTAAGCAACACATGTCTGCAGGAGGTTCTGCTGGGACCACTATCATCATGTGCAAGGGATGCATCTAGCTCAAAGACGACTACGTTCTATGGCTCAAATCTTTTTTTGTTGCAACAACCTTAGGAAATCATTGCTCTGGGCATCATTGCTCATGATGAGGGAATCTTTTCTATTATTTGGCTTGCTAGGCGGTGGGATTATTTTATATATATACTGTTTCTTCCTTCTAAAAGTGAGTTCAGAAGATATAGAAAAATTTGGGAAAAGACACCAGGCCTTTTGTACTATTTTTAGATTATTGTATAAGACTCTTAGACTATGCCATTGTTTGGCCTTTCTGTTTTCTTAAGCTATTTGACAAAACATTATACTGTGTCATTATTGTACTGAATTGTTTATTTGCAGGACTTCTATGATTTCAATACAAGTTTGTTGATTTAGACCATGTCTTTGACTCTTCTTTTCAATAAATGTGTATGGGAGTTATTTTATGTTATTGGATAAATTATTCAGGTTTTCATCTTTGATTTCTATTATTCTAGGACTTAGCAGATTGTTGAATGGGCCCTTAAATTGCATCCAAAAGATAGATTTATTGTGCCTATATCTACATCTTGGTGCATCGCCTTAGTTAGACCTTTATTTTTTATATCTGCTTCATTTTCCCATTCCAAAACCCCAATTATAGAAGAAGCCGACTTCTTTAAAAATTTGGAGGTCACTCAATTTAGTGCAATTGGTCCCCCCATTAACTGAGTTTCCCACAAGGCTGTTACTTTGTCAATTTTTGGCATCAACATTTCCTACTTCTAATTTTGATTTTTACACTTACAATATCAATATAAATAAAGAATGTTATATGGTCTCCTACATTCCTTGGGATATATATTGATGAATTATGTTTAAACTTTGATAAGTAAATATGAATAAATTATTAAAAATATGGTATTTTTATAGTTTATTAATGTGAAATAGAATATTTTTGGTAGATAACTTTGTAAAAAATTGACTATTACTATTTTAGATCATAATTGTAATGAAAAAATATCATTCCATAGATTAATATGATTAAACTGAATTAAAAAATATTTATTTCAAAAATATTTATTTATATAAATAAATTATATTAAGACATATTTTTATCTTACATTTTATGAATAATATTATCTTGCTTTATGCATAGTAAAAATCAATTTTATTAGAAATCAAAAAAATCAAAACACATTCAACAAAATTATATATCTATATCCAATTTGAGATTTAAAAGAGAAATGAGTTGAGATTCGTCTCAGCCACACACTACTTTCTAAGTTATTTTTTTATGAAGATGAAGTTGAGGTCCAATTCTTAAGAAACATTGGTGGGGCTATTATATCTATGTTATGAGAGTGCATTTAGAAAAAGAGAATGTTTCTATTATTTTAACAAAGTTTAGGGACAACACCCTAGTTTTGCTACTTTTTATATCAAAAACAAAGTTTACTTCTTTTCCACTTAATTTTCATGTTGTTATGATGACATGTAGGATTCTTTGGATGTAGTGTCCCAACCTATAGTCTTCTATGTAATCAATTTAATACATAAAAGTTTACCTAGTTTGTTGTAGTTGCTACTTTTCAAATTATTGGATTTCTAAATTTACTAGAGATGCCTTAATTTGAATTTCTAAATTTACTAGAGATGCCTTTATGCATTAAAAATGATATACGTGATTTTTTTTTGGGTTAGGCTAGAGAAATTTATCTCTTGGTTAAGAGATAGGATTATATGGTCTAAGTTTTGAGGTTGGTGAGAATGATGGTTAGACATCTATATCTTTCATTATCTTAGATTTAAATCATTTAGTAATTTTTTAATTAATATTTTAGTTAAAAATTAGTTATTAAATAGGAATTAAGGTGAATATCAATTTCTTATCTTGTATGTTTAAGATAAATCAAGTGTTGTTTGTTTTAAGTTATTTTATATATAAAAAAATCAGGTTCTATATATATGTGTATAGTTTGTGTGTCTTGAAAGAAAAATAATTGAATAGATAGCAATAATTATTTGAAGAAAAAATATTGAAAAGAAATACAAAATAAATCTAGTTAATTATCTAGGAAATTGTATATTATTAAAGTTAAATTAATTGTTCGAAACATATTTTTAACCAAGACACAAACATTACAATGAATTATGTGATATAAATCTTCTTTCAAACTTTAAAATGTTGCTTAATTTCTAAATGCACAATTATAACTATTAACAATTTTCTTCTTATATTTCTAATTTTTAATAAATGTTATACAAATTTTAAATATCAAAACATAATTAATTGACAAAAAAATTATATTTCTAATTTTTAATTATTTCAAAATTCACAAATGAAATTATTCTAAAATTTTATTTTATATTTTAGATTATATGTTAATTCTAAATTTAAAAACATAATTATCTAACAACTTTGTTTTTTCATATTTTCAAACAATATAAATTTTAAATAACCCTCTCTTTTTGTATTTTCTATTTGTATAGATAATATATTAATTTATAAAATACCATTAAAGTAAAAAAAACTCTATCTAAGACGGTATAAAATTAGGGAAAATAATGAACGTAAGCTAAATAGAAGTTTCTAATAAGGAGTACAAGGATAAGGTCATGGATTAGCCTTTCCTTTAATATTTTAAATGACTTAAACATAGGGAAAATAGTGATCTAAGATATCGAACACTTGTGATTTTTTGGTGCCTCATAAAGAGTGTTAGAAGTGATTTTTCACAAACCTGTCATGTATATATTTTGAGGGGGGTTGTTTAAAAAATAAATAAATTAGTTATTGGTATATGAGATATGGGTTATCAGTGGAAATCAAAATTAATCTTAATTTAAATTAATTAATAAAATTTAATGTAATATTAATTATTATAATAATTATTTCTATTAAAAGGTTAAGAGTAGCTAATACTAAATATCCACCTTTAGTCATATTTTGGTGGACATGGACATCTTTAATATTTTTCACAAAGAGATCATGTTGGTGGTTGAGAATAAGACGTGGATTCATCCAGTAGATTATGATGTTGGTGTGAATAAGATGTTTTATCTAACTAGTTTACCTAGTAGATCCTATTCACATGATAGGTTTACTTAGGTTCTAGAAATCTTTCTAGAAGTCTTAGTTGTTATGAGATCTTATCTTATGTTATTTACTTCTTGTTTCCTAGGTCATTTAGTATTAGTTGTCTCATGTCATAGGATTAAGAAAATTGTCGTAATCTTGTCTAATCCTATCTCTCACCTTGCCTATATAAGCAAGGTCTCTTATACATTTGTATCATAGGGGTTTGTACTATTATCAATCTATTATTGATCATTATACATATTGCATCTATAATCAAGTGATTCATCCTTTTGTCATACTCTCTTGTGGAAGGATATATTTTATTGTGTAGGTGATCTTGGGTTGTGGGAGCTCACTATCAACTCCTTGAAGTTCACTATTAACTCCAACTTGGTATCAAAGCTTCAAATCTACAAATCCCCTTCTCAAATTTGAAAGTGATTTTTTGCATGAGCTATTGTTAGGTTGCAAATTTTAATGAATCTTGAAAATTTGAGCATGCTCTTCTCTTGCATCATATGATGACTTGGGGAATCATAAAAACGTGATAGTAATATAAGATTTTGGAGGTCTATTTTTGTGGATTTATAATTCAAGTTCATTTAAATGGAGATTTTTGGTGTAAATCTAGGCTAACCATTGATTTTACAATGTCCAAGATATTTAGATGAGGCTTTTGTTTCACTCAAGTTCACTATCATATGGCATAGTAGAAAACAAGGTTTGAAGCTCAAATACAGTACAATTTTTTTTATTAGAGCATTTTCAATCTAAATGGACCTTTACATTGTGTCCAAAAGGCCCAAAAAACCATATTTTGATATACCGATTTTCTTATTTTGGTTCAAGATAAATTTGAGGCAAAACAAATTGTGAGGAGGATCGTGCTTGTCGGCAAAATTGAGACCGTTTTAAAAATGCATAACTTTTGATTTAGGAGTCATATTTTTGCAAATGATATATCATTTGAAATCTAGTTATATGTACTTTCCAATTGTGTAGGTCTCATTATTGTTAGAATTATGAATAATACAAAATGTAGGATCAAACAACGAACAAAAACACCTTCCACACAAGAGATCTACAAAAATAAAGATTTGCTATTCCTCAACAAGAAAAACTTACTGAATGAAAATCTTCCATGAATCTCAAGAGATATAATACAAAGAGGGTTGAATGCTTTATAGGAGAAACCACGAATGATAAAGGGATTAGATCATGACAAGTGTCAAAATCTCATATAATGAGACAAAATGATCTAATAATAGCTCAACTAATAAAAGAATAAAATCACTCCTAAGTTTAACTTAAGTACATGAGAATATATTAGACTAACAATCAATTAAAGATTAATTAATTATTAGCTAATGCATGATTACTCTAACAATTATCGTATTTTTCTACTAGTAAAATTTATTTCTATTTTAAGTCAGACCTCCTATTTGGACATCCAAGCTCAATTTTTTTTCTTATTTATCCAATTTTCATGGTTCTTGAATTGTTGGAAAGGTATTGAGGAGCTTTTTTGATCTATTTGTGATTTTTTTTAGTTTTATCCCAAAGTACATTTATTCATTTTTTTCAAATATCACATTATGATTGATTACTTGGACATCTTGACACCTAGAAAAAATTTATCTTTTTGGGGGCTTCATTTTCAATATACATCATATTTGAGAGTTTCTAATTGTTGTTGAAGGTTTTTTCTTTGTATATTTTGAGATCTATCATATTTCATTATGGGTTTTTCATTTCATCCTTCTCTAATCATCTTGAAAGGGGGAAACTATAAACAATGGAGAGATGGCATCTTGAACATTTCAATTGGCTTCATACTTTTCTATATTTGTATCGTCTTTTCCCCCTCTAGATACTTCATGTAAGAAATTTGTTTTAAATTGTAGAAAGGATCATGTCCTAGGAGTGATTTGTTGTCATGTTGATGATGGCACCTTAAATACTATTGAAAACATTGAGTTTCCTCATGCTCTTTGGACTAAAATTTGGGAGATATATGGAAATCCCGATGCACAACTATTCCTAGATGATCCCACTTCAAAATTTATTGTACCTCCAAATGATTTAGAAAATATACCACATGACTATGATAATATTTAGGAGTTTGATATGTTCAAGATATTTAAATATTTAGGTGGTGGTGATGAGGTTTATTTAGATTCTCCTTCTCCTCTTTTATGGATAGTTTTTAATCCTTCAACTTCAATGATTCCTTGTGCAATATTATTGATTGATACTTCCATCATTCTTTCTCATAAAAACCATCATTATCTTTCATATTTAGCTTTGTGGGATGAGCATTTGACAAGTATATCAAAAAAATTCTGAATCTCATAATGCAGATTTGGAGCACATTTGAGGGGAACTATCTATCATCTTTGATGTTAGTTACAACACAATTGTCTTCAAACCATTATTGTCTTTATATCTTGTTCATAATAAGTTTCCACATAGTCTTGATGTGTTATCTTCATTGAGTGGGGTAGCACCTAATTTTGTTGTGGCATACTATAGCATGGAGACACTTGATCATTTGTTAGAGACACCCATCACGAGAATTATTCCCCCATCTCTCTTCTTGGAGTTGGATTCTCTTTCACATACACCATTGGACTTGTTTCTTCCCAAGGGGAGGCATGTTATTTTTAGGAATTGGATTCTCTTTTGTCTTCAATAATTCTTCATTGGCATAGGAGATAATTCATTATGATGGGACATATAGTCTCACTCCTTCTCTCCTATGGGGATATATAAATTTTATATTTTTTATGGATGTAGTCCTTGGGGTTTTATGTTAAGTCATCCTTTCATCACTTATTCCATCACTTATACATTATTATTTTTATTGCATTCTCTCTTTTTGAGAGGGGTTTTTTTTTCCATGTGGTTTTTCTCGTTTTCTCCATTTGTGAGAGATCATTTGTAAATGGTTACATATCATGGCCTAGTAGCTTGGATCCATTATCCTTGCATCCTTCCATCATATCTTCATTGTTTCATTTATCTACTTCTCCCTAAGTTGAATTTAAGGGGGTGTTGGTATGTATAAGGTATTTTACCTAAGTAGTTCACCTAGTAGGTCCTATTCACATGATTTTTTACTTAGGTCCTAGAAATATTTCTAGAATTCTTAGTTTTCATGAGATCTTATCTTATATTATGTCATTTACTTCTTTTTTCTTATGTTATTTAATGTTATTCAAGTATCATGTCATAGGATTAAGATACTTTTCATGATTGTTTTTAATCTTATCTCTCACCTTGCCTATATAAGCAAGGTCATATGTACATTTGTATCATAGGGGTTTGTACTATTATTGATTCATTATTGATCATTGTATATATTACATCCATAATAAAGAAATGTATTCTCTTTCCACACTCTCTTGTGGAAGGATATCCTTTTTTAAAAAAAACAATCTTGAGTTTTGGGAGCTCACTATCAACTACTTGGAGTTCACTATCAACTACAACATATGAGATCCTACTATTCTATTTCATGTGTTTTTTCGCTACTAGAAATGTTTCTTTTGATTTTCTATGCCTTGCCATTAGAATACAATCTCTACTACTTTGTGGAACAATTCCCTCCCCGATCATTTGACTATGGATAATCTTGTTGCTCCTTACCATCTAGTGGACATGGCCACTACATCGTTATAAATATATCTTGTTGTTATGGATGCTCATACTATGGTGGATTCCCCTAGGGATGAAGTAGACTTAGCTATTTCATCAACCCCTAAAAGAAATTATTTGAAACTATTCTAGGATTCTTCTACACCATCTAGCCTCTTTACCTAGGTGATAGGAAATGAGGTACTCTTGTTATTGAACATTTGGTGGATTTTAAGTTGCATTAAACTTCCTTAGATAGAGAATTTTTTTCATTGCATAAGGTGACCCTAGATGAGGTGTTGGTGGTGGGATTCATCCTCTCTCCGTGATCAGTTGAGTTTAAAATGATTCTTGGATGATTGTTCAAAGGAGGAAGAGAGGTCTTCCTAAATATATTTTAAAATCATATACCCAAGTTAAGGGGGTTAGGATTGCAAGGAAGATGTTAGGTATTGTATAAGGTTTTGTATCCTATCATTGCTAGGCTATAATTTTTTCGTCTATATGATGGTGTGGGTTTGCTAATTTTTTCTTGATATTTCATTATTTTTGGGTTTTAAGTCATCTTTAATCATCGTATGGTAGCTTAGTTGTAGCTTTCTATCTATATTTTGTGTAATTTATGTATTGGCCCTCCAAAGCCTATTTTACCAATATAATAAAAAAAAAGTAATAAAAGATGCTAATATGAGCAAGTAGAAGGATTGGCAGCCCTCTTTGGGAAATTATGTGAAACTAAATTTTGATGAAACATCCTACTTGGAAACCTAGAAAATGTAGGTGTTGGATTTATTTTCATGAAATTTGTAGGTAATTTGTATATGCGGTCCATGTTCCTTGGCATTGCTAACCTATTTTGACAAATGGTATAATTAGTTACACCAGGTAGCTATTCAATTTTTTTGGAATGTTATAAGTTTTTAAAAGGAAAAAGTGAAAAGGATTGTAATAGATTTTTAAAAGAGATTGAAAATGAAAATTTTGACTGTCATTTTGATGCTAGGTAAAGGAGGATTTTCACTTTTGTTAGCCCACATAGCAAGAGTTTAGGGTATTTGTTGCTTACATGAGAGAAACTCATGCTCTTGGCATGAAATTGGTTGTTGAATGGTTTGTTTTTCACCATGTTCCACCTTTGAAAATAGAGATTTCATTGAAGAGGTCTAAAGAAAGGCATGCAACTCCTGAGATACCTCCCACATTGTAGAAAGTGGAAGTAAATATTACCCACATTTCCAAATCTAAAGAGTTTCATGGATTTTTCCACCATGCTTCCAAGTTTCATAACTTCCATTGCCTCATCTTGATAGGTGCATCAAATAACTCTCAATTTCCTGCATATTAACCTTTCATATTTGTATTAAATTCAGGTGCACATCGAATTACTTGCAGATGTCCTTTTATATTTTTATTTGAAGGGAGAACCTATATACCATGAGATGACCAAGTATTTTTGAAGGATTTGTGAAAGGGAAGACCAAATAATAGTAAGCCATGAAGACAATCACAAAGGGTATCACAAGATAATAAAAAGAATAGCAACTCATGGAGACTGAACAATAGTGGAAATGGGTGCTTTATAACCTAGGTCATAGAACACCACTATTCTCCTATTATCATTCAAGGATGTCCTAGGATCCCAAATTGGATTGACTATCAACACAAAGGTGAGTCAATTCTCAACAAGGGAGACCTAGGAAGGAGTTCTTAGGCTTTTGAGGGGTTCACCACCAAGCAAAATTTTGGAAAAGACAACTTACCATTCAACTCACAAAACCTAATGATGCAAGCCAAATAATGAGTGTAAATGGAAAAAATAAGTAATAGAAAGTTAGGATGTATATACCTGGGAAGTTTGGAAATGTGATGAGGGTTTTGGAAATGCAAAAATGTTGTCAAAATAAGCTAGGGAGGACTAAGACACTATTATTGTTGTCTTAGTCTCACTGTTGTTTTTCGGGGCAGATGCAGAATCTTCAGATGTCGAAAAAGATTCGAAAGAATCTCTGAAAAATACTCTTGGGAGGACCCCTTATTCCCAACTTAGTCCCAATCTGAATTTGTACAATCTCAAAATGTGATCTTGAGGTTCAATTTCTGCACTCCCTTCTTCTCAAATCTCAGGTCCTGAAACTTCCAGATCTAGCTTGTAGGTGAGTTTTCGTGAACATGACAACTTTGCAATGCATATTTATAACTTTGAAACTTTTCACTTCAAATAATCCTCAAGTATTCAACCTAAATCTACAAACACAAACATGCAAAAGAGGAAAAACTTGTTGATTGTTAGTAAATGGGGGTTTGCCTTGGTCAAACCCCTTGTTGGTAATTAAACCTTGGAATGAAGCAGAATAATGAAGGGAAATGATGAATGAACAAAGAGCTATGTTGCAACTCACCTAACCATTTTTATGAAGTCTACAAACTTTTTTGAAGTGGCTACCTTGAATGTAGATCTCGAATCAAATGAATGCTTGATAGATCTTGACTTGAATTGCTTGCTTGAATCAAAACCCTACATCACAAATGCTAGCTCAAAAACACACATCATACAAGAATATCTTTGACATGATGCTTGAATCTTGATGATGGCTCCAAATGCTTGATGAATTTCTCTTGAATGCTCTTGTGAACTAAATTATGCTATTAGGAATGCTCATTCAACTTGCTTGGTTCTTGGATGATAAAATGAGTGAAAGAACCTTGTATTTATACTTATCCATGCTTAATCCTAAAATTGCACCACAACAAGATGACATATGAATTCATTAATTAAAGGAGGCTAAATCTCACCAAGATTTGAAAATTAAATCCCAAAAATAACTTAAGGGGGACTAAGACGCCCTAGGTGGCATCTAAGTCTTGAGGCTTGAAACTTAGGGCACTGACTCCAAAAAGGGGCCCATTTAAGGTGCATTTGAAATCAGGGTCCCAAGACTTTTGGAGGACAAAAATGACCTAGATGGCATCTTAGTCCCAATCCAAAAATCAAGGACACAACCAGAATCATTAAATTATCATTTACCCTTTGATGTTTGTCAAGATTAGCCATAAAAAGATTTAATTTATTAGGCTTGTGGATGCAAAATAGGACCAATTAAGACATAAATAATGATAAATAAATCAAGGCGGGCCCAAACAAGTGTGAACTATATTTATCCCCCACTTTAGTGAGAGGATTAACTTGCTTCAAACTCACACTAAAGTAGCAAACCATGCAATCAAGAGGGGTTCTAATGTACGAATGTTAGTAACATAGGATGACAATAATTAAGAGGGTGGCCAAGCCCCCAAGATCAAGATCATATGACAAACCAACATAGGCACAAAGGAACACACTTGCGAATGATATATGAAGCCATAACCAGATTGCTAGCATACACCATCAAAGATAGAAAAAAGAAAAAGGAAAAAGAAAAAAATGCAATGGATCAAGCTTCAACTGGCCATCCAACGCATTGTGGATTGGGTCTAGGATGTTTGTCCAAAAAGGTTTACAAGTGGAATGCGTTGTCCACTATGCAAACAAAATGCTCACTCACAAGGGCTAGTGAAGCTAGTTGTCCACTAGGTGAGCCCAAAGAGGTCCATATCAAAGTCATACCCCCATGACTATGATAAGGACAAAGAGAAAAATGCATGCTCACAAGGGCTAGTGAAGCTAGTTGTTCACTAGGTGAGCCCAAAGGAACCATATCAAATCCATACCTCCTTGAATTTAATAGGGTACAAAAATGCAATGCAACAAGAAAAAGGGATGTTCGAAGGGATTTTTCTTATTTAATGTAAGGTATCTTCTTAGGGAACATTGTGTCTAATGTATCCAAGAGAGGACAAGTCAAAGAAATGTCACGCTCTCAGAGGAAATCAAACATAATGAAACCACCAAGAAAAGGACGCTTCAAAAGAAAAAAAAAATCACACAATGGAACATAAGTGTCGATGTATGCCCCCACTTTAAAGTGGTTGCTAACACCATTACTGTGAGCAATTTCTTTAAAGTAGAAGAAGTAATGAGAGCTTATTCGGAATGCCCTATGCCAAGTCATATGTTTCCAATAAGCTACATCATGAAGAAGTATTTCACATGCGATTCAACTTAAGGCATGCCATCCACATCCCAAGCTTGCTCTTATATGTAAATTAAAGGTGATCAACTAGAAAAAAGAGACAATGACAAGTGACATACGAGGACAAGGATACCTAACCCCTTGCCCCCACTTATTGTAGGACAAGGATGAGCCAAAATGATTGACGAGAAACATGTTCTCATAAAAATCAGTATCAATTAGAGGAATTAGGTGCTTCAACACAAGGAAGAGCACCACACTCCTTAAGTTGTTGAATTTTATCACTTAAAGCCTTACATTCATTAGTAGCATGACCATGAACTCTATGATACACAAAAAATGAACTCTTGTAGTAAAATTTCTTTCATGTTCTTGGAGGAAGAGATATCTCTTGGAGGAAGATACTCTCTTGATCAAAAGTAGAAAATGGTTCTTTATTTTATGACAAAGATATCTCTTGCTTAGTACAGGATTTCATACTTACACAAGACTCTTTAGATTGCGAGATTTTGTACTCTTCTTTAAAGGAAGGTGTAAAATCTAACGAATTTAAATCATTAGTGTTTTGTGTGATGACATTAATGTTAAGTGAGGACTTCTCTATTTCTTTCAAATGATAAAAATCAAGACCAATAGTTTCTATCGATTCAGGATGCACTATTGTTAAAGTCGGCTTAGAGGAATCTTTTGTGAGAGTGTTGATGTTAAGTGAAGGCTTTTTTATTTCTATCAAAGAACAATAACCAATACCACTAGTCTTTTCTTGTGTTTGAGGCTCTATAGGGACACAAATACCTTGTTCTCTAGCACCACATCCTTTTCCACTATAAACAAGTTGTTTCATCATTTCATAACCTTTTCCATAAATTTTCTTCATCTCTTTTGGATTCGTTGGTTGTTGATAGTCTATCTCATTAAAAAAATTCATATAATTTGCTTCTTCTAAAGTGGTTGAGGTGGATTCTTTCGAAGGGTTGTCTGAATTTTTTGTTGACATTACCACTTTTTCTTTTCCTTTTTCAAAGTCTTTGTTTATGATCTTGTATTCTCCCATGAATGTAGGTTCGAAGTCTAAGGAATCCCAATCATCTTCTAATAGCTTTGTGACTTCCACAATATGTTTTTATTTGTCTTTTTTTTGCACGGGTTCCACTTGTGTAGTTGGTATTAACGTTGCCAAAGGATTCTCCTTTTTTTTATCAATGTTCAAACAACTATTTGGGTCATAGTCAGTTCAAGTGTGTACACTTTGTTGTTGTAAATATACTTCATTTTACAATGAAGAGTAGAAGGCACCTCATTCATTGCATGAATCCACAGTCTACCTAAAAGGAGATTGTATGAAAGATCATGAGGCATAACATGGATCAGTGTTTCTAATGTGGCCTTCCCGGTTGTAATAGGAAAAGTGATCACACCAAGTGGTTGTTTTCCAACATTGTCAAATCTCTTAATAGATAAAGAGTTAGGTTGAATTTTTAATTTATCGACACCAAGCCTATCCAAAAGGGTCACACTACACACATTAAGGGTTGAGCCATTTTCAACAAGGATTCACTTTATCCTTGCCCTTTTTATATCAAGATATTATTATGAAAACTTTGTGTTGTTTTAGCACTTCCAAAGGGGGGAGTTCACTTTGGTGGAAAACAATGTCATCATTTATTCCTTGAATCAGGGTTGCTATGTCATTTGGTTGCACATTAGAAGAGATGTGAAATTTTTGTAAATCACTTTGAATCATGTTATGATAGTGACGGGAGGCTTGAATAAAGTCCCATAAACATATCTTAGTAGGATTATTCTTAAATTGTTCGACAAGATTATACTCATTTCCACTTTGTGAAGGAAAATGAGGGGCACTAGGAAAGATAGAATTAGGAAATGGGAGGGATGTTGAATGTGTTTGTCTTGGTTATGGATTGTTCCTAGTGTTGTATGTATGAGAAATGGTATTGTTACTCAGTTGTTGTGAGACCTTGTTCTTAGGTGGTTCGAGGATAAGGATAGGTTTGTTTTGAACTTGTGATTTATGAGAGGGTGGATAAATGATAATTTTAGGCTCAAGAGAGTACTCCAAGGGGTATCTAATGTGCATAACCTCAGAAGACTTATCCTTATTTTCATGATTTTTTAGTGAAGAGGAGTCTAATGTTACTTCATCATCTTCATCTAAGGAATTACTATTGTCAATGTTCTCATTTTCTTCCACCGTTATATCTTCCCTAGTAGGAGAGTTTTTAGAAGAATACAAACTAGATGTTCTTGGAATTCAAGGATTGGTTCTTCTAAGATGAATTCATCACACATAAGGGAGTTATCAATGGTTGAATTTTCTTGTTCATGAATGATGTTGTTGTCTTGTTCCATAATGTTTTCCCTAGGGGAAGAGAGACACATAAGATTCTCATGACCTTCATCTATTGGATTTTCTAACATCAAAGTATCCTCTTCACAACTAGGAGAGATACTAGGAGAATAACAAATGTGATTGTCAAGATTGTCTAAATTTTCACTCCTTAGTCCTATAATGTTCTCCAAAGTAAGGGAAGGAATATAAAGAGGGTTGTCATAGATCTTAAAGGTTTGATTATCTAACACCAACATATCCTCATCATTATCACAAGAGGAGAAGATGTTGGGAGATGAATGTGGGTAGGTTTCAATGGTCTCTTGTTGTGTTATGTGGTCATCATGATTTCCTATGGTTGTTTCTTCTTGTTCATCAATATCTTTGCTAAGAGAGGTAGAAGGAGAGAAACAACTAGGACTCTCATTGATTGGTTCTGCTGACACCAAATATCCTCTTCAAAAATAGGAGAGATATTAGGAGAAGAATGAATATGATCGTTAGGATTGTCCAAAGTTGTATTATCTTTCACTAAAGCACTCTCTTAAGGGGGATATGATTTTTTTCTTAGCGTACCTAGAAAGGTAAGGTACTAACATTGTTTGACCAAAAAGGAAAATAAATTTTAACCATATCATGCAATGCTTTAATAATGTAAACAATGTATATCCAAAGATGAAAAAATCTTTTATCCAATGTATGAAAAACTTTAAGAATGCAAACAATGTATATCCAAAACTGAAAAGCACTTTTATCAAACTTATGCAAAGTTTTATGAATGTAAACATTATATATGCAAAAGTGAAAAGTACTTTTATCCATATTATGCAAAGTTTCAAAAATGTGAGCATTTTCAGATCTAATGATGCTTGTAATTGAAATGATTTCAAAATACACTTGAAATGAAAGAAATTGGAATAATAGTAATTCTGCAAACTGTAACAGAAAACTAAAAGAAGAAAACAAAAGCATAGAAAAGCATATTTAAACCCTAAAAATGGCAACTTCAAACTCAATAGGGACTAAGATGCCAACAAGGGCATCTTGGTCCTAGTGAAGGAATTCTGAGATTTTCAAAAACTGGAACAGAAAACAAACAACACAGAGAGGGTTCTGAGCCAAAAACCCATAGAGGGACTAAGACGCTAGTAAGGGCGTTTTAGTCCCAGTAAATGTTATTTTCAGAAAAAAAAAACAATAAAATCTACATTGTTTACAGTGTTCCTAGGTTGCCTACTCAGGGACATGATGTTTAGAAATAAAAAAGTGTGTGAATGAATGCAAAATTGAATGCAATTTTTTTTTTTTCAATTTTGAATGCAATAACAATGTTTCTAAATGCAATTAGGTTGATTGACAATACACTTTTCAGTTTTCCAATGAGATAAGATGATGCAAGAAAGAAAAAATGCAACCTATATGCACTTTCACTAATTTGCAAGATGCAATGCAAGAATGAATGCAACCTAGATTTAGGACTTTAATGAACTCTAAATCAGAAAATGAATGTTGTAAAATGTCAGGTTCACCAAAATGAACAATAGGGGAAATGGGTGCTTTATAACCTAGGTCATAGAACACCACTATTCTCCTATTGTCATTCAAGGATCTCCTAGGATCCCAAATTGGATTGACTATCAACACAAAGGTGAGTCAATTCTCAACAAGGGAGACCTAGGAAGGGGTTCACCACCAAGAAAAAGCTTGGAAAAGAAAACTTAACATTCAACTAAAAAAACCTAATGATGCAAACCAAATAATGAGTGCAAATGGAAAAATTAAATAACAAAAAGTTAGGATGTATGTACCTAGTAAGTCTAGAAATGTGATGAGGATTCTAGAAATGCAAAATTTTTGTCAAAATATGCTAGGGAGGACTAAGACGTCCTTATTGTTGTCTTATTCCCACTACTTTTTTGGGGGGCAGATGCAAAATCTTCAGAAGTCGGAACATGATCTGAAAGAATCTTTGCAAAATACCCTTGGGAGGACTAAGACGCCCTTACTACCAACTTAGTCCCGATCTAAATTTTTGCAATCTCGAAATGTGATCCTAAGGTTCAATGTATGCACTTCCTTCTCAGATCCTAGGTCTTGAAACTTCTAGGTCTGTAATGTAGGTGAGTTTCTGTGAAGATGAAAACTTTGCAATGTAACTTTGCACTTCAAATGATCTTCATTAGGGTTTTCCTTGGTCAAACCCCTTGTTGGTAATTAAACCTTGGAATGAAATAGAATAATGAAGGGAAATGATGAATAAACAAAGCGCTATGTTGCAACTCACCAAACCCTTGTTATGAAGTTTACAAACTTGTGTGAAGTGGCTAGCTTGAATGTAGATCTTGAATCAAAGGAATGCTTGATAGATCTTGACTTGAATTGCTTGCTTGAATCAAAACCCTACATCACAAATGCCAGCTAAAAAACACACATCATGCAAGAATATCTTTGACATGATGCTTGATCTTGATGATGGCTCCAAATGCTTGATGAATTTCTCTTGAATGCTCTTGTGAACTCGATTATGCTATTAGGAATGCTCATTCAACTTGCTTGGTTCTTGGATGATAAAATGAGTGAAAGAACCTTGTATTTATACTTATCCATGCTCAATATCCCAAAAGTACACCACAACAAGCTGAAATATGAATTCATTAATTAAAGGAGGCTAAATCTTGCCAAGATTTGAAATTAAATCCTAAAAATAACTTAAGGGGGACTAAGATTCCCTAGGCAGTGTCTTAGTTCTGAGGCTTGAAACTTAGGGAACAGACTCCAAAAAGGGGCCCATTCAAGGTGCATTCGAAATCAAGGTCCCAAGACTTTTGGAGGACAAAGATTCCCTAGGTGGCATCTTAGTCCCGATCCAAAAATTAGGGACACAAAGCCAAAATCATTAAATTATCATTTACCCTTTGATGTTTGTCGAGATTATCCATAAAAAGATATAACTTATTAGGCTTGTGGATGCAAAATAGGACCAATTAAGACACAAATAAGGATAAATAAAGCAGGGCGGGCCCAAAAAGGTGTGAAAATGAAAGGGTATGATTTTTCCTACACTATAGAGACCATTTCAAATTTCATTTTGATTTCCCAAAACATTACTCTAAAGCAAGGGGCAATATAGTAGTTCAATCTACACACAAAGTTATTTGTTCTCTCACAACATTTTGAGTAAAACAATGAGTTAGACAAAGGAAAAAGTTGTTGAATAAGGTATGAAAAAATAACCATGCGACAGAGGGAAGTGAAGGTGTGTTCCAAAGTTCCCAAGAATAGTAGACAAACCTAGGGTAATAAATAAAGCATTCAAATAAGTGACAATGGCCATGAAGATGGGTAGTCATATCATTAACATAGTTACAGTGTACAATGGCAAGGGAAAAGAGAGCACAAAATTAAAAGGAGAGAATTTTAGCAGGTGGTGGTATTACTCTTCTCTATACAACAAAGGAGATTGATATATTTCCTACAACCAACTTTGGATAGAAGATTGGATTTCATATAAATTAGAATGCATTGAGGTCTCTTGTGCATATAATCACTTCCAATGTTGGTGTTGAGGGTGTTGTTGTAGTGGGAAACTATTAGAATATGAGGAAACATATAACAAGCAATTTAGCCTTTCAAATGGTTGTGAATCTTCTGATAGGTCATTTATCTACTAGGAAGGGTGAAGATTTCTCATGTGGAAATGTTACCATAGTTTAACATTCCAAGGATAGTGAGATGGAGAGGTAGTGGGAAAGTTGAAGAGTCAGACCCATATTAAGAAGGTGGAGAGAAGAAAGAAACCCATAGTCAAGAGAAGCATAGCAATATACTCAGAATTATTATTTTAGCATAGAGAGAAGTGAATGGTTGGTGGCCATTGCATGAAGATTCTAGTGATGTTGTATTAGCATCAAGAGACACAAGTGAACAAATCTAGTATATGACTAAACCTTAATAAGAATGTACTATGCAGGTTTCAAGGCAATGATAAAACTACCCAAAATGCATGACACGAAACCCAAAGTAGGCTTTCCATGACAAGTGGAGTAGAAGATAGAAAAAATTATGTGTTAGAAGGGGAATTGGGTAGTCATAAAATGATAGTAATGGTAGATTAAAGAAGATAGAGCTAGCAAAGAATAGTCTCTCAAAGGGCAATCACCATTGAAAAAAATAGTCCAAATTTCCACATGAAAAATTCTA
The DNA here is from genome assembly GCA_007258455.2 of Sequoia sempervirens. NCBI lineage: Eukaryota > Viridiplantae > Streptophyta > Pinopsida > Cupressales > Cupressaceae > Sequoia > Sequoia sempervirens. The sequence continues at coordinate 305,182,266 of VDFB02000017.1, read as the reverse complement.
AGGATCCCTATGAGAGGCATGATAAATACAACCACAATGATGAGGTTCCATAAACAAAGAAATATCTCATCAAAAAGCACAACCAACTAAGTGACAAAAGAGTCAAGAGAAGAATAGTCAATACTAATGCATGTGACAATTGATCAAAGACTAGAAGGGGATAATTTACCAAGAGCATAGACCTATCAAAAGGTAGATTACAAAGATGATGCCATGAAGCAAAGAGAATGACTGTCCTAATACAATCATGAAGACTATGTGTGTACAATTTGATAAGACCATAATAGCATGCTTGTGATAAACCATAATGAAGAAGGGTAGATTATAAATTTTCAGACCTTAGCAATCATGACAATCATCAAGTAAGCACCTCATAGAAGAATATTTAATAATAGAAGATAATTAGATGAGGGAATTAATCATGCCAAAGTCTAGGAAGGATATAATAATAGATTGAAGGCTAGAATGTATCTTTTAATAGCTTATATAGTTACCCTATGCTACCATGAAGCAACTAGTTGTCTTCAAGTAACTCCAACATATGACTTACAATAATGAAAGGGTATTCACATGTTAAGGATAAAGAAAGTTTAGTTTGGAGGTACTTATAGTCATTTTTAGGCCTATTAAGGATCCTACATGGATATGACTGGAGTTGGGTGAAGTTTAAAGGCATATAAGCAAGCAGTTATGGACAATTTTGAGCCCTAAAATGAAGGATTTTTACTTTGTATGCCCAAGAACCCTAAAGCCTCATGCAAAATGAAGGTATCTCTCCCAATTAGCATCAAGCATACTTTTGAAGACTTGATCAAGTTTAGTTATCATGATAAGTCGGAGCTCATTTCAAGGTGCATGCAAGAGAGATAAAGTTAAAGAGTCAAGGTCAACTCACCTCCACCGAATTTTACATGTTTTGCAACCAATTCAAGAGAGAGTTCCACACTCAAATTCCTAGTTCAAGCATGCAAACTCAACCTCTTCCTTGAAGATAAGTTCAGTTATGAAATAGGTTGGTTTTCATCAAAACCAAGCATCCAAGTCTATTTTGAGGGTTTCTTCTACTCTCCTTTTGGATCTAAGCAAGAGAAGGAATATTGTAACTCATTTTTGAGAGAAATATTCTATATAAAATAATAATTTCATGTATTTTGTAAGTATTTTCATATTGTATAAATGAAAGATCCTATTTTTTAATAAAAAAGTAATATTTGGCCTTATCAAATTTATGTGTTAAATGTTATTACAAATTATTGATCTAAAAGTCAGTTAGATTGATCTGATTGACCTGCTATGTCTCTTATTCTCTTCCACCAATGGAATCAATGTAAAAGAAACCCCATCCTTCTTAATCTGATAACTGTTATGCCTTCCATCATATAGGGAAGATCTCTCAAACTCCCATGGTCTCCCTAATAGCAAGTGGAACAATGACACACACTCATAAGGTGAGTGAAAGTGAGTTTCCTAAGGAACAAAAAGATTGGCCTAGTAAGGTCACAGTGGGAGAGGTATATTTTCCACTGATTGGACAAGAAGATGGAAGGCAATAGAATTTTGACAGTAAAGAGGATGTTAGACCTAATAGAAAAGAGGTCTTAGAGGTAGAGAGATTGAAGACAAAGGTAATGGGTAAAGATAAAGAGAGTGAATGGACTGTGGAAAGCCAAGATGGGCTTGTGAAGCATGCAAAGAGCATGGTAGGAGAAGTGTTGTGTTCCTTGAAGGAAAAAGAATACAATGAGCAGTCAAGCATTTCCAAGACAAAGGTTAATATGTCTGAAAATACAGTGATAACAGGGGCAAAAATTTTGAGAGTAAAAGGTGAAAAGAGCTAAGGAAAATGGCAAGTGAAAGAGTGTAAAACAATTGAGGTTGAAAAGGAGAAAGTTGAGAACATGGTGTCCAAAGAGGATGGTGGACAGTCAGAGTTTGTTAGAATGAAGGTACATAAACTTGGTAGGACAGAGGTTGGTGAGGCAGAGTATCAAAGGCAAAGAATGGACAATCAAGGTAAAGAGTGGGAAGATAAGAAGCAAGGAAGTGTGGCTAGATTAGAGCACACACAAGAGTTGAGATGAAAGTTTCAATCACCCCAAGTGGTGAAGAGGTTAGAACAAAGTTTTTGAAGAGGGTCTCAAAGATGGAAGGGACCAAGGATGTGATAGGCCAAGAGAAGGCCAAAGATAGTATGTTTGTGAAGACTCCAAATGAAGTGGAGAAGAGTAATGGTGTTGTGGTAAGGGTAGTGAGTTATCCTTGGATGACAAGAGTAGTTGGTAGGAAGTCATATGCTGCCATGATAGAGGTTCCAAGAATGGAGAACCTAAATATGGTTGTGAAGAGAAAGAAAGAGGTGAAAGTGGATGGCTGGCAAGGCCAAAGGAGTAGATTCAAGTGTGCAACAAATATGATGAAGAAAAGAGCTCAAGAAATAGTTGAACAAGGTTTGTTTGCAAGAGTAAGGATATGTGTAGTAGCAAGATTTGCTAAGAGAAAGGTTAAGAGGCAAAGAGTTAAGGAAATCCTTTATCATTTCCTTGTTTTGATAGCAACTTTGATGGGAATCAAACCAAAGGTCAAGATAAAAGAAGAAAGATAAAGTGAGAGCTACTTTGCAATGGATGAAGTAGAAGGACAAAGTGGAAGCAGATGGATGAAGTAGATGGTGACACATCAGAGCATGAAGGTGCAAATGCAAGTTGATAAGGCAAGAAGAGGACTACTTTGCAAGGACAAGTTCAAGCCAAAGGTGAAGATGAAGATCAAGTGGAGTTTTTTCAAGGAAGCAGAGCATGAAAGACTACAAGGATGAGTATCAAATCAAAGTATTTTGCAGGTCAAGAGTTGAAGACTTCCAAAGGACTTGGAAAGATTTCATGGGCAGGTGAATGGTGCAGAGCACTATGTTCCTTTATTTTGAGGATTGGTCTAGTTAGGTTCATGTTGTTGTCAAATAAGTCCATGTTAGGCCATCATGTAATGTTTGTTTTATTTTTTGAGTCAGTGTGGGGTCATTAAATAAATGTTGCTAATTTGCAAAAATGTTGTCATGTTGAAAATTGTAAAAGTTGCAAAAAGGAATTTTTTTGAATTCCAACGGTTAGTTGGAAGGTGGAAGGTGGTTAGTCAGTTATTTAGGTGGATTTATGATGGTAGGGGTATATATGCAATGTTTTTTATTGAATATGGTGGTTGTTGGAAGTTTTGGATTGAAGAACAAATAAAGACTCTTTTATATTCTGTGTTATTTTTCAAAAAATACTGTAGATTACTTGTTACAGACCTCTGTACTTGCCCATACAGTGTCAAATTGCACCAAGATGAATTGGAGTAGGTAGAATACTATTGTAGAATTTTTTTGAATAAATTTTGGTTGTTCTACATTGCGTTTGGAAAATTTTAGAAGCAAAATATAGTGACTGGTCCATAGACCCCTGTTAGAGGGTTTGTAACTCTTTAAAATGCTCAAAGACCCATTCCATTATTTGTGGCCACTGTAATTGAGTGGAGTGAGTCAAGAAGGTTAGGGATAGATGTTAGTAGGGTTTGTGAGTGCAAGGGAGGTCAAATAAAGAGTTGGGCATGATGCCCTAGATGAGAAAAGTGTGTTTTTTTAGTGAAATTGAGAGGTTTGAGTATGGTAAAGTATGAAATCTGTTGGGGAAGCATAATTTGTTGATTTTTTGAGCATGTTCAGGGATATTTGATGGTGTTTGAAGTGGTGGCATGGTTAGAGAAGGTCTGGAAGGCTGACTTTCAATAAAACCCTATGAAAGTTGCTAAAAAGGAGGGTTTCAAGGTTACGTGCATTGGAGGCTAGATCTCCTAATAAAATTTGTGGAATATATGGTTTTGTAACTTTTTTAATGCTTCCCAAGTGAGTTTTGAGGATAGGAAGAAGATTTGAGACAAGTTCCTTTGTAAAAGTGGGCTAATTGGAGCCCTTTTCAGCACAAAAGGTCAGTTTAAATGGAGTTGGTCCAAAGTGACCATAAGAGATTTCTTGGTATGTTTTGAATGGAAATAAGGGGTGCTCAAAATGGTGCAGGGCTTGTGTATTTTCCACATAGATAGAGAGATAAGACCAAAAAACAAGGTTTAGACACCTACTAGGCAAGTAGGATAGTTGTGAAGGAGTTAACCCTAGAGAGGGTTTTGAAGACTTCAAAAGTGGTTGAAACATCTCAAAAGGTGATGAGTATGTAAATGACCTCCTTGTCACTGCATCAGATTGCCAATATCAAATCCTTGAATTATGCCTCATTTTAAAATAAATATATACAAAATAAATAAAACTCATATAAGTCATAGGTTGTTTGAATACTTTCAATAGTTGTAGTTGCAAAAACACTTAGTTTTCCTTCAAAAAACGTGAAATATAACCTTCCTATGAAACATTGTTATGTGAGCTTGTTGAAAACTGATTTGTGCATAGCTTAAAAAAATTTCTAGAGAGAAATTGTGAGTTGGAACAAAAAGTAGAGATCTTATAAAGTTTGGTGCATCACCTCCTAGGATTGATGTTTTCATTTTTTGTTCTTCTATCTCTTTTCCTTATCAAAGAAACAATATATAGGAGGCTTATCAAGGGAACCAACCCTCTTTGGAGGTTCATATTCACTTTAAGCCACCCACATCTTCAAGATGATCCCATGTTTCATAGGATAGCTAAGTTTCACACTTATCCAAGGTGCAATCTTAGTGACAAAAGGCATCAAAACCAACAATGAGGTAGAGTGGGAAAGAGTTGTAGTAGGGATGGTTGTGACCTCTTCAATAGGGGTAGAAAATATTATTGTTAAGGGTGATTTTATGTTAGTTATAAACACCTTATTGAAAGGATATTTCATGAATTAGAGATTAAGGTGTTATGTATAAGAAGCTTTGACTATTAGGTAAAAAATTATAATGTTAAATTTCAATACTATAGTAGGAAGATGAATTATGTGAAAAATTTATTGGCTAGTGTTGGGGTTGATCATGACCTTGTTATAATATTATATAACCATTTTTGTACTTTCTTCGATGGATAAGAACAATTTATAAGGTTTAGACTTGGTCATTTTATACAAACATTAGGGTCCCCATGTACATTCAATTAAAATTATATTTGATTCAACATATGATAGGATTGCCTAGATATCTATAGTGGCTTGTATTATGTCTATGTAGTTTTACGACCTTAATACTTTTAGTTACCAACAAGATGGAGTTATTATATTATTATTATAATAATTTTAAACCAAGTTTTAATTCATTAAAAAGCATTTATTCAAAGGTTTTAATGTCTCTAATAATGTGTGATATGAGGCTTAAGTAGAATCTTGGTGGAAAACTCTCTAGATGAGGACCTAGATGAAGTTATAGGACTTTTGTGGAAGATTTGTAAATAGATCTTAGTAGGGAGAGAGAGAGAGAGAGAGAGATAAGTGCAATAGTAAATATACCTTATTTTGAACATTACATGACATAATCATGAGAAATGTGTATAACTATTATCCTTTATCTCCTATTGATTGTCTAAACTATATTATATGTAGAAATATGTATATATAAATTGCATAGATTTCATGTTGTGAAAGTTGAAATTCCTAAGGAAGTTGAACCATCTCCTATGGAAGTGGAATTTTTTCCTTATATGACTCATCATTTCTTAATGGTTGTGGAGTGTAACTAATTTTTGGTGGGTTCTTGATGTGTTGGTAGATGACCAAGAATATAATTAGCCTTAGGAGTGCCACCTAGATTTTTATATTAACCACATTATCTAAAGGCTATAATAGGATGGTAAAAGCAACATGGTGAGTTATAGTACAAGATACAATTTATGGTTAAGCCTAGAGATGTATTAAACCCTGTTAAGGCCATGATAGAAATTATAAAAATTTCATGCAATTATTATTACTATAGGTGTGTGATCTTTGGTAGAGTGTTATAAATCATTATTGGAGTATGTGCAACACTTTTTGGAGATGAATGGTTGAACTTTGTGTTATCACAAGCATTTAAGAGGTACCTTAGTGTTCCATAAATCATTAAAATTTTACAATAGTGTTGCATATCATGAGAATGGTATATGATATAACAACACATACTATTATTGGTGAATCATCTAGGATCAATCTAGCACATGTGAAGTGAGTATTTGTCCCTATGAATGTATTGATTTGATGTATATTTGGTGGATTGTGGTAGGTTGATTGGTAGTTTTTTGTCATGCATGGTGTTGGTATGGACGTAGGTGGAAACATGGTGACATGGATCAAACATGGATTTCTTAATAATCAATAGATCCACAAGATAAATGGATTTTGTTTGATAGTATATTTGTTTTTATTTTTAGTTGTAATGATTTGACTACATTAGGTTTTAGTAAAGATATTTTGGGGGAGGATAATTTATATTTACAAGGGCCTCCTCATTCCAAGGCCATAATTAGGTAAGAGCTGATTTCAAATTTGGCTCTTTGTGTCTTTGATTCTTTGTATAGGATATGGCTGCTCTAGTTGTTACTTTTAGATTACTTAGAGATGTTGCTTATGGGTTCTACAATAAAATTGGCTAGAAAAGAGAAGAAAATAGGGGAAGGCACTAGTGAGAAGGTTCACATGAATGCAAGGGGAAATAAATGCACTATATATGATCTTTGTTAGGAGATTCAAGTTTTAAGAGTCTATTACCTAGATATGGGAAAAGTGATGTTAGGTTTAATGGTCATACATTGTCATGGATATTTGGTAGTCACTAGTGACCACACAATTCTAGTTTTTGGTAATAAATTATTGCACCACTCATGATAAAGAGATAATTCTATTCATAGTATTTTGTTTCCATCTCTTGACCCAACTGTCAACACTATTGGCAAGAATATGCTTGGTGTGGAGGAAATGACTAGTCAAATTAATGTTTTGATTAGAGGTAAAAGCGGGTTTTGATGGGGGCCCGGAACACAATATAAGGAAAGGAAAGCTATAGAAAAGTATACCATAAACCTACAGCAGCACCACAACAGCTTCTAAAAGATAAGCATGACTACAACCGCTGCAACAATCAAACAAACAAGGGTCTGAGACCCTGAATACAACCCGGTTTTACTCGGGACTAGAAACCCTTAGAGATACAAAGAAACCACCTGCATCATCTAGGCATCAATAAAATAGCCGCTCATGGAATACACCATAGAGCCAAGAAAAATACCCATATTAATGATGTATAACACCATTAAACCCCTAATCAGAACAATATGCTGGAACATAGAAAGAAACTTAGAATACCACCCATCCTGCAGCAAAACAAGAGGAGCCAAAGATCCCAAAAAATCCATGGATAGCTCCAGCAACAACACCTCCATCAAAACACTTTGGTGACAAGAAACTAGCTCCAAACACACCTCTAAAGGAATGGGCTCCCCTCTATTGGAGAGGATGCTACCAACAGCAAGACCACTGCAGCTAGAAATCACCAACACCCTTCACCTCCACCTCCATAGGAGAACAGTCCACCTCAATAAGAACATCTAAGGGATGTCCACCTCCATAGGACCAAAGGAGAAAGCTAACTTAGTTGCCAAGCATGCAATAGCATCATCCAATAAACACTACACCAGAATCAAGCACTAAGCCTTCACACAAGGCCAAACCAGCTAAGCCAACAAAATACTAACATGAAGTAGTTTAGCCAAAGAAAAGACCAAAAACCCCAGCATCAGCCATTAGGGAGGCACAAGAAAAAGCACCATCCTCAACAAGGAGGATCCAAAGACATTCAACTTGAAAGAACAAGGCCACAACAAAAAGTCAGCCAAAGCAAACAAGGCCACAAAGAGCACCATAGGCCTAAAGTCCACCAAATGCAAAGTTTCAATTTGAGAGTGACTAAGAACACCCAACCCCCAAGAGAAACAGGGGAACCCAAACAAGAAGGAAATAAGGAGAAGGGCCAACAAGAAGGCACACCAAGCAACCCCAACACGTCAGTTAGAGCTAGAGAAAATCCACAAAACCCAACAACCAACTAGTGGGAAACACCACCACACCTCAAAGAGGGGCCATGAAGAGCTCAAAAACATCCACGAACAAAAAACCCCAGAATAGAGCCACCAAACAGGCATCAAAAAAAAATAGAGGACAACCAAGAGGAAGCTAGAAACAAACCAAACCAGCAATAAAGATCCCCAAGCCTTCCTATTACGCTGAATAGGAACAAAGAGAGGCCCAATCTGCACCCGAACTTCCTCAAAGAAACCCAAACTCACTGACACTAAGATAGGCAGCCAAGGGAAGAAGAAAGGACAATGTCCACCGATAGCCACACACACAACAACCACAGGCATAAAGGGGCACAAAACATCAACATTCACACACCCATGCCCACACACCACAAGCCAAGAGGGAAGGCATCACAAGGAGACTAGAAGGAAGCACTCCTTCCCAACATAGCCTCGCCCCAAACCAGGAATAGCGACCCAAAGATCTCCAGACGCAGCCACCAATGATTGCAAAGCTAGCAGGAAACCCCCACCAGGGTCACCATCGACATCACCAACAACTGCACCAATAACAGTGCAGGAAACAAACCTCCTGAACCATTTAGGAGCATTCCAGCCAAGACTAGGCCAAAGCAGAAGCATAGACACCATTTGTGCCTCCCCGAGCAAGAAGGACCCAACATCAGCAGGCGGATCTCCATCGTCCTCATCAGTTTCAACCTCTCCATTACCTGTAGTTTTCAAACTGCTTCCTTCGCGCCTATTTCCACCGCTCCTCTCCATTCCTACTTAAAATCAACTAGTCAAATTAATGTTAAGCCATTGGGTGTAGGGAATTAAAGGGTTGTTTAGCTGGTTGGTTCTATTCATTTGGTCTGGTGGATTTTTTTGGTGTTCCTTGCTTTCACACTTTTATCTTTAGAGGATTTATAAGTGATTTTTCTAGTTGGGTGGCACTATTGGTTTTATTTATGTTGGAAGTAGTTAGTATCATTTTTTGGTCATATATTTATGCCTCCATTTTTTACTATTTCTTTCATTTGGGTTGTGCTCAATGCATATATGTTTATTTAAATTTTATAATTCTATTACACTTTTCAATGAAGATTCCTATAGACTCTCACAATTAATTAATCATAAAAAAAGTTATAATAATTAACTATTATCATCTAGCTCAATATTAAAACTAATGCTAATGAGTGCAAACTATAATTAAAAGTGAAATAAGTAATTCTAGACTTGTGACATAGAGCCACAATTATATAAAAAAACTATGATGAAGTTGTTCCTCAAAATGAACACCACTCTCTAAGGCATTCATAAAATTGACTATAAGGCACTTTTTGGACTAAATATGAGTGAGGAATGATTGTAAGATAAGTGGAATGATAAGGAAACAATCTAACTATGACTCTTAGGAAATTGACAACGTTCTAAGCTATATTTATTATGTTTTTTTTTACTTAAATGAATCTAAAAAGGATGGATTTATAGAATAATGAGAGAGAAATGAGGGGATAGATTGAGAAGAAGAAAAATATTTTTAGGAAAAGGAAAGTTGATCCCATAAATTCTGACATTTAAAATTCTTGCACAATCAATTGTTATGAAGCCATTAGTTTACAATAGAGCAACAAAATCGTCAAGATAGTTGTAAAATCACTATGATGGTTTCCTAATTGTTGTATATAGAAAACTTGTGATTTCATTAAAAAAAAATAGAAATTATAAAAAATGGGATGATGTTAAAAATTGAAGAAGAATTATGAGATACATTATTAAAAAAATCTTAAAGATTTAACTTATAAAATTTATCTTGAAAATTGATATCAATTCTTACTTTTCTTGTCATATAAGCTATTAAAAATATTTAGTTATTATACTAAAAATATTAACTCATTCACTTTTAAATATTTAAAATAACAATAAAAAAATCATAAATTACATGTAAATAACTAAAATATTCAAAAAGAGCTTTTAGAACTCAAACATCTCCACTATTTCAATTTTTTTGATTACCTCCATGATGGTCAAGTTCAAGTTTTGCAATAGTCTAAAAAACACTGTCATTTCCTAAGATTCCCTTTAGCATAATTTAATCTTTTCCTCTTGAGATTTACGTTGAGTTAGATTGTTTACTTTTAAGAAAGGATAATAAATTAATGCATTTTTTCTTTATACACTATGTGAGATGTATTGAGCACTCTTTAGATTCCCTTTCCTATATATAGTTTTTCTAACTACATTAGATACCCTCAATGCTTTCAATTGATAATCTAAAATGTAACAAGTTCAACAGCCTAAAGCATGTGTTCTTTTAATATTGTGAAAAATCTTATCTTTTCAATTGCCCTAGAAGAATTCCTAACTTAAATCAACTTGCCCTAATTATTGAAAGTGAAAGTGATATTGCAAGGTATAAAAAATTTAATGTACAAGAAGCTATCCTCCACCACTATAAGTAAAGCCACAAGGCCTCTCTCAATATTCTAGATGACCAACTTAGTCTAATGCTTATCCTTAATCTTTTTGATATTATAAATTTAAACCCTTTAAATTTTCTTATGTGAACAATCATATGCTTTACCTTGGTTATTAATCTTCTCATTCTAGGAATCTTAAAAACCTAATTTCCTTGGTTCCTCTTATATGTGTGAATGAAAGTAATTATGTCTATTAATGTTCATATGGTTCTATTAGAGTGCGATATAATTATTGATAGTTAAATTAATTAACTAATAAAATTATACCATAATTTTTGTAAAGTTTTATTAAATTATATATGTAGTAATCATAATCTAATATGTATTAGGTATGTCAATAGTAGTACATAAATAAATGTATTTTTTAGTGTGAAGTAGATTGATAGGATTTAATGAATTTTTAGTTGAGTTTTTTGTTTAAATGATTGAGTAGAATCAATTAGAATACAATGATAATCATTTTTGTATACTAAAGAGTGATAATTTTGGTGATAGTTTGAATGGTGTATTTAGTTATTTCCAATCAACGTTGTATGCAAGCAACCTCTTGTTTACTTTCTAAGTATCACATATGCACTATCCTTCATGTGTGCATGGTGGGAATATAAGAAGATAAAAAAGATAATGAATTATTGATATAACAATGCATGTGAGGCCTTGGAAACCTATATTCCCAATGCAATTGTTTCTCTTTCTATCACAACCCTTGAGATTTAATAATTTGCAAGGCCCGTGCATTTTAAGGGAAAGTTAGTGGTGCAAAAAATTGTTTATTAGGATGATTGACATGCATTATGGTTCAATGTGGTCCCAAGGATGTCTTATGTAATATTCAAACTTAACCGTGACAAAGAGTGAAGTATTTTGTGGACTATTCTCATTCTTGTATGCAATATCTTCAACTTGTCAAGTGCACCATTAACAATACATATTTCTACCCATAAATTTAAATTGGGAATAACTTGTTGGCCAAAGCATGAGAGAACCTTAACTTCAAGTTGTTTTTCCTCAATATTTGAGCATATGTCACCATTTTTGTTCAACATCAAAAGCACGTTGTTGCACATGTGTCTAGATAATTGTTATAGTGGGATGCATGGTTTTTACTACAAGACCAAGTGATGTGTAATAATTTTAGGGAAAATGTGTGGTAGAATTTTATGAGTTCAAGAAATTTGTGGAATTTAGTGATATTTTGTAAAATTACCAATCTCCAATCACCTTGATTGTCTCCAAATCTACATGGATACCTACTTGATCAATTATGTAGTCAAAATATTAGATTTTTACTATGCTAATATATAATTTTTGAAGGTTTCTTGCAACTTGTGTTGGCATAGTGTGTCTAGGATACAAAAGACATGCTCCACTTGTTACTTTGAAGTCTTCTTAAAGATAAGTATGTCATTCAAGAAGGCAATGATAAAGTAGTTAGCGAAGGGTCACAATTTGTCATTCATTAAAGCACATAGATGTTGTTGGCATGTGAATTAGGACAAAAGGAATCATTCATTCATACACTCCCATCTTGATTTTAAATGTTTTCTTCCAAACATATTCAAGATGACCTAGTACATGGTGATAGTTTGACTTGAGGTTGATCTATGTGAATAATTGTGCACCACAAAGCTAGTCCAAGAGATTGTCAATGCACAAAAGCTATTGATTCTTCATTATGATTTTATTGAGTAGATGAGAATTATCTAGAGGTACCATGTGTCATTTTTATTTGGTGCAAGGACTATCAAACTACCACATGGATAATAATTAGGCTTGATCTCACCCTCATCAATTAGCTCCTAGTTTTTACACTAAACATCATCATTCTCCCAAGTATATGTGCAATGCAAAGGGCCATTAGGAATAGGTGATTTGGGAATCAAAATGTTGTACCCTACAATGTGTCAAAATATTTATGTGCCCTTTAAATAATTCTATGTAATTTTGTAGTACCTTGTATATTTATTTTTTGTATAATGATGTTTGTGCAACCTTGAAATCTACACTCCCCAATCCAAGTTTCTAAAGATGAACCACGAGAAGCATGAAATTCTTCATGCATGAGATGATGTTGTGGAATTTTTTGGTAGATATTAAAGGTGCTTTTGTATTTAGTGAAATTTCATGGAGATAGAAACATTGATCTCTACATGGACTATCCACCTTTATGGTTTCACCTAATACACACCATCTCTATCATATGCAAATGGCTTCCCACGTAGGATATTTTAGACTTTTAGTAGAGCCACATCAAAATTTACTATGTCTTGCATGTGTTTGATTGCATGCTTGAAAGTATATTGGCAATTTACTTGAATATGCCCACCTTATTGTAACCATCCTAAAGTGTATGGTCTCAAACATGTTTCAATTGGAAGAAGTTGACACTTAAAGTTGTATTTCATAATTTTGTTCTTTTTCTTTACATTATCAATGATGGGATGTACTTATTTCCCACTAACCTAGCACTTTATATGGAAGAGACACTTCTAATCCTTTGAAGTATCAATTGTCACATTGCTTGCATTGAGACATTATGCCTCGTGTTCAATATCCTCGAGATATGCAAGATTTAACATGGTTTGTGCAATGAGATATTGTTTTATGTAACATTCAAAATCATTGTGAGGAGTTGTGTGATGGTTATGGAACCATTTATATCCTTTCTTCTTATACTAGCCCTTGTTTAGTATAAACAGTGTTATATATTTTGAGTTCTACATAAATTACTTGGAGTTTCATTGGTGTTTCTATGCAAGGGAATTCTTCCACTATGCATAAGGGTTTCCTAAATTGACATGTTATTGCACAATGATTTATTTTTTTGAGATTCACTTTGGTTTCAATCTTGGATGTATTGTGATAAGCTTACCCTGATGTTCTCAAAATTATAAACTCCATCTTTGAGAAAATGTAAGGTGATAACCCACTTATGTACTTGATCACCTTGTGTTGCTCAAGAGTTTCTTCATGTAGGGGCACAAAGTAATCATTAAAATCAATGGTGTAGTCTTCAAATTATTGCTCTGTGTGCTACCAAGCTACTAAAACTTTATATACCCATCCTCAAAATGTTGGAGGGGGAAGTATTCCTCTTTCAAAGAATTGATGAAGGATTTCAATTTTTAAATCAAATATTGATCCCTCATGTGCTCTAATGAACATATTCAATCCCCCAAAATAAATATTTTCCTCGTCTATGAAGCAATGTATAGAAAAATTGCACTTCTAGTTTATCATATTTATATGTCTAAAGTTGTGGCACCAACATTTCCTTTGAAAATTAGTATTTCAAATATCTCAAAAGTGGATGTGCATATGCTAAAGGTGAGTGGGGTTGCACTTAAATCAAATAAATACATGTTAAGGATAACTATAACTAAAATAGATGGATTCAATACTAATTATATTGAGAGACATTCTATAATTGCAACATGAAACAAAGACTCATGATGTGACCCTACACATAAAACTATTTAGAGATGATATTTGTTTTCAAATATAAAAATATAAATTTTAAAATATATATTATACCTCAAAATTAAAATATTGGAAAGTTAGATATAAGTATAAAATATTTAAGTACTACACTTTTTAAAGTAAAATTAAAACAAAAGAATTATTGAAATAACGATTGATGGGCTTTTCAAAAGTAAAATTAAAAAATATAATATCAAAAAATAGTAATGTAGATAAAATAAAATAATTCTTAAATAAAAAATTAAAATTTATATGTATAATGATATTATTATAAAGTAAAATAAAATAACTCTATCTTTGTGCATTTTTTATCTATTTATGCATTTGTCATAAAAAATATATACATACATATATGTGTATGTATACATACATATGTATGTATGTATGTATATGTATGTATATATATGTATGTATATATGTATATGTATGTATATGTATGCATGTATGTATGTATGTGTATGCATGTATGTATGTACATACATACATACATACATACATACATACATACATACATACATACATATATATATATATATATAAACACACACATAGATACATACATACATACATATATATTTTAATATAGACATCTTGAGGCTATATTTCTAAATACCTTTTAAATAGATATATTTAAGATGACTATACTATTTTAACTAGTGGCATAGTTTGTATTCTCCTTTTAACAAGAAAAAATGGTTTTACCTCTAATATTAAAAGGTAGAGAATCACTTATTTTCTTTATAATTATAATAATTGTGCATTAATTCATGTCTATATCATTGTTGATAACTTATTTTCCATACATATTATAGTGACAAAACTGTATTTTTAAGAATTCAAGTAAAGATACCACAAATTAGAAAATGAACTATCATTTGTGAAACCTAAGCTTAAGATTCTCTAAACTATAAGTTATAACAAATTATTTACATATAAACAAGGATGTCTGAGGCAACCCAAAAGAATTATTATTTTTGAGTACCTTTAGTTCCTTTCAAACATCACCCAAAAAATATATTGTTCTATGTAGTTAGAGTTGTCTATCCACAAACCATTTCAATATTATCTAATACAAAGAACGATATTTTATTTAGATATATACTTTTGAATTTGAAAACTTCTAGATTTTATGAAAAAATTGTTCATGCAATAAAATCCAAAAATTTTCAAATCTAATAATATGAACTATAGAAATTTAATATCTTTAATAGATATATATACTCATCATATTATAATCTACGTATATAATTAATTTTCTTATTGGTAACAAAAATAATATCTAATTAAATATATACATTAATCACTATAAAAAAAGATATAATTTGGGTTGGTGGTGAGTAAAAGGCGGTTTGACAAATGAGGGTTGATTCCATGTGATTGAGACAAATTTGTACAAGAAATTCTCAAACATAATCATTCACAAATTTCATGCCTTGATTGAAGGCCATACAAACATATGACGTCATCTCTCCTTCAAATTCATACAATGCATTTGATCGCATGGCCCCCACCTTTGAAATAAGTGATATCTCCTTTATATTATAATAGTACACATTTTTGCCTTTTAATAGTCATCACACTTCATCATTTTGTCTTGGAAACTAGCTGTGAATGTGACAATCACATATTTCCTTTTCATTTTAATATACATATTCTGCACCCTTTTTTATATTAAACTGTTTATTGTGCACTTCTTAATAGTCATTGAATAGTTGATGGGTATACATAAATATTTGGAAAATATTTCTTTTATGAGTTTTAACAATTTAGGAAGGAACAAACAATGTTGATGCTGATAGAATAGTTAAGTTCCTTCAATCAATCAAATTGTACCAATAGAGTGTAGTGAAAGAATAAAGCATAGTAATGAGAGTTAGATTCGATGGTTTATGTGTATTTATAAAGTTGTATCATATAATGATCAAAATTTTGGGAAGACTATATCACATGAAAGGATAAATTTTGAACATTCTATCAAATTTTTTGAAGTACACACAAATCCTCTATAAAAATCATATTAATGAAATCATTTACTCACGCTCCAAATTTGATAGTTGTATAATTATATTTAATCATTTCTATTATAAAATATAATCAAAATTTTAAGAAAGATCCACACACACACACACCATATGTATATATATGCATGTGTGTGTGTGTCTAGATCTCCGTTTTTATGTAATACAATATTTTTTAAATTTTGATTGTATTTTATGATAGAAATGATTAAATATAATTATACAACCATCAAATTTTGACTAAGTAAATATTTTCATTAATATGATTTTTGTAGAGGATTTGTGTGTACTTCAAATTTTTCTAGAATGCTCAAAATTTATCTTTTCTTGTGATACAATCTCTTCTCATTTCCTTAATTTCTAGATTAATAAAAATGTATTGAAATAATTTTCACTCATAATAAATTCTAAAATAATGAAAATGAAATATGGACAATAATAAATAATGATGAACATATCAACGTATGTGATTATTTAGGATCCTTAAAGTATTCTTGTTGCTTCAAATACTAAATTTATCTGACATAGATCTAGGTGTAGATTATGATCTTTCTTTACGTTTTAAATTTCTCCAAACCATATACCTCTCTTCCTCGTCCCTTATTTTATCTTTTCTTGCCAAGTAGCTCCATTTATGTCCCTTTTCTCCCTCAAAGAAAATTTTACTAAATCACCCACTTATATTGTTGACTTTTTTGTCACCATCCCAACAACCTCTTCTAAACTTTGAATATCATATAAGAAGTATCAATTATAACAAATTAATCCTTGAAGTCTACAATTTTCAATAACGTGCAATTTTGTGTGATCCTATCTAGGGCTCTCACAATTTTATCCTCTATGTTGCAATCTTTCTCTATTGACCACTTGTCTTTAAAACTTTCATTTTTCCTATGATATCTAAATTGGAAACAAGACAATGCTAAATAACACCTTTAGGAGTTTGTTATGTTATAATTAAAGTGCAACACTTTCTTGCACCTTGGTCAAGCCTCTTATTATTTTCCATAATTTGTATGAAAATATTTCAAGACACATAAAATGAAAGATTCTTAATTCAAAATTTGTTATGTAATAAAGCAAAATTATGTGATCTTAATGCTTAATGTTCGTTTGAATGATCTTATGAGACGGTCTAGGATAGAAAAATAAGTTCCCTAGGTCTTGTCTTTAGACATGCCACCATAAGGGCTAAATTTGGAAGTCTCTAATAAGAACAAAAATTGCAATATCATGATTAATTACTCACTATCTCCTAAATATGGGCATTATTGTATTATAATATCTTGACCCTAATGAGACCAACCTAGAACACAATAAATATACTTATGGACTCATAAATAACTCAATTAAGGATTGTGTTAGCCATAAGTTGGCCACACATATCCCAATATAACCAATGGGCCCCCCTCTTTAGAGAAGTGTCATCCTTATTGCAACAAATATGGATGCTTTTGCATAAAAAATTCATTTTTCCACATAACATCTTAAGTAAAACAACTCTTCTAGTTGATCAAATATTTTTTAATCGCTCATTTGTAACCTTTTAGTGTGTTTTTGAAGGATTACCTCAAGTTCCAAAAATTTTATGTTATCCTCGTCAAGCTCTTGTAACTTTGTCTATATTGAATTCTTTCTCCATTAACCTTCTTCAATCAAGAAACATGGAAGAACTTGGATGTATTTTTTTTATTTAGGTACTTCCAATTCATATGCTATAATACCAATCTTCTACAAAACCTTATAAGGGCCATAATACTTGGGTGCAATCTTGTTATCATTCTTCTATCATTTTAGTAATATCTACTTATTTGGTTGCAATCACACAGAGACCCAATCTCCTTTAAAATTTCTCACTGTGATGTTGATCAATTTGGAATTTCATTATGTTTTATACCATCACCAATTTCTCCCTAAGACCAAAGAATACATGTTGTTGGTTTTGAATGTGTTCTTCAACTTCTCTAAAATTTGGTTGTGCTAGTAATGAATAGGAAGAAATGGTGGATGCTACCCATATAATGTCAAAAATGGAGACATTTCAAATGAAGTGTGGAAAGAAGTGGTATATTGTCATTCTATTAGTGGAATCTATTGCATCATTCTCTATTGTTTATCCAAATAAAACATCACTTATTGACCACCTCAATTTGTCCATCTTAATGGGAATGACATAACAAGCTATGATCAAGCTAAGTGCTCAATCATGAGGATAATTTAGTCTAAAAGTTACTTGTATTTACATATGATCAAAATCATTTATTATTATTTTTTATTCCCATGTAGCTTGTAAATGACGTCTATTAAAGGTTGTTACTATAGTTCTTGCTACAAATGGATGCGAGAAAGCACAAAAATGTACACGTTTGATTCAATACCCGATAAC